>CM074696.1:0-680000 GCA_037367355.1 Neoscytalidium dimidiatum | reverse complement strand
CTTATATAAGAACCATAGCTAACAAACCCCGAAAATCCTAGAGAAAGGCGGTCGGTTAACCACCCCGCGTTTATTTAAATTCTACCGGATTGTTCTCTAACGGAAAGACCGCGTACGTTAGTATATATATCCCGTTATCTAACGGGAATAGATATTAACTATAACTCCGCGGTAACTAAATCCCCCGACCTAATAGTTCTAAAAATAATAGAGGAAAATAGCTAATTCTACCTCTTTAATTTATATAACTAAAAGGAATAAGGGAACGACAATTCCCCCTATACGCTAGAACGTATTCTAGGATACTAACAACTAGAATTCCCTAGTATTATAGCCGGAGACTTTAATATTTACCACCCGTAGTGGGATCCAAGGTCCCCATCTAACGGCCTCCGCCCTCACTAATTGGATTGAATCTAATAACTCAGCTTTCTAAATACGCCGGGAGAAGGCATATTCTACCGGCCGTACTTAGATAGATCTACGGTAATAGATCTAACGCTTTTAAGCCGAGGGCTAACGAATAAAATAACGGACTAGCAAATACTCGAATCTATCGGATCCGACTACTTCCCTATTTTATTTCAAATCTAATTAAATAAACGAATAAACTAGGAGAAATCTAAGTAACTTAGATTTAACTATAATAAAGCAAATTGGGAAAAATTCTCTAAGATCTTTAAAGATAAAGCCTCGAACTTTATAGAAAAGCTACGCCCTAGCTATTATTATTGTAAGAAGAGAATAAAGATCTTAGCCTAGAGATTCTAAAAGACTATTCGAAAGAAGTCTTACTTTTAGAAAAACTAGGAGAATCCCTAACTAACCTTATACGGCAAGCAGCGGACTAAGCTATTCCGAAAACTACCCTACTAGCTAAAGCTAAACCCTAGTGGAATTCTATCTTAATAGAGGCCCGAGGGAACCTTAAACGACAAACGCGGCTTATACGACGCTCGCCGGAGCTCGTAAATAAGTAAGACTTCCTAAAAACCCGAAACGAATACTTCTCCTCTATTCGTAAAGCTAAACGGGACCACTGGAATTCGTTTCTAAGTAAAAATACCCCCGAAACTATCTTTAAAGTAATGGCCTATATAAAACACCGTCTAATAGAATAAATCCCACCGATTCGGGCTAAAAACGGCCTACTATAAGATAGCTAGAAGGGAAAAAGCTCCGCGCTAAAAGAAACGTTATTTCTATCCCCTCCTAACGCACGAATCGAAAATAATTAGATAAATTACCAGCCGGATCTAAGCTGGGAATGGCTAATTCTAGATAAAAAAGAGCTCGAACGAACGTATTCGAACCTAATAAAAGGAACTACGCCCGGGCCGGACTTATTATCTTAATAAATTATAATTTAGGCCTATAACGTATCCCTAAAAGCCTTCTATTTTATCTATTTATTACGCCGGGACTCTTTCTAGGGGAGTCGAGGCGCGTCGTTAGATAGCTTAGGCTTTCTAGGGCCGATATAGTAGTAGATAGGAGAGGTTTATATAATAGTAGGGTAGGAATTAATTAATAAGTTAACTACGAGGGTCCTAACTACGCTAAATAAGTATAGTCTATATATAGTAAGTAATCGGTACGATTAGTAGTAATCTATAATATTAACCTACTAATTAATACTAATTAGTAGTCCGAGCTTTACTAAGCGAGTATACGGTAGTTTAGCGCATTAGTATCGGTAGGTATTCTACCGAGTAAGCCCCGAGTTAGTTACGTAGGCGGTAAGTAGTCGTAGGGTTTCGTTATCCGCCTTTTCTAGGCGACTATACCGTAATACTATCCCTCCTCTAGGTAACCTTCGGCCCGAAGATCGAGTATAAAGGTAGTTAAGCTCCCTACTTAGTTCCCTTAAGGTTATTTCTTACCGTTATATCTAGTTCCGCTCGTCGATACGCGCTTTTTACTCGTATCCTTCGTAACGGTACTAACGCTCCTAGACGTTGTTCTTTTTACGTAGAGAGACCTTATTTTTATTGTCTTATATCGCCGGATTCTAAGAGGTGTTACGAGTATACTAAGCGAGGCTATCTTTATTCCTTTCCTTCTAATATAGCTTCCCCTATTAAGTTTTATCGTGTGGATTAATAACGGGACCGGGTACGGGCTTAGATTAAGTAGACCTAGCGCGAGATCGAAAGGGATAAGGCCGAGATTTAGCGGTTATAAGAGGAGGCTTAACGTTTAGTTCGTCGTACCGCTACTTCTCGGTCTAAGGTAATCCGCCTATTACGGACACTTTCCTTCCTAGA
Source organism: Neoscytalidium dimidiatum (assembly GCA_037367355.1). Taxonomy (NCBI): domain Eukaryota; kingdom Fungi; phylum Ascomycota; class Dothideomycetes; order Botryosphaeriales; family Botryosphaeriaceae; genus Neoscytalidium; species Neoscytalidium dimidiatum. The sequence continues at coordinate 677,733 of CM074696.1, read as the reverse complement.
TTCCCGAAGTTAGGAGTTATTTAAGCGGGAGTTAGCGGCTATTACGGCTAAGAAGGCGTAGGAGGCGCGGGCGGCTTAGGGGTCCTTATTATCTAGTTTAGGCGGTGGTAACGTAGCGGGTTCCGACGGGCTAGTTCCTTAAGAGGTACCGGTGGACTAGTTTTAGGTATCCTTAACGCCTCTTCCGGGGTTTACGTCGTAGGAGAATACTCTAGGTTTAGGCGGTTAGGGTTTCGTCGGTAGTATTTATAGATAAGTTCCTCGTAGTTAAGGTAAGAGATTAGTTCCTATAAGGGTTCCTACGGGTTTCCGGCGGAATCCGCTCCTTTCTATTTAATAAGGTACTTAAATTAACCGTCGATCTAGTCTCTATCTAGGATTTTCTCTACGTCCTATTCTTTATTAGCGTTATCGGGGTATATTTTAAGTTCTAGGTTAGGTTCGGCGTTACTATATACGGGTTCGAGTAAAGAGATATAAAAAACTAGATATATATCTACTTATTCTAGTAATCTAAGTTTAAAGGAAATAGGTGAAAGTTTTTTCTTAATTTAGTAGGGTCCGATTTTCTTATAGTCTAATTTGTCGTTTAATCGTGTTATTTTAATGTTTTTTCTAAGGAGCTAGACTTTATTCCCCTCCTTTAGGGGCGGCGACGCCTAGCGCCGTTTATTATAGTATATAGCTATTCGGTATATAGTAAATTTAATATCTCGGGCTAGTTTCTAGTATAGTTTGCGTAGCTAGTCTACTTTAAGCATAGCTTTTTAGGCGAGTACTTCGTAGATCTAGGTTCTCCGGCACAAGGCCGAACTGCAGTTAGCGTAGAAGGGCGTAGTTTATATAGCTTCCGTTAATATACTATTATACGCGTATTAGGCTAATAGTAGGAGTTCGACCTAGTTGTTTTACCTATAGTTTAGGTAGAATCTTAGGTACTATTCTAGCGTCTAGTTAGTTCGTTCCGTTTATCCGTCGGTTTACGGGTATGCCGTTATTAATATCTTATATTTAATTCCTAACTTATAGACTAGGGTTTACTAGAACTTAGCTCTAAATCGTAGGTCTCGGTCCGTAATTAGTTCCTTGGGTATCCCGTAGTAGGCGAAGACATATCTAAGAAAGAGGTAGGCGTAGCCCTCCGCTCTAATTTTCTTATTATAAGGGATAAAGTATGCCTATTTTATTAGACGGTCGACGATAACTAGGATAGTATTATATCGTGCTTTAGTTACGGAGTCTACTAAATTTAGTAGGTCGGTAATAAAATCTATTATAACCGATTTCTAGGGTTTAGTTAGTATTATAATAAGCTATAGTTATCCGTATAGTATATATCGTGCCGTCTTATTCTTTACGCATTCGTTATATTCCTAGATGACTTTCTCTACTATTTTCCTTATTCGGGGAAAGTAGAAGTATCTTATAAGCCGTTCTAAGGTTCTTATCCTTCCTAGGTATCCGTAAACTACGGACTCGTGGTATTCCTTTATTAGCCGTTTGCGTAGGGGTGTAGGTACGTAGATTTTTCCGCGGAATAGTATATTGCCTCTATAGTCTTAGACTAGGTTAGGGTCGTTATATTTAGGGGTGCCTATTCGTTAAAGTAGTTCTTAGGATAGCGGATTATTATTATATTTTCCTTAGATGATTTATTCCTAAGTAGCGGTGTCGTCTCCTTCCTCGTTTACTATTCCTTTCGTAGTTTCTCTAAGTATTAGTATGGGTTCCTTATCCTACGGTTCCTCTTCGTCCTCCGGCTCTTACTCTAGTGTTAGGTCTCGTAGAGGTTCGTCGTCGTCGATAGGGCTCCCTAGCCTTATAATAGGTGCTAGTATTCGTTCTTTCTAGGGTGCGTTAGATTCTTTAATAATTCGGGGGCGGTTAGGGCCTAACGTACCGTCGTTATTTTATCGTAGTACTACTAGTAATAGTTCTAGCTTTCCTTCTACGTAGTCGGCTCTGCGGCTAAGTACGTCGGCCTTACTATTTTTACTTCCTTTACGGTAGTGGATCTTAAAGTAGAAGGGGGCGAGTTATTCTATCTATCGTACTTATCTTCTATTTAATACCTTAGTAGTTATAAAGTATCCTAGATTCTTATAATCCAAATATACCGTAATTTTGTAGTTAGCTCCCTTAAAGTAGTGTCGCTATTCCTTAAATACGGTAATAATTACGAGTAGTTCTTTATCGTATATCTCGTAATTAAGTTCCGTAGGCGATATTTTTTAGGAGTAATACGTAATAGGGTATAACCTTCCCTTATCGTCTAGCTGGCTATGGTGGCTACTATAGATAGTCGGATACGTTGCCTTTGTAGAGTAGCTTATCGGGGTCGAATATAATTAGTACTAGTACTTCTACGAAGGCCCTTTTAAGTTAGTTAAACGCCTCTTACTAGGGTTCCTCTTAGGCGAAGGGGGTATCCTTTCGGGTAAGTCGAATTAGTAGTTCGGCTATATATAAGTATCGTTCGATAAATCGTCGGTAGAAGTTAGTAAATTCTAGAAAGGCTTATACTTCTTTAACGTTTCTTAGTTCTAGCTACTTTAGGATATCTTCCACCTTTTTTAGGTCTATAACTATCTTTCCTAGTTCGATAATAAAGCCTAGGAATTCTATCTTTTAGGTATAGAAGGTGTATTTTTCTAGTTTAACGGAGAGGTTATATTCGAGTAGTTTCTAGAGGACTTTAGATATATATTCCTTATATTCTTTAAGGGTTTCTAAGTATATTAGAATATCGTCGAGGTAGGCTATATAGAATCGGTCTAGGTATTCCCGTAGGACGTAGTTAACGAGGGCTTGGAATATAGTAGGAGCATTAATAAGTCCGAAAGGTATTACTAAGTACTCGTATAGGCCGTATCGAGTTCTAAATATAGTTTTCTATTTATATCCTTCCTTAATTCGGATAAGGTAGTATCTATCCCGTAGGTCTAGCTTAGTAAAGAACCGCGCTCCGGAGAGGCGATCTCTTAGTTCGTCGATACGAGGTAGAGGGTAGCGGTCTTTAATAGTAATGTCGTTTAGAGATCTATAATCTATATAGAGGCGTAACTTGCCTCCGGGCTTTAGTACGAAGAGGACGGGGAATCCTACTAAGGACTAAGAGGGTCGGATATATCTCTTCTTTAGTAATAAGTCTAAGTGTTCCCTTATTACTTATAACTCCCTTTCCGATATTAGGTATAAGAGTCTAAATCGGGGTTCGGTGCCTAGTTTTAGGTTGATCTTATAGTCCTATAGTTTGTATTCCGGTAGTACGTCTTTAATCTTTTCTCTGAAAATTTTCTTAAACCGGTAGTATTCCTTAGAAACGCTATTAAGGTATTGTTCGTGTATCCTAGTAGGGTTATCTTCTTCTATAGGTATCGGGTAGTCTGGTTTTTCTCGTCTAGTAGTACTAATCTATCGGGTTCTTTCCTTATTCGTAGTAGTAGGGCGATACTATATTATTCTAATTGCTTGCCCCTTCTTTCGGATTCTTTCTAGCGTAGCTTTCGAAATTAAGCTTACGTAGGTAATCGGTTCGGTTATAGTGCGTGGTTTCTATTCTAGTTCTTAATTTCGTTCTCTAGACTTAAGGGTAATTCCTCTATTATTCTAATCGTATTATATTTTCTATTTCTTTTACTAAGGGATGCCTAGAATAATATTATACTTAGGAATTCTAGTAACGTCTAGATAGATACGTTCTCTATGGTTTTTATATTCGAGGGTTAGTTTCGGAGTTTCGATAATTACCTTTCTATCTCTAAAGAAGCTGGGGGATCTATTAACGGTTCTTAGCTAATATAGTTAGTCTTTTTCTCTAGGTTTTAGGTTGGCTTTTTCTACGAATTGGTTTAAGACGTAGTTTTCTTATAATACGGAGTCGATAAGGGTAAGCGCTCGTCGTCTATTAATTCTTATTACGATAACCTAGTAGTTCCCGTATTCTACGGAATCTTCCTCGCTTTCTAATAGGTGTCCTATGGTTTTTCCGGTCGATACTACTATAGTCCTATAGAGTAGGAGACTCGCCTACTATAGCCCTAGTTTAGTAGGCGTTTCTAGTTTTTTAGGTGGTACCCGCTAATATTCTTAGCCTCCTAGTAAATAGGGTAGGCCTCGATACTATAAGTAGACTAGTAGATAGTATTATAGTCGGGGGTCTTAGGCCGTCCTTTAGTAGCCGAGGTGGTTTTCTTATCGTTAGTCTACTAGTTACTAGTTCGTTTGTCTAGGTAGTTTCTACTAATATATCCGTACTTTCTATAGTAGAAGTAAAGACTCTTTTCGCGCCGTCTCTATTCTTCCTCCGGCGCTAGCCGAGGGTTTCGTCGTTAGTTAGTATCTAAGTCTATAGGGTCCCCTAGGGGTAGGTTATTTTAGGGTTACGAGGTGTTAGCCGAGTATCGGATTTAGCCTATTTCTTATCTAAAATTAAACAGTTATTAGTCGACTCGGATAGCCGTGTTAATAGTCTCGCTAAGGTCTCTAGGCAATCCTATACGGGCGAATTCGGCCTTTATACTGTGCTTTAGCCCTTTATAAAAGATGTATTTAAGGGATTAGTCGTTCTAATTAAGGAGTAAGGAGATAATGGAATTCGTGAATATATTCCGAGACTAATCGAGTTTATCGGAGATCCTAAATTCGAAGGGCGGCCTCCTACTCCTCGTTTTTACTACTAAAGGCTTGCCTAATTACGTCGGCGAAGCGATTATAGTTAGCGAATAGGTTGCTAGTTTCCGTATATAGGATAGCCGAGCGGAAGTCCTTTCGATAGGGTTCGAACTATCGTACTACGTTACCTCGGAGGTAGGTTCCTATAAAGCGGACCCTTTCCTTATCGTCCTTAAATAACGTTTTATAGAACTCGAAGTAGTTTTCTAACTAGGCTAGGAAATTATTAAGTTTACGCCGATTCCTATCGTAGATATCGGGGGTCTTAATCTTTAGCTTGGTGTCGTATCGGGTCGGTTCCGGTATCGCGGGGGTGGCTAGTATAGAAGGCTATATAGTACGGTTAACGGTAAAGGCTTATCCTTAAATAAAGTACTCTAGAAGAACTTAACCGTAGTTATCGCTAGCGTCTTCTAGTACTCTAGGTCTGTTAATTACTCGACTTAAGGAGGCTATACCTAAGAAATACGCTTCTAAAATAAGTAGTCTTATATTAAGGGCTAGGTTTCTAGAAATTAAGGGACGGATTAACTAAAGCTAATCCTTCTCCGTCGGGAGGTTATTCCTAATTTCGGTCTAGGATATTATAGTTAGTAGTTTTTAGGGTAGGTTTACCTCCGGTACCTATAAAAAGGTAGTTAAAGTATTACGCCGGGACTCTTTCTAGGGGAGTCAAGGCGCGTCGTTAGATAGCTTAGGCTTTCTAGGGCCGATATAGTAGTAGGTAGGGGAGGTTTATATAATAGTAGAGTAGGAATTAATTAATAAGTTAACTACGAGGGTCCTAACTACGCTAAATAAGTATAGTCTATATAGTAAGTAACGGTGCATTATTAGTAATCTATAATAACCTACTAATTAATACTAATTAGTAGTCTGAGCTCTACTAAGCGAGTATACGCGTGGTTTGTACGTGACAGTTTGGGTAGGTATTCTAAAAGTAAGCCCCGAGTTAGTTACGAGGTGTTACGCCGGGACTCTTTCTGGGGAGTCGAGGCGCCGTCAGGCAGCTTGGGCTTATGCCAACAGTGTGGTAGGCAGGGAGGTTCGTATAATAGTAGGGTAGGAATTGACAAGTTGACCACGAGGGTCCCACTACGATAAATAAGTGTGGTCTATATACATGAGTGATCGGTACGATTAGTAGTGATTCGTGTCGTTAACCCACCGATCAGTACTCGGATCGGTGGTCCGAGCTTTGCTGAGCGAGTGTGCGGTGGTCTGGTGCATCAGTGTCGGTAGGTATTCTGCCGAGTTAGGCCCCGAGTTGGTCACGTGGGCGGTGAGTAGTCGTAGGGTTTCGTTATCCGCCTTTCTGGGCGACTGTGCCGTAATATAGGCGGTAAGTAGTCGTAGGGTTTCGTTATCCGCCTTTTCTAGGCGACTATACCATAATACTATTCGAACCTCTTTAAATATAGCTACTATCTAAAATGCTAGAGATAAGCAACGGGGGCAATTTTAAAGAAACCTAATAAGCCGGATCCCGTAAATCCTAAGACTTATAGGGTTATTTCTTTATTAAATTACCTAGGAAAAGTACTCGAACGAGTAATAGCTAAACGCCTCGGTTTTCTAGCGGAAACGACAAACCTAATCCACCCTATATAAATAGGGGGAAGACTAAAAAAATCCGCTATAGACGCCTACTTTATTCTAACGAATTTAGTAGAGGAAAATTAAAAGGCAAAGCTAAAAACATCTACGCTATTTCTAGACGTACACGCGCTTTGATGTAATTGTGTCGCGAATAACTCCTAGGAATTCTAAGAAAGTTAAAGCTCCTAACTAATCTACTCGCGTAGATTAGAACTTTCTTAAATTCCCGATAACTACGCCTTAGTTTCGACGGAAATATAGAAGAGTTTAGTAACGTAGAAACGGGTATACCGTAAGGAAGCCCTATTTCGTCGATACTATTTCTAATTTATATCCGAGATCTATTCTAAATAAACTCCGCTAGCTATCTATCCTACGTCGATAATATCTCTTTAATAGTAAGCTCGAAAAGCTGGAAAAATAATATTAAGATACTAGAAAGAGAAACGGAAAGACTCTATAAACTAGACGCGGAAAATACTATATAATTCGACCTCGAAAAAACCGAATTAATACACTTTTCTAAAGAAAAAACGGCAAGAGATTCTACTTTAAAACTACCTACGGGTTTAGTTATAAAACCTAAGAATCTAGTCCGATATCTAGGAGTTTTCTTAGACCTACTCCTTAATTTTAAGGAACACGTCAATATTAGAATAAGCTAAGCTCGTTCGAGTCTTTCGAGGATAAACTGACTAGCTAATATCGAAAATAGACTAAAACCTAACGCGGTACGGTAGTTATACTTAGCCTGTGTTACCTTCGTCTCCGACTACGGCTCCGTTTTATACTGGAATAACCAAGCGAATTTTAAACGAAAAGCTACGATACTCTAGAATCTAGCTCTACGGAAAATACTAGGCGTTTTTAAAACCGCTCTAATTACTCCCCTTAAAATAGAAGCCGTGATCCCACCCTTTGTTACGGCACAGTCGCCCAGAAAGGCGGATAACGAAACCCTACGACTACTCACCGCCCACGTGACCAACTCGGGGCCTAACTCGGCAGAATACCTACCGACACTGATGCACCAGACCACCGCACACTCGCTCAGCAAAGCTCGGACCACCGATCAGTACTGATCAGTGGGTTAACATTACAGACACTACTGATCGTCGATCACACCCATGTATATAGACCACACTCATTTATCGAGTTAGACCTCGTGGTCAACTTGTCAATTGATTCCTACCCTACTATTGTACGAACCTCCCCTGCCTACCACTGTATTGGCCCCTAGAAAGCCCAAGCTGCCTGACGACGCGCCTCGACTCCCCTAGAAAGAGTCCCGGCGTAACATTAACCTTAGTAGCCGGTAGTAGAGCTAGTACCTAGGTAAGCTAAGTACGTAGAATTACGTTTTCGTTTCGAAGTTCTAGGATTATATTAAGCAGCTTCTCGTTAGTTAGTATATTAGGGTATTAGTTTCCTACTACCGTACTATATTACGGCGGTTACTACGAGCCTAGAGTATTCTACCTCTTATAACGCATTCTCATTACTAGGTGTATGTCCGCTATAATAGCTAATACTATTAGCACTTCTTAGAGTAAGGAAATACTTCCTATTTTTCTAATTAAATCGCTTTCTTTCCTATAAGGATAGTAGTTAAAGTATAACGACGGGGCCTCTACTACTAGGCTTTAGAGTTACCTAGTAGGTTCGGGTTTATCGAAGGATTTATCTTAAAGACGAGGAAAGGAGAGCGATAATAGAATAAGAAGTTACGTAATATAGGAGTTCGATAGGCCTTATTACCTCTAAGTTAATATAGTATCGAATTAGAACTTTAAGTTAACTATAAGAGTTAAGATACTACCTAACGAGCGTATCTATATACTATAGGAAAGCTATAATAATCTAGGGATTAGAACGACTATTAGATTAGTCGTAGTATTAGATTAATCTAAGAGTTAGATTAGTACTAAGACTTCTAATTTCTAGATAGACCTAATAGATCCTACGTAACCCGGGTACCTAACGCCTCTTTTCTAAAATCCGACTTCTACTAGTACTAGCGGACGATATTACCGCTATACTCTTATTCCGTAGTATTTATTCTTATCGGCTTTCCTACTTCCCTTCCGTACGGCCCTTCGTCCCTTGCGGGCTCTACGTTAGTCCGTGCCTTCTTTCTAGTTATTGCGCCCGTAGGCGTTCTTTCGTACGGGTGGTTATTGTTGCCTACTAGTGTCCCCGTACGCGCCGTCGTCCCGTATTCCGGTCTTCCCGTGCGGGTTTAGGGAGTGCGGCTCTACTATATATAGGATTCTTAGGCCTTATAGCTCTTTTCCCCGTACGGGCTTACGGCCCTTATAGCTATAAAGCCCGTGTATTCCGGAGTTCGTAACAGCTTTATAAAGAAATAGAAAATTTAATATATTTTTACTAACTTTTTAAAACTATAAATTTTTTTTATTTTATTCTTTTAAATATATTCTTTATATTATATAAATAATATATATATTAAAATATATAGAAAAACTATCTTTAAATAAAATCTATTATACTTAAGAAAATAAATCTTCTATAAAAGTTTATTTTAAATAATCTTTAAAATAATACTTTAATACTAATTACTAGCTTTTTCTAAGATCTTATTTTATAAAATTTTAGAATAGATATCTAGAATTCTTTAGAGGTTAATATAATATAAAATAAACTAAGAATAGCTAAGTTATTTAAAAGTATTTAAAAGTAACTACTTAGAAATCTTCTATATATATATATAAAGTTAGGCCTAGATTTACTTAGACGCTTTATTAAGTATTTATAGTATTTATAGTTAGCGTAGTACTTAGGTATAGTTTATAAGCTTTATAGAAAAATAATAACGAAGCGTCTGACTCGTAAGATAATTCTATTAGAGCCTCCTCGTCGTCCTTAGCGGACTGGTAATCGTCCTCGGTGCTAACCTAAGAGGCACTATCTGTGGATTTTAGATCCCATATAATGACCGGCGTCCTCGTATGCTCGGCTAGTTCCCAGAGGGCGTGATGCATCGCGACAGCTAGAATAGTAGCCGTAGAAATATCCCGTTCGTCCCATTGGCCAAACTCCATTCCAATCACATGGGCACGTGTATCTACGTTAACGCCAAAAATGAGCTTTGCTTAGAGTTTCCTGAAAAGCATGGACTTTCCCGACGCTGCCCACGAAGGCTTAGCTCCACTTGCATAACTATGATCCGAGACTCCTCATTTCCCTGCGAAACGTAGACGAACGACACTTGAACATTGGTACCTTTGCTTACTGCGACAACAGTGTCTCCCAACGGAGCCAGCATCTCCCCACCCCGGCAGTGTTTACAGGCTGCCCTTTCTATCAGCCGGTATGTCAAGCATGGTCTACGCGAAGTCAGAGACAGTCGCCGTCACAAACGCACCATCTACGAGCGCTTGGACAACCACCCACACATTACCAGACCCCTTTCGATAGAAGGCGATGCTCTTGCTCTCGAACGTCTCCAGTATCCACTCCGGCAACGACTTCTTGAACTACGGAATGCCAACCAGGCCCCCCCGTCCCGGGATGTCGCACGCTGGGCTATTCAGATATCCCAGACCCTCCAACATATACATTCATGCAATGTGCGGCAGGTTGATATTGGTCCACACAATGTTCTCCTCGACTGGAGAGACAACGCTATGCTCTCTGACTTTGCCGGTTCTTCAATAGATGGAAGCGTACCGCTGGTGGCTCCCGGCCAGCGTTTCGAGCACCCGGAGCTATGTTCAATGACCCCTTCAGTGCAATCCGAAATCTTTGCTCTAGGATCCATCTTATTTGAGGTCGAAACAACGTGGCAGCCCTATCATGATCGCACAGACAAAGAAATCCAAGAGCTGTTCTGCGCACAGAGATTTCCAGACACAAGCTCGCTCATCTTGGGCCCGATTATCAAAAAGTGTTGGCATATAGAATATTCTTCCGTCAGTGAAATGGTTCAGGATCTTGAGAGGATACAAAGAGAGCAGGATGAAGAGGAGACCGAAGCTAAGCCAGAGCTTTTAACGTAGGTTTGCCTAGGCCAAAGCCCAATATATGTCTAATCAATGGTATAGCCTCCTCCTCCCATCCTTGAGGTCATCCTTCTCGTGGCACTTTTATCGCGCTGGAAGCGTAGCCATTCTTAGCTCCACTCCTTTCTCAGGAAGGGGCGAAGCTTCAATTGAGCAAGAGTATAAGCCGGAAACTCCCAGGTAATGGGATGTGAGAAAGCCTTTGGGATAGCGTCATAGGTGAAGGAGCTGGTCTCTCACCGCTGTCTGTCGGCGCCTTTAGGAATGCTGGACTGGCGGCGATCGCAAAGTCGTAAGTAATAGACTTTCCGGCCGCTATTCCAATCAGCTATTGTGTTCCCAGTTATATCATGTGTGCAGATTGCTAAATGTCATGTGGCGGAAGAGCGAAAGGCGGAAGAGGGAAGACAATTGTCATATCCTGCGTGGCGGCATGTGGGGGCGGGCGCCTACCATTTGAGCAGGCGGCTAAAGTTAACCTTCAGCTTAGCAACTCTGACGGAACCACTAAACCCCAAGCCGAATGTTGCATTTTCACTTTCGACTTCCGTTTGGGGTCAGCTGGCGTAGAAGCCGGTTTCTCAGCTCCAAAGTTAACCATGGCTTCGGTTTTTTTTTTTTTTTTTTAATAAAAAAAAGCCAGTCTCCCTGCTTTAAGAGCATCATTCGCACTCCTATCCGTAGTTCTCTCCTCTTTCACTTTAAGAAATAGCGAACATTACTTTCTTACCATAGTCCGCAGCGAACGAACCATGGAGCCCGGCGAGCGAAAGGCAGACATTCGGCAGGACCAGGAAGCTTCGGATCTACCCGAATCAGTTGCTTCACCAGAGACCAGCTTCGGCCTGTTTGTCGTCCCCGAAACCTACCATACTGGCAGAAATTCACTCGCTTTCAATCACTTCGCAACCGCACCAGGTACGCCCGCTTTGGCAGCCTTTCATGACATTATTGTACAGCTGAGATTTGGTTCCGGACGTAGCCACTAAGTTTAGTCGCTCAAGCTCCTGGACTATTGAGCGTGCAATTCCAGCTTCTGCATCCCAGGATCGTCCCACCCATAGCGTAATTAAAGTGTAAAAGCATTTTCCCATCTGCATCTTTACGCTGTGAACTCCGTGCATTAAGCTCGCTGGTCCGCTAGAGCCGGAATAGAGAGTTGTGACCTCACAGCTACGAGTCCAGCATCTGGACTCGACTTTGAGGCTCAAGACCGCCCGTCAGATGAAATCCCGCAACAGAATGTTTAGCTGGGGCACAAAGCCCGCGAAATTGTAAGACCCAGGGTCGGCGGCAACGACGCTCCACGGAGCATGAGGTTATTTCTGACTATCGGAGACTCTTGGATTACCGACGCCGCGTGCGCTGTGTTCGAAAGGGACAGACGCGCTTCTCAGCGCGCCGGCTGGTTTTCGAGATACCTGTGGTTGCGGAGGCGGGAGGGCTCGCAGTGCTGCCGCGAGCTTCATTCAGGGCGGCGATCCTGGCACTCCGACGAGGTGCTGCTTGAGCCGCCAGCTCCGTTGTCCTTGTTCGGCGCGTCCGAGGAAGCACGTGCCGCGACGATGTGGTGGCGACATGTCTAGAGATGTTCTCTTCCGATTGCCCGGCGGACTTCAGGTTGTCTGAAACGTGAGAGCGCGTACCAGCGAACGACGGTACCCCATTCTCAGCGGCTGGCGAGCGCTGGGATGGAGCTTCGGTATCTGGTTCCGGTCCAAAGAGCTCGGCATATGGTGGGGGGGGGCTGACGGCACCAGGCGCAGCGTTCTCCTCCATCTCATCCTCGCTATCCTCATGCATCCACCTATCCCCGGGAAACTCGGACCAGCGAAGGTTCCAGAGCTTGTCTTCAACCCACAATTCCTTCAGAGTAAGGAACGACTCTTGCCGTAGTTGATTTTCGTCGATTTCGCGGCCCCAAAACTCAGCTTCGTCCCGGTGCCATTGGAACTCCTCCTCCCACTGCAGCTCGAACAAGCGTGAGGGACGGGATGCGGCCAAATCGAGGCCGTGGACGGGCTCTGTGTATTCCTCGTGCGGCCAGCGCGCGCCAATCCGAGGCCCTCCAGGAAGCGCCTTCCGTGACCACCTCTCAGTGCCGCTCGGCCACGGGGTCCCCCATTCGGGTGGGCAGATGCCGGCTGCGGCCCAGCTTCTGAAAACGTTGTTCTCGGCGTTGGCGAGAAAGTCGCAGGTAGAATCGAAGGGGAGCGTCTGCTTGCGGCCCTGCAGCTCTCTAACAGACTGGTAGTCCAAGCGCTTGACTTGGCGCCAAACCTGCTTGTGAAAGAGACACTCGGGGCGAGTGACTCCGTATCCTCCCGGTCCTCGTTGTATTGTTGTTGGGGCGTCGATAGCAGCCTCTGAGGGGAAGCGCACACGGGCGTAGGGAGGTAGCGGGTCGAGTGGTGGAGGATCAAGAGCAGCTCGAGGCTCGGGGGGCGTGCCGTCTTGGGGGATGTAGACTGTCTCCATCATCCAAGTCGCCATCGTGCTCCTCGACGATGGCGTGCAATCGTGTGCAGACGTGTGTAGGAGGGTGGCGATGCGTGAGTAGGCGATAGTGTTTGTGTAAGCAGACGTAGTGTGCGCCGTTCCGAGCTTCTAAGCCGTTGCTACAGCCACGGTCGCGCACGCGCCACTTTTAAGGTGCTTCGCGAGGTCGCGCAACCGCGCTTCTGGGTCGAACATCAGCCACCGTCAATGCGCCGGCAGACATCTAAATCACGGTTATCACGGTTATCACCATGGCGCACATCCCGAGCACCAACCATGAGCTCGCGCTCTTTTCACTTGTTCCAATCAACGATCCGGCCAAGGGCGTGCTTAGCTATTTCGGTAACCGCCGTCTTCTCTCCCTTCTCCGCGATCCAGAAAACCCCGCGAGGGTTCTACAGGCCCTGAACGTTGGATTCAACGTTGACTCCAAAACCAAAACTCGGGGGACGCTCGCTACTATAGGACGCGCCGGCGATGTCATCATTCCGGACGATCGCATATCTCGCATTCAGTGTTCCTTTGAAATCAACGTTCAGTCGCAGGAGGTTATGCTTTACGACCGCTCCACCCTTCACACCACCTTTGTTCGCGGCCCAGACGCTCATGACTTCTCTCCAGGCCTACCGCGCAAGGTCCTAGTCGCTCCAGGCCTGAACACCACGATCTGGCTGGGCGAAGAGTATGGTTTCGCATTACACTGGCATAAGCACGTACTCGACATAGGGGCGGAACTGGATCTCTTTCAGGAAGACCTACTTCAAAGGCGGACCATCGAGGCCACTTCCCCTGCTCGCGACCCGGCATCCGGCCATGCTTTGCCCGATCTAAAGCCGAAGATTAGATTCCAAAGACGCAAGGCCCTCGGCAGCGGAAGCTTCGGCAAGGTGTACAAGGCCGCCAACATTGATACTGGCGACCTCTTCGCCGTAAAGCTCGTGTATATGCCCGACCGTGCTAGAAAGCCAAGGAACTATTCCCAGGTAATGCGTGAAGTAGAGACTCTCGCTCGCTTATCCCATGTAGGGCCCCCTAATAGTACAGGGACGACGAACAGCTAACTGTACTAGCCGAATATCGTTGATTATCTGTTTGCGCAGCGGAACGACAACTACCTGGAAATATGCATGGGCCTCTACCAAGGAAGCGTAGAAGCGCTCGTTGCTCGCGACCTCTTCGAAGAGGACGTCGACCTCACGCTTAATCTTCTCCACCAGATGCTTATGGCTCTTGACTACCTCACGGTTAATGGCATCGTCCACCGCGATATCAAGCCTGCAAATATTCTCTTCACGGTACAACCCTCCTCTTGCGACCATACATTTGTGCTTAGCGATTTTGGCCTCTGTAATTTCGTAGCAGAAGCTGTCACTTATGCAGGCACCCCGTTATTCATGGCACCAGAGTTGAGCCGCGATCCGCAGAATGGACAAACACCTAAGATGGACATATGGTCGCTTGCAATCACTATCGCCTACGCCGCAAATCTTGCGGGCTTTCGCAAGAAGCAGCCGAAGAACGAGAAAGACGTTATCGAAGCTGTTCAACGGGCTACCAACGAGCCTAGCTTTCGTGGCCTCCGCCCTATGATTATCCTCGCACCGACTCAGCGTGCGTCTGCTGCATACATGCTCGATGTCCTCTTTGAGGGCAAAGGACGCGCGGTTCCACAAGACGCGGAAGCCTCCGCATCAAGAGCCAGATCCAAGGCAAAACCCCCGTCTCAACCCCCTCGCTTTCCCACTCTTGGTGCTCCTAAGCGCCGTCCTGCTTCTAGAGCTCCTCCCAAGGAGGATACAAAGCGACCTGTCTCATCTGGTGATGATGGTACAGCAACTCGCCGCCCCCGCCTGGGGTATTGATCATCTTTCCTTATCACGTCTTTCCTTGTCAAATCTTTCCTTCTCACATCTTCCAGGAGTCCTGGCTTGGAGCTATATGGTTGCAATATAGATGATCATCACGTATGGTAGCCTATTCACTTGGATCATCCTTTACCCAATCAGTCATAGCAATTTGCTGTTGGTTTTTGAATATAAGCTGAATTAGTACTTCGGCAGGCTATGCTTAGGACGGTGATTGTCGGACTTCGAACGGGCCTACTTGAGCCGCCGATGCTACGGATCTGATTGTGACTGAAGAGGTGTGGCTCACCTCTTTGTGTCCTCAAGTCCGACTGCTCCACAACTACCGTTCTCCTCCCGCTCCATGCGGCACCCCATGTTGAGCTCGGCATGATCTATGCGCTGTCATACAGGGCTTCACCATCAACAATTAACGCTTTACCAATGGAGGCAGGTAAAGCTAGCGCAAAGGCAACCCAGAACCGCCCGCCCGAAGCGCAAGCTTCCAACACCGATGCTAGACAATGACCTGGGCCAATGGATGCCCACCACCTTTGTGTCTCACTGGCTGTGGAGAGAGTGAAACGTAGGTATCTGCATTGCTGTCAGACGTCACACAATCGCAACTGGTAGATTAAGCATATCTCCGTTATTCTCTACGCGTATCATTCCCCCTTTTCAACCTTGGTGTCGGGCCCGCTTACTCGGCATCCACAAGCTGGAAGTGGAGCCATCCTGACATGCCGCACACACAACATGCTGGCCGTCATTGGAGCAACCTGAAGCCAACCAAATGATCAGCAGGCTGCGGGCTTCCGACCAAGTAGGACCCGCTCGGATCTCTCACGTCGATGACGCAGGATATTTAAGAAGCACTTCAACCTCTGACCTCGCCGCTACTCAGAAGCCTCTACTTCAGGAGAACCATAGGGAAAACGCAAGAAGATGCGCCAGAACTTCCCTCACCAACATCACCAAACGCCCACTACAACGGTAAAGCACTTAGTGGCATTTCTGATAGTGATAGGTCCATTGTGATCGTTCTTTCCAAGGTCTGAAGCTGTCGTCCATTTTACGATGAATGCTGATGCTAACTCACTGAAGGAAACCCACATCGATCCGTCAGATGTTGGCGCCACGTCAACCCGGGAAGAGAGAGGGCCCAGCCAACCAAAGCGATCGGAGACTGCAGCCCCCGAAGCCAACCCACCAGAAAACCGGAGCGGCCCATCATTCAGAGACCTAGCGGGCCCGTCCCTTAGAAAGATCCTTGAGGAAGCAATGAAGTCAGAGCACGAATGGCAGTTTTGCCATGAAGGCAACTCGGTTACCGGCAAGCGCCTATATTAGAAGGTAGTATCTTTCGCAGCATCCAATACGGGATCGTAGAACACGGAAGTGCGAGGAGGCCCCGAAGTGCCTACGCTCTCATTAACAGCCGTGTCTTATTTTTGGCTCTCTTTGTGACGATTTGCTATAGTAAGTTAGCTTGCTCTTACGTAAAGATAGAATGGAGACTTATATTTGAGCTGAGCTTGGACAGCCGGCGCCATTCTTCAAATCGAGAACTTTTTTGTTGATGGGGTCTTGAATCTCTTCCTCACCCCGGAGCCTTTCGTTGACGACATTCAAGACTCTGCATTGGATTGGCCTGGGTACGTTCGCCCACGACGTAACCTCTACTATCTTCTTTCCAGACCAGTAGATCTCATCGTACGATAGAAGATGGATTGCCTCTTCCTTAACGATGCGCTGTATTGGTCAGCCAAGGTAAAAAGTGCGCATGGCTTGCCCTAATGACCTACTCGAAAGCCCATCCATTTGTCATTGTCCCAGCCGCAGGCATTCATAACCGCCTCTTTGCTGGACCGCATGCCGATGTAATCCATGGGCTCCATATTCGGCAAAGTTTCGGCAGTTGTTCTACAAAAGAAGGAGGTGATTAAGAGGCACGCAAGCAGAGGAAACCGTCGATCTGGTTTAGTGCGGTGTGTGTTGGGTTTGGAAATAGAGACACGCTGAAGAAGATACGTCTCAGGCGGTCATGGCCGCCAGCCCTGACGTTTTCAGCTGACGGCGCCGATCTGATGGTACGGTAGACGCGGCAAAGACGGCAAATGTCGGCTTAAAAGAGGAAAGTGCGGACTTATGACTACATGCCGTAGCACAACATCCCATGAGAGCCCACGCTGTCTACAGCCACCGAAAGTGGAGACGGGAGGAACGGCAAAGGTGACAGAAGCGGCAGACGCCCCACCTTATGTACCGACATAACTCCAGAGCCGCCCACGGCGATTCAGAAGTAGCAGAGACGGCAATCATGGCAAAAGTGAAGTGCTTCGCCCTAATCTCACCATACGACGTGTCCTGCGCACATTTATACAACAGCCCCACGAGAGACCCTTCTGCAAGGCATGCTGCAATTCATTAAAACACCGGACAGATGTAAACATCCTAATACTTTAGGCTCGTGAGACTATACGCTTAATAACGGTATAAAAGCATAGAATTAAATTTAAAAGTTAATAGAGTACTATATTAAATAGTAATAATAAGTAGAATAAATAAATTAGTATACTAGTAAAAAATACTAAATAAAAGTAATTATATATATTTAGTATACGCTAATAAATAAGCGAGGTTACTAGCTAAATTAAATATATAATAAATATATTATAGTAATAAATTAAGTACTATAATACTAGGGTTTAATATATAATAGCTTATATATATTTATAAAATCTAGAAGTTTTATATTTAGAGCTTAAAGATATTAAAAATATAAGAACTATTTATATTTTCTATTAATTCTATATATAGTACTATTTTATATCGTAATTTTAACGAGTAATATATATAAGTTAATTAAAAAGCTATAACTTTATCTTTAATAAGTCCGACTAAAATTTATATACTAAATTTAACGTCTAAAAGTTATAATCTTCTAGTCTCTACTAAGTAAAATTACTATAGAAAGTATAAATATCTACGAATAAAACTCTAATTATATTAGTAAAATTTTCTAGCTAATTTCTAATTAAAAGTCTAAGATTTAATAGAAAATATATCTATCTATTTAGCTTATAATTCTATAATTTAAGTTAGTATATTATTATAAACCCTAGAACACACGGGCTTTATAGCTACGAGGGATGTAAGCCCGTACGGAAAATAGGCCGTAAGGCTAGGAATACTAGTAGGTAGTAACTACCGCCCGTACGAGAAGAAGGCCTATGGGCATAATAACTAAGAAGAAGGCACGGTCTAACGGAAGCCCGTAGGGGACTAAGAACTATACGGACGGAAAGTAGGAAGCTAATAAGAGTAAAGTACTACGGGATAAGAGTATAGCGGTAGTATCGTCCGCTAAGTACTACTAGAAGTCGGGAACTAGGAAAACGAGCCTAAGCGCCCGCGCCGCGTATTACGTACGACCTACTCTAGATCTCTATAGATCTAAATACCCTAGATCTACTTCTAATAAATCTACTATACCTAGATCTAGATTATTATAGCTTTCCTTATAGTATATAGACACGCTTGTTAGATAGTATTCTAACCCTCGTAGTTAACTTAAGGTTCTAATTTAATACTATATTAACTTAGAGGTAATAAGGCCTACTAAACTCCTATATTACGTAACTTCTTATTCTATCGTCGCTCCCCTTTCCTCGTCTTTAAGGTAAACCCTTCGATAAATCCAAACCTACTAGGTAACTTCGAAGCCTAGTAGTAGAGGCCCCGTCGTTATACTTTAACTACTATTCTTATAGAAAAGAAAGCGATTTAATTAGAAAAATAGGAAGTATTCCCTTACCCTAGGAAGTACTAATAGTATTAGCTATTATAGCGGACGTACCTAGTAGTAAGCACGTATAAGAGGCGTAGAATACCTTAGGCTCGTAGTAACCGCCGTAATATAGTACGGTAGTAGAAAACTAACACCCTAATATACCGACTAATAAGAAGCTACTTAATATAATCCTAGAACTTCGAAACGAAAACGTAATTCTACGTACTTAGCTTACCTAGGTACTAGCTCTACTACCGGCTACTAAGGTTAAGGTCCCGAAGCTAGACCTATATTACGGAGACCGAAAGAAGATCTAAGCCTTTATTACGTAGCTAAATAACTATATATACTTTACGTACGGTAACTTCGCCGGCCCCGCCGAATAAGTTCTATACGCTAGTACCTATCTTAGAGAATCGGCGAAATAATAGTTCCGACCTTTTAAGCGGGAGTACTAGGAGAAACCCGTATATCTATAGTCCGAAGTAACCTCGATAATTTTTAGCGATTATCGAAACTTTACGAAGTAGCTTAAGGTAGTCTTTAGCGGCGTCGACGAGAACTATTTAGCTACTAGGACCCTTATAAGCCTAAAGTAGAAAGAAACGGTATAGGATTATATAGCTAAGTTCTAAGACGTAGTATATCTTATAGACGGGTACTCCGACCTTACGCTACGTACCTTCTACTACTAAGGGCTAAGGGACGAGATTAAGAAAGCTATAACGTACTATAAGAAACCGGAAACTCTTAACGATATAATTAAGCTAGCCCTACTTATAGATAAGCGTCGTATAGAGAGATAGTTCGATAAGAAGGGGTATAACGCTAATACCTTAAGATAAGCCCGGCCTCGTTATATCTAAGAAGGGGGCGACGCTATAAAAATAGATAATATAGTACGGCGAGATAAAGATAAGAATAAGAAGAACGGTAATAATAAGGGTAAGAAAAGAGAATAGAGTAAGAAAGAAAAAGAGCTCTATAAGAAAGGATTATATATCCGATATAGAGATAAATAGAGCGTAGGGTATAAATACTCGAAGAAAGAGTTACGGAAAGTAGCGGTAGCTATCTAGAAATAGAAGGTACTACGAGAAATCGCTACTATAAAGGTAGTAGATTATATAGCTCTAAGTTAGATAGCGTACTATAACGACGATTATACTATCTACTAGAGCGATAAGGACGCTATAGAATAGTACCCTAGTAAGCTATAACGACTTAATATAATACTCCGAAAATTAGAAGAGGCTACGGAGGAAGATACTAAAAGGCACTTCCCGGCCGACGAAGACCTCGTAAATAGCGAAACCGAAGAACTATACGATAGTATACCGGAATCTAGCGAGATAGAAACTATCGAGTAATAGTAGAACTAGGCTATACTTAACCGGATCGCCGAATACCTAAACCGGTACGGAGATATAAGAAATATTAAATTCGGTTATACCCCTATAATCTACTAGACCCCCGGATTAAGAATAGATCTACTACCGTAATAGTACTAGATAAAGAACGAAAAACTTAGCTTATAGTTTTTCGAGAACGACGTATAGTACCCCTAGAAGAAATCGCTATTAAAAACGGCCGATAAGGTAGCATCCTAGTTTAAAGGAGAAGCCTAGGAAATATAGTAGTAACGAGACCTTACGTCTCTACGCGATATAGCCTATACCCTCTACCGTTACGGCACGGCTACGCGAAGCTACGATACTCTATAATAAGTACCGGATAAAAAATATGATAAACTAACCTTCTAGTACTAGATACGTAACGGATAAATCTACTAGAGGCGTAAGATCTAGTAAAGACGATAGACTTAGTAGAAGAATACTCCGATCCCGGTCGAAGAATAGAACGAGTATATACGCTACGAGATATTAAAAAACTAGATAGCTCCCCTAGCTAGGGACCCTAGAAGGGGCTAATACGAAGGTCCCTTAACTAGGTTATATACTTAATATCGAACGAAATATCTCGTAAGTAGGAAGAACTTAAAATACTACTAGAAGTACTAGTTACTATTAAAGGAACTACTACGTTAGTAATAATCGATAGTAGAGCGTAAGGAAATTTCGTAGATCCTAAATTTCTTAGGAAGAACGACTTACTATTCTAACCTAAGAAACGGCCCTACGAACTTAGTACGTTCGACGGATTATCGATAGAATACGGTAAGGGTTAGATAAGAATCGAGACCGGTTAGATACGAATAACCCTCGGAGATTATAAAGAACGAATTAACCTAGACGTAATAATAAGCCCGAACTACGATATCGTCCTCGGGATACCCTAGTTAAAAACCTACGACCCGTATATTAGCTAGAGTATAGGAACTATAACGTTCCCTAAAGATAACTATAAGCGATACCTCGCGAACCTCGAAGTAAAAGAGCTAGAGCTAAAGAGCCCGAGCTAAGAGCTAGAGCTAGAGAGCTAGAGCTAAGAGCTAGAGCTAAAACTATCCAGAGAGCACCCGATAGAGGCTAAGAGGATATTCTTTAATACCCTACTACGTATAAAAAAACGAGGAGAGTAAGCTTATATCGTCTATATTAAGCCTAGCTTAGAATAAGAACGCTGAATTATAGTATAGATTAGAAAATAGACCCTAGAAGTCGATACTCCCCGGCTACTCGAAGGAGACTATCTAAAGAGAATCTACGAGAGGTATAGCCCGCTAGGTAGAACCCTTAACTAGATACGCGTAACGAAAATTACTACGGGACTAGAGAAAGTACCCCTAGAATTCTAGAAATACGCCGAATTATTTTAAGAAAGAGGTAAAAGATTATTACCTAAGTATAAGCTATAGGACTATAAAATACCCCTATTACTAGGAACGCAGCCTACGTTTAAGCCTATTTATTCCCTCTCGGAAAACGAGGCCGAAGCACTAAGGGAGTATCTCGAAACGAACCTAGAAAGAGGATATATCCGACCCTCTACGTTACTAGCCGGATATTCTATTCTATTCGTATCTAAGAAAAATAGTAAGCTCCGCCTCTATATCGATTATAGGCAACTAAACGATATTACGATAAAAAACCAATACCCGTTACTACGTATCGATAAATTATAGGATAGACTAAGAAAAGCTAAATACTTTACTAAGCTAGACCTTAGAGAAGGTTATTATCTCGTCCGGATAAAGGAAGATAAAGAATAGAAAACGGCTTTCCGAATAAGATTCGGATATTACGAGTATACGGTAATGCCGTTCGGGCTTACTAATATACCGGCTACGTTCTAAAGCCTAGTTAACAATATACTACGACCGTATTTAGACGTATTTATACTAGCCTACCTAGACGATATCCTAATATACTTAGAAACGCTCGAAGAATATATCGAGTACGTATATAAAGTCCTATAGGCACTAGAGAAACGGAACCTCCGAATAGCCCCCGATAAGAGCGAATAGTATATATAGAAGACTAAGTACCTTAGGTTTATTATTATCCTAGGATATATTAGTATAGACGAGAAGAAACTAGACGCGATAAGAGAATAGCCTACGCCGAAAACTATTAAAGAAGTATAATTCTTTCTTAGCTTTACTAACTTTTACCGAAAGTTTATCTTAAACTATATAAAGATATTAGCTCCGCTTATAGATTTAACTAAAAAGGAGTATAGATTTATATAGGGAGAAAGATAGTAGAATATTTTCGACTTATTAAAACGAATATTTATAGAAGCCCCGGTATTAGGACTATTCTACCCCGACCTACCTATAACGGTAGAAACCGACGTATCGAACTACGCTATAGGAGTAGTCTTAAGCTAGCTAGATAAGTAAGATAGACTATATCCTATCGCGTATTACTCTCGAAAGATAACAGGTCTAGAAAGGAACTACGACGTCTACGATAAAGAACTTCTAGCCGTCGTTATAGCCTTTAAAGAATAGAGATATTACCTTAAAGAAGCTAAATACTAGGTTATAGTCTACTACGACTATAAGAACCTC
Organism: Neoscytalidium dimidiatum; assembly: GCA_037367355.1. Classification (NCBI taxonomy): domain Eukaryota; kingdom Fungi; phylum Ascomycota; class Dothideomycetes; order Botryosphaeriales; family Botryosphaeriaceae; genus Neoscytalidium; species Neoscytalidium dimidiatum. Next base: position 655,326 of record CM074696.1, on the reverse strand, counting down.
TTATACTTTACTACTACGAAAGAGCTAAACCGAAGATAGGTTAGGTAGGCTAAAGAGCTAGTATTCTACGATATAAAGATTATCTACCGAAAGAAATCGGAAAATACTCGCGTAGACGCGCTAAGTAGAAGAGTCGACTATATAAAAGGGAAGCTAGAACTATAACCGGCAATACTAGTAGAATAGGAAGACGGGTCTTTTATACCTAATAAATACTAGATCTCCGCTATATATAGAAGAAAAAAGAAACCCGATAGATCGCTTACCCCGGCTAGGCGAGTAGCCTCGGCGATACGCCTAGAAAGCTACGAATAGGATTATAAAATCCGAGAAGCCTACGCGGAAGACGCTACGATATAAGAAATTAGAAATCTAGAAAACGACCCCTAAGTAACTAGAGACGTAGAAGGAATAATTCTATTTTTAGGATTAGTCTACGTCCCGGTAAAACTACGGGAGGAACTCGTAAAGAATATATACGAGGCCCTAGTATATAGTTATTAAGGAACCGAGAAGATAATCGAGAGGATTACGAGAAATTATTACTTTCTAGGGCTTAGAAGGACAGTCTAGCGGATAGTTACGTAATATAACCTCTATATTCGAAGTAAGGCGGCGAGATACGTACCCTACGAACTACTTTAGCTATTATCGGTATCTAAGCGCCCTTAGTAATCTATCTCGCTAGATTTTATTACGGATCTACCTAAGTTAGAAGAACTACTTACTAGAGTTAAGTACGACTTAGTACTAGTTATCGTAGATAGAATAACGAAATACGCGTACTACCTACTATACCTAAAGAAGGTAAACGCGGAAGACCTCGTATATATATTCCTAAGAACTATCCTCGGTAACTACGGGTTACTAGAAGAACTCGTATCGAATAGAAATAGACTATTTATATTATAATTCTAGTAGACTCTTACTAAATAACTCGGAGCGAAATATAAACTCTCGACTACGGTATATCCGTAAATAGACGGATAGATAGAACGGACTAATTAGACGCTAGAGTAATACCTACGCTATTACCTTAACTACGTATAGGATAACTAGGTAGAATTACTACCCCTAGCCTAGTTCGCGTATAATAGCTCTAAGGTATTAATAATATAAGAATCGCCGTTCTACGCTAATTACGGTTACGAGCTATCGGCCTATAAAGAACCGATACCGAGTAAATTACTAGCCTAAAAGGAAATCCTTAAAGCCGACTAGCTAAAAGTACTCTACGAATAGTTATATCTAGACCTAGAATTCGTAGCCCTACGAATAGGTAAATACTACGATAAGCGGTACTAGGAGGCACCGTAGCTAAAGAAGGGGGATAAAGTCTACCTCCTTAGAAAAAATATTAGAATAAGACGGCTAAATAATAAGCTAGATTTTAAGAAAGTAGGACTATTTAAAATCGAAGAAAAAATCGGGAAGGTTAATTTCCGCCTTAAACTACTAGAAATAATACGGATATACCCCGTTTTTTACGTATCCCTTCTAGAACTAGTACCGAAGAACGCTAAAACTATAACCTAAACGGAAGAAATACTTCTAGAAAATCTAAACGCCGATAAAAACCGAGATTAGGAAGTAGAAAAAGTCTTCGATAGCGGCTATATTAACGGTTAATTCCGATATCTCCTTAAATAGAAGGGAGAATAGGACGATACCTAGGAACCGCTAGAAAACTACGACGGATATAGATAACTTATTAATAAGTTCTATCGTTAAAACCCGGATCGACTAATACCGCCGACTCGTTAAATATAAAGGACCTAAAATCGAAATCGGGAAACGGAGACTACCGCGCCTAATTAACTAGCTCGGAACTCTCGGACGGCGTAGTAGCGGAATTAACGCTAGACGACCTAATAGAATAGAACGGACCCGTAATAGCGTTAGCTAAGACGTCGCTACGTATACGCTTTACTAATCGCTCCTCTACGGCGCTCTTAGGGTTAATAGAATTTCTAGCCCTACGAGCTACTTCTAAGCGATCTAGCTTCTTAAGGTTCTCGATAGATACGCCTTATTTAGATTAGTTTACCGCGGCGTTATAGTAAGACCTTCTATTTCCGAGAACGCTCTAGACGGGACGAAGCGGCACGTAACTTAGACGTTAGCTTAGAAATAGTATTTAGGCCTCTACCTTATCCGCGGTAATCTTTATAATAGTACGCTCTAGACGAACGACTAGAAGGAAAGGATTAGAATAAGTTAAATAAGATTAAGGGGAACTTATAATTACCCTCTTTCGTACTACTAGCGTCGTAATAGGTATTACCGCGACGAGTATACTCGCCGTAACGCGAGTACCCCGGGGTAATACGATATACTACCGCCTTATCCTTCTCCTCTAATAAAAGGCAACGAGTATAAAGAATCGGTATATCTAGGCCTAGAAGGTTATATAAAGAATTAATCTTCGCGCTAAGATACTTACGCTTAGCTTACTATATATCGCGCTTACGCTTAGAAGGTATTATAGGAAACACTTATAATAAAGAAAAACGAAGAAATAAGAAAAGCCTAGAAAGATATAGGTAAACGGATAAATCTTCGGGCCGAAGATCCCTAAGGAGGGGGGTAGTATTACGAACTTCGGAATATACGGGCTTTATAGCTATAAGGGCCGTAAGCCTATACGGGGAAAAGAGCCGTAAGGCCTAAGAACCCTATATATAGTAGAACCGCACTCCCTAAACCCGTACGAGAAGATTAGAATACGGGACGACGGCGCGTACGGGGACACTAGTAGGCAATAACGACTACCCGTACGAAAGAACGCCTATGGGCGTAATAACTAGAAAGAAGGCATAGACTAACGTAGAGCCCGTAGGGGACGAAGGGCCGTACGGGAGGGAAGTAGGAAAGCCGATAAGGATAAATACTACGGAATAAGAGTATAGCGGTAATATCGTCCGCTAGTACTAGTAGAAGTCGGATTCTAGAAAAGAGGCGTTAGATACCTAGGTTACGTAGAATCTATTAGGCCTACCTAGGGATTAGAAGCCTTAGTACTAATCTAACTCTTAGATTAATCTAATACTATAACTAATCTAATAGTCGTTCTAATCCCTAGATTATTATAGCTTTTCTATAGTATATAGATACGCTCGTTAGGTAGTATCTTAACCCTCGTAGTTAACTTAAAGTTCTAATTCGATACTATATTAACTTAGAGGTAATAAGGCCTATCGAACTCCTATATTACGTAACTTCTTATTCTATTATCGCTCCCCTTTCCTCGTCTTTAAGGTAAACCCTTCGATAAACCCGAACCTACTAGGTGACTCCGAAGCCTAGTAGTAGAGGCCCCGTCGTTATAAAAGGTCTCTATTTCCTTCTTAATAAAGGAGTCGATTAGAATATTCTTAGTTTCCCGCGTAGGGATTCCGTAGATAATAACCTTATACTAGGCCTCGACTAGTTTCGGGTTAGAATTAGGAAGGACTTTCCTAATAATATTCTCTTTTTCTAAGAGAAATTAGCTAGTATAGCCTTCGGTACCCGTAATTAGGATATTTCCCTTAAAAGAGAGGGAAGTTCCTTAGATAACGAGTTTGTTTACGAATCCGGCTCCCGCGAACGCAAGGTTTAGCTTTTACCGGAGTCGGATTCCGTTAAATTAGTCTCGTATACTATCGTAGAAGATGGTAATTTATCTATCTTTAATAGACGTTAGCTTTACGAGCTTCGTAGTTGTTTTTTCCGTTAGTTTTTTATATAATACGGTTATAAAACCGTCGTTTAGAACTAAACCTGCCGCTACCGAGGCGTAGAAGGTAGGTTTTTTTCCCGGGACTAGCTGGCTAGGCTGGGGTTTTCCCGTAGTAGCTACGGAGGAAGCTCCGAGATTCCTCGTTTTATTCGAAAGCGTATAGGATACGTTTTTAAGTACGCGGACTTCGGTTACGAGAATCGACTTAGTAAAGTCGATTTTCCCTTTTATCGTATATTCGTAGAAGACGGTAAGAAGTTCGCTAAGGTTATTTACCTTAGACCGGTCGTCTTCGAGGTCGACCGCCTTAATAAGGCAATCGAACGCGGCTTCGATATATTCCGCGGAGGTCTTTAGTTTCGAGCCCGGTATATACCGGGTTCTTTTCTCGGGGCGGTATTCGAACGGGTTAATGCCCATAGAGATAGGCGAGAAGGAAAGTCTTTTTCCAAGAGTCGGCGTAGGCTTAACCGTTACTATTACCTTCGGCCTTCTCGGTATCGGTATTATTTCGTCGTTTTCTATCTCGATATCTTCGATACTACTCGATCTCGTAGTATTCGAAGATTCGATAACTACTGGCGTAGTCGATAGTCGAATTAGAGTCGAGGGGCGTAGAGGGTCCGGGGAATCCGGGGAATCCGGGGGCGGATATCCTTAGTTTTCTATACTCTTTCTATAGAAAAGAAATAGTAGAAGTAGAAAATTAGACTAGAAAGAAATTGCCGGCTTTAGTTTCGTCTAAACTAAGCCGTAAACAAACGAATTTCTAGCGAGCGCAGGGAATTTTCTTCGTTACTTTCTCCCGAGAAGTAACGAAGCGTTTTCGGGGCTATTCGGTTAAGCTTTTCGCTTATTTTCGGTTATTCGCTTAGGTATAGGGAGGGTAAAAACTCTACATACACGGGCCGCGAAAAAGGGGTAGGATAGAAGAAAGAAAAGGACGTTTCCTCGCCTTTAATCTAGGTGCGTAAACGCGCTCTAAATCTTATATAATTTCGTACGAAGGTACGCGTAGGTGTTTTCGGTAGATTCCGAACTTTTTACGTCTTTTCGAGTCGATTTAGGATTTTAGTAGGGATACGGAGGTTAAGGGAGTCGATTTAGCCTAACAAGGTCTCTTTTCTACGCGATAACGTAGTAGCGCGTATAGCTACGAAGCTAAGATTCGAGAATCTAGCTAAGGGAATTAAGAGCTTTCGATAGATACTAATTTTAGCGCTTTTTCTCGAGATCGAATTCGGAGGTATATTAATAAACGACGACTTAATATAATACTCCGAAAATTAGAAGAGGCTACGAAAGAAGATATCGAAAAATACTTTCTAGCCGATAAAGACCTCGTAAATAGCGAAACCGAAGAACTATACAATAGTATACCGGAATCTAGTAAGGTAGAAACTATTAAGTAATAGTAAGACTAGGCTATACTTAATTAGATCGTAGAGTATCTAAACCGATACGGAGATATAAAGAATATTAAATCCGGTTATACTTCTATAATCTACTAGACTCTTAGATTAAGAATAGATTTACTACCGTAATAGTACTAGATAAAGAACGGAAAACTTAGCTTACGATTTTTCGAGAACGACGTATAGTACTCTTAGAAGGAATTACTCTTAAGAACGGCCGATAAGATAGTATTCTAGCTCGAAGGCGAAGTCTAGGGAGTATAGTAGTAACGGGACCTCGCGTATCTACGCGATATAGCCTATACCCTCTACTAATACGATATAGCTACGCGAAGCTACGATACCCTATAATAGGTACTTAATAAAAAGTACGGTAAACTAACCTTCTAGTACTAGGTACGTAACGAATAAATCTACTAGAGGTATAAGATTAAACGGAGACGATAGATCTAGTAGAAGAATATCCCGATTCTAGTCGAAGAATAGGATAAGTATATACGCTACGAGATACTAAAAAACTAAACGGCTCCCCTAGCTAGGGATTCTAAAAGGGGCTAATACGAAGGTTCCTTAACTAGGTTATATACTTAATATTAAATAGAATATCTCGTAAATAGAAAGAACTTAAAACGCTACTAGTATAACGACGAGGCCTCTACTACTAGGCTTCGGAGTTACCTAGTAGGTTCGGATTTATCGAAGAGTTTATCTTAAAGACGAGGAAAGGGGAGTAATAATAGAATAAGAAGTTACGTAACGTAGGAGTTTAGTAGGCCTTATTACCTCTAAGTTAATATAGTATTAAATTAGAACTTTAAGTTAACTATAAGGGTTAAAATACTATCTAACGAGTATATCTATATACTATAGAAAAGCTATAGTAATCTATTAGATAGTAGAGGATAGTTAGTATCCTTCGTTATCTATACGTAGTAGAGGATAGCTATAATCCTTCGTTATCTAATAGGTTCGGTAGGTCCTACGTAATCTAGGCGCTAAAGCCTTCTTTCTTAGAACCCGACTTCTACTAGTGCTAGCGGACGATATTACTACTATATTCTTATCCCGTAGTACTTTACCCCTTATCGCCTTCCGCGCGGTCTCTTATTCCCTACGGGTTCTTTATTAGACCGTGCCTTCTTTCTAGTTACTATGCCCGTAGGCGTTTTTCCCGTACGAGCTCGCGGTCCTTATAGCTATAAAGCCTATATACTTTAGAATTTATAATACTACCTCCCTCCTTAGGAATCTTCGGCCCGAAGATTCTTCCGTACGGTCTATATTTTAGGCTTCCGTCCGTTTCTCTCTTCTTTTCTTCTAGTAAGACTTCCGCGATACCTCTAAAACGTAAGCGTACTAAATAGGTTCTTCTAGGTAAGCGTATTAACCGTAAGAGCTATACGATACTCGTCTCTTATTCTTTCTATTTACTTCTATCTTCCTAGGGGGAACCTATAGAATATCGGATGGATTTTAAGAGTTCTTCTCGCTACGGGGAGTACGCGCGTCGCGGACGTACCGTATATAATAGAGGAGGTCTTAACGCCGCGGATTATTTATTCTTTCTTTACCTTCTCTTACTACTACTAACGCTTATCCTTAGTTAATCGTCTAGATCGAGCACGTGCTAAAGTTCGTACGGACCGAGAGGAGGCTCGTAGGGCTATATAAGCCGTAATAGCCCGTCTATCTCGTTTAGAGCGGTAGAAGGATCTCTTAGAGCGTTACGCCTACTTAATACTTTCTAAGAAGGCTACGACTATAGAGAAGTTAGAGGAGCTAGATCGTTTAGAGGTAGCTCGCGAGGCGGGGAATTCTATTAACTCTAAAGACGCCGAGGAGGAACGATTAGTAAAGCGTATACGTAGCGACGTCTTAGCTAACGCTACTACGGGTCCGTCTCGTTCCGTCGGGTCGCCTAGCGTTAGTTCTACTACTACGCCGCTTAAGAGCTCCGAGCTAGTCGATTAGGCGCGGTAGTCTCTATTCTCTAATTTCGATTTTAGGTCTTTTATATTTAACGAGTCGGCGGTATTAGTCGATCCGGGTTTCGATAATAGAACTTATTAATAAGTTATCTATATCCGTCGTAATTTTCTAGCGGTTCCTAGATATCGTTCTATTCTCCCTTCTATTTAAGAAGATATCGGAATTAACCGTTAATATAGCCGCTATCGAGGACTTTTTCTACTTCCTAATCTCGGTTTTTATCGGCGTTCGGATTTTCTAGGAGTATTTCTTCCGTATAGATTACGGTTTTAGCGTTCTTTAGTGCTAGTTCTAGGAGGGATACGTGGAAAACGAGGTATATCCGTATTATTTCTAGTAATTTAAGGCGGAAATTAACTTTCCCGATTTTTTCTTCGATCCTAAAGGGTCCTATTTTTTTAAAATCTAGCTTATTATTTAGTCGCCTTATTCTAATATTTTTTCTAAGGAGGTAAACTTTATCCCCCTTCTTTAGCTACGGTGCCTTCTAGTACCGCTTATCGTAGTATTTATCTATTCGTAGGGCTACGAATTCTAGGTCTAGATATAGTTATTCGTAGAGTGCCTTTAGCTAGTCGGCTTTAAGGATTCCTTTTTAGGCTAACGATTCGCTCGGTATCGGCTCTTTATAGGCCGATAGTTCGTAACCGTAATTAGCGTAGAATAGTAATTCTTATATTACCGATGCTTTAGAGCTATTATACGCGAACTAGGCTAAGAGTAGTAATTCTACCTAGTTATTCTATACGTAGTTAAGGTAATAGCGTAGATATTACTCTAGCGTCTAATTAGTCCGTTCTATCTATCCGTCTATTTACGGATATACCGTAGTCGAGAGTTTATATTTCGCTCCGAGTTATTTAGTAAGAGTCTACTAGAATCGTAATATAAATAGTCTATCTCTATCCGATACGAGTTCTTTTAGTAACCCGTAGTTGCCGAGAATAGTTCTTAAGAACGTATATACGAGATTCTTCGCGTTTGCCTTCTTTAGGTATAGTAGATAGTACGCGTACTTCGTTATCCTATCTACGATAACTAGTACTAAATCGTACTTAACTCTAGTAAGTAGTTCTTCTAACTTCGATAGATTCGTAATAAAGTCTAGTAAAATAGATTACTAAGGGCGCTTAGGTGTTAGTAGTAGCTAGAGTAGCTTATAGAGTGCGTGTCTCGCCGCCTTACTTTAAATATAGAGGTTATATTACGTAACTATCCGTTAGACTATTCTTCTAAGCCCTAGGAAGTAATAGTTTCTTATAATCCTCTCGATCGTCTTCTTAGTTTCTTAATAACTATATACTAGGGCCTCGTATATATTCTTTACGAGTTTCTCCCGTAGTTTTACCGGGACGTAGATTAATTCTAAAAATAGGATTATTTCTTCTACGTCTCTAGTTACTCGGGGGTCGTTTTCTAAATTTTCGATTTCTTATATTGTAGCGTCTTCCGCGTAGGCTTCTCGGATTTTACGATTCTATTCGTAGCTTTCTAGGCGTATTACTAAGGCTACTAGCCTAGCCGGGGTAAGCGACTTTTTAGGTTTCTCTTTTCTTCTATATATAGCGGAGATCTAGCGTTTATCAGATATAAGAGACCTATCTTTCTATTCTACTAGTATTGCCGGTTATAGTTCTAGCCTTTCTTTTATATAGTCGGCTCTTCTACTTAGCGCGTCTACGCGAGCGTTTTCTAATCCCTTCTAGTAGGTAATCTTTATATCGTAGAATACTAGCTCTTTAGCCTATCTAACCTGCCTTTAATTTAGCTCTTTTATAGTAGTAAAGTATAAAAGGTTCTTATAGTCGTAGTAGACTATAATCGGGTGTTTAGCTTCTTTAAGGTAATATCTCTATTCTTTAAAGATTATAACGATAGCTAGGAGTTCTTTATTATAGACGTCGTAGTTCCTTTCTAGTCCTATTATTTTTCGGAAGTAATACGTAATAGAGTATAGTCTATCTTACTCGTCTAGCTAGCTTAAGACCGCTCCGATAGCGTAGTTCGATACGTCGGTTTCTACCGTTATAGGTAGGTTAGGGTAGAATAGCCCTAAGACCGGTACTTCTATAAATATTCGTTTTAATAAGTCGAAAGTATTCTACTATCTTTCTCTCTATACGAATCTATATTCCTTTTTAGTTAAATCTATAAGTAGAGCTAATACCTTTATATAGTTTAGAATAAACTTCCGGTAAAAGTTAGTAAAGCTAAGAAAGGATTATACTTCTTTAACGGTTTTTAGCGTAGGCTATTCTCTTATCGCGTCTAGTTTCTTCTCGTCTATACTAATATATCCTAGGATAATAATAAACCTAAGGTACTTAGTCTTCTATATATACTATTTGCTCTTATTAGGGACTATCTAGAGGTTCCGTTCCTTTAGTACCTATAGGACTTTATATACGTACTTAGTATATTCTTCGAGCGTTTCCGAGTATATTAGGATATCGTCTAGATAGGCTAGTACGAATACGTCTAAATACGGTCGTAGTATATCGTTAACTAGGCTCTAGAACGTAGCCGGTATATTAGTAAGCCCGAACGGTATTACCGTATACTCGTAATATTCGAATCTTATTTAGAAAGCCGTCTTCTATTCTTTACCTTCTTTTATCCGGACGAGATAATAACCTTCTCTAAGGTCTAGCTTAGTAAAGTATTAGGCTTTTCTTAGTCTATCTTATAATTTATCGATACGTAGTAACGGGTATTGGTTTTTTACCGTAATATTATTTAATTGTCTATAGTCGATATAGAGGCGGAGCTTGCTATTTTTCTTAGATACGAATAAGATAGGGTATCCGGCCGGCGACGTAGAGGGTCGGATATATCCTCTTTCTAGGTTTGTTTCGAGGTACTCTCTTAGTGCTTCGGCCTCGCTTTCTAAGAGGGAATAAATAGGCTTAAACGCGGGCTACGTTCCTAGTAATAGGGGTATTTTATAGTCCTATAGCTTATACTTAGGTAATAATTCTTTACCTCTTTCTTAAAATAATTCGGCGTATTTCTAGAATTCCGGGGGTACTTTCTCTAGTCCCGTAGTATTTTCCGTTACGCGTATTTAGTTAAGGGTTCTTCCTAGCGGGCTATACCTCTCGTAGATTCTCTTCGGATAGTCTTCTCCGAGTAGCCGAAAAGTATCGACTTCCGGAATCCGTTTTCTAATCTATACTATAATTCGGCGTTCTTATTCTAAGCTAGGCTTAATATAGACGATATAAGCTTACTCTCCTTATTTTTTTATACGTAGTAGAGTATTAAGGAATATTCTTTTAGCCTCTACCGGGTACTCTCTAGACGGCTCTAGCTCGTAGCTCTTCTAGCTCTCTAGCTCTAGCTCTCGGCTTTAGCTCTCTAGCTTTAGCTCTTAGCTCTAGCTCTCTAGCTCTAGCTCTTAGCTCGGGCTCTTTAGCTCTAGCTCTTTTACTTCGAGGTTCGCGAGGTATTACTTATAGTTATCTCTGGGGAACGTTATAGTTTCTATACTCTAGCTAATATACGGGTCGTAGGTTTTTAACTAGGGTATCCCGAGGACGATATCGTAATTCGGGCTTATTATTACGTCTAGGTTAATTCGTTCTTTATAATCTCCGAGGGTTATTCGTACCTAACCGGTCTTAATTCTTACCTAACCCTTACCGTATTCTATCGATAATCCGTCGAACGTACTAAGTTCGTAGGGCCGTTTCTTAGGTTAGAATAGTAAGTCGTTCTTCCTAAGGAATTTAGGATCTACGAAATTTTCTTACGCTCTACTATCTATTATTGCTAATATAGTAGTCTCTTTAATTATAATCGATACTTCTAGTAGCGTTTTTAGTTCTTCCTATTTACGAGATATTTCGTTCGATATTAAGTATATAATCTAGTTAAGAGACCTTTATATTAGCCCCTCCTAGGGTCCCTAGCTAGGGGAGCCGTCTAGTTTTTTAATATCTCGTAGCGTATATACTCGTTCTATTCTTCGACTAGGATCGGAGTATCCTTCTACTAAGTCTATCGTCCCTACTTAACTTTACGCCTCTAGTAGATTTATCCGCTACGTACCTAGTACTAGAAGGTTAGTTTACCGTATTTTTTATCGAGTACCTACTATAGGGTGCCGTAGTTCCGCGTAGCTATACCGTAACGGTAGAGGGTATAGGCTATATCGCGTAGAGACGTAAGGTCTCGTTACTACTACGTTTTCTAGGCTTCTCCTTTAAGCTAGAATGCTATCTTATCGGCTATTTTTAAGAGTAACTCCTTCTAGGGGTGCTATACGTCGTTCTTAAAGAACCGTAAGCTAAGTTTTCCGTTCTTTATTTAGTACTATTACGGTGGTAGATCTATTCTCGATCCGGGGGTTTAGTAGATCGTAGGGGTATAACCGGATTCGATATTTCTTATATCTTTATACCGGTTTAAGTATTCCGTAATTCGATCGAGCGTAGCTTAATTCTACTATTACTCGGTATTTTCTACCTTACTAGATTTTAGTATACTATTGTAAAGCTCTCTAGTTTCGCTATTTATAAGGTCTTTATCGGCCAGGAAGTATTTTTCGATATCTTCCTCCGTAGCCTCTTCTAATTTTCGGAGTATTATATTAAGTCGTCGTAGCTTACTAGAGTACTACTCTATAGCGTTCTTATCGCTCTAGTAGATAGTATAATTATCGTCGTAGTACGCTATCTAACTCTAGGCTATACGATCTACTATTTTTATAGTAGCGATTTCTCGTAGCGCCTCCTATCTCTAGATAGTTACCGCTATCTTTCGTAACTCTTTCTTTAAGTATTTATACCCTACGCTCTATTTATCTCTATATCGGATATATAGTTCTTTCTTATAGAGCTCTTTTTCTTTCTTACTCTATTCTCTTTTCTTACCCTTATTATCGCCGTTCTTTTTATTCTTACCTCTATCTCGCTAGACTACGTTATCTATTTCTATAGCGTCGCCTCCTTCTTAGATATAGCGAGGCCTAGCTTATCTCGAGGTATTAGCGTTATATTCTTTCTTATCGAACTACCTCTCTATACGGCGCTTATCTATAAGTAGGGCTAGCTTAATTATATCGTTAAGGGTTTCTAGTTCCTCGTAGTACGTTATAGCTTCTTTAATCTCGTCCCTTAGCCCTTAGTAGTAGAAGGTACGTAGCGTAAGGTCGGAGTACCTATCTACGAGGTATACTACGTCTTAGAATTTAGCTATATAGTCTTATACTATTCCTTTCTATTTTAGACTTATAAGGGTCCTAGTAGCTAGACGATTCTCGTCGACGCCGCTAAAGACTATCTTAAGCTACTTCGTAAAGTTTTAGTAGTCGCTAAAGATTATCGAGGTTACTTCGAACTATAGGTATACGGGTTTCTTCTAGTATTCTCGCTTAAAAGGTCGGAACTACTATTCCGCCGATCCTCTAAGGTAGGTACTAGCATATAGGACTTATTCGGCGGGGCTAGCGAAGTTGCCGTATATAAAGTATATATAGTTATTTAGCTACGTAATAAAAACTTAGGTCTTCTTTCGGTCTCCGTAGTATAGGTCTAGTTTTAGGACCTTAACCTTAGTAGCTAGTAGTAGAGCTAGTGCCTAGGTAAGCTAAGTATATAGAATTACGTTTTTATTTCGAAGTTCTAGAATTATATTAAGTAGCTCCTCGTTAGTCGGTATATTAGGGTGTTAGTTTCCTACTACCGTACTATATTATAGCGGTTACTACGAGCCTAGGGTATTCTACGCCTCTTATACGTACTTACTACTAGATACGTCCGCTATAATAGCTAATACTATTAGTACTTCTCGAGGTAAGAAAATACTTTCTATTTTCTAATTAAATCGCTTTCTTTCCTATAAGGATAGTAGTTAAAGTATAACGACGGGGCCTCTACTACTAGGCTTCAGAGTTACCTAGTAGGTTCAGATTTATCGAAGGGTTTACCTTAAAGACGAGGAAAGGGGAGTAATAATAGAATAAGAAGTTACGTAACGTAGGAGTTTAGTAGGCCTTATTACCTCTAAGTTAATATAGTATTAAATTAGAACTTTAAGTTAACTATAAGGGTTAAAATACTATCTAACGAGTATGTCTATATACTATAGAAAAGCTATAGTAATCTATTAGATAATAGAGGATAGTTAGTATCCTTTGTTATCTATACGTAGTAGAGGATAGCTATAATCCTTCGTTATCTAATAGGTTCGATAGATTCTACGTAACCTAGGCGCTAAAGCCTTCTTTCTTAGAACCCGACTTCTACTAGTACTAGCGGACGATATTACTACTATATTCTTATCTCGTAGTACTTTACCCCTTATTGCCTTCCGCGCGATCTCTTATCCCCTACGGGTTCTCTATTAGACCGTGCCTCCTTCTTAGTTACTATGCCCGTAGGCGTTTTTCCCGTATAGGCTCGCGGCCCTTATAGCTATAAAGCCCGTATACTTTAGGGTTCGTAATACTAGAAGTACTAGTTATAATTAAAGAAACTACTACGTTAGTAATAATCGATAGTAGAGCGTAAGGGAATTTTATAGATTCTAAATTCTTTAGGAGGAACGACTTACTATTCTAATCTAAGAAACGCTCCTACGAACTTAGTACGTTCGATAGGTTATTAATAGAATACGATAAGGGCTAGATAAGAATTAAGACCGGTTAGGTACGAATAACCCTCGGAAATTATAAAGAACGAATTAACCTAGACGTAATAACGAGCCTAAACTATAATATCGTCTTTAGAATATTCTAGTTAAAAACCTATAACCCGTATATTAGCTAGAGTATAGAAACTATAACGTTCCTTAGAGATAACTATAAGCGATATCTCGCGAACTTCGAAGTAAAAGAGCTAGAGCTAAAGAGCTAGAGCTAAGAGCTAGAGCTAGAGAGCTAGAGCTAAGAGCTAGAGCTAGAGAGCTAGAGTCGAGAGCTAGAGCTAGAGAGCTAGAGCTAAAAGAACTACGAGCTAGAGCCGTCTAGAGAGTACCTAGTAGAGGCTAAGAGGATATCCCTTAATACTCTACTACGTATAAAAAAACGAGGAGAGTAAGCTTATATTGTCTATATTAAGCCTAGCTTAGAATAAGAACGCCGAATTATAGTATAGATTAGAAAACGGATCCCGGAAGTCGATACTTTTCGGCTACTCGGAGGAGACTATCTAAAGAGAATTTACGAGAGATATAGCCCGCTAGGTAGAATCCTTAACTAGATACGCGTAACGGAAAATACTACGAGACTAGAAAAAGTACCCCCGGAATTCTAGAAATACGCCGAATTATTTTAAGAAAGAGATAAAGAATTATTACCTAAGTATAAGCTATAGGACTATAAAATACCCCTATTACTAAGAACGTAGCCCGCGTTTAAGCCTATCTACTCTCTTTCTAAGAACGAGGCCGAGGTACTAAGGGAGTATCTTAAAACGAACCTAGAAAGAGGATATATCTAACCCTCTACGTTATCGGCCGGATATCTTATCTTATTCGTACCTAAAAAAAATAGTAAGCTCCGCCTTTATATCGACTATAGGCAATTAAACAATATTACGGTAAAAAACCGATACCCGTTACTACGTATCGATAAATTATAGAATAGACTAAAAAAAGCTAAATACTTTACTAAGCTAGACCTTAGGAAAGGTTATTACCTCGTCCGGATAAAAGAAGGTAAAGAATAGAAGACGGCTTTTCGAATAAGATTCGGATATTACGAGTATACGGTAATACTATTCGGACTTACTAATATACCGGCTACGTTCTAGAGCCTAGTTAACGATATACTACGACCGTATTTAGACGTATTCGTATTAGCCTACCTAGACGATATTCTAATATACTCGGAAACGCTTAAGGAATATACCGAGTACGTATATAAAGTCCTATAGATACTAGAGGAACGGAACCTTTAGATAGCCTCCGATAAGAGCGAATAGTATATATAGAAGACTAAATACCTCGGGTTTATTATTACTCTAGAATATATTAGTATAGACGAGAAGAAACTAGACGCGATAAGAGAATAGCCTACGCCGAAAACCGTTAAAGAAGTATAATTCTTCTTTAGCTTTACTAACTTTTACTAGAAGTTTATTCTAAACTATACGAAGGTATTAGCTCCGCTTATAGATCTAACTAAGAAAGAATATAGATTCGTATAGGGGAAAAGGTAATAGAATACCTTTAACTTACTAAAACGAATATTCGTAAAAGTACTAGTTTTAGGACTATTCTACCCCGACCTACCTATAACGGTAGAAACCGATATATCGGACTACGCTATCGGAGTAGTCTTAAGCTAGCTAAACGAGTAAGATAGACTATATTCTATCGCGTATTATTCCCGAAAGATAATAGGTCTAGAAAGGAACTACGACGTTTACGATAAAGAACTTCTAGCTATCGTTACGGCCTTTAAAGAATAGAGATACTACCTTAAAGAAGCTAAGTACTAGGTTATAGTCTACTACGACTATAAGAACCTCTTATACTTTACTACTACGAAAGAATTAAACCGAAGATAGGTTAGGTAGGCTAAAGAACTAGCGTCCTACGATATAAAGATTATCTACCAAAAGGAATTAGAAAACGCCCGCGTAGACGCGCTAAGTAGAAGAACCGACTATATAGAAGAAAAGCTAGAATTATAACCGGTAATACTAGTAGAGTAGAGAGACGGGTCTTTTATACCTAATAAACGCTAGATCTCCGCTATATATAGAAGAAAGGAGAAACCTAATAGGTTACTTACCCCGGCTAGGCTAGTAGCCTTAGCGATACGCCTAGAAAGCTACGAATAGGATTATAAAATCCGAGAAGCTTACGCGGAAGATACTATAGTATAAGAAATTAGAAATTTAGAAAACGACCCCCGAGTAACTAGAGACGTAGAAGAAATAATCCTATTTTTAGAATTAATCTACGTCCCGGTAAAACTACGGGAGGAACTCGTAAAAGATATATACGAGGCTCTAGTATATAGTTATTAAGGAACCGAGAAGACGATCGAGAGGATTATAAGGAATTACTACTTTCTAGGGCTTCGAAGAATAGTCTAGCGGATAGTTACGTAATACGACCTTTATATCCGAAGTAAGATAGCGAGATACGTACTCTATAGACTACTCTAGCTACTATCGATATCTAAGCGCTCTTAGTAATCTATCTCGCTAGATTTTATTATAGACCTATTTAAGTCGGAAGAACTACTTACTAGAGTTAAGTACGATTTAGTATTAGTTATCGTAGATAGAATAACGAAATACGCGTACTACCTACTATACCTAAAGAAGATAAACGTAAAAGACCTTATATATACGTTCTTAAGAACTATCCTCGGTAACTATAGATTACCCGAAGAGCTCGTATTAGATAAAGATAAACTATTTATATTACGATTCTAGTAGACCCTTACTAAATAACTTAGAGTAAAGTATAAACTCTCGACTACGATATATCTATAAATAGACGAATAAACGGAACGGACTAACTAGACGCTAGAATAATACCTACGCTATTATCTTAACTACGCGTAGAATAACTAGGTAGAATTACTACTACTAGCCTAGTTTACGTATAATAGCTCTAAAGCGTCGATAATATAGAAATTACCGTTTTACGCTAATTACGGTTACGAGCTATCGGCCTATAAAGAACCGATACCGAGTAAATTACTAGCTTAAAAGGGAATCCTTAAAGCCGACTAGCTAAAGACACTCTACGAATAGTTATATCTAGACCTAGAATTCGTAGCTCTATGAATAGATAAATACTACGATAAGCGGTACTAGGAGGCACCGTAGCTAAAGAAGAGGGATAAAGTCTACCTTCTTAGAAAAAATATTAGAATAAGGCGACTAAATAATAAGCTAGATTTTAAGAAAATAGAACT
The DNA here is from genome assembly GCA_037367355.1 of Neoscytalidium dimidiatum. NCBI lineage: Eukaryota > Fungi > Ascomycota > Dothideomycetes > Botryosphaeriales > Botryosphaeriaceae > Neoscytalidium > Neoscytalidium dimidiatum. The sequence goes on along the minus strand of CM074696.1, from coordinate 638,321 downwards.
ATTTAGAATCGAAGAAAAAATTAGGAAAGTTAATTTCCGCCTTAAATTACTAGAAACGATATAAATATACCCCGTTTTTTACGTATTCCTTCTAGAACTAGCACTAAAGAACGCTAAAACCGTAATCTATATAGAAGAGATACTTCTAGAAAATCCGGACGCCGACGAAAATCGAGATTAGGAAGTAGAAAAAGTCCTCGATAGCGGCTACGTTAACGGTTAATTCCGATATCTTCTTAACTAGAAGGGAGAATAGGACGATACTTAGAAACTACTAGAAAACTACGATAGGTATAGATAACTTATTAAGGAGTTCTATCGTCGAAACCTAAATCGACTAATACCGCCGACTCGTTAAAAATAAAGGATCTAAAATTAAAATTAGGAAACGGAGACTACCGCGCCTAATTAACTAGCTCGGAACTCTCGGGCGGCGTAGTAGTAGAACTAGCGCTAGACGACCTAATAGAGCGGGATAGACCCGTAATAGCGTTAGCTAAGATATCGCTACGTATACGCTTTATTAATCGCTCCTCTTCGGTATTTTTAGAATTAATAGGACCCCCCGTCTTACGAGCCGCTTTAAGGTAATCTAGCTCTTCTAGCTTCTTAACTATTTAAACCTTCTAAGAAATTATTAAATAAGCCTAGCGACGGAGTAACTCTCTCTACTTCTTAATACGATCTAAACGAGCTATAGAAGTACGTAACTCTTAACGAGTCCTCTACTTATCCCGCTTAACCTTTAGTAAGGCTTAACGAACCCGGAGGACTACGAATAAAAGTTAGAAGTAGGCGGGAGAAAAAAGATAAGAGGGACTTATAATTAGAATCGTCTAAACTACTAGCGTTATAGGCGGATTTACCCTAGCGAGTATATTCGCTATAGCGAGAATATATCCTATCTATCTTATATACTACGAAGGAAGAATTAGAATCGGCTTTACTAGCGTTAGCTAGAAGGTAGAAAGAATAAGGGAAAGGTATTAGGAAACCGTTATAATTAATCTCGTCGTCTAGGACTAAATATTTAGTACGCTAGATAGAGCGCTTACGCTTAAGAGGTATAATAGGACGGGACTTACGGGGAAGAAAATAGAGAAATAATAGGAACCTAAGATATAGATAAATAGAAGAATCTTCGGGCCAAAGATCTCTAAAGGGGGGGGTAGTATTACGAACTCTAGAATATACGGGCTTTATAGCTACGAGGGATGTAAGCCCGTACGGGAAATAGGCCGTAAGGCTAGGAATACTAGTAGGTAGCAACTACCGCCCGTACGGGAAGAAGGCCTACGGGCGTAATAACTAAGAAGAAGATACGGTTTAACGGAAGCCCGTAGGGGACTAAGAACTATATAGACGGGAAGTAGGAAGCTAATAAGGGTAAAGTACTACGGGATAAAAGTATAGCGGTAGTATCGTCCGCTAAGTACTACTAGAAGTCGGAAACTAGGAAAACGGGCCTAAGCGCCCGCGCCGCGTATTACGTATAACCTACTCTAGATCTCTATAGATCTAAATACCCTAGATCTACTCCCGATAAATCTACTATACCTAGATCTAGATTATTATAGCTTTCCTTATAGTATATAGACACGCTCGTTAGATAGTATTCTAACCCTCGTAGTTAACTTAAGGTTCTAATTTAATACTATATTAACTTAGAGGTAATAAGGCCTACTAAACTCCTATATTACGTAACTTCTTATTCTATCGTCGCTCCCCTTTCCTCGTCTTTAAGGTAAACCCTTCGATAAATCCGAATCTACTAGGTAACTCCGAAGCCTAGTAGTAGAGGCCCCGTCGTTATAAGAGTAAAATCCTAGCCGAGGCTAGTCTACTAAAACCTCCTCTCTATTAAATCGTCTATTTACGAATATAAGCCCTTCGTCTCTCTATTAACTTTCTATCTACTATATAGTCCTTATAAAAATACTCTTTTAAAAAATAATTAAGCTAGAATAATTTTAGTTAATCTTATAAAGTCTTTTAACTAATAATATAATTAGAAGTTTAAATAGAGTAATAAAGAGAAAATATAACTTATTAAAAAGTAGTTTATTTATAAAGAGTATATATTTATTATTATCTAACTAAAATAGATTTTATTTTCTTTTAAAGAGAGTATTAGCTCGCTAGTTCTCTTTACTAGAAATAGAAAGAATTTTAAAATTATAGTTCTAAAGTATTAAGGCGTAGCGTATTTAACGATATAAAAGCTTCTTAGCTTAAAAAAAAGCTTCTTTATAATTTCTAAACGCTTATCCTTCTAATCCACTCTAGGTTTCTCTATAGACTAGAAAGTAAATTTTAGAATCGTGGACTTAACTATCGGCGCTAGCCTGAGCCCCGTTAACATATACCGATCCAATATATATTTGCTTCTAAATAACACGGACATCAGAGTGTTAGTGTATATTGGGGCCCTAGACGATTAATTGCCAGTGGTATCCCTTGTCAGAATATACTATTATTTCATCCGTCTATATCTTCCTCGAGCTTCAGCTGATGAGACGTTGCTGTAAACCCGCCATCGTTGCTAATCGTGCCCTCAACCTTCACTCTTGGTTGAACATCTCGCAGTACCGCGTAAAATACTTTGAAACCTGGCAATATGGTAGCAGTAGAAAGTGAACGAGTGACGAGGAGTTCAAGAGCCATTCTCAGCTCACGACTTTCATTTTTAACGATGCAGGCCACTTCGTCCCCATTGATACGGCTCAAGCGGTCTATGTAGAGTTGAAAAAAAACTGGCTCAAATCGACATGTGTGGCTGATCCAGCATCGGACAGGAACGGGTAGATGAGGATTAGAGCTATTCATCAACTTATGGGCTGCGACAGCTTTTTAGATTGAATGAGGCACCCTCTATAAGGCCCTTGCACAAACTCGAAGGCCGCCTACCCTCTCGTTTTCTGACGATATGATTGGCTCGCCTGCGTTACCAGCCCCATCAAAGCACTGACATTGATAGGGTGGGGAGCCTTGGAGTTTATGTCGTTGTCACCCTACCCTTTGTGCTCTTATGGCGCAGCTCTCCGATGTGCCAACGCATAAATATGTTACCCATTCTCGTTAACATGAGATGGCTAATTGACTCAAAACTTGTCATGTGGGTTCTTTTTGCTTCGAATTGTCGTATTCTGGTCTGTCGGCGCTTCTCCGAACCGGAGCACTGCCCTCGGAGCGATCCCGACTCCACCCAGCACCAGGCAAAGAGAAAACCCACGATGTCTCTCAGTACTTCTCGACAGAGCACAAAAGAGCTGCGTCGGCCGGGAATCGAACCCGGGGCTCATCGAAATTGGTGTTGAGCTTCTGCAAACCCCTGAGAAGAGGGTAGTCCATGAAGATACTGCAACTTTCTGGCAACGATGAATTTTACCACTAAACCACCAACGCTGTTATTCCTGTTATGTAAGCCTGATCTAAAGGATGAATTCTTATTTTCAAATAATCCCTGTGGAGGACAGTGGGACAGTTCGTAGTGTGCTCTACACGTGAAGTGGCTTTGATTTAAGATTAGAAAGGCTATCACTGTAGACGAAGCAAAAATCTACTTTACTTGCAGTAACTCTGCTGAGAAGACAGTAAAAGATGTTTTATATCGTGAAGACAATGTACTGATCGACATCAGGCTCGATAACAGCCTTTTGACTACTGAACTTGTCAGTTCAACATGTCATAACCCGACTACCGGATCCAATTTCGAGATGTACATGTTGAATCCTTCTAGGACATGTCCATGGCGTTCGAGGTAGCATTGAAAAGCCCATGGTACGGTCTGGTTACATCAGTCAATCACGCACTCTCAATTCACTAGCCAGATCAGAACAACAATTTGTCCTTTTTCTGCTAGTCCTTTCCATCACTGGGTGCCGTAAACACTCGGATTGACGGATGTTCGGTGCGAAACCTCGTACCGAGACCGAGGGTCTTAGATCCGAAGGTTAGACAACCTCGACCGGGCGGAAGGCCAGTTTCACTCCCAGTAAGCTGTATCTGAGCCGGAAACCTCACAGCGAAATCCTGAGATTGATGAGAGCAAAGGGAGTCTGCGTACAGCCTCATCTCAAGAATACGGTGTCGGTTGAATTAAGGTAGGGATCCAGCTGAATATCAGATTAACACCAACAGCGATACGGACTTATTGGATAACTCCGATTCTCCGAGTCCTTACAACTCGATAACATAAGGGAAGCTTTCCTGGTTTATCCGTAAAGGCCCTGTGATAAACACCACCTACGGCTACGTCCGCGGCGCCCCCTCGGAGTACAGACCGGGCGTGACAGTCTACAAGGGCATCCCCTTCGCCGCGCCACCCACCGGCGCAAACAGATGGAAAGCGCCCACGGCGCCTACACCCTGGACCGACGTCCTCAACGCCACCACCTTCGGACCGCAGTGCGCGCAATCCTACTCCTCGGCCGGCATCTTCTCGACCGGCAAAAACAGCACCAGCGAAGACTGCCTGTACCTGAACGTGTGGCACCCCACCGCCAACGGCAGCGCCTCCCTCGCCACGGCCAACCTCCCCGTCTTCGTCTGGATCTACGGCGGGCGCTTCGAGGGCGGCTCGGGCGACGTGAAGACGTACGACGGCTCGGGCCTGGCCAGCAAGGACATGGTCGTCGTGACGTTCAACTACCGCCTCGGCGCGTTCGGCTTCCTCGCGCACCCGTCCCTCTCCGCCGAGTCGGGCCACAACAGCTCGGGCAACTACGGCCTGCTCGACCAGCAGTTCGCGCTCCGCTGGGTCCGCGACAACATCGCCGGCTTCGGCGGCGACCCGGGGCGCGTCACGGTCGGCGGCCAGTCGGCGGGGTCCGCCAGCGCGCTCGACATGATGTGGAGCCCGCTGTCGCGCGGGCTCGTCCACGGCGTCATCGCCGAGAGCGGCGCGCGGGGGCCCCGCGACCCCGTCACCGGCGGCGCGGCGACGAGCTACCGCACGAAGGCGGCCGCGGAGGCGCAGGGCGAGGCCTTCCTGGCGCAGCTGAACGCGTCGTCCGTCGAGGAGCTGCGCGGCAACGCCTCGACGCAGGCGCTGATCGACCACGGCAACGAGAGCGACACCACGTTCGCCGGCACCGCCTTCGAGAACGTCACGCAGGCGTTCATGGACCCGCCGCTGTGGCGGCCCGTGGTCGACGGGTACGTGCTGACCCACGGCTACGGCGAGGCGCTCGCGCTCAACGACCACGCCGACGTGCCCGTCCTGACGGGCAACAACAAGGACGAGTCGGGCGCCTCGCCCGACACCGCCCTCGACGTCGCGACGTACGACGAGACGTTCGCGGAGATGTTCCGCAACTACTCGGCCCGCTTCTTCGCGCTGTACCCGGCCGCCAACGACTCGCAGGCCAGCGACAGCAGCAACGAGTTCTTCCGCGACCTCAGCCGCGTCGGCACCTGGCAGTGGGCCGCGGACTGGGCCGCCGGTGGCGCGAAGAGCGACGTCTACACGTACTACTGGACGACCGCCCCGGCCGAGAACAAGGAGGCCGGCGCGTATCACGGCGCGGAGCTGTGGTACACGTTCAACAACATCCCGTACGCGGACTACTCGAATGTGACCTGGACGGCTGCGGATTACCAGATTGAGAGCATCGTGTCCGAGTATTGGGCGAACTTCATCAGGACGGGGAATCCGAACGGTGGGAACCTGACGTATTTTCCGCCGACGACGAGCGCAGAGAAGCAGACGATGTGGTTGGGAGATTCGTGGGGCAAGGGGTATATTGCGCAGTCGGACGAGCGTATAGAGTTTATTAGGAGTTGGATGTCGACGCTGCATGAATACTGAGTTTGAAGGAGAGGTGGAGATGTCTTGATGATTGGGGAATCGCGTACATATCTTTCCGGAGCTCGTTCTAGTGAATCTCCTATAGGAACGTAGCCCTGCCTCGAACTAAAGAAACTTCTCGCTAGAAAAGAAGCCCGTATTAGACCCTCATCAAAAGCCATGTCCGCTTATATACGGACTGGATATTACTCGCCATGGATATCGCCCAGAAAAGGTTTCACAACTTACGCTTGGCAAGCTCACCTAAGAAGCAGCAGCTTTGGAACTCTCGTCATCAAACACCGGGTACCGCGGCAACGGAAAATCCTCCTCGCTGGTATCGCGGTCGAACCTCCTCACCAACCACGGGATCGCCACGGCCCTGGAGAGCAGCGCCAGAAAGCTCTGGAGGAGCCACCTCTGCCACGCCGTCTCGGGATGCGCCACGCCCGGCACGATGGACGGGATCTTCTGCGTCTCCTCGACCCACGGGCGGAACGCCTTCTCGAACGCGTCCAGCGCCGGCGCCGGGTGCTCCTCGCCGGGCCCCAGCCGGCTCAGCTCGCCCGCGAGCACGTACGCGCCCAGGATGGCCAGCGACGCGCCGGCGCCCGTCAGCGGGGTCGGGGCGTACGCGGCGTCGCCCAGGCAGACGACGCGCCCGGCCGACCACCGCGCCAGCCGGACCTGCCGCACCGCCTGGAAGTAGAAGTCGGGCGCGGCGGCCATGCCGGCCAGCAGCCGCGGCGCCTGCGACCACCCGGCGTCGGCGAACTCGCGCCGCACGAGCGCCTCCTGCGCGCGCCGGCCGCCCTCGGACGCCGCCCGCCACGCGGCCCTCTCGGCGGCGTCGCGCGGCATGCGCGTGAAGCAGGCGCGCATGGTGCCGTGCGGGTCGGGCCGCACGCTCAGGACGCGCCGGCCCAGCGCGAAGTAGACGCTCCACCAGTCGTTGTCGGACGCGCGCCGCGGCACCGTCCAGTACGTCGCGTACATGGCCTTGTCGACGGCGGCGACCGCGTCGGCCGGGAAGCACTGCCCGCGCAGCCGCGACCGCTGGCCGTCGGCGGCGACGAGGAGGGCGAAGGAGCGCGTGGACCCGTCGCTGAGCTCGACGGTGACGGCGGCGGCGTCGTTGGAGACGACGCGGCTGACGGTGGTGCCGAAGCGGTAGGTGATGTTGGGGTGGTCCTTCGTGGCTTCGTGCAGCACGATGGCCAGGTCGCCGCGGAGGATCTCGAATTCGGAGGTCGGGCTGGCGGAGGAGCCCTGCTTGACGGGGAAGGGCGCGAAGGGCCGGCCTTGCGGGTCGATCAGTTGGGTGCCCTTCTCCGTGGTGTTGTAGCGGCGGAGCTCGTCTAGGAGCCCCATCTTCTTGATCACGGTGAGGGCGCTGCCGTTGACGTCGATGTTTTGGCCGTGGGAGAGGAGCGACTGGGCTTTTTCGACTACGGTAACGCGTGCGCCGGCTTTGGCTAGGTGCCAGGCCAACGCGGGCCCCGCGATTCCGGCTCCGCTGATGAGGACGCGCATGACAAGCAGTTGAAGAAAAGGGAAGACAGGTGGCAGTGAGACAGGCAAAGGTGAACGTGGGAGGCTTTAAGATGGGAGGGAGTAGCGTTTGAGCGCGGGCATGTAGGAGCGCCTCCAACAATCGACGTGTCGGTGGCGTTCTCGTGGCTGCATCAAGTAATGCTGGAGCCTGGAGGCGGCGGCGGCGGGGGACGGGCCTTTGATATGGTCCACCAGAACGGAGCTGGGCACACCATGTTACACCGATCTTTATATTTACTCGGGATACATCCAAGGGATTGCAGGGCGAGATGGGAGGGAAGGTCTTGGTATGGAGAGCTTGAATGAGCTTGATTTGTGTTGGGCAGATGCATTTGGCTTGGTGATGGCGCCGTTGCTGAGCGCTAGTGGTCGGAAGGATTCTAGGGTCCAGCGCGATAGGCTGGCTATTCTCCGTGTTAGCTCAGGACTAGTACACGATTTGCTCCAGTCGCTAACCTGTCCGCATGGATGTTTTTATGCTGATTAAACGTATTTACTCTATCACGAGCAGGCTGGCATCCACGGTGAAACTCGAGAGAATCCTTTTTCATTTCTCAGATCAACAATAAATAGTAAGTAATCTAAGAAAAAAAAAAAAACTCTCTCGATAGGGGCACAAATGGTCTTCTACCCCGTGTTATTTAGGCCGAATTCGCATGATATCAACTTGAAGCTATAGATCGACGCTCATTTTTATCGTTGCAGCTACGCGATACCTTCATTTTAGAGGAGCAACTTGAAGACCTAAACACATGCTTGGCAAGGAGCCGGCTAAGATGCATTTCAGTACTATGGTTCGAGCATCTAGTGACAATTAAAGACTCACCACGTTGGCTCCAAGAGCAACAACAGCCGCAAGACACTTGGCAACATCCCAGGGCTCTATGTTGACTTAGCATTGTATACGCGACTGAAAGATTCTTACCGAACTTACTGCGGTCAGCCAAAGCCTGGGCGCAGGTGACAGCTTGGCTAGCAACCGATTCAGCACAAGTCTGCCAGTCGCAGGACCCTACTTACGTTAGCGCTTCGTAACAGTAGAGTCACCACAGAACATACTCTTGACCAAGTCGCGCTTGCTTGGACAGGCGGATTCTGTGCCGTTGCCGTCGGGAAGATGGCTGTAGATGTACTTGACAAATCCGGCAGGGATCTCAATGCCACCATCAAGCTTGATGGTGCCGTTGACAGTGATGTCGGCATCCATCTCGGCGGTGGTGGCGGTGAGCGGGATGGCAGAGACGCCCAGAACAAGCAGAGGGAGGGTGGTGAAGAAGCGCATTTTGGCGTTCGAAAAGGGAATGGGGAAGTTGATACAAGCGAAGGAGTTGATGCTGATGATCTGGCTGCTGGAACCTTGGTTGCTGCTGTTAAGACTCACTTCATACCTTCAGCATATTTATAGTGGCAAGTTCAGTTCGTGCATGTTCAACGTTCTACTTCGCATCATGGCATCTTCAGGTTCGCCGTCAGCAATGAGCAATCCGTCCGGCCTAATCTAAGAATACGGGCCCAAGCATACTGCTTTGTACTAGAATCGTTTTGGTCGACTCAGTCCATCCCAGATGTCCTCCGTGATGCATGAGCACGTGTGGAGAAGCCTCACGCTCGGTGGAGAGTTCCGGATAATACAAAACTTGGCAAAGCTTCAGCCCGACCTTGCAATTGGCAAAAGATATGCAATCATTACTCGAGCCTTGTTTTGTCATTGTGCAAATTGATAATGATCTTTATCTTTCGAGGCTCTCATTCCACGCACGTGGGGTTGTGAGAGCTCCTCGCGAGTGGGTACGAAGAACTGATCATCGAGTCAGCTGAGTCAGCTTATGAACTGTAGGCCCGATAACAGCACAACCCTAAAATGCACAGGGCATCTGCTGTAGACTCGTCCCGCACTGCAGTTTTGACAATTGGAAATGGATATCAGGGAAAGTAAAAAAATGCATTGAGGTTGAAAAATGGTACGCTGAAGGGATGAATCAGGATAGATTCTGATCGAATTCAAGCAAGCTATCCATATTCGTTTCAGACTAAGGCTACTACTGTTTGGCTTGAATATAGACTTGATTCTGAGACTAAACACCTCATTATCTAGATTGGAAATGGTGTAGCGCGTGGCCAGACGATTTAGTCGACGAACGCACATAATTGAAACTCATTTGACTGTTATGCCGAAGTAGGCGTGAAATGGTTATTTGCAACTTATCCAATGAGAAAACACATCCTCTAGACCTTCCAGGGCTAGAATTGAGGAACCAGGCACAAAGAAGTCGGTCCCTGCTGTTTCACAGGCACTTGGTCACTACATTCGCCGGGTATATGCGGCGTGCGGAGGTTCAGCGCGTTCGCGCTCTATGCGCAGCCGTAATTACGTTAGGCATCTATGCATTGCATATCTGCCCGCCTTTTTCGAATCGTAGCTAGAGGGAATTCCTCCCTAACACTTCGGATCATTAAATCTTTAAATAGCTCATTTTTTATTTTTTTCTGCATGCCTTGCTGATTCCAACAAGAAATGCAGGCGATGATGTCTCGGTTGGCTTGCTGACATTACCGAAGCCACCAGCTACCGCAACGTTCACCATTTTCGCGGATGGGAGCTTATAGACGGTCCAATAATGGTTGCTCAGTGAGAAGCTAGAATAGAACACGTGCTTCCGGATTTGAATAACCCATCTCGGACTTCTCTTTAATATGCTGACAGCACTGTATTGAAGCTGAGTCCTGGTGGCATGTCCAACCGTCAACAAAGACCATCTTTACAACCCATGCGGAAATTACTTGACAAGACCGCTTATAGTGCTCTCACACAAAGGCATTCTCTAGGCAAAGACCAGGGGCGCAAACCACTCGCGTCCAACATTTGCTTACGAGAGGTTTCTGCACTGGGAAATATTATTTCTTATACCTCACGGCATTGCATCATTACTAATAATGGCTAGCAACACGCGGGATGAGTAACATCCGTGTCTCGTTTCTTCTCCTTAGGTGGTTAGACTTCATCTGGATTAGACGTCGGCACCTCGGGCATTTGCGGACATTTCATGCTTTCGAAGCCAAAGAGGAAGAGCTTCTAGTTATTTATACTCTCGGGTATAGTGTCGAACTCGGGTATAAGTTTTTTAGAGCGTAGGATCGGATGGCTGTCAGGGAATACGCGTTACGAACCTGCGGACAAAGTGGGGCTCAAGGGGCTTCTGGAAGAAGTACGGGAGGGAAGCCGGCACGGGACGAAGAGCCGCAAGGATCAAGGAGCCCTAAGGATGAGGGAGCGGCAAGGGCAGACGGCCCGCGCGGGAGGGATAACCACACGGAAATGTAGCGCGTATAAGCGGCTAGAAGGCAGTAGCTAAAGCCTGTAGGGGAGCAACGTCTATGCAGCGTTAGGACAGGAATCCCGCAGGGAATAGAGGCTCTTAAGGAATGGATCGAGGAAATAGGAACTAGACGCCGTATCTTAAGATTTAGAGAGCATTAAGTGCGAAAGTGTCCCTAAGACTTGTAGGCGAAGGAGCAGTACAAATATCAAAAACAAATAATATGCGTGCTTAAGTACTGCAGTGCCACGGCCATTGGACTAAGATCCCGCAGAGGAGGAAAGGAAGTCCACCGTCAGATATAAGCAACTTTCCAGGAGTTGACTCCATGAGGTTAGTAATTACTGAGAGTGGTGTCTGTTGTTGCACTTCGAGGCTGCGTCTCTTATGCTTGTTCACATGATTTAATGCATGGCTAAGCCGGTACTGCAAGTGAGTGCTTACATCCTCCCCTGCTGCAACGTAGAGGGAACAAATAGCGGGAATGTCGCACGCCTATCGTATCAGGAATTAAGGTTTGGTAAACGGGCGTTTGGGCAGTCGCGTTATCAGATTATAAGGAATAACGGCTATCTATCTATTAGCAGTAGCCTTAGCAGTAGCTGCCTAGCGGGCTCTATTCCGACATGAGCGAATATCGTCGGTGGCTCCCAATGTAGAAGAGAACAAAGCATGCTCATTGCTGGACGACAAAGTGCGGAACGTGCTGCTTTTCGAGAGGGCCGTTGCCATCCCTTTCAAGCCACGATCGTCGGGTAGGCGAAATGCGAACCCGAGTACGACAGGCACCAACAATATTCCCCTACCTTTTACGGTGGGTCTGGTCAAGCATCGATGCATACTAGGGCAACTCAATGCAAATACGAAAAGAAAAAGATATAGAATGACTCGATACATGACAAGTGCCGTGACGCAGTAGGCAGCAATCAAAGCGTCGAAGCAGCATGAGTATATAAGAAGCGGGCTTGGAAGAACTCCCTCATGCAGCATAGGTTTACCGCTTCACCGTTTCGTTTCACTATTTCCCAGCCTAAACCATGGCGCCGCTCCCCGTACATTTTGACTTCCCATCCCTTGTGAGCCTAGTCTTCGCAACCCCAATCATTACATGGCTTCTACAAGTAAGCGACCCTTCTATACTTTCATCGCGCGCATCGCGTCATCTAGATAAAAGTGCCCTTGTCCTAAACTAACGAATGCATGGAGGTAGAAAATATTCAATGGCCTTTTCTCACCTCTCAACAAGATACCAGGTCCCCAATGGTCCCTATTCACAAACTTGCCACTCAAGTTCGCCCTGCTATCGGGCAAGCGCACCCTCTACATCCATGAACTACATAAGAAATACGGCTGTATTGTGCGCGTCTCGCCAACAGAAATCAGCATCTCCGACCCTACCGCCTGTCATACCATTCATCATGCAGGCTCAGGCTTTCTCAAGAGTAATTGGTACTCCAAATTCGTCGATCATGAAGTACCTGGCATCTTCGAGATGTCTGACGCAAAGCAACACGCAGCACGGCGGAGGCTGCTTGCCCGCGCATTTACTAAGACCGAGCTCAGGAATAAGTGGGAGGGCATGATGAGGACAAAGGTCTCGCTATCAATGGATAAGATTGCAAAGGAGATGAATGGCGGTCAAGCCGACGTGTTCAAGTGGTGGACCTTCCTGGCTACAGACGTCGTCGGGCATCTGATGTTTGGAGAGTCCTTCCGGATGCTCGATCTTGGCAAGGTACGTCGGCCTTGTATTGACTCTTCGCGTATCATTTCCTTCGCTCAGATACGTGCTGACTGTCCCAATAGAAGAATGAGTACATTCGAGTCCTCGAATCCACTGCCAAAGGCCGTGGCATGGCAGTGGAGCTGCCGTTGCTCGATTTCATTGGCCGCCGCATCCCCCATCCGACCTTCCGCGCCCTCTTCCACGGCCACACCTACCTCATCGACTACGGCAAGCGTGCCGTAACCATGAGCAAATTACAGGATAGCGACGCAGGTAATATCTTCGCACGGCTGGATGCCGCTGACAGCAAGAACAACACCTCGACCGACTTCCCCCTCACGGAGCTTGACATCCAGACGGAGGCGGGCAACCTCATCCTCGCCGGCTCGGATACCACTGCTTTCTCGCTCACATACATCACCTGGGCTGTCCTGAACCATCCCGATATCCAAGCGAAGCTGGAAGAGGAGGTAGCGGGCTTGGACGAGGGCTTCGCGGATGCAGAGCTCGAGACGCTGCCATTCCTAACTGCGGTTATAAACGAGACGCTCCGGATCTGGGGTGCGTCATCGGGAAGCTTGCCGCGGACGGTGCCCAGAGGTGGCGCGGAGCTAGCCGGATATTTCGTCCCGGAAGGCTACACGGTGAGCACACAGAGTTGGACGCTGCATAGGGACGACAGGTTTTGGCCGGAGTCGGAGAAGTAAGTGACAACTGCCATTGACTTATATGATAAAGATAGCTAACGCCATGTTCTGTGGCATAGATTCGATCCCTACCGTTGGCTGGGTGGATCATTACCCGAGGCGGTCAAAATGGCCTACTCTCCTTTCGGCGCTGGATCTCGCACCTGCTTAGGTATCCACCTCGCGCTCATGGAGCTGCGCATCGCGATCGCAACATTCTTCCGCACGTTCAGAGGCGTCAAGCTTGTGCCCGGTCAGACGATGGAGGTCGAGAACTTCTGGAGCACTTTACTTAAATACAACAGAGGTCGCAAAATACCAACGTGGACACCAGCGCGGCAATTTTTCCGCCGAAGACTTTCCATGGCATGCTTTTGAAGGCGAATACGAGTGAGTGTCCAGGGCCAAATATTTTTTTCCCTTTGCCGTGATTGGGCGTGCCAAAGGCTAATACCCGCTTATAGACTGCCAAAGAAAATATAGTTGAAAATAGCTGGAATAGCGCCATGCACGTGGGTGAGGATGAGCTCATGCGGCTCATCCCGGAACGGGTAGCTAGTCGTGTTCCGGGCGGAAGTTTCGAAACAGGCAGCTCGTCTTCATGATGTGTACCCCTTTATACTGCAAGAAGATTGTGGCCTTGCCTCCTCGTTGGTAATCCTCGGAATTTCGCCGCATTCTGCCGGACCGGATCTCCGCCAATATTGTATAGGGAATAGTTAATCAGAGCACGCAACGCCGAGAGATCCACCACGATCTCTTGGCACATGTAAGCAGCCCGACGAGGATGCGGAATTGACCTCCCTCCAAGCTTTTGTAGGAAGCTGTGAACTTTTTTTTTTTGGATGTAAATGATGCCGGCAAATTATCGGGTTTCAGTCTCCTTGTTCATCTGAAACCTTGTCTGGCTAGCTTTCTAAGACGCACTTTGTCAACCAGGCTAATTGATCTCACGCTTATGCCGGTGGGATGTAATCGTTATATGCGGATAAGAATTATTCCTCTCCTGCAGAGAAGAAACTGTGTTGTTACTGTCAATTCTACCATTATGGAGCTTCAACCACTTCGATATGTCACGAATTAGTGATTCGACTTTGATAAGAGCTAACATTTTGAATATGTATGGGTATTCGTTGCCAGGTCCTAGGGACAACAGAGAAAAGCAGAGTGCAATTCGTGGATATACCGTAGTTTTCTCGAAGTCCACCGTACCTGTCGACTATCGCTAAGTGAAGCTGAGCGATCACTCCTTAGTAGAAGACAGCCGGCAGCGGCCACGACGGTTATCTTCATGCATTTCTATTCAAATCCATGGGATTTATCTCATTCACTGTCATAAATCTCTTTCTATCGAAGAGCTACTACACTTGATCTTCCCCGGCCATTGACATCAATCACACCACTCCAAACGCCACGCACTCAACACCCGAAGGACGCGACCCAACCACCACCCACCCTCGCTACCTCTCAAAACACGAAACGGGTATCTCGCCACTCTTCCCCTCATCCTCCGGCAAGCTAATCGTCCTCACCACCCCCAACTCGCTCCCGTGTTCCCCGCTCTCCGCACCCCCCCTTGTCCGCGACGCACCTCCCGCCCTCTCCCTCCACCCCGCCCCGCCCTTCAACTCCACCCCCTTCTCCTCATCCTCCCCGACCGCCGCCAGCCCCACCTCGCTCCCACCCCCCTGCCTCCCGTCCTCCGTAGTCCCCGCCGCCGTCACCAACGCGCTGAAAACGCCCCCGCTCGACCTCCGGCCCGGATACGCGCCCTCCCTCCGCCGCTGCTGATGATGATACTCGCCCGGCCACACGCGCCGCGACCTGCCGGACGACCCGCCGCCGACGCCGCCGCCACCGCTCAGGCTAGGCAGCGGCGACGGCGACTTCCCGCCGCCGCCGCCACGCGTGCTGACGTGCAGGCCGATGGTGCGCAGGACGAGGGCGAGCACGGGCGAGAGCGAGGGCAGGCTCGCGCAGATGATGCAGACGTGGATCTCGATCGCGGACCACAGCGCCGGCAGGGTGTTGCCGGCCGAGGGGTCGCCGTGGCGGACGGAGAGGTCGAGGCGGTAGAGCGTCCAGAGGCGGATGATGGAGACGATGCAGCCGCTGTTGTTTTCGCGGGACGTGGTGTCAGTTTGCGAGGTTGATGTGGAGAGAGACAGGAGGTGTTGCGTGTGTTTGTGCGAGGAAGAACTTACAACCCGCCGATGGAGAAGAGCAGCATCACGCCGATCTTCTTCGTGCGCGACACGTTGAGCGTGCGGAGCGCGGGGACCGGCAGCAGGATGATGGCGAAGTCGGTGAGGATGTTGAGGCTGGCGGCGACGTAGTAGTACAGGATGTAGTTGATGCAGGTGCCCGGCGTGGTCGGGTCCCAGTACTTGCGCGGCGGGTTGCAGGAGAGGATGCCGACGATGATGCTTTGGAAGGTGTAGGCGCCGACAAAGACGATGCAGATCCAGATGGCGATGACGGTTTTGCGGGCGATGAAGATGCGCAGGTATTGCGCGAGGATGGAGAGCTTCGAGAGGCCGAGGGAGAGCACGTAGATCCAGGTCGACGCCCAGAGCCTGAGGAGGTCGGTCAATTTGGTGCATCGGGGAGATGGAATGCGGATGTACCATTGGAATTGGATCATTAGGTCGGGCGGTGGTATGTCTGCGACGTGATAGCCCATGCCATGTTTTGCTTCTGTACACCGACTCGTTTAGCTATCAATTCTGCACAGTGAGATAAGGCTGCAGCGGGCCGTATGGATCTGAGATGCAGGATCTGAATCGGAAGGCGGGGCCGAGGGACTGACCGAGGTGTAGTGCCACGGTGAGAGGTATCGACACCATGAAGGACAGAGTTACCAGCACGTCGTCCCATCCCAAGCTGCGGACGATGTGGTAGCGGGTGAAGAGCTTCAGCCCCACGAAGAGCACCGAGAAGATGGTGAGTATGTGCGACGCCGTCACGACCCGCTGAGCAGCGGCCGTGTACTTCATGACGGTTCAATGACGGCGAGGTGGACGGTGCATGGAGGAGAGACAGGAGAAAGAGTCAGTCAGGGAGATGCATGCTTAACAACTTTGACTCGAGCACATGGCGTGAACCAGAGTTGGGCGTTACATGGTTCGACAAGATGGCGGAGGCCCTGCGAACTTGGGCGTACGACGCGCATACGAAACGAGCGGGACCCTGGAGGCAGCGGTCTGTGGGCGAAGCTAAATGCCGAAAACGGCTTGAACAGGCTTGGGGGGAAGCGGGCATGGCTGAAGGCTGGCCGGGGAATGCAAGGTCCGCGCTGCTGAAGCTGATCCTGCACATCTCTCGAGCGGGTCCGCTGAGGGTGGAGAAGCGTTGATTCGTTTTGAGAATCTCAAAACCTGCTCGTGCGACGGGGCGTGCCTGAGCGCGACTGGGGCAAGAAAGTCTAAAGAGACGAACTGCTGCAAGTCTATGCAAAACGACCTGTAGTATTGTATGTATCTGACCTGCGCTTCCGGTGGGGGAACCTTGCGGATCTTCAGAGCTATGGGGGGCCATGTGGCAGAGGATAGGATGATCTTGGGCTGGGGCTTCCGCCATCAGATAGCTGCGTTGGCCAAAACCAGGGTTGGATTGGACGTCCGGAGGGCTCGCGGTAGTACGGAACAGCCTCCGGAAGGGATCTGGGAAGGGATGCGAGGGATCCTGGCATATTCCGAAGTTAGCGCAAAACTCTCTCCAATGAAAGAGCAGGGGGAAGGACGGCTTCATCGGGCCTCGAAGCCACAAGCGAGAGATCCAGGGCGCTCGTCCGCTCAGCCGCCGCACGCGGGTGATGAGCTGCTTCGAGACAAGCGCTGGATTTCGGAACGGTTCATGGAGACGCGCAATTCTGCGTTCGGGGACTGCCGATCACCAGTCCCTCCATACTTTCTCAACGGCCTTGCATAATCGACACCTCGTCGCTTCCCGAGCTTGTATGTATGTGCTGCAAGATCCTCAAATCGTAGATAAGATTTCCGGGTTCAAGCTACTGTGGGTCCCCGGTTTTAGTCGAAGCGGATTTCGGCACCTAGAAACAGCACATCTTCAGACTGGCCCCCAATACTCGACTTTCCGTTGTAGTCGGTCAAGGAAAATCGCAAGTCAGACTCTTTTTTGTCCGTCTATTTGTCAACCTGATGTGGCTGGTCTGACAGCCTTCGCAGTACAAGGGGTATCTCAAACCGCAACAGGAGACGAAGGCCTCTCGTGACTTCTGAGCCCTGCAACTAGCACTTGCTTCTACCTCAGACTCTTGCCGCTCGTATATCGACGCAAAAGATGGCACCCTCGCTGTCGATCTTACCTTAGGTCAGTTCCGCTTGAGATAAACCTCGAAGCCTGGCTCTTTCGAGTATGGATCGAACATATTCTCTGTCAAAATCGTCTGATGCGAGAGGAGGAAGAGAACTGCATTCGGTCCGTCATGTCTGCAGCCACACAGTAATGTGACAGGCACGGGTCCCGATCCTGGTGAGTTTGCTATGCACGTACGCCACGTCCGCACGCATCTGCGGCGATCTGTCTCATGCATGAACTCCTCGCCTTGGCGCCTGGGGTTGCGGCAGAACCGCGCTAGTGCAAGATGCAGCCGTTGAAGAACATGATGACTTACCAGGCACATTTTTCAGCCGATCTTACTAAAGTCAATCTCGAACGCAGAATTCCCTGTGTTCTCGTATCACGACATATGCGCCAAGCTGTGTGAACGGACTTCTTCGCATGGCGAAAGAACTGCTTATCAGTGTAGTTCAGTAAGATTCCACCAATAATTGAACGGAGCTGTCCTGCATGCAACTTTAACCCAGACTATCACCACACCTCTTGCAGATCTGCAGTGGCGATAGAGCTGACTCGCTTCGAGAAACGCTCGCAGCAGCAGATCCTGTAAGCTGATCTGACCCTGTCGCCGAGTGTCCTCACCAACTTGCTCTCACACCTCCCTCCGTTGCGCCTGCGTCTCCTTGCCGCCCTCCAACCCCCCCGACACAGCAGCGACACCGAAGCCATCCACTTGTACCCGCAACAAATTCTGCCGTGCGATACGCCCCTTCCGGGACGCGCTTGATCCTCCACATCATGCGGTAATATTCAACCTCCCCTCCTCCAGCGTCAGCTCCCTCACTCCAACCTTCTCCTTCCCTTTCTTGACTTGCCCATCTCGATCCTTCTCCAATACTCCTCACACAGGTCTCCTCCCCCTCTGACCGATATTCCCCCGATTCGTCGTTGCTTACGGGGCGTGCACATCGAAGATCGACAACGCGTAGCAAGAGACTTCCTCCTGCCTGACACTCAACGCTCCAGGCCGGAAGGTCTCCATGGTGGGTGCTACTTAGGGCAACGACGGCGCTGCGGCTGCCAAAGAGCGTGTCGTGGCCTGGATTGTTAGACGCGTCTAAGCAGCCGGTGGTGCCTTCTTAAGAAGAGCTGGCTGAAGGGCTTGGATAGACTGAAGATGCAGACGTGGCTGGTGCTAAGTGTGTTGCAATTATGAGGGTGAAACTCTATGCAACGGTGGGATGAGCTTGAGGAGTGCGAGACCTGCGAATGATGAGGCTTGAAGATCAGAGCAGCGGTCTGTATACACACTGTGTGGACTTATTATCTTCCGGGCGAGAATGTCGAAGACCTGTGGCTCAGTGGGCCTGTTCGTCTCATATGCAAGAGTAGAGCCTCACGATTTTCAGCGTTTTTCAACCCTTCGATGATATCGATTAGGCAGTTGTAGAGGTTCGGACTGTTATAGCGTTCGCTCCACTGCGAGCTTTTCTGCGGCATCGTTGTGCCCGAATTTATCCTCACGTTTTGCACCGCGAGGCTCCTTCATCCGCTAATTGTCGAAGAGTTTCGGGCTCATTTCAAAAAGTGGAGTGTAGAGATCCGGCACACAACGGAAATGTTCTTGCTAAGTTCGTTCCCAAGGTGATGGACATTGGCATGTCGTAGTCAATATCTTCGCGACCAAGGCCTTGTCAGCACCGATGCCAGCTAAAAAGGTTGTAGTTAATACTAAAAGCCCATAGGTAAGACTTGATACTGACTCTCACTACCTCATCTTTACTCAATTAGGCGCTGTGTCATGTGATATCTGACACTGGCCTCGAATGTACCTAGTGTACAACTCTACTCCATCTCTCTCCAAACAAAGACACCGTTGTTACTGACGGCATCCACCAAGTGCGCAGAAAGCAGCTAAAGTATTTCATGGCCTGCCATGTTAGACATTTTCTGGAACCGTGAAGCGAAAACTCATACAGTGGTTAATGGGTGTCTATCTCCTTATTGGCTGATTAGTTCAGTATGTGTCTGTTGATAAAATAAACTTAGCTTTTCTAATAGTTACAGCTATGCTAAACCATGAAGAGTGATGCATCTGGCACCTCTACTCAATGCCAAGAGTCATTTTCTTTTCTGCACCATCCACTGAAACTCGACAATATGGGAGCAGAAATTAAGTAGGTAGTAGTTCTCTTGTGAATAGCGCACAGATACGAATGAATAGCTTATGCCGTAAATG
Source organism: Neoscytalidium dimidiatum (assembly GCA_037367355.1). NCBI lineage: Eukaryota > Fungi > Ascomycota > Dothideomycetes > Botryosphaeriales > Botryosphaeriaceae > Neoscytalidium > Neoscytalidium dimidiatum. The sequence continues at coordinate 618,709 of CM074696.1, read as the reverse complement.
GAGATGAGAGTCAACTAAAGAGAAGGTAAGGCGACAACAAGTGGTCTATAAGAGCACATATATAGCGTAATCGCTGGAGCAAGAATGCGGATGTACGCGAGCATGGTGGCATAATTGGCCACCAGACATCAGCTACAGTCAGGCTTATTATACAAGATGATGAATATAATCCACTGCTGGTCTTCACAAACACCTCTTCAGTCTGCTCTTTCAATACAAAAAACACATGGAGCCCTTTATGAAGCTCTGCCACATGTTTTCAACTTCAATCCGCTTCTTCTCAATAGCGGAACATCGCTAATTCTCTTATTTTTACACATGCACAACCTCAAGTCAGGATTTTGAGCTGGCCGTGCCCATTCGCATCTGAATATTCGTGAGGCACAGTCAAGAATAATTTAAGCTTCTTGGGTACTATATCAGTAACCGACCCTCTCGAAAGCAAATGATAAGGCTTAAGATGGAGTTGCTATTCGGACTCAGTCTCTTTTAATGTCGCCCTAATGAAAATGACGTCCTTTCTAAGGGCATTTCGGAGGGTCTCCCTATAAGCTCTGCTTGTTTCCTGTCGTTAAGCATTTTATAGCTTTGTAATATTACTTTGTATGAAACATAGTATCGTCTTAATTGATTTTTTTTTTGTCATCACTCTCGAGATGTGACAGTCGTCCGCTGTTTAGACACGTGCCTGGCCAATGACGGAGCTTCGTTCAGTGGACCGTCCTGTTCCACGGTAAGCGGTATCTCCGCTTCGTGGAACGGACACCGGAAGTGTCGAACTGAATAAGTACGACGCCGCACTTATTACGTCGCTGGCTAGTGGTCTTGATGTTGTTCCACAGGAAGCATCCTGCCTTCTACTTCGGCCTTCTCCTCGCTGAGCTGTGGCTCAAAGCGGCAAACGAAGGCTAGGGGAAGAATTTTGGTCATTCGAATATCAACATGTCTGATCCTTAGCCTGATGATAATCTTCCGGAATGGGTTCAGGCTGAAGTCTATCACGACGCAAGGGGGATGTCAAAGAATGCAGATGTGATGCGTAGGTGTATCAATTGTGACCTGGATTTCCGATCGGCGGACTTTCATGGTGAGTAATTCAAAGCCGTGGTGCGTGGCAAGTGTTCAATGACTTTTCTCAGAGCCAAAAAGTGACGAGCGAATTAGATGCATGAAAATACACTTTACTGTCAATACCAGGCTTTTGCATGCAGAAGCTCCTTCGCCAAATCAGGGGCAACTTGGTAAAGCCCACGAGAGCAAGGAGTACGATCAAAGAAAAAACTCGGCAATGACTTCGCTTTATCTAAAAGGCGACGATGGTCAGGGCTAATAAGCCGCTCGAACTTACACAGCTAATTCTAGCTCTACTTCTCCCCTGAGCCTTGTCTCTTGACCCACCTTGCACGGACCTCCGCGCATAAACCGACCTAATAACCTCCTTAAACTGCGGCTTTATGCGGAGATCGCAAACGGGCCACTCGCCGCATCCACACGCCTCCACCGGCGCAAACGACGTCCAAAACAGGAGCCAGCCCATCGGCACCGGGCCGCTGATCGCTTGACGCATCTGGAAAACGACCGGCTCGCAGGCACCAGGAAGCCTTCCAGAAGCGATCAGCACGAAGGCACAACGTCCGACTCACCCTCAGGCCGTCGGCAATTTCGACCTCGAGCGTCCCCAAGAACATTCTTTTCGTTCGTTCGTTTCATCAACTGTATCAGAACACGCACGTCATCATCATCATCATCATCATCACCTCACTGCCCCTCCTCCAGCAAGCGCCTCCTCTCCAGCTCCGCCTCCACCTCGTCCAGGGCCAACGGCACGCGCCGGCGACCCCACCTGGTCTTCTCCTCGCGCGCGAACCCGGGCATGCTCGTCAGCGCGACGACGAGGAAGCCGAGCTCCTCGCGGTCGGCGTCGAACACCTCCCACCAGTCCTCCGCCGGCAGCTTGACCGCGACCTCGCGCGCGGCCAGGTAGATGGCCGCGGCGGCGAGGCTCGGCGGCTGGTGGGTCAGGTAGACGCACTGGGGGGACAGGAGCGCGGTGTTCAGGTGGGCGAAGGCGCGGCGGGCGAGGCGCGTGCCGGGGGAGGAGGGGGAGTCGTTATCGCCGTCGTCGTCGTCGTCGTCGTCGTCGACGAAGCGGATGCCGAGCGCTTGCAGGTAGTTGATGGTCAGCGTGTACGGCAGGGCGACGTGCGTGTCGAAGCCGAGGGCGCGGAGGAGGTGCGATTCGGTCTTCATGAGGACGGCGCGCAGCGCGTGGTAGGTCCCCTCGCTGACATAGTAGCTGGCCGGGTCAGGCGCCGCGGCCTGGGATGCGGGAGGGTCGGCGTAGGTGGACGGGAGCGAGGTGAGGTACTGGTAGACGCTGATGATGGCGCGGGGAGGCCGCGGGTAGGCGGAGAGCTTGGCGGTCACGTACAGGGCTGCAGCGGAGACATCCTTGCGGAAGCGAGGAGAGGTGAGCAGGTTGGGGGAGCGAGATGGGGGGGCATGAATGTCACGTGGACTGGTTGGTGGTGGGTGGGTACCTTGGCGCCGTATTCTCTGAGACTGCCTCCTTCGGGACCGACCCAGAAGCGGGTGTAGATGACGACGGCCTGGGCGATAATGTCCTGAGGTAGGCGCAGGAGGATGCCGGCGGCCTGTGTGAGGCGGGCGCCGGCGAATCGGATCGAGTCCTCGAGGTCGGGCGGGATGCCGTCGAGCTGCGAGCCGGAGGTGGCGAGCTGGTCGGGAGTGGCCAGCGGGTTGGACAGGTGCGAAGCGACTGGCGGCTTGGGGGCCATGGTCGGATATTGCGGTGCTCGCTCAAGGCTTGCAGGAGCGCGTCAGATGGAGTCGGTTCGGTGCAATGGTGGTGGTGGTGGTAGTGGTACTGCGTAGGGCCAAGGCAAGGGCCACAGGGCGCGGCGCGGTGAGCTTGGCGAGATTGGCGGACAATTGAGCCTCATCTGCTCGCCAGGAAACTCTCCGTCCCCCAGCCCCTCTCATCACCTCAGCCCGCCGCATCCATGCATCCAGGCACCCATGCACCACTACATAGTACAGCAGCGCGCGTGGACGTCATAGACCGTGCAGCATCGCCCGCGACCCGGCGGCCAGGCGGCTCTGCGCTCGGCACATGTGGCGCCGGCGCAGGCGCGCGCGCTCGCGGTCCCCAGAAGTCATAGTCAACCTGAGACGGCGCTCGGCTGCGCGACCACGTTGGGGGAGCTTAGCGGCCAAGGGGCGCAGTTGCGACAGGCGAGGTGCGCACGGAGATGGGCACGATGGGGCCAGGGGCGCGGCATAGCTGTTTGAAAACACCAGCCGAGGAAAACGAGGCCAAGCGCCCGGATCGCCCGCAGCCCGTTCGCCAGCTGCTGCTGCTCCAGCCCGCTCGTTACGGCAGTCTGCGAAACACTGACATCCGTTTCCTGCTGCGTGATCGCCCCGGGGTGTGCTGGCCACCGCTGCCCGGTAGGTATATTTGTAGTAGCCCGTCGCCCGTCTCCTCGTCCTTCTCTCACCACCAAGGCTAGCCATCCTTTGCTTCGACTTGCTCTCTCTTCCCGGTCTGTGACCATCACATTCTTTTCCAACTCCTTCATTCGTTCTTCCGGTACAGGTACCAGGACATCCACAGTCTCTTCTCGCTGAATTCCAGTCCACCCTCGCTTCTCTCTCTCTCTCTCAACACCAAACACGAGTCAAAATGTCTGCCAAGTACATTGCCGCCCTCCCCATCCTGGCCAGCGCCGTCTACGGCCACGGCTTCGTCACTGAGCCCAAGCCCCGTATGCCCGGCACTGCCATGGCCGCCGCTTGCGGTCAGCAGGTCTACAACAACCAGGCCTCCGACAACTACGGCAACATCCAGGGCGAGCTCCAGGTCGCAAGCTCCCAGAGCGACTACAAGGCCGCCGAGTGCGATATCTGGCTCTGCAAGGGCTACAAGTTCGACGACAACAAGGCGAACGTCCAGACCTACACCGCCGGCCAGACCGTCCCCTTCAAGGTCGACATCCGCGCCCCCCACACCGGTGTCGCCAACGTCTCCATCGTCGACACTGCCTCCAACAGCGTCATCGGCTCTGCCCTGAAGAGCTGGGACTCGTACGCCTCGACCGCCACCGGCGTCAAGGCCGACGAGACCTCCTTCGACATCACCATCCCCAGCGACCTCGGCAGCCAGTGCTCCACCGCCGGCGACTGCGTCATCCAGTGGTACTGGTACGCCGAGTCGATCGACCAGACCTACGAGTCCTGCGTCGATTTCACCGTCGGCGGCTCCGGCTCTGGCTCTGGCTCTTCCTCCGGCTCTGGCTCCAGCTCCGCTGCCGCCACCACCCCGGCTGCCACCACCACCCCGGTCGCCTCTTCCGTCGCCGTCGCCGCCGTCGAGCCTACCACCCTGTCCACCGCCGTCGCCTCGTCCGCCCCTGCCACCACTCCTGCCGCTACCGCTGCGTCCGGCAGCCTCGCTGAGGAGCTCGCCGCCGCCTTCCCTTCCAGCGTCCTGACCCAGGTGCTCCCGACCACCCCGACTGCCACCGCCGGTGTCATTCCCGACCAGGCTCTGCCCCAGGGCACCACCGTCCAGGACCTGATTGACTGGTTCACCTACCTCACCGAGAACCTCGTCAAGGGCTCGAAGACCAAGCGCCACGCCCGCGAGGTCGCTCCCGCTCACCGCTAAATATGACCGTGATGAGTTTCGTCCAGCAAGCCAATTGCTGGATCACGAGAACGCCGTTTTGGGACGTAAAGATCTTTTCTCTCTCTCTCTCTCTCGGATTTTTGGAGGTTGATGGATTTGGAGGGGACGCGCGCTCGACACTTCCTGTAAAGACTTGTATTGTTTTCAGCGAGTAGATTCTTGAAACACCCTTTCTTCACTGTACAAAATATATGGCTCTGCCTTCTTGACAAAACAAACCCGAACAATTCCTCCCGAACCGCCGTGATTGTGTATCTGACTGCGATAATGACTGTATTGCAGTACCTGCATCTGGTGTATGAATCAGGCACGCGCACCAAGAGATAGGCTGCGGCGGATTGATGAAACGCCAGATGCTTGGACTCGTAAGCTTCTTAATCACCTGCTGCCTCCCCCCTCCTTACTGACATCCCCGCCACGCGCGGGTGAGGCCACCACGGGTTGCGCTGTCCCCCCCTGTCTCTCTCTTCGCGCGCAATCAATCAATCGGGCGCCAAGCGGATATCAACGTTATCGACGGGCCCGCGTCCACGTAATTACAGCATTAAAGAACGAGAACAGCGCGACATTCGAGACCGCAACAAACCGTTCATGCGCGGGAGCTAGCCCGCGCGTTTTTGAAACCGCCCCGGCGACCCCGCGCTAACACACGTCTGTCCCCCGGCGTCGCAATGCGATAGGTGGGGAAATAACCAAGTACCTGGTAGGGCTGCGCGCTAACCAGCTAGGCTCGTTCGCGGCCAAACTGAAATTCATCGCGTCAGCGTTCACATAACGGCCGCTTGCGCCGGAAGAGCTGGGCGGTTCGGATGGCTGTGGCGTGGCGTGGCGTGGCGTCGCGCGCTTTGCGACGGTGTCCTGGCGCGGTGATTTTTTTCGTTGTTCGGGAGCCGGTGGCTGCCGGGTCGTGTCCGCTCCTCGGATGATTCTTTCTTTCTTTCTTTCTTTCTCTCTCTCTTTTTCTTCGCGGACCAGGCGCCGGCGCTGTGTATTTCGTCGGGGCGCCGAACTGGGCGCGGTAGGTGTCGCGTAGCGAGCTCGGTGATTTGGTGGCGGCCGTGGCGGGACGGCTGCCCGACTGGGTAAGCGGGTAGAGGCTCGCTTCCGGTGTCGTCTTCGTGTTGTGGGTGATCAGTTCTCTCTGCTGGTAGGATTTTTTTTTTTTTTGCTGTGTTTCAGGGCGCTGCTTGGATTGGCTGGGCGGGCGTTCATTGGTGCCTCGGCCACTGGCGTTTAGCGAGGTGGTGGTGGCTGTTGAGCTGGGCTGCCGTGCTGTCAGCCCAAGCGCAGTTTAGCGAAAAAAAAAAAAAAAAAACATGATAGCTACTGATCATCGCGTATATGATCGAAGCTATACACAGCCGAGACTGAAGAAGTAGTGAAGTAGTTGAAAGTAAGTTGTTCGCTTGCTATACGCGCTCTCGCTTGGCTTGCCCCAAATGCAACGGGATGGGCGCAGGCCTCCGAATTTGCCGGACCTGACTCTGAACAGCCTATTTCCGATTGCCCAAAACGGGTCTCAGTAGGTTTATACGCCCGGTCGCTATGGCCAACCGTCTTAAACATGTCTATCCTGACGTCCGAACTTGCCGATGCTTAAGCATAAGAATCAGACAGTTACTCAACCCTCCCAGTTTTGAATGCAAGCTTCTTCAAGCTTGGCACTACTATCACCATGTGGCCGCATTCTAGCCTCCTGCCATTTGCACTTCATTCACTGCTACGATCGACATCTGCGTCGTCGATCCTCTTCCGCAGCAGTACCATCAGCACCGGCATGATTTTAACCCCCCAATTTTGTCGATACTCATCGACATAATTGGCAGAAACTCTGGCCACAAACATGACAAACAGCACACTCTGGGACCATTTCCAACACAGCTTCAACCCCCAAGGCACCGCTGCTATCACGCCCGAGGATATCTACAATGCGCAGCTAACTGGCAGCGGCGAGGGCCTGCATGTAGGAGTGAGAGCTATGCTTAACCATACCCATCATTCACACACGAAGGCCCGTGACGGTGAGGCTGGCTTGTGAGTATCTCTTGACTCTGGTCCGGTAGGCGCTGCAAAACACACTGCTCCGTGCAAGGACACGACTGAAGAGGAAAACACGGGCTACGGGAAGCATGAAGTTCCGGTTCTGACCACTCACACGATTTCCGAGCCATACGCTAGTGAGTAGATCTTCCCTTGGCCCTTTCCATCGCCACGGGCCGGCCCTACACTAATCAGACAAGCCCCTGCAGTCAACAACACCCCAAAAGTCCTTTACCGCCTGGTTATCCTTAAGTCACTGTGCCTGTCGTCATCAGCCACCGCAGTACCCATCGCCCCTCGAATCCGAGCTCTCCTCGGCCCACACCACCCCAACCGCACCAGTCTACCTCCCCCGCCTCCACCGGCATCGTCACCTTCTCTGACCTACCTCAGTGACCTTCTGCACCAAGCGCGCCCCCTCCTCCAGCATGTCCGCCGCACGCTCTACACGCCACACCCTACCCCGCTAAGAGCTCCCCGCCACCCACCCGCAGCGACCGGCCTCGCCCCTGTGCGCCAAGCCCGACCTCCTGCTGTGGGGACGCCTCCGGCAACATCAATCTCGCAAACGCTCGGCCGGTTCGATCCCTTTCGCCGCCAGTCGTCCAGCACGCTCGCAGCAATCACTGCCCTCCTGTTCTTAAGGTAAACCCTACGGTTCAACCGACCAGCTAAGCGACTCCGAAGCTTAGTGGAAGGAGCCTACTGTAACGGCGGGCTTCTACTTCTGAGAATTAAAACACTAATGAGGGTGGAAATCTGTCGGAGTTTCCTTGAGTGGGTACGAGAAGAGGGTGAGAACAAGTGACGGTAGGCAACGTGACTGAGCATTACGGGCGAAGGCCTTGTTACCAACAATGACGCTGAATCACTGTTGAATTTGACCGCAGAGGTCAAAGCTCTCTAAGGAGAGCGGTTTCTATACATGTAGGAGAGCATATGTTCTGGCCGTCATGTGAGTCACGTGACTCAACGAGGGTTCTTTTCACGCCGTAGACGTGACCCGTCGATTCCTTCTTCTGATAACTTCTGATCCTGTGGAGTTCGTGCCGCAATAACAGGTCATGAATTGCCGGTAGTCAGAGTTCGGGCGAGATTCTCTCAGTTAAATAGCTACTACGTTAGGTGCTAGAATAATTTGGGTATGGGGCAGGAGAAGAGGGCAGCATACAGATGTACGGCGACGAACAGTATTTCTCCTCGCCTGTGCATTTGCAAAAGCTACAGCTGATGTGAGATATTCTCTATTTGAGATCAATGTGGGTTTGCTACGTCCGCCGTAATAAGCAAACAGTCCAATAATGCATTAAGAAAGGACTTACAAGTAAAACCGTTCACTGTTCCCCCAGGCTTCCATTACCAGACGAACTTGAGCTTCTTCACCATCCTTTAAGCGTCCCATATTTTGTAGGACAATCTCATTGAAATTACCGTTATGGCTGGAAAAGCAACATCCACGTTTTCTGTCCAAAGAATTATCACACACACTACGGTTTGTTTGTTGTCGTGGCGGTACAGCTTCTTGACTGCCTGGTAAAGGTTGGTTTAGTGAGCGTAGTAGACAGATATCCGTGTACACTGCTTTGCAAGAGTACGGAAAAACAGTAAGGTTCGTCATTGTTTTGGTGGGTAGAGTCTCTGATGTGCTGAAAAGGTGCGCAGCGAGGATGCCCGAAGCAAAGTGGTAGGGCCCGCAGGCTCGTTCAAGTGTTATGGCACAGATGAGAATATTCGCATATAGAAACTGGGAGTGTTTGAGTTTGACGTCGGGACATTACCGGAGCTGGTGGTGCTCTTATAAAGTGTAATTGGGTACTCGAGCTCAAAGCACTCTGGCCCTGCGGCAGACTTGCTCAGCTAAACGGTCTTGGATCAGTTGGAGGTTGCCGATGCACGGAGCGCTGTATAGTAAAAAAAAAAAAATAAAATAAAAGCTCCCACGATCTCTGTGGAAGAGTCAATAGTCGTTTCGTGCTGCTTTTCGCCGAAGATACAGCTACGGTTAGCCAGCAGTACGTTGGGAAACATGCTGAACGATCTCTTCAGGAACTGGCGATGATTCTTTGCAAAAAAAAAATAAACCCGTCACGCATCTGAGGCGTCCTGATTAGTTCTGGAAAGCGCTCAGGTCCTCAACTCTACAGATGTTACGAGTAGAGCACAGATACTGGCAAAGCCCAGTCTGACTCTCCCATGGTCAATTGTTTCGTAATTGCATATGGATAAACTGAAACTTCGTAAGCATCTGGAGAAGTAACAAATAACAAACAATAAAAAGCATACTGATAATGTGATTTAAACTGAAATGTAATTGAAGGTCAATTCCCTGCAATTCCCGCGTCCGCTTACAAATCACATAGGAAAAACCCTTAGTTACCACTCAAAAAAAAAAAAAAAAAAAACAGATAAGCTGACCACAATGGTTCCCATCGGTGAGACATCCTGAAAAATGTTGATAGAGATCGTCAACATTTAAGTTGGAGTTTGGGAATCATCAAGGCATAAATCACAAACTGAGTGCTAGGAAAATCACGGGACATTGTCAGAGGCATTCAAACAATGGCTAATGGGCCAAGTTGAATGCCCAAAAATATATTCAGTGCGGCAAGTTTTCCCCGGTCCTTTTCTACTCAATCTGCGCAAATGGATCCACGGCAGTCTACTCGTTCATCGCCCACGGACGCAGCCTCATCTTCTGCCCTTCCAGAAGTTCTCCAATCGTAATGGATAATCAAATTTGAGAAAGCAATCTTTGCTCCATTGGCTGCGAAAAACCACCCAGGACAGGCTTGCGAGCCGTGCCCAAACCCGAGCGAGTGGCTGCTTGTCGTGACCAGCTGCCAGTTATTTTCCTGTCCGGGAGTCTGCCTCATCTTGAGGAACCTGTTGTAGGACTATATTAAGGCCACTAGCCAGCACTGAAAAATCAGTGCGGCGTCGTACTTTTTCAGTCCGACACCTGTACCCGTCAAACTTTTCCGGATCCCTATAAATGGCGGGATCTTTCATCCATTCTATAGTGCAAATGAGATTCGCACCCTTTGGGATGACCGTTCCATCCGAATGTTGGACCATTTCGGTGGCTTGTCGGTTGATCGTTGCTGAGGACGAGTTACTGCCCCAGGGCACAGACAGATGCTGTTAGTCAGGGAGATAATCTCAACGAATGAAGCTGGAGAGAGGCATTGCGACTCTTTGCGGAAGCTGTCCATGAGCTTCATCTTGTAAAGCGTTGTCTTCTTCCATCCTTCCTCCTTGATACCGGCGCGGATCTCGGCTTGTAGTGGCTCGATATGTTCTGGATACGTGCACAGGTCTAAAAGCGCGGTTCCAAGTAGATTAGTTGTCGTGTGAATGGCAGTAACCGTACTAAAGGAACAGCTGAGGGAAGGTGAAATCGTTACGCTGCCCCTTAGCAAAGTCTTCGAACTATCCAATGGTGTCTCGCAACCTGGGCACCTTTTCGTCTTGGGCGAGACGACGCCTCTCTTCACGTCTCTTAGCCTCGATGGGCTCGATGATACGTTAAGCCTCATTTATATACCTCGAAGCGCTCTGCTCTCTGGTAGGAAGATATTGACGATGCAACGCAGGAACCACAGCCGCTTGCGCAGTTTTTTAGTTGCCATTATCACGCCATGGCTGTAGCTACCCGCCACAGCTAGCCAGTCTTCCTGACGGCACAGCTTGGAGCCTATGAAAATGAACGTGGAAAGCCGAGTGATGAGGTAAAGAGAGGTTCGAGACACGTTCGCATTTCGCCACTTTGCACGTACATGTTTTGGTCTCCTGAATCGGCGCGATGGGTATATCATTACCTTTTGATTCCCCTAGTCTGTCTATTAGAGCAGCTGTAGTTTCATTTGAAAGGTCCTCCGTGATGTAGCCTATTCCAACATTTAGTTGCCACAATAGGCTGGTATTGTGGAAAAGAGAAGTTACTCAGTGACTGCGTAAGCTTCGTCCGGATGGTGTCAACCATGAGGGGCATTTCTAGTACCCGAAAGATTTCGAAACCGGGCAGGTGCCCACAGAACTCCTGTTGTTACCTGAATATTGCATATGGTGTGGTAGAAGGACCTTATACCTACTTTCGTGACTTGTTTCGCGAAACTTAGATGGAGATGGTTGTGGATGTCATGGACATATCGATTCGGCAGAACAATCTTTGGGCCGACAGATGCCATGACTTGAAATGGGCCTGATGACTGACAGCTGACTCGGTATAATAGCGTTGGATGAGAATTTTACAGTTACCTTTTGTAAACCTTCTTTTAACACTCTGTCCGCATGTTGTGTGTAAATATCCTTCGTCTTGCGAAAATGAAAGTCTTTCCAGCCTGGCCGACAATAGACAGCCCGGAGAACGACACGTCTGCTCTAAACAGGAGAAAGACAAGAGCAAGGGTAACAATACTTGTACATACTGGGACCCAGCTTTGAATAAATTTTATCGAGGCTTTTTCCATCTGGTTGGAGTACTCTAGATATTGCTTAGGAAAATGGAATGCCATTCAAGATGAGTTGAAATACACCCTCTGTTTCGCAGCAGTCAGCTTTATATCGGGTATGGAATGCTACAATACCCGGTGCTTTAACTTTAGTTTTGCTAGAGAGCTCGAAAGCCGATCTTCGAGAAAGCGCTTCTTAAGAGGATATATTTCGGATTCGCATTCGGATTGCTAGGCTATATGCTTGTATCGGGAGACTTTCTATAGAAGAACATGATGATTGCTGTAAGGCAGTCCAAGATGGGTTACTGACCGTAGAAGATTAGTATAGGTGTTCACGCCGACACTCATGATCCAAAAGCTGGAAATTCAGGGTACTAAAAGAGTGAACGATATGTTCCCTCTCCCTCTAACTTTCGCTTCGTTTTGTTTGCTTTGATCGCAATTTATGAATGGCTGTATGACCATGAGACACTCGTTTGCTCTCGAAACATCCTTTGGTATTTTTGCTCCCAAGTCGTTGAGTCCTTCAGTCCATGGAACCGGCATAGTCGCTCATAGAGCAGTTTAAATTCTTTTTTTTTTTTCGTCCGGGTGCGACGATTTAAGCTTTACAGCTTGAATGTTTGGCCGCCGCGATAATAATAAGCCTTGAACTGCAAATCTTATTGTCATTCCTGTTATGAAAACGTCTTTCCTCCCATTGCGAACATAGATAAGTGGCTTCGGTCTTCACCAATCATCACATTCGGGCGCTATGTCCTATTAATCCGATATCCCCCACTGCGGATGCATGATGTAATTATAGAATTATTGTAACGTCGAATTCAAGTTCAAGAAATCTGTGGACTACAGGCAGGGTGATTGCGAGGCATTCCTTATTGCGAAGCTGACTAATTCATATGCTAGACCAAGCAGAATATTGTGCTGAAGCTGGGAGGATCTGAAAGGCAACCAACATTCTGCACCTGAGTAACGAAGTACAGAAAACAGCGGATATGTGAATATTATATTTGAAGGCACCTATTCCCCTATACTTTACGCCACTGCTCCAATTATGATACGATACATCGACTACGAGAGCAAGTCCTCCCTTCCTCAGTAGCTGGCTAAGAAGCATCCTCCAGAATAGCCTCAGCAGCCTTCTCACTGATCATGTAGACAGGGACAGAGATGTAGAAGCCAGGAATCCGAGGGAAGACACTTGCATCCACGACCCTGAGACCGTCCACGCCTCTAACGCGGAACTTCGAATCGAGCACCGCTTTCTCGTCTCCGTCCGCACCAATCGCCGCTGTACAGCACTGTAAAAAAAGAAAATTAGCCCCAATACTCTCAATCTACCATACGTCACTTTACTCACCGCATGATGACCCCACGCCTCCTTCTTGATAAACTCCTTCATGCCCTCCTCCGTCGTGACGTTCGGGCCGGGCCAGACCTCCTCGAAGTCGCCCTGCAGCGGGACCAGGTCGTCGAACATCTTGCGCGAGAACTGCATTGCCTCGTACACGGCCTGCAGGTCCTTCTCGTCGGCGCCGTCGGCCGTCACGCCCGTGTCGAAGTAGTTGAAGTCGATGACCGGCATGTCCTGCGGGTCGGCCGAGCGCAGCGTCACCGTGCCCGCATTGTTGCGCGAATGCGCCTTCAGCACGATCCACGCCCAGTGGCGCGCGTCCTTGAGGGAGAGGTCGGCGTAGCCCTGTGTCGAGAAAGCGATATTAGTACAGATCTTCTCTTTTGTTCATGCGGCGCTGGGAGGGAAAGACTCACGGGGTGGTAGCCGGTGAAGTAAGCAGGTGCGCCGGAGATCAGAACATCAGGATCATCGTCCTCTGCGGCCGAGGAGGTCTTCTTGACGATGGCGATGGCGATACCGTTGGTGGCGTAAGTGCCCTTGAGCGAGGGACCCGGCAGATCCTGCCACTGCTTGAGACATGGGTCGTCGGCTGTACGCAAGAAGGTGCAGTCCTTGGTGATCTGGAAATCGGTGGGCGTCTCGCCGACGAGGGTAGTCTCGTAGCGGTCCTGTAGGTTGGCGCCAACGCCCGGAGAGTCGACAAGGACGGGAATCTTGAAGGACTCGAGCTCATCCTTCGGGCCGATGCCGCTAAGCTTGAGAAGCTGCGGTGTGTTGAAGGAGCCGGCCGAGACGATGACCTCCTTGGTCGCGTTGATGGATTTCTGAGGAGCAGTGCTGGAGGTGGAGCTGGCGCGCGGGTCGGCGCGGTAGAGGCTGGATCCTTCAATGAAGCTCACGCCGGTGGCGCGGGGCTTGCTGCCTGACTCGTCGAACAGGACCTTGGTGACCAGGGTGTTGAGCTTGATGTCGAGGTGGTACTTGCGAGTTCCATCCGAGTTGACTGCGTTGGCGGTGTCGAGGATGAAGTTGCGCGGACCGTTTCGATGCTTGGACAGCTCTTCGACAGCGAGCGGGACTTGGTACAGACCCTCCTGAGAATCACGGTCACTGGTGTAGGCATTGATATCTCTGAGAAGAACCTCTCCGAGCCCGGTCACAGTATTGATGATCTTTCCCAAAAGACCCTTGCCTGCGGCAGTACCAGCAGAAATAATGAGGGACAGGAGCTTCGGATCTTCCACAACCAGAGACAGATCCGTCAAGCTAGTCTCGAGCCAGCCGTCGTAGCCATGGCCAACAAAACTCGAAGGCAGGTATCTGTTACGCTCCATGCGTTGGAAGTGCTTGCGCATCGCATCTGGTGCCCAAGTATCATCCCCAGTCAGGGTCTGAATGTAGGTCCAGTCACTCTGATGAAAATAGATCATGTCAGTGCCTCATCCCGCAACACCCAACAGTGGTATTACTGACCTCATGAGGGTATACGGTGATGAGAGCATTGTGGGCAGAACATCCTCCAAGCGTCCCTGCGCGTGGGTACCAAATGCCCAGTGGCTCGGAGCCAGATGGAGGAGCATGACCGACATACAGCTCTCCAGATGGCGTCCGCCACGTCATCTTGGAATCTTGTTCCTGCCGAGATTCATCCTTGTAGTGGTTGACAAAGTAGTCCCAACGCATGGGTTCGTATTCGGTGGACTGGAGCTGCAATGCCGGGACCTGATACTGAGTTGCATTCCCGTGGTCGTCACCAGCGTCTATCAGGAGAACTTTATGCCCTGCTATAGCAAGCCTTGCGGCAAGTGGTCCACCACCTGGGCCGCTACCCACGACAATGTAGTCGTAGGCGTCAGCCAATGTGGCCTCCGAAGTATTAGATGCGCGTTTGGTGAATGCATTATCCAAATGGGCGTGGTTGCTGCGAGAATATGGAACAGTCCTGTTTCGCTACGGGCTGGTCGGCAAGGTAAAGCAATAGAGCCGCCCCATAATGGCAGCTGAAACAGCCTTTCAGACACAAGTTGTAGAAGAAATATTGCTACGCCTGTGCCCAGAAGGGTGCTTCAACTGCCGAAGCGTTGCTCTTCCATTACGATACCGCGACCAAGCCACATAGTGCATTTAGCAAAGCAGATCCTCTTGGAGGGTGACATAGGTCCTTACAGAGCCGCAACTGCGGATGTGAAGAGCACGGAGAGAGTGAGGTCCTTCATTACGAATTATACGACGATGAGCACGCCCTTAGAAGCGAACGAGTGACATAAACGATAGACAATGAGGCAGAGCCCTGAGGCAGTCGAGACTGTGCGGACAAGACCAAGAAATAGGAAGACCTCATCACATGCACCTACAGGTTCGGATGTAGGGAAGAGCTTCCGCAATCCCAATGCGACGTCCAGATCCTGCAACGATCTACTTCGGATATTCGTAATGAACCAAACTGGAGCCGTGCTTTGGTCGCTTGGTAGCTTCGAAATTGAAGAGACAGGGAGTTCAGCCTTACAAGGTAAAGCGTTGACCACGGTGTTTCCAGCAATGTCCGTGGATCCTTCAACATGTCTCCTGTTGCAATGAGACCTATGGGGCCTCAGCTTTTCTGCTGATGCTGTTGGAATATTGATACTCGAAACCAGTGGTGCAAAATCATCACTCAAAAACCGGGTCTTGGGGAACTATTTTGCTGCCCTTATTGATGGCGACAAACAAGAGAACATTTTCCTCATGCTGCCCACTTACTCGTATGCTTTGCTGATCTGTAGTCAAGGCCTTCGCGTAGAGATAGCGGAGCGAAGTAAAACATGTCAATCTGTGGCGCAGCCCGTGCCGCACACGGTAGTGCGGCACGGAGCGGGACTTTTACCAAAGCTGTCCATTGCTTCTGCAGAGCTCCATCGAATGACTCGTCACAGCTCTTTTGAGGATTTCTCCCTTAGGCTGCTCCAGTCCTTCAAGCAGTTGTCAACCAGAAAGCCCCAGCATCTGCATAAATTTCGGAAGCAGCAGTAATTATATTGCTGAGAGGAAGTGGACGCATGAGGGGCTTGCGTATTTTATGGCTTGGATCCGGTGCTCGTCAGATTCCAGAAAGCGAGCGGCCCCCACGGGCACACAGAGAGTTGGGTCGGGGATGTGCAGGGATGCATCCTTCTGTTCGGCGACACCGCTCTTTCTGAACCCGTTGTCGAGGATTCGGGAGCTAGTTTCTTGGCAACAGTCAATTGATAGTTTAGTGCTTGTCTGTATAAGAGATGCAGATCGTCGGATCCCTCAGAGCAAGCCCTGCACAGACCATGACCATGACTCTGCTTGGACATGGGCATGACCAAGCCGATTCCGCGCCCCTCACATCCAAATTCACCTCCCGGGGATCCTCCTCTCCTTATCCATAACTGTCCATTATTTCCAGGTGCAGTGCGGCACGATGGACCCCTTAGGCCTAAACCTACACAGCATGCAGGCGGGGAAAGATTTTCCGACGAGTTTTAAGCAAGAGATTTTCCCCCCGCGGAGTTATGACCAGATGCTCCGTGCTTGAATATGCCCACGAACGAGTTTAGTCGACGTTTGAGGCATCAACCAGGTTTCTGGATTCTTGCCGTTTTGCTTTTGTTACGGAAATCCATCGGCCCAATCCAAGGGAACGTCAAAGCTTGACTTCGCCGAGAGCCATGTCCCTGCTTTCGTGAACCCTGTTGAAAACCATGATAGATTGACCCTCTTAGGGGCTTGCCGACTACTAGGAGACTATGTACAAAGGGGTGGAACTAGGCCTATTTAGGCCTCTCTTGATTAGGTAAATACTATGTGCGGCCCTTCGATCTTCAACAAACCCAAGGGGAAATGATGGAGCAGCCGCGTCGACTGGGCCGAGATGGGTCCCTGTAACAGCCTCAAATCCATCCCTGGGACACGAATTGGCACTTTCCTCCTGAAAGTGTTAAAAGATGTCTCCCGTGATCGGACCCTCCGGACTAGATTTGAGCTCTCTTCCGGCAGCTCTGCACTTCCGCTGGCCCAAGTCTCCGAGATGCGCTTGCTTTGGGGATTCCTCGCTTTGGCGAGTTGCTTATGCGCGCTCGTCCAGGCCGATCTGGCAGATTCTGCAGCTCTTCTTCCAGCTTGCGGACTGAAGTGCACAGTCGCAGCGATTGCAAAATCTACGTGCTCGCCCACCAATGAAACCTGCATCTGCACGAACAAAGATCTCATAAGTAGCATCTCAGTGTGCGTTCAGAGCAGCTGTACCATCAAAGAGCAGTTGAGTATGTTATTCCCCTGTAGGCTCCTCACCGTTACCATGTCGTACTAATAAGACCAGCAACAAAAAATGTCTCCGACACCGCTTGTGGTTATCCTGTCAGAGATGTATCTAATCTCATCGATGGATTCGGAGTGGGTGGAGGTTTCGTTGCCTTACTTTTCTTTATTACAAGGATAGTGTCAAGATTCACATTGGCTGGAATCAACTTCGGCATGGATGATTATACCATTACCGTGGCCATGGTAAGTGCTGATGCGGTTCGCCTAATACCGACGTTCACTGATATGCTAGGCTTGCCTCGTCGGTTTTTCTGCGCTATCCACAGAGCGTAAGATGCCTGGGATCTCCGTCACCATTGACGAATACTTACATGTTCTCAGTTGCCAAACATGGACTCGGTAGAGACATCTGGACTATTCCGTTCGACAGTATCACCTACATCCTCAAGGTACTTCCAGTGTCCACCCACTCCATTCTAATGACACTAACCCCCGTCAGATCTATTTCATCGACGAGCTTCTCTATCTTGTTGTCATATCCATGACCAAGTTATCTATCCTATTCTTTTACCTTCGTATCTTTCCCGACAAGACGTTCCGAAAAATAGCCTATGGTGTTATGGGATTCTGCGTCGCATATATGATCACATTCTTGCTTGTGTCCATATTCCAATGCAACCCGGTGAAAGCCGCATGGCTACATTGGGACGGTTCATACCACGGCGCCTGCAACAACGTCAACGCGCAAGGCTGGGCCGCGGCAGCTTTCAACATCGCTCTGGACCTCACAATTCTTCTTTTGCCTCTCCGACAGCTCTCAAAGCTTGTCATGGGCTGGAAGAAGAAGTTCCAGCTCTTGCTCATGTTCTTGGTTGGTGGCTTGTAAGTCGTCGGACTATGTTTAAAGGTAGAAGAGAGGACTAATCAGAAACAGCGTCACCATCGTCAGTGTCATCCGGCTCGAGACGCTTTTCAAATTCTCGAACAATACGAACTTCACATGGGAGAGCGCACCATTCGGATACTGGAGTACGATCGAGATGGATGTTGGCATTGTGTGCGCCTGCATGCCTGCCGTTCAAGCATTGCTGAAAAGAATTTGGCCTACCGTATTTAGCACTACGCTCCGAGACAAGTCGACCGGAAAATCGGCCAGTTCAGGGCGCTCGAATCCGTCGGATTTACACTCCCAGCCGAAGAGTGTTGATACCAAAGACTTTGTTCCACTTGTGGAGATTGGAAGCGTTCGAGACGTTGAAGGAGGACGGGAGCATTGAGTCCATTCTACGCTTGCTTTGTGGTCGATCATTGATTTATATGTTCACATGATCTCGTGCCAAAACTCGTACACTAAATATAATATTTATTAGATTCCCAACATTTTGGCTGTTAGACAGGTGGGTAGCTTCGTTTCTACTAACGAGGTCATGGTCAAAGTACTGCAAAAGTCAAGAAAGATAAGCGTACGGAGATGAACAGTCGGAGTCGTCCGGGCATGAATAATCTAAATACTTTCAAAAGAATCATGTCCAGGTAAGTGTAATCTACTCCCCATGCGATTTCTGCTTGGCCGTCACAGTACTATGAGACCAATCTCGTAGTCTATATCGAATCCCGCCAAATTAGCCCCCATCGACTTCTAAATTTAGAGCGCAGCAACGCACAAGACTGGGCTACTTTATTCTACTTCCATAAAAATTCCAACTTCCAAAGTTCTGGACAGACAACCAACAAATGTCTCGTCAAATGGCAAATGGAACTCAAGACAAGCATAAGAGCTATTGTGACACAAATACTCCAGCCAGCAAAGACAGGATCGGGTTCGCACTCCCCCGGGTGTCAAATTTTCATGTCAGAGGATGGCTCAGTCATCAGATTAAGCAGCTGAAGGAATCTTATAGTGACAATGTGCTCGACTACTTGAGCGTGCTGGACCTAACCGGGTACCGAGCTACGAACGATGCTGCATGCATAGATCGACCCCGGTGCGTGGCAAACAACGTCGACATGCGACACTACCGTACAAAACATACCAAAAAGAGTTGCGACTGCTCAATGACGAGTTTCCAGTTCTCCGACACGGCGGTCGATCCCATCCATACGTGGTGTTTGGACGGGCCGCACTATGATCGGCCCAGCGCGGCCATAGCTTCTCCTCCGATACCGTTCCCTCCAGAGGAAAAGAGTGTGTGTCAGGCTCTGTAAACCGGCTTCTGGGATGCATTGCATCAGGACTGGAAGAGCAGCTACCGGCGCGATCCGCCCGCGTGCTCATGGCGCACTAGCCTCGGCGGCAGCAACGCAAAGGGGAAGGCGAATACGCTGCCGACTGCTATAGATGGCAGTCGCGATGGTATGTGCCCTGATACGAGGGATCACTACACGGTGGACTTGGGCGCAAGCAGGCGTGTCAAGCAGCTGGTGGATATGTGGAATGGGTTGGCGCACCGCGCAACGACGGTACCTGAAGACCTGCACGTTATTGTAGCAAGTTTGCTGGATTTTAACGCCGATGCGGCGATGGAGTCGGAAAGGAGGGAGGAGAGAATGCTGGGCGATGGTGTTGAGTTTCAAGACGCTGCCTGTGGCGCTTTTCCTGCAACTCGAGGGGAAAGAGGTGGGATAGGGGCGGAAGGGATGGTTGGGTTTCGGCTGAGCCGAGTAAGAGTGCTTTGACTTCTATGCCGGTGATGGAGGTAAAGGAAGACAGGTTGCGGTTGGACATGAGTACAGCTGGTATGGCTGAAGAGGCTGAGGCGGCAGAACCCCTTTTATTAGATGGATGTTTCCGCGGGGAACGAGTTCCCAACAGGATATTCAATCCGCGCTCCGGAAGTCTTTCTGAGCTAACGCTTTTCCGGCAAGACAGCGAGAAGGTGGAAGAAGACTTCGAACCAACTGAGAGTGGGAGCGAGATTGTCCTGAGCATGGAGCGGACACTGCAATCCACTTTAGCTTCCTCACCATCAGTAGTCGTTCGAGGCGCTCTTTTTCACTGCATCACTTCTCAAAGAACAACAGTGACGGGGCAATCATCTGCCGAGAGCTGTGTCTTGTATACTGCTGTCCATTGGGAACTCGACGCGTCATCGAGGCTGACAGTACGCCCGATAACCCTTCACAAATCATCCACACTCTATCCCCATTATCAGTCAAAAGTTCCATTAATGTTTCATACGGTGGGTTCATGTACGCTCATCTCATGCTTCAAGTCTCATCTGACCTACCCTGTCAGTAAACTCCCGACAGCTCCCCTTCCCCGACGCCTGAACCGAGGGCCATCCCTCCAAGGCATCGTCTCATTCATGATTGTGGGTCCGCTCGTTGATACTCCTGGCTTCGCATGCCTTCTCGCCTTCATAGTGCTCATAGCACGCCCGCCCATGGCTTCTGTGCGACTCCAAAGGCACTGTTTATCGCAGGCGTGCTGCTATGCTTCAGCGCTGCATTGCTCGGGTTTTTGTGGATGGCAGCGATGATACCTAATATATATCAAACGTGGTTAAAGTCGTTCGAGCTTGGATGGAAAGGGGGTAAGGCAGGTGGGGAGAAGGGTTAGTGAGCGAGATACGTGAGGTTCGAGAAAGCGCTGGGAAGGTAAAAGTACCATACTTACGCGGGGCTGATGGGATGTGAGCGATTGTTGCGGGGCAGATCTGAGAAACCCACGGCATCGCGGGGTGAGAGTTTGAGGGTGCTCGAGGCTGGAAGCTTGGATCAACCGGAACAAGCATCTACCATGAGGGATTCATGATGATTTTGGGTATCCTGTGATCGTGAAATTTGCTTGGAGTTCATTCGTTAGGCACATCGCAGATTGGCTATGGATATCGGTGCAGCAATGCAGTGAATTACCCGCAACTTCAACGAGAATGCCTAATAATACATGCAATAAAGTATTTGACCCCTCAGCATACCGCGCCAGTATTAATCACTAGGAGAGTTCTAGAATTTCTGTGGCAATGCTATATTTACCGACTAATTCAGCACACAGGTGATTGGTGAGGAACATGATCACTTAACGTCGTAATCGAATCTTCTCCGATAGCATACTTAGATTCATCAATATTCGAACCACCTGTAGTATAGCTATTTTAATAACCTGTACACTGTCTGAGCTTTACTGAGGGGCCCTCAGGGCCAATATGCATGCATTTACGGCCAAGATCCCTCGTCAGCTATTCGCTTCGTGCCACTTTTTCCGCACATGTCAACCTCCTCCTCCTTTTCCCTCTCTCTCTTCCCGGCGGCGGGGTGTAAACACCTGTCACCGCCAGGTCGTAACCCCAAAATCCCAACATCGTCTATGCATCATATGAAGTTCCCAGCCTTTCCTTCTTTGGACCGGAACAGCATCCGCAGCAGCGGTACCTGCAATGTGCCAGCATTGTCTGTTTTCAGCTCGGGACACTGTGCTCCACTTGCTAGGTTTGTTCCTTGTCCTCGATTAAGCACGAGTTGTGATCAAGTTGTCACAACTCAACAATCTGACAGATCAATGAGGATCATCACCATGTTGTCAACGTATTCAGCGCCACGAAGTCCTCATGCTCCCGGAGCGTTGACGTCTCAGAAAGTCCATCTGAGAATTCCATAGGCCTCTATGACGCGGTCTTGAATGGCCTTGAAGGGGCCCACCACCATTTGACGGAAATTTTTTCTTCAATCTCATTTTCCCAAATGCGGGAAAAAGCACGCTAACTCCTCCAATGTCGGTCCCGGCACTTTATTCAGGTAGCCACCAGCCGCAGTCTCCAAGGGACCTTCGAACGACTCGACGCGAAGCCAGGTACTGGGTAGCGGTTGAAGAAAAGAAACTACAATAGCCGCGTGGATCGTATATCCCTTCGCAAGCCCTGGCATTTAGGGTGAGCATACCTGAAAGCCTCGTGCGCGGCGAACGGTAGGAAGACCCTGCTGTCCAGTCTCATATCGCAGAGGACGTGCAACCCTTACAGCCGCATCACCCATCAAACCAGTCACGACAACGGTGAAGCTCAAGCAGAAAGAAAGCACAAAACTCTGTGGGTACTATTCTCCGGAGCATTAAACAAGTGTCTCTGTGTTTGTATGAATCACCCAGTGCCAAACTCGCGTCAGACACTTTCCCCTCCATCACACCCGATGACACATCCTACACGTCCCCAATCCATTTCATCATCCTTACCCCCGAT
Organism: Neoscytalidium dimidiatum; assembly: GCA_037367355.1. NCBI lineage: Eukaryota > Fungi > Ascomycota > Dothideomycetes > Botryosphaeriales > Botryosphaeriaceae > Neoscytalidium > Neoscytalidium dimidiatum. The sequence goes on along the minus strand of CM074696.1, from coordinate 596,710 downwards.
ACCGTCTTCGTACATGTAGTCGATTGCGGATAAAAGCTCTGTTGGCTCCCAAACCCTGCCCTTCCGAGTTATAATGAACTCACATAACGTCATCCCGGCCAGCTCCTTCCTTTCTACACGACTCTTTCGACTACTCCCCATTCATTGCAGGCCAAAGAAGCTCGCTACGGAGACCGCTCCTTACTTTAACTCATCAACTTTACTTCGGCTGCGTAACAACCCCTTCGTATTCTCTCGAGGCGATATAATCCAGCGTGCGCTGGAAATGCTTGCGTGGGTTCTCCAAGCTTGACGTGTTCTCGTTCGTGTTGAGGTTCGAGTGAATGAGCTCGATGAGGCCGTTCAGGTACTTAGTCGTGACCTGCAGTACCAAGTCAATAACGACCCCACAAGGCGCTATAGAGACGGGGTTACACTTACAGCCTCGTTCTCCTGGTCAAAGTAATAGACGTAGCGGTTCAGGATCTCAACAAAGAGCTCCACACTAACCGCCGCATCCATGCAGGCGTCTGCAACTCTCAGCGCACGCTGCAGGCACTCGAGCACGCGCTTGCCGTCACGGTAGAGCTGCGATTTGTCAGCGTGCTTCCCCACGTGCAGTCAATAGGGTCACTCACATCCTTGGGATCCTCCTCTCCCCGTGCCCTGATCTCAGTAGCCCACCACAGATGACTAGCCAAGTATACAGCGCGACACTGGTCGGGCTTCTTGAGCAGCTTGCTTCCATGCAGGGCGCACTTGGTGATGAGTGTGTCGTAGTTGTCCCTGCTGAAATTCCGCGTTGTGTGCAAGCCGCCCGCGATGATGCAAACGGCCTGGAACTGTGCACGGCTGTCGCTGATAGCCTCCTCGTATATGGTGAAAGCTTGCGCGAAAAACTCGTATGCGATCTCCTCGTGGCCGGTCTGATCGGCAACCTGACCGCAGGCGACGAAGAGGCGGAGCGAGAGATCTGCTGCACCAGCGACGCGGGCGTACAGAGTACTAAGGAGGGAGTGTGCGAACTTATACAATGCAGAGGATTGCGAGTTCCAGTTGTCGTCGAAGTGCTCGCGTGTCTTGAACTTTCTTGCGAGTTTGAGGGACGATGTGATGAGTGCGGGGGTGGTGTACTTGACACGCTCATTGCCATCGCTGAAGGCCTTGCGGGCTGCTTGGAGGAGCTTGAATTGGGTATCGTTGTCGGGGCCTTGGATGAGGTGTACTATCCGTGCGAGCCATCCCTGCTCTTCAATGGTTTCATCCGTCTCCATGCCCTTCCGCTGCAGTGGTCCGCCAGGGTAGCCGGTTGGTTGTTGTGCACCTTCCTTAATGAGGACCTTCAGGATCTCCAACACCGACTCCAAGTTTTCTACAGAGGAAATTTTAGTCTGATTTCTCAGCAGACTCCGAGCAACTTCACCGGCAACGGCTCTTCTCGTTGGATATGGCTGTGAGTGCAGAAGTGGTACAAAGTTAGGGAGGGCGAGTGCAGTAAACAGGGAAAGGTACGCTTTGAGAGGCGCAAGAAGAAGGTTGAGAATGTTAGACTGAGAAGCTTGAGAGTGGAGGTCAGCACTATTTGCGTATTGTGCAACTCTCTCGTTAGCAAACGCCAAGACACGGTCGACATAGTCCAGGCGATCTGGATAAATGCTCCTGTTCGGAGTTAGCAAGCTCAAGGGTCAGCGAGGGAGGGATGCCCACAATGCAAGGTTTGTAAGGGAAACAAGCAGGGCAATGGTGTCCTGGATGGGTAGACGCGCCATCTTGACCAAAGCAGCGACCTGCTCGTAAAAAATTTCAAACAGCTTGACATTCTCAGGAATGCCGCGATGCTTTTTGACCTCGCCATCTACAGCCGTAGTTTCGGTCTCGGCTGTTGCTTCTGAGGGAGCAACTGTTGTCGATTCCGATTCAGAGGGTGCAATGGATGTACCCTCGCCATCCTCATGCTCTGCATCGCCGTTTTCGCCATTCTGAACCCTTGGCGGTTCTGCGGCCTTCGCCTCCTTGGATATCCGCAGCTGCTCGAGAAGTTTTGCACAGGCTTCCTCCTCGTTTTGTTTCCGCTGCTCCGGAGTTTCGGCATCGGCTTCTCGGGCTGCGTAGGCTGATAACCTGTCCATCAAGCTGATGACAATTGCCTTGACATTGACGTGAGGATTCAGACGGGCGGTGGCTGATAGGAATTGGTCGAGAGTGTAAAGGTGGAACTCGTCCGGAAACACCTGAATAATAACTTCTGGTCTGTTAGCAGTGAGAATCAGTTGCTTGTGGTAGCTCCAAACTCACCGTCAAGCAAATACTCCTGTGCAAGGACGTCCCGGCACTGTACGACTTGCTCCAGAAGCGGGCCCAGGATTTTCTTGTAATTCTCCAAGTCCACCAACTGGCTCAGGCGGACTAGGTTGCTTCCCACTAGCAATTGCAGCTCTTGTCTTTCCTTGGTCCTTTGTTCCCGCTCCCGCGAGTGACCTTGGTGTTGCAGCCGCACCCAAAGCTTGTTCATCTCGACAAAGTTTGTCAAAATAAAGCTGATGGAGTCTTGCAAATTTCCCTCGGGACCATCGCTATCGCCAGAGGGAAGGTGGTCACGAGCCTGGCCGGAGAGGTAGTAGCGCAGGAATAAACCACGGACAGGGTGCTGCACGCCGCGGCTCATTTCCATCATGTCCTTCATGATCTCCTTGACGGGCGCGTCTTCAATAGCCATATACACTGTTCCAACGGTAATCATGAGGTATAGACGTGGAACGATGTTGCCAGCATATTGAACGAGCTCATACAAGTCGGCGAGGTGGTTGACGGGGTGGTTGTCGCGCAGATAGACGGAGAGATAGCGCAGCGCATCGAAGACGGCCATGTACAGCTCGTAGTACTGCTTGGGACCGAGGCTGCTCGTGCGCAGCTCGGAGACGAGGGTTGAGCTGCAGGTACGTGCGGTCAGTATGCAGCTACGGCGAAGGGTGCGGCTGGTGGGAGGGGCTCGTTACCAGCACTTGAGCGCGTCCATGAGCTTCCCCGGAGTCTCTAGGCACCGCCGCATGAGCATCGTTTGCTGGCGCACCACGCCCAAGGCATCCTCCAGCAGGCGCGACTGATCTTCCACGGGCGGAGGCGACGCCATTGCTGCGGTTGAGGTGGGATGGTAGCGTGTGACGGGAGGATGTTGTCGTGGGTGTCGGCGCTGGTGCTGATGATGCCGGTCGGTTGGCGACGTCGTCCCCTCGAAGCCTGGCTGCTGTGGCTGGTGCTGGGGGGCTGTTGCGGCTCGCCGCCCGAGGTCGCCCATCACCGGCGGCCCCGACATCACACGGTTTCGCATGCGCATGGACTGCATATTTGTGTAAATGTATCTGTAACTTCTCTACTCTACAGTATGTACTCATGAATGCAGGAATTGTTTCTTGTGCTTAACGCCTTCCTTATGCACTACACTCTTGTCGGACTGCTGTTTCTGCTGCGCCACACCTTCCTGAATTGGAGTTCATATCCTCATCAACCCTGATATTGCAATCCCCGCCCTCTCGCTGCCATGATCATTCCACATCGCTCATCTCTTCTGAATTAATTACGAATGATACGGACCAAATATTGTCTGGAGAAATGAAGAATCTTGGGAGATCTAAGAGGAAGAGGAAGAAGGGAAATGGCCCCAAAATCAAAAAAAAAAAAAAAAAAAGAATCCAGAAAGACATTGTTTGTTCGCATGGAATAGAGATTAATGCCGTCGGTATTGGCGGCCTCTAGATGAGCCAGCGTCTAGAATAAAAGTGAAGAATCATCAAATCATGCCGCAGTAACGGTAGGCCACGTTTTGATAGCGTAAGAGGTATGCCACATGCCGTTATCATAATACGAAGTCGTGTCGGTTTGAGATGCGGTGACTGTGACAGGCGGCAGCGTAACCAAACTCACAGATACCACGGGAGACGATGTGAGGCTGGGCATGATGAATGTCGTGTTGCCTGCAATTACGGTGCTGGTCGGTGCGATCGTAGTCGTCGAGGTAACTGAGTCCGTGGTTGAGGATGTCTCCGTGGTAGTCGGACCTGAAGGCGATGCAACAATGGTGGTTGTGTATACCACAGTCTGAGTCACCGACGGCGCTGGGTAGTGCGTCTCGGTAATGACTATGGTAGTGTCTTGTGTGTAGACGACCGTCTCAGCCGGTTTGGTGGAGACAACAATCTCAGTCGTGGGTGTTGGTGGAACTGTCTCCGTGAGAGTGACCGAGGATAGCTGCTGGGATGAAGTAGGTCCACCGTCTACGTTGACGACGGAATACGATTTTATAGGTGCTCTTTTCTCAAGCGCTTGGGCTTCGTTTGAAGTATCGATATGTCCCGCATCATTGGCATTGGACGAGCCATCCACGTTGACCACAGCATACGAGCGAGACTTGGCAGGGTCGCGGACGCGGTTGTGCTGGTCGTCGATCGCCTCGAAAGGCAGTGCTGATGTGAGACCAGCGGCAAGAAGGCCGTAGCAAGCAAACCGGATGGCGGCGCGCATGTTCGGAGGCGATGATGAACAATGCGAAGGTTCTGACTCGGCAGTGGAGGGTGTTCACGATGCAGATCGAGTAAGGATGCGGAAAGAGCGTGAAGAAAGAGCGTTAGCACGGTCGATCCTGTGCGTGCTCGAGAAATGTGGAGATGATGAAGGTTGCGTGCATGAAGACAAAGAAAAAGGGTCGAGGAATGTGCGAGGTCGCCCAGGAGATTTGCCCGCCATCGCGTGAATATTTGGAGGCTGGGTGGTTGGGACGAGCGGGTGGCTGGCATGACCCTGGAAGAGGCTGGCACGCTGGCTGGTAAACACTCGCGGCTCTGGACCTCGCTTATTCCCGACGCTAAGCCCTACGACCCGTCACTCCCGGCTTTTTCACATGTCTCGCACCGTCCGATGATAGGAGCCAACCAGATATATGAATTTGCCTCTCAAATAACGAAGGAGAGTCCACGGCGAATACCAAGTTTGCTTCAGTTTAAAGTGGTCGTACGAGCACGATTGCCAAGATTCGCCGAAGACGCACAGGCATGCTATGATGTCACTTTCTCCGGTCGCCCTTACAATTGACTGTTGTAAGAAATTACGAGGTCAGAGGGTGTTGATTTAGCACCCGTACAGAAAGTGTAAAGATGTGCATCGAAGAAGCATCTACGGAGATGTAGATTGGCGATTGAATTGTGGGCAGTTTCATCTTCACGGTTGCTTCAGATAACCATGAACATGGTGGAAAGAGAGGTACTGAAATGCAAGATTTTCTGAACAGCCCTGTCTAGGGAGAACTTGACTATCTTCTCCTGAAAGCAATTATAGGTTGCTGTCAACATATTATAGCACCTTTCTAATATTCGTAAAACCCCTTCCCACTCTTCTTGCCCAGCCACCCAGCATCAACCATCTTCCTAAGAAGCACTGCTGGTCGGTATTTGCTGTCACCCGTCTCCTCGTAGAGAACCTTCATGATAGCCAGACAAGTGTCGATACCAATGAAATCGGCAAGCTGTAGTGGGCCCATAGGGACGTTTGTTCCATTCTTCATAATCGCATCAATGTCTTCCTTCGTTCCAACACCCGTTTCCAAGCAGATGATGGCCTCGTTGATATATGGCATCAAGATTCTGTTGGCTAAGAAGCCCGGAGAGTCTGCAGACTGGGACGGAATCTTGCCCATCTTCTTGCACAGCTCGATGGCTGTATCGATAGTATCTTGAGAAGTCTGCAAGCCGGTGATGATCTCCACTCCCTTTTGTACTGGAACAGGGTTCATGAAATGCGTGCTGATCACCCGCGACGGTGCCGAGAGATCCTTGGGGTCTTTCGTGGTCGACGCAGCTATCTTGGTGATCGAGATGGATGAAGTATTTGTAGCGAGGATGGCATGCGAAGGGCAAATGCGGGCAAGATCACCGAAAATCTTCGCTTTCAACGCCGGAATTTCCTGTAAAAGTATAAGCATGCGCATGCGGATGGATCGACTCTCACGAAAGGTTGACGAACAGGGACAGCTTCGATGACAAAGTCAACGTCAGCGAGTTCATCCAGGCTCGTTGTAGAGCTTAAGCGTCCTCTCGCCGCGGAGGCCTCGTCCTGAGATATCCGTTGTTTCGAAACATCCTTTTCGAGAAGCTTGTCTGAAATGCGCGTCAGGGCAGAATTCATTTTTGGGCTAACGCGAGCTGATCTTACCGGCGAACTTCAAGCCTTTATCAATCGAGGCTTGCGAGTTGTCGACAAGCTTTACAGGAAGTTGGGCTTTCTGTGCTGCTACGAGGGCAATTCCTAGGCCCTGAAGACTGCGATGTCAATAATTGAGAAATGGTCGGGGTGTGAGTTGCGTCTGACCATCTGTCCCGCACCGATCACACCGAGCTTCTTGACCTCGGCAGCAGCAGCGGCAGCTGGAGTGGAGCTGAAGCTGCGCAACTGTGAGAAGGCGGTGTGCCGCGCTGCAAGCCGAGATCTAACAAAGAAAGACATTGTGGGATGGCGGAATTGACTGCAAGAGCAAAGGGGTGAAGAAGATGGAGGGAGCCGTTCCCAGGAAAGTGTCTGGGGAAGCTTCACAAGCTGGCCGATGGCAGCCGTCACTGCGGGCGTTGTCCCTCGGCTTAACGCAGAGCACAGGCCAGGCAGGGGCTTGGCATTGCGACGCGTCGCGACGCGCTAGTTGCTGGGGCGCGTCGCCCAGCACTGTTCCCACATCCCGAGTTGTGCGCGAGCGTCGACATTTCTATCAGCAACCGCTACAATGAGTCTTGACGACTGGGTCTCGCGCGACACCGTCGACCCCGAGGTCCGCGCGCATATCTACAGTCTCGTCTCCGCGGTAAGTACCTTCCCAGGACTTTTCGCGGCAACTCTAACTGTTTTACAGGTTGGTGGTGCCAGCATCGAGCAGGATGGCCGCTATGTTCTCGGAGACGACGCGCTTGCATGTTTGAAGGACCTCCGCCGATGGCTCCGGCTATATGATCAACGATTGAACCGACACGATGTGGCTAGATGCCTGGCTGAAGCGGATGTAGTGAAAGGTGACCTCTGCGAGATTCTCGCGCAATGGACGGAGGATAAATCAAACCATGGGCTCAAGCCAAAGGCGGCTCTGGCTTGCAGTATGTGCACAGTATATCTGTTCACGGTTTTGGCTGACCTAGGTAGTGGAGATTATGGTTCCTATCACCTGGCCTCTCCAGCTTGACCAGGACGAAGCGACCGTTAACCACCACCGACACATTCCTTACCTCCAACTGGCGCAGACAAAATATAAACGAATCATACTCCAACATCCAGCCAAAATCCTTCGTACAGCAGTACGATTGGCACTGCCTTCCATGGCCGAGCCTAGGCGCGAGAGGAGCAACCGGGACAACGGCATTATTTCCATTACTCTGTATTTCCTCAGGAATATTGCCTTGATATCTCATCCCCCTAACCTACCCGAAGATGACTACCAAGCTGAAATCTCGCGTTCTGCCACCATCGATGCATTTCACGACCAGGACATCTTCCAGCTCCTCCTTACAGTAGCATCAAGCATTGGCGATGAGTTTGTTGATCAGGATGTGATTATACTGGAGATATTGTTTCACCTGCTGAAGGGTATCGACGTGGAGAAGCTATTCATGGACGAAGACAAATTGGCAAGCTCCAACACCAACGAGCTCAAAGAGCTCATCCAAAAAGAAAAGGCTATGCTTGCCGGGTATGCTAAGCACGCGCCAACGCGGCACAATCGATTTGGTACCATGATTTGGATCAAGAGGGATGATGAAAAGGTCTCGACTGTGTCTGGACAGGACGTACTTGCGAGCGGTGAGAAGAGTTTGCAGAAAATGGACAAGACTAAGAAATGGAACAAGCCTAGGCATACAGGACGGAAGAAGAAAGACGACTCTGCCTTGGACGAATTCGACAAGAGTGTTCCACTAGACCGCTCCGCTCGAAAGCACCTCAGAGCTTTCGTGGAGGAATTTCTGGACTCTTCCTTCAACCCGCTCTTCACTCACGTGCGGAAGGCAATCGACAATGAAGCCGAACGTGTACTCATGGGAACACATCCGCGCCAGTTCTGCTACCTTGTTTCATGGTTCTTACAGGCTGAGTGTGCACGCCGTGCAAGGGCCAAGAAGAAAGCTGCTGAAGCAAATGGATCTACTGGTGCAACAGCTGACGCCGAAACCTTCGCCCTGATCGCCTCCGTAATGAATCAGGAAACCTTCATCTTCCTGAACCGGTTCATGCAAAGAGGATTAGATGAAAAGTTATGGCGAGATCTCAATGCTAGCATGAAGTGCTTCACGCAAATCCTCCAAACAGTGCACGAAATGTCAGAGTCTCCGCTTGAGGATGATCAAGAGATTGCAGAAAATATCCTAAACCGCATTTTCTATGAAGAAACCACCCACGATCGGATCGTCACGCTACTCCGCAGCTACAAGGATCAAGGACTGGGGTACTTGGACGCTTGTACTGAACTAACGCACGTTTTCATCCGGATGCTTGAACGCTACTCTAAGCAGAATGTGGACCTTCAAGTACGAAGCCGGAGACGTGCCCGGAAGAAGGCGAAGGCGGCTCCCCACAAGGATGGGGATGGGGCGGTTGAAGATCGAGGCGATGATGAGGATGATGTCGTTGCTGCTCATCGCGCGTCTTCGGAGAGAAAATTCGACTTTGCTCGTTTCCAGGCACGATTCACAACCCAAGGCTGTGTCGACACCTTTGTGGCCTTCACGAAGTACTACAACGATCTCAGCGTCGAACAATTGAAACGGGCTCACAGATTCTTCTACCGGGTTGCTTTCAAGCTCGAAATGGGAATAATGTTGTATCGTGTCGACATCATCCATCTCTTCAACAAGATGATCAAGGGTCCCGAGCCTCTAGACAAGAGCCTTCCGATCTTCAAGGATTGGGAAGAGTTTGTTAAGCAAGTCTTCCGACGCTGTATCAAGAAGGTCCAGGAGCGGCCAGAGCTCATCGTGGAGATGCTCTTCAGCAAGATTCCTGCGACTACCTACTACCTCGAGCATGGCCACGATAAAGAGGTCACGACAAGAATACCGCGACCGCCAGCAGAACTCGAAGTCAAAGGAGATTTGGACCAGAGTGGCCAAATCGGAGTGGCTGTATCCATTTTGATCAACCAAAATAAGTCTGATCATCTGATGTGGGTGAAAAAGACTTTGTCGAATGCAGCTGACGAACGCAGTGCGTGGGAGCAAGAGCAAGCAGCACGCAAAGCTGTGGCGCAAGCTGCAGAGGACGCAGAGACAACGCAAGCGGAAGAGTGTAATCCGCCCTCAATCACAGTCAAGCCTGATCATGATGAGCGCCGAGTTGCGCTGTTTAAAGACAACAAATTGCGTCTCCTTCTTAAGATTATCGGCTTCATACGGATGGGCCTGGAAGAGGATCCTGATGGCAGTTGGATTATCCCATCTACACTCACGTCAGAGCAGCTTCGCGAAAGCGAACGCTCGATTCAACAGGCGGAATGGGAACCACCGAGTTTTGGTGAAAACAGATCAGCAGAAGACATGGTCCGCACGAAACGACAACGAGCTGCTCTACGTGGTGATACAGATGACGAAGATGATGGTCCTGATGCTTTGGACATACTCGATGATGAGGAACTCTTCCCTGCAGGTGGACCAACTGCTCGTCGGGCGGATGCTCTAGAGAAACTTAAGAAGAAAAGGAGTAGGAGGAAGAGGACGACTAGTGAGGAACCAGACGATGAGGAGAAAGAACGGAAAAGGGAAGCTCGCCGTCAGAGGGAGCTGGAAAAGAGGCGTAAAATCAAAAGTGATCTCATTGTCCACTCCTCGGATGACGAGACTGATGAAGAAGCTGACAAGGCGTTCTTCGCGGCTGAGGAGGAAAGACGGAAGAAGACTGCTAGCAAGATCGCGAGGGCTCTCATTAGCGCCCAACTTCACGATACGGCGAGCAAGAAGAGGAAAGCCACAAATGAGGCTACTAAGAAGAGCAAGAGAAGGAAGGGATCGGAGTCGGATAGCGAGGACGACACTACAGGACTAGATAGTCGGTCATCGTCGGAAGAGCCTGTCAGCCGCCTAAAAATCATCAGCGATGACGAGGACGAGAACGAGGCTACAGATACACCCCTGTCGTCTCAACAGGCTTCAAGAGATGCAGCCAAGGAAACCTTGGCGGCAGTACGCAAGGAAAAAGACGATGTGGACATGCGGGACGCCGATGACGACAATGAGGACGAAGACGAAGATGTTCCAGTCCGACCAAAAGTGCGGAGAAGCAACGTTCGCGCTGGATTCTTGGTCGACAGCGATTCCGAATAGCGGCACACTAGTTGTATATACGAAGCTGGCGTTATGCGGGGCACACATGGCATGAGCGGGGAGCTGGTCAGGCGTCTGGGTAGGGTTGGAGGATTTACTTTTTCAGCTTGGTCAAAGCTACGGCGCACGACAGACTAGCGGAAAGCACTGGTAGGTAGCTCGATCATCGCATTCCGGCTTCTCCGACGCAGCTAATGGCCCGGACTCACGAAAACAAGACATGCTCAGATTGCGATGACGACGGGTTTCATCCAGGCACTCTCGGCTGCGACTCGTCTCTGACCTTCGTCTGGACGTCCGCAAACAGGGCAGCTTCCTGAAAGATTGTGGGATCGAAATTCTCCGTCGGTCAGCCCACAATTAACTCGGCGTTCCTTGATGCAGGGCACGGCCAGTTCCAGAAAAGCTGTCCTGGGCGCGCGCTGCCCCGCGAACGGTCATCCAGCGAGATCGTGGCGTGCTCGCTTTCAGGGCGTGCGATTATAGTAGCCTTACGCCATAATTACCGTGCATCCTGCGGCTAAATCGGCCCGCAGTTGCCAGATTGAGCGGCAGAATCCTGTTATTCCTTGCTTCAGATCTCGCCTGACACCGGGAAGTGCGTAAACGTGCTGATCCAAAGCCGCAATGGGATCGCCGGAAGGTCGGGCGGCGCCACGCTGTGATGTCACGCAGTGTGGGCGCGCGTTGGTTTTGGGGCCGAGGCTGGCAGCGATCGGCAGAAACAAGCTTCTCCAGCCACTCACTAGCCGTCCCTTCCGTGACAGCTGTGGCGCACCTCTGGCCTGCAATCGCTCCTTCTGACGCGGTTTGGCATTTCTACAACATTGAACCGCATTGACGTCAGTCCTGCTCCTGCTGCATATATACACCTCAACGCTTTGTCTTGGACCTCCATCTTCCAACATTCCAACACAACAACACCTTCTCACACAACAACACCTTCTCAACAGCACACGCAAGCGACCCGAACTCTCTCGTCACTTTTTCTACCTTCTTCCGATACCCTTGACCCGATCAATACATAACTACCACAATGTCTCACCGCGGAGAAGCAACCGGCACTGGCGTGAGGGGCGCAGCCAGCTCCATCCACGGTAAGTTCACCTTTCATTTCCCAACCTCACAACATTGCACCAACACGCCCCAGGCTTGGGCGAGGCGATCCGGGGCACGATCAACACTGCAGCCGACAGTGCTCTGGGCAACGACACCAGCAAGAACCAGGCTGTTACCGACCGTGGCATCGACGAGATCCACTCGGGCCGCTACCATGGCACTGGTGCTGGTGTAACTCCCGCCGACACTGGAGCAGAGCGTGTAAATCGCACCGCCCAGGGAGAGTATCCCAGCAACACTGCTGGCACCACTGGCACCACTGGCATCAGTGGTTTTGGCAGCGGCTCCACGGCAGCTGGCGCAACCACGAGCTCTCGCTGTATGTGATGAGCTTCACCTGAATTTATACTTCCACGACTGTCGTTTAGACTTTTACAATTCATGATTCTAATCCTTTGCTAGACGACCCTGCCACTTCCACCCGCGGTGATGCTTTCGAAACCACGGGTACCACTAGCAACGCGGGCTACGGAACCAAGCACCACACTGGCACCAACTACGGTGCCTCTGGTGACTATGGCCACCCCGAGTCGACCAATGCCGGCCCTCACAGCTCCAACATCGCAAACAAGGTCGACCCTCGCGTCGATTCTGATGTTGACAACCGTGCCAGGACTGGTAACACCACCGGAGCTGCTGCAGGTCCTCACAGCTCGAACCTTGCAAACAAGCTTGACCCTCGCGTCGATTCTGACCGTGATAACCGCGGAGCCACCACTGGTACCACCGGCACTGAGCCGCGCCGCGGCAGCGCTGCTACCGCTGGCCTTCAGCCGACTGGCGGCGTAACCGGCCGCTCCAGCATTGCTGGCGAGGGCCTCAACCCGACCGACATCTCGGGCGGCTACACGACTGCGGAGACCACCACCGGCCACAGCGGCCACGGCGGCAACACTGGTCTCTCCGGCGTCCACGACTCGCACGTTGGCAACAACCCCCACTCCAGCAACCACGGCCCCCACGGCAGCAAGATCGCCAACAAGCTGGACCCCCGCGTGGACTCTGACGCCGACAACCGCGCCCGCACCGGCAACGCAACTGGTGCCGCTGCCGGCCCTCACAGCTCCAACTTAGCCAACAAAGTCGATCCCCGTGTTGACTCCGACCTAGACAACCGCGGCACCACTGGCTACGGCTCCACTGGCACCACCGGCACCACTGGCTACGGTTCAACTGGTACTACAGGTATCACTGGTACCTCTGGCTACGGCAGCACTTCCACCAATGCTGGCCCTCATGACAGCAACCTTGCTAACAAGGCCGATCCTCGCATCGACTCTGACTACGATAACCGTGCCCGCACCGGTAACGCTACCGGCGCTGCCGCTGGCCCGCACTCCAGCAACCTCGCCAACAAGGCTGATCCGCGTGTCGACTCCGACCTTGACAACCGCGGCACCACTGGCTATGGTTCGACTGGAACCACCGGCACCACCGGCACCACTGGCTACCACACTGGCAGCACCACCTCTACCAGCACCGCTGGTCCTCACAGCAGCAACTTGGCTAACAAGGCGGACCCTCGCGTCGATTCGGACCGCGATAACCGCGCCAACACGGTCACCGGCCACACCGGCACCACTACCCAGTCTGGCTACACTGACAAGAGCCATGCCCGTAGTGACAGCGTGCAGGAGCACGGCTCTCACCCGTCGCACGGCAGTGGTTTGGTCGGAAAGGTGTTGGATAAGGTTGACCCCCGCGTGAAGAACGCTTAAATTGATGACAGACGTATCGTGGAGGCTGATACTCAGGCATTGGTGTGAGGCTTGTTCATGACGAGATATGACGATTATATGACTAGCGGTTGGGTGATGCGGTTTGATAGGACTGGACCGTCTATCTGAATACCCTTTTATTTCCTTCCAGGCAGTTAAATGAAGTATGCTCACCTATCAACTATTCCGTAGTATGTTAACATTGTATTGCATCACTGATAATGCCTCATTTCCGTGAATCATTTAATCTCGTAAACGTGAAGAAAAGTGAAACGGAACCAACTTTCACAATATACATGTCAGAACCTCTAATTCAACTTTTTGAGGCGCATTTGAAAGGGATCTACTCTTGCATCCCAATGGTCGTGCCCTGGGTGCGATCTTGTTGCGTACCGAAGTGTGAAGTCATCTGCAGCTTATCATGCTGCAAGTGGGATGGACGAAACTTAGCAAAATTTGCAGCAATGGGATTTCGGTGCCAACGCAGCGTCACGTTGACTTAGCCCTACCAGCGCCATCATCACTGCGTTGATAGTTGTGCAATGCTGACTAATACGTTCCGAAAACATTCTTCGGCCGACAGGTGCTTCTGTGAGCATATGAAACGTGCATCAGCCGTTACTGATCCAATGCAGAAAACGCTGATATAGTGAATATCGATTGCCAAGTCCCACGATTCGTCCTATTTTTGCATCCGCGTACCTATCCACTACAGGAGAAATCCTAGCGCATATGGATGTTTGGAAGCTGTTGGAGCGGCCAGACCCCGCCGCTGACTTAGCCCAGCTTTATTAAAACGGGTGGGGTGTTCGGCGTTCGTCGTCTCGTTGTTGCACACCCGCCCGCCAGCGGAAAACAGTCTCCTGAATAAGCATAAAGCATTCTCTGGCCGTGGAACTGACTCTATACTTGGGATAGCCCGTTTTTGCTGTGCAGGCTAAATGGTGCTGTGATACAATGGTCAGTAGCGCTTTCAGGGGTTCTTCCAACTTTATTGCTTGCCGTGCCTATCTATCTATGGTGGAAGCCGCCCCCACCTTCACGGACTGGCACACTGCATCATATTATCGCAGTCTCTGAGCCTCCTAAACCTACAATGATTTGGAGTGCGGTTCCAGCAGCCGCCCGCGAGAAAGGAAAGCTACACAAACCAACCTGACCTGCCTCTCACGAATCGCAGCAACGGGGGCCAACTCGCATTCGTTCGTGACATGAACTGAAAGGCAGAAAATAGATCTGGTGGTGTGGAACAGGCTCTTTACGTCTGGAGATCATGGAGAGTGCAAGGGAATTTGTACAAACCATGCCAACCGCGTAACTTTCAACGACCGCACCTCTTGGGGGTTGCCTAATCGTGCATGACTTATTTTGAGCTTCTCTTTAAGAAGAAAAAGATCCGCCGATATTGCATCGCATATGCTCAAGGGACGCAATAGCACTGCTTTCCTTATCGGAGCCTGGTTAAAAGCATCTAATGATTTAATAGTGGGCATTTTCGCAGTGGTGGCAAGAGCTCAGCCAGGCGGTCAACATGGACGCATTCGCGCAAACAACGTCGGACTCTGTTTACAGCATTCATCGTGGTGTCTGGATAAACTGGACCCATGGACGCGTGCTTGGTACGACTCTAACGCTTCCTTCTCATCGCCTTCACCGCTCTGTTCGTCACAATCGTAGGCACGAGTTTCTGGAGAATCGCTTGCTTTGGGATTCACAGTCTCTACTCGTCTCAAGACGCACAGGATGGCCTGTACCATCAACGACAAGCTATACTCAGGAACGCAGCCAACGGAGCGAGCGGCCTCGTCAGGCTCATCCAGATCCTGCTCGCATGGCGCAACAATACATCAAAGCCGATCAGGCGCATCCTTCCGCTCATCGCTTTCGCAGCCTTGAGCGTCTACGGCTTCGGCGCTGCCAGCGGCTTCTCATCCCGCGTTGCTAATCTCCAGCTCCAACTGCGCTGCCAGCGTCGCAATATCGACCAACATTACTGAGCAGCTCACCGTATACTGGGCACACGAGACGCGCCGCATGTCTACCTACGCCAACTACACCCGGCAATGCTACACCTCTACCGACGACTCGAAATGCAACACCTTCGTCACCAAACGCCTCCCGGTCACCGTAACGCGAAATGCGACCTGCCCCTTCTCCTCTTCCCAGCGCTTCCTCTATTGCCGCACGACGCACTGCGCGCCGCTCGTCGCCGAGGGCCACAAAAACGCCTCCAACTTCACCACATCTGATCCGAACTTCAACACGGCCTATATGGAATACTACTACGGCACCCGCAACTCCGACACCAACGAGACCGCAACATACAAGTACCCGCTCACCGACCGCATCCAATCCGCAGACCGCAAAACGCTCTACGCCGCCGCCGACTACAGCATCGGGTACGTCGCCCCTTCTTCTCCCTTCCTCTCCCCATCTTCCCCTCCCTCCGTCCTTCCGCCCCCCGAAACACCAAACTAACACCACCATCCCCAACCAGCTCCGTCGAAGCCCGGGGCACCAACGCCACCTTCGCATGCCACTCCTCCTTCTTTCCCATCCCGCAGCTCGCCCGCCCGGCCGCCGACACCGCGATTCTTTACTTCTCCGCCAACGACATCGGCATCTGGGCGCCCTCGGCCGAACCCGTGGTACGCGGCCCACCGCGCCGCCGGCGCCTTCCACGTGCCCGCGCAGTTCTGCAACCCGCGGGCGCGGGGCGCCTGCAACGCCGCTGGCCGGGTACCTGGACGTCGGCGCGGTGGCGCGTACCGGGCGCGAGTGGCGGCTGCTCGACTGGTACTGTACCGCTGGGCGAGCCTGCGCGACGCCGAGACGCTGGCGGCCGTGCCGAGCGCGCTCGGCGTCGCCGGCTTGACCGGTCGGTTCGGCTTGAATTACGGGATGCAGGGGCAGGTGCGCGAGGGCCAGCGGATGGATGATGTGGAGCATTGGTATGTTTTTAGGGTTCCTTTCTCTTTTTTTTTTTTTTTCTCTCTTTCTCTCCTTTTGGTTCGTTGCTGCTTGCGGGGGCGAGGTGCGCTGATCGGAATGTTTTTGAGCAACAGGCATAGTGTTGCGATGGCCGCGCTGCAGGGCCGCGCTGTGGATACGGCGGTGGGACCGAGCGGGCAGGAGAGCGGGTTGGAGGGGTTGGTCGTCAAGCCGAATACGACCGAGGCGGAAGGACTATGCGCGAATCAGGTAGGTTGTTTTGCGCGGTCGGATTGTTGGGGCGTGAGCTGACGAGTTCAGAAAATCTTGAGCACCGCCTACAGCAATTTCTCCGTCTTCGGGCTCGCGTTCGTCTTCACGGTGAGAGGTGTCCTTATCGTCACGTCCTGGTTCCTGGAGCAGATCGTAGCGTTCTGGCAAAAGAGGAATTGCAACGCGTATGCCCGGCTCGAGTGGTGCGCTAATGATAAGCTCTAGCTTTAGCGCTTGGCGCATGAGGAGCTGGGTTTGGGCACGTGGAGGTCTTGCGATGCGGAGGTGCCGATAACGAAGGGGGGCGATGTGCTGCGTATTCTGGACCTTGAGGAAATGGAGCACCCCAGACTCAAGGCTCCCCTTCTGGGCGTTGCTCGCCTGGTTGCGATTAGGAGGGATTCTGTCGAGAGAGAGAAAGCTGAAAGCAGAGATGAGGAGCAGAAGAAACGACAGAACGAGATCGTGGAAGCTGAGGTGACCACACCCTCAGATGCCACAGCCGAGCTGGAAGATGCTCGTTCGGTGTCGAGTTGGATGGCTGCTTTCAACAACTGAGACTACGTGTGGTTGTTTTCATGTTGATTAGGTTGTGTTGAGAATCGATCTCTGCAAGAATTCGATTCAAGCAGGCAATATTGGGTCTATCTAAACAAGCCCGCGGATTAAGTCCACGTAGCAGTAGAATTCGTCAAGATTTCGAGGAAAGGGCAATAGCGGTATGAGAAATTGCGGAATCGAACTAGAGATATTGTATACTGTTGAGAGCAACAACATAAAATATAGCACACTATAAATTCTGTCAGCTTATTGTAAACTACCTACCCCCGACCAAGCCTTCCATATGCTTGTTAATGAAGCGCGCTAGTACCACATTCCAATGTGTTTTGTGATGCGCAAAACCCCCATCATGTCAGTAGAGACCGCCATCGGTGCCAATAGTCAAGCCAGTTATTGCCTCCTACCTCCTGCATTGTTATGGCAGGCACGCTTAGCGCGGCGCTAGCGCCGCTGGGTAGTTTAGCTCCTCCGCTCTTTCAGACAGAACAAGCCAGACAACGAATACAGATTCATACGAGTTTTTGCTCCAACATGCATAGCTGAAGCAATGAAGAGATATTTCTAGAGTTGACCTTGATCTGTGGTCGTCAAGCGTGAAGTCGTTATTAGTATCCAGCGCGAGATCCACCAGCGCCTCGGCCTCCTTCGCAGTCTCTTCCCAATCCCGGCCCACTGCAATAGCTGCGAAGGCGCTGTTTAGGTCGTCTCTGATTGCAATGGCAAAGTAAATTTTACCACACTGATCCTGGCCGTGCCTCTAAGTGAGTGGAGGTGTGCCGCCGGTTGAGGTGTGTTTTTCATCTTTGAAGGGCTCCATATCTTGAGAAAGACGTAGTAAGTGCAATGGATTCTGTGGGTGTATTTCCCACAATTGGTACTGCTCAGTGTTTTGATGACGGCGGCTCAAGGAAGTCAGATATAGGGAAGCAGATGTAGGTGAGGAGGTATGAGGTGCAGACGTATTGCCAGAAGATCGAGGTTCTTATAGAGGCGCCGTACGCCTACATAAGAGCGCATGTGCACAGTATAGTCAACTGATATTATTCAGAGCACGGGCCATAGGAGTACTCACTGAGAAAATCGTGGTTCTTGATCAAGCTGTTATTTTCCACTGGAGGCTGAGACTATTTGAAGGTCCCCTCTGCATTTGCTTGACCATACCTCTGCCACTCTTCCTTCACAAAACTGGGGAAAGAATAGTTTTGCCAGCTTCCAACAGTGTCTGACCTTCCGTCAAAGTATATCCTCCTCCAGCATGTTCTTATCTAGGTGGAAGCGTGCGAAAGTTCATCCAGACCCGCAGGCATCTCCGCGCTCGAAGCCGCCTCTGCACGCTCACGTAGCACGCGCTGAATGTCCTCCAATCCTGCGTCATCATTAGCATGCCGAAACCCTAACCCAGCACAATTTAGGGAGTCTTACGGACAATGTCTCGGCCACGTTGTTCAGCGCTGACTCCAGCCTCTCGCAACAATAGGATGGCGTACTCCTCAGCCGCCATACGAAGGGCACGCATGCTCTCCGGGTGAAGCTCATACTCGGTCTCCATGCTTTCAAAAACCTGGGTGCTAACGTTCCTCACAAACTTGTTCGAAATAAACTGTTCCTTCTTACGGATTCGGCGACGACGGCGTGTCGTATCGGTGGAGGGTGCCCATTGGTTCGTTGAGACTGTCTCGGAGGAAGTCGGGGTAGTGGGGCCGGCGTTATTATCAGCAGAACCTGTCATGTCCTGTTAGCTAAAATTCAGAGCGCCAGGTTGGGTGAAAGTGCCTGCAGAACCATGCTGCTGGTTATCATCGCCGGTTGCAGCTACGGGCTGGCCTTCCGTACTCTCGGTTGGCGGCCGTCCACGGAACGGGAGAGAGAAGACGTGGATCTGGCGCTGAGCGTCCATGATGAAGTGAGGTAGGGAGTCGCAGAAAGTCGCCTTGTTGAATCAGCGTTGGTTGTGGAATAAGAGGTCGTGGTAGGGTTTTACGCATTCGCACTTGTAGATAAAAGCAAAGTTTCACGTGATCAGGTATAGCTGCTTCCTTTCAATGAAGGGCATACTTGCTCTGCGCTATATTGGCGCAGTCACTCTGGGGACTAACTTCTCTTTAAATCTTCCACAAAAGTGTCATGAGATAGAGGCAGATGAGAGATTTCCAATAGTGAAATCATAATACAGAGATTTACCATGCTTCGATAAGGCACTGTCTACAGTGTATGTCTCTCCACGGTCTCGCTATCAGCAATCTCGTCTCCAATCATCCTGAGAACCTTAGCTAGCCAGTCGATATTGAACTCTGTCCAAACCATGAATAGGCGCACAGCAACCGTAATGAAGCTGTGTTAAATTACGAACTTTTATACTTCAGGGTATAATTCATAAACGTCGTAATCAGCACTATCAATGAAATCCCATGCACATCCCCTCTCAGCCCTCAACCACCCCTCCCGGGCCCTCCCTCCAACTCCTCTTCACTACCCCTTCACCAACATCAATCCCCCACCTCATCCCTTCCTTCTCCCCGACCGCAACCTCATCCCACTCCTCCTCCTCCTCCTCCACCACCATTTCCCCCTCACCCTCTCCCTTCCTCACCTCCCACCACCCCAACCCGGCCACCCCGCCCTTCAACACCTTCGCCTCCCCCACACTCCCAGCCCCCTCCCTCCTCAACTCCTCCACAAGCCGGCTCCCGGCCACCAGACTCGCCGTCGCCGCCACGCTCCCCGGATTCTTCGGCACCACCGCGCCCGACGGGAACCTGACCGCCACCCAGACGAAACACAGCGCCATGACGCCCAAGCACGCCTCGAGCGCGACCGTCGACGCCTCGTCCTGCGCGATGCGCTCCTCGCCGTACGTGACCGTGGCCGCGAGCGGGACGGGGTCGGCGTAGCCGCTGGCGTTGCGGGCCCAGGGGCGCAGCTGGGTGAGGATGTTGGTGGCGTACGAGGTGTAGACGGCGGCGGCGGACGCGACGAACGCGTCGCGGGACAGCAGGGCGGAGAGGTTGCGGGCCTCGTACGTGGCGTGCGACGCGAGCAGCTCGAAGAAGGAGGTGCTGCTGCCGCGCGTGGGCCAGAGCGAGGGCGAGTCGAGCGAGCCGGGCCGGTCGGTCGAGAGGTCGTATTGGTTGTAGTGGTCCCAGGCTTTGGTTCTGGCGAGCGGCGCGAGCCAGTAGGGCAGGTTGGGGATGGCAGAGATGCGGGTGAGGGTGGAGGCATCGTAGCGGATGGGGTTCCAGGATGCGGAGATGGTGGCGTTTTGGGCTTTGCGGGAGAAGGTTGTGGAGATGTTGACGTGGGTGAGCGTGCCGTGGCACACGGCGGCGTGTATAGAGGGCAGAGCGGTGATGTTGAACATGTCCGCGGTTACCGGGACTGTGGAGGTCGAGTTGATAAAGGAGGTGTTGGTAACGTAGCGCCCGATAGATTCGTAGTCGCCGAGTAGGATTTGATACCCGTTGTCGTAGCGCAGGAAGGTTGACCCTTGGAAGCGGTTGCTTGCATTGTTGCAGGGAGCCTGCGACTCACCCTCGAGGAAGTAGGTCATGGTGTCGTCTGAGGTAACGTTCATGGTTTTGTTGCAGGCGGCTGTCTCGCAATAGCCGTAGAAGGTGAAGTAGGGTTCACCGCGCGTGCAATTCTGGTAGTATGCAGCGATTACCATGGGAGCATAGTCGCAGGTGACTTCGACTGAGATGGCGGGGACGGTGGCTGTGATTTCGCCGGAAGACAGGTCTGCGTCAGAGGTATCGAAGTCGCCGATGCTGGTGAGATTGCTAAAGACCAGATTATCAATAATACCAGCCCGTACTGGGATGTTGAAGTCTGGATTCATCGTCCATTCTGTGTACTGCGAGGCGGTTTGGATATTCGCGTTGATGTCCAAAGTGATATTCGATTCTGCAGCAGTCATATAACTGTAGGACTCGGATGACGTATCTATTGCCAGAGAAAACGTATCCTGCAGATGATCGACAAAGCTCATGTCGATCAGCGGCTGTATGCTCTGGCTCGTCTGAACAAGCTTGACATTGTACAAACCGGCAGCAACGATCTTGACGGCCGGGACGAAAAGAACGGCGAACGACGATGCAGCAACGGCAAGCCCCAGCTTATTTTTGATAGCACAGAAGGGCGCCCAAACGCTCGGAGCATCCCGGAGGTTGAACAAGAGCGGTTGCTTCTTTCCTGAAGAGCCCGTCCAGAGACTTTTGTAGGGTGCCATGGTGCGTACAGAGCCATCGATCCCGGAACAAGCATAACCCAAAAGGAGCAAGACTACAGTGGGCACGAATGCGAACGCATCCGATGCGGCTTTTGTATTCTTGCATATACCGTCATGGGCACGAGAGAGTGCTAGCAGTACAGCCAGGGCGGCCATGGTGGCCAGAATTGCAACGATGACGGCCCACTTCGCCCAGAACCGGAGGGCTATTGGTCGATATCCGTCGTGGTTATGCTTACCTGATGAATCAGAGGGTACGGGATTCATGGGTCCATTCTGGTCCTTCTTTGTTGACTCAAGCTTGACGGAGCCGTTGAGACTTGGTTGTAAGCGCCAGACCTTGGATCCCAAGGCGTGCGCCATGTGGGTGTCTGATGAGACCGCTTCCT
Organism: Neoscytalidium dimidiatum; assembly: GCA_037367355.1. Taxonomy (NCBI): domain Eukaryota; kingdom Fungi; phylum Ascomycota; class Dothideomycetes; order Botryosphaeriales; family Botryosphaeriaceae; genus Neoscytalidium; species Neoscytalidium dimidiatum. Next base: position 575,178 of record CM074696.1, on the reverse strand, counting down.
GTGCGAAAGTTTTTTCCACGCCTTTCGCTGATGAAGCCAGAACGATGGCCCTTGCCGCAATCGATCCAGGATCCTCGCGTAGAATAGTTTTGGGTCTGAGAAGCGTGCTTTGGAGGAGACACGCAATGGCGATCAGAATGAGAAATGCTTGGAGAGCTCGCAATGACGTCTCACGGAGGAGCATCTTAGGCCCAGCAGTCCAAAGCTTTCCGTCTACATCCCCCGTAACATTAGCACGAGCAAGCGAGTTGACTACTTGGGCCATAATGCTGTTGGCCTGGTGCTCCACGGCTGTTTTGAGCTTCCCCGGGTCTGCAAGATAGGATTCAATGTTCAGCGCAGCCTGGTCATCCGTGAGCCAAGACATGAAAGGGTCCAGGTAGTATATCTTCACGTAATAGTCGACAGCTCGGTAAACATTGGTGACGTTGGCCTGAGGCATGTCATTGCTCAACCACCCGATGTCGCTTACGGAAAAGGCATCCTGGCTCCGGCCGTCTACGGGATTATTCAGGTAGATGTAGATGGCATTCAAGGACGTTTGGATATTGACGGATGTCTGCTTTGACGATAGTGCATACTGGATTACTTCGCCAGTGGACTGGTTGACTCTGACAATCGAGTCCTGGAGAGTAAAGGATGGTGAACACATAACACTAACCAGCGTAGTGTTGTAGCTCGTCTCGGAATCAGTTGGTTTTGTGATATTCGTCCTCTCGCCGAGAATGGAGATAAGCCGTAAGTCCTCGTCGTTATCGCCGCAGGCTGTTACATTCAGCCATCCGATCGTTTTTTTGTTTGCATCGAATCCTGCCTGCCAGTCTATCTCGATATCTCGGCTACAGTTGAGCCCAGCCTGCTTGCTCGTATTTGCCTTGAAGTAGATATTGGAACTCAGATTGTCCATTCCTGGGCCCTGAACAAACGTGATAGGTTGGCATTCCCAACCGGGGTAGAAGGCTTTCACTGGTGCTTCGATGGTGGCGTTTTCCCGGAGCCGGGATGTGTTGGCGAACGATTCAAAGACGTAGCTGTCTTTAGTCCAGGGAGCAGCCTGGCCGTTCGGCAGCTTCTCTGCTGCTACGGCAGCGTATGGCTGCTGGCCCTCGTGTGAGTATGATATCGAAAGATTCAGGCTTGCTTTATCCTCCAGGGCGCCGTTAAAGTCGAACGTGGTTGCCTTGTTGAAGGTGGCTGGTTCGGAAGACGATGCAGAAAGATTGATGAATGTCAAAGAGTTGGCAACAGCTACTAGAGCGCCGCAGATGAAGCCAACAAGTAATGCAGTAAACACAGCCCAATGTCTCCTCCGGGCGGCAGGGACTACAGCGAGAGTCTCGATGCTAGTGATGTAATCGAGAGTAACGGAATGTGAGCTTTTGGACCATTTACCACTCATGTTGGACCATGGGGTGACTTTTTTCACATCGCTGGCGATGGATTTGCAGGCGAAGCCGAGCGTCACGATGGCGACAGTCGGGATGTATCTAGCAGCGTTGACGCTGCTAGTATGTTTTGAGTCGGCCGGAATGCCATGGTGTCGGCGAACCACGATGTCGAGAGCTTCCAGCGCGACAGCAAATATGATGCAGCATGCTGCCACGGGTAGGACGCGGGTTTTGCGCAGCCAGGTAGGAACCCATTCCCGCGATGGCGACCGCTGGGTGGTGAGAGAGCCTTTGAGCGAGCCGTCACTTTGTTCGCCGAGCATGTACTCCTGCTCAGCTGCTAAAACCAAAGTCAGACTCATACAGAACTAAATCGCACAAATGACTTCTCTTACCGGTCTTCTGCATTTTTGCGGCGCCGCTGCTGCGGCATAGAAGGAGAGGAGGAGCAGAGAGGAGGCTGAAGAGATGAGGCTTGAGGTGTGCGAGCAGTGCCTATTATTAGGGTTGCTGTTTAGCCCCCACACTAAAGTGGCTTGCGCGATTGCGCTGGCGGCCAAACTAAATGTCAATGACTGGCCGATTTTTCCTGTACCTGCTTAGCGCTTATGTTTCACATTTCTTTTAGTGGGGCTGGAGAGGTACACCGCCAGCTAACCATCGTGGTGATTCTGGAGGAAGGATCGTTATTAGTCTCGAGGATTTGGAGATGTGGGAGATCCTGATCCTGATCTACATTGTCTTGCTCTGCGTTTCAGCCTGCATGTCGTACGCTCTTGGACGCACTCACGCCCAAGAGCTGCGCAGTTGTTCGTACTCCGCGTATCTATCGATGGCAAATTTGATGGCAGGGATGCACAAGCAGAATCCATCGCACGATCAGGAGACTTGCCCTGGAGACCCGGTCTTCGATGATGCCAGAAGACAGGAGCAGGTGAGCGATCCAGTCTCATCAAACTAAATATAAGATGGTATTGATAGGTGAAACTTAGCAGATAGAAAGCCCAGTCATTCAGGTGAGTGTAACGGAGACGGGCGAGTTGCAGATGGCTCTGCGCCTGTGCTTTGGAGGAGGCGCTCGGCTGGGCGGATGCGGGAACATTGTTCGCCGGGTACCTAGCGTGTAGTCGGGTTTCAGGCGATTTCGGGCTGTGTCCGCGACGTCGAAATGCGGTGGTATGTTTGCGACAGAACGCGACCAAATACAGTGTCAAATGCGATGTACACGAGATGAGCTCGAGGGAGCGACGGTGATTCGGCAAATGTGGAGGCTGCAGGGATTTGCCGGGTGGGTTTCCGGCGCCAGCTGCCTCGGCAGGAATATCCTTAACCCGGCCGAGCGCGCGCCTGACTCCATCCCTCCTGAAACACGACGACGCGCTTTTGCCAAAGTTTCTCTCCCCCTCACGACTCCTTCCAGTATCGCGCGTCGGGTACCTCACGTCGTCGCTCTCCGGACTGAGGCTCGGTTGATCACAATATAGCGCCAGGATCGTTTGCGCACCGCTTCCGCAGTGCTCCAAGCCCCTCGTTGCGCGGTACCGCACGGTCGCGTTGCGAGACACGTGTGTTCGCGGGGAAAGGATCTCCACATTATCCGGACCGCCCTTTTAGTCTTTCAGCCTCATATCGACCCAGGCTTCTGCAACCTTATACTTCAAGTGGTAGGCCGTGCCAGCTGAAGTGGCACCGTTTGCCCGGTTCTCTGTGAGCGCTGGTGGTCACGTTACCTCTTTTCAAAGGCCCCCAAGTAGTGCCAATATTATGATTATTTGGAGCTGCATTCATCGACAACCAACCCGGACGATACGAAAATCCTGAATAATGGTGGTCTTGGACACTTTTCCCGGCCTCGAAGTCGAGGTCCACGTGAATGGCAAGCCGGCCGACGAGTTTACAAACGACGACGAGCATGATGAGAGAAGACAGGCCACGAGGTACATCGAAGCAGTCTCCGGCGCGGAGTTCGCCGTCCAGTGGACTTTTCACGCCGCTGACTTTAAGTACCGGAACTGGGCTATCAACGGCATAGTATACGTGGATGGTAAATACGCAGATGGCCGCATCTTCAGACCCGACACCGTGAAGCATCTGGAATCCTTTACCGTCAAGATGACTGGAGTATGGAAGAAAGAAAAGGGCCGTTACGTAGAAAGGCCAATGGTTTTTTCGGATTTGATGATAGGTACGTTGTTTCTGCCTCTGACCTCTCCGTGCCAGTAACACTCACGTCCGTTCAGACGAGGCCGGTCAGAGCGCTGCAATAAAGGGACTAAAAGAGAAGCTCGACCTACTTGGAGAGATTACCGTCAAATTCTACCGGGGCAGAGCAGTACCGTCTGTAGGAGAAGGAAGCAGAAAGTCCTTCAGTACCATCGATAAAGTTCCCGAAAAGGCACTAAAAGGCCGAGCCGTATCACACCAAGCAAGGTAATTTCTCGATCTTCCCAAGGCATTCTCGACATTGACATCTTTCAGCTTGGGTAAAGCGAGAAATAGCAGTGCTTGGATGACATGGGACTTTGAATACGAAGATTACGTGGATGGAAAGAGGCATCCATTCGCAATTTTTACCTTCCGATACCGATCACGAAAGGCGCTGCAGGCGGAATGCATCATCCCCCGATCGCCAACACCTGTTCCGTTAGAAGAGCGGCCTATCGAGGAGCTAACTCCCGAAGAATTACGTGAGCTTGTGCGACGGCAAAGGGTATGACCAAGATCACCTGAATTACTGCTGCTGTTAAAGCTGATAGAGAATACCGCAGGAACGGGAAGCTGCGCAGCAGACCGTCAAGCTAGAGATGAAGAGAGAAAGGGAAAGCAGTAGCATGTTCACCCTGCCCAGCGTGTCTAGTGAGGTAGACTCCGACATGGAAGTCACCGATGGGCCTTCTCGCAAGCGGCAGAGGACAGGGCCCGTGGAGATTATTGATCTGTGTGACGATTCTGACTAATTTTACTTTTCCGAAAACTGGCAAATTTTGCAGCAAAGTAAGTATGCCAAGCACGACTATCCTCCTTTCCGCAGCTCATGATGATGCAGTGTCAATCGTGCGTTGAGGAGCTTGATACCACTTCAACATGAAATTAAGTAATTCTATGATACACGTTGCTCCTTGTCACGATGGGCGTGAAACTGAGGTCTGCTCATCTAGTCCTGTACTACCCTCCGCGCACAGTTCCCACCGTGCAACTCCTCGCACCTTTTCTCGTACTCAAAAGATTCCCTCGCCGAACGGCTCAACTTTCGTTCCAGAAACGCTCATAACGTCCAATCTGGGACGCACTATCGCATATTCAACATTGCCTTTCGTGTCCATGCACATTTCTGTGACCGCAATTCTCAGGCATGGTGCCACGGCTTCAATCATCACCAGATCTTGAAAAGGTGGACATAGCGCTTAACGCGTCGCGACCAACAGGCTACCCGTACGATTCGCCTTACCAGCCGCATTGTCTACTCGAAGCACTGAACGTTGTGGTCTCCAATAAGGTTTGGCCAATCCATCGTGGAATTGACATAGCGCCACCAGAGTATGAGCTCGTTCTGTTGGTACAGTCTTATCTCACGTTGGGGCCGGTCAAAGGTATAGCTCACAAAGGCTTCAATTCCGGACAAGACGAAATAGAATTCAATTTACTTCTGGACAAGTTTCGGAAACCATGACAGCGTGAAGGTCTTATCTTTCAGTTCGCGTTTCCTCCATAACTCAATGGCATCTCCATCCATGAGATCATAGACGTAGCATTCTCCATTAAGCCTCGTCTTACCATCACTGCCGGTGCGAAGGACAAAAGGGGTTGCAGCGCCGAGCAATACACATACTTGGTCGCTACATATGCTTGTCTCAGGTCCAATGCCGCAGTAGCCCTTTCCTGTGATAAGGAAACGGCGCCAATGAGACAGATATATCATTTTCTTGAAGCGGTGACTCGAACCATTTCCGTACACGGATCTTCAAAAACGAGGACGCCCAGTCGGCAGAGCAGAATCATTCTGAGTGAGAATATAGATATATTCTGGCATATGAACAAGAAAAGATGAACTACATAAAAAGCGCATTTTCGAACTTACTTTGTAGCAATAGCACAGTATGATTAAGACCTACTGATTTTTTTTTTTTTGGGGCAGTCCACAGATCCAGGATAGCAAACCTCAAACTTCCTCGCAGGAAAGCCAATCAGATCATACTGAAGCTTCTCCGCCCCATCCAGTCGGGTATCTCTCGCCGCATTCAGCGCCTCCATCCTAGCTGCCGCCCCCACTTTTTCCCCAAATTGTTATCCGGATAATGAGCGCGGGCTATCCTCTTATACGCCATTCTCATGGCCTTCGAACCTGCTCTCGGCCCAGCCGTCAGCCCCAGGATCTAACAGAACCCGTCACGCGACGAGGCCGAGGCCATGAAGTCCGCCGTCTCAGGCTCATCAGCACGCTGCCTCCCGAATTCATCTTCTCGCTCCTGGTCACGTGTGGCCTGACGCGCTGCCGCTCGTAGCTCTTCTTCGCGTTCCCGCTCCTCCTTCTCCCGCTTCTACAGCACATCCGTGAACATCCGCTATCTGCACACCAATTGTACTGCGCGTCAGGCTGCTTCTGTGCGTAGTTTATCTGTGATTGGGCGCGTGGAGGGGCCGAGGGACAGCTTGTCGGGCTGCGCGCAAAGGGCGGTGGGACAGAAGTCTGCCAGCGTCGTTATTTTGGGAGTGCTAGTCTCAGGCTGCAAGTTAGCATTATGTCGCGGGTTGTGGCGCTTGAAAATTACCATCCTAGTTGTTACAGGTTGCTTTTATGATAAATTTAATGAGAAGGAGACAAGAGATGCCGGCTATCTTGTTGGGTGTTGGTTGCCAATAGAGCTTGTGAGCATCTGCAAGTGCGTGAGTAGGTGCTTTGTCGCAGTAGGTTACAGCGACAGGCGGGGTATTAATACAAAACGCCGCGGCCAGCTCATGGCATTGTACAAGTATGTATGCTTCTACTATCTTGATTGGGCCTAGAGTACAATGAAAAGGCTACCTAGAAACGCCTGTATAGTGAAATTGTTTCGAAATCGTTTCCTTTCTGGCTTGTACGCACCTTCGACCCACATGAGAAAAGTCCTTTGAGTTAATTCTGCTTTAGCACGCATTTCTGTATTCCACACTCCACCCACTCTTAGTTTCCTGATTTCCTCTTTACCGGACATTTGTCGTGGCAGACTTTGCACCGCCATGGCGCACAGTATTGGTCTACGTTCCCAATATCCATTAACCCTTCAAGCTTGTATTGACAAAAACAGCAGCCGAGCTCTGGATCCTCTCCATAGTCCCCTAGTATGCCGTCAGTCAGTTGTGGATGCTTTCGCTTATGTGCATCGTACAGCAGCATTCATCCCGTCTTGTGCAAGCGGGGCCACAAGCCCAGCCACCCTCAACGACACCAGCGCGATTATCGCTTGGATCTTTGCAGTTGCAGTATATGTAGCTTTGGTCATTCACGACCATGTCTTTATCTCTATATCAGCATGATTGCCATTAGTATTGAAAGTTCTCTCACAGCAGCAATCCGCATTGTAACTAATCCGAGTTAGTAAAACAAAAAACCCCCCCACAAGTTAAAGTGCTACTCACTCGAATGCGACAGAAAACGGGAAAATGGACAAGAAGTAAAATTTAAAAAAAAAATCATGATTTCAGGTTCATGTCTATGTGTATGATGAATAGACTTTGCGTACCTGCGACGCAAAAGACCTTATGTATTATGGGGAGGTCGCCATAAATAGAAGGCTCCTCTGTGCCGAAGCTTATACTTTCAGTCCCAGCACGACAACTGTCTCGGCAAATAAAACATCTTTCCGGCTGCTTTGGTCAGACAAGCGTGCAGTTTGAGTTACATCCTATACCACACTTAGATAGCACGAGAAGCCAATCCGGGAAGAAACTTAACTTTTACTCAGTTTTCGGGAATTTCCCACCACACCGCTGCTCTAAGATATGTTTCTGTACATTGGATAAATTCTTCTGAATTATAATAGCGGTTTGTCGAATATGGTCGCTAGAGAAGCGCTATATTGCGGCAAACATTTCAGCGAACGTGGAAAATTACTATACGATCCTGTTATGATATAAATGATTTGTTGACGGACGCATGCGGGTCCTAAGAGAAGCGTGGATCAGGTCAAATATAGTAAGAGCTTTTCTGAACCCAGAATCTCATGCCTCAAGTTATGTGCATAAAACCAAATAAACGTCGTTTACGAGAAGATCAAAGACAAAACAGGTTTACACGAACAGACACCAGATTGAAACCCTTAAATTAAAATCTGGTGGGCTTAGACTCACAATTAAGAGCGGTGAGACCATCGAGAGAAGATGCACCAGGACAACTACATAATTGCATTCCCATTTAGCATCTCTTCATCACCCTCGAAATCGGTGGAGGCGACATACTGTCATAATCAAACAGAACCTTGCCAATGTAATCTATGAATCGGGATGCGTCGCCGTAGTGAAACATCGAAATATTAGATACGACTGCAATGAAGGCCATATGGTCGTAGCCATTGAACGAATAGATGTATCGACGATAGTACACTCTTGAAGGGAGATTTGAGCGAACTAGAGATAGATATTGGGCTCACTTGAATGTAGCAAGATATACGCATAACAGAAAACTCAAGATGTACGTGATCATGGCAGGGCCAACCTAGCCCGTTTATCAGATTGAGCGCGTATAGTATATACGAATGGGAGAAATTTCAACATAATATAGCGACTATGATCGAACGTTAACTATTAATTGCGGCTGCCCATGATCGTAAATCTTGCCTTGGCTACAGCCTTGCTTTGGCTCAGATTCTATAATAGCTTTTGCTCGCGAGAACGTAGCGCCTTACTAGTTGGAATGCATGTGATCTTCTGTAGGATGAAACTGGTAGATGACACGCTGGCTCAAGCACACACCTTGCCAGTGGAACCCGCTTACCTTGTTTTTTGTGGCGTTATGAAGTGTGTTGCTTTCTACTCATTTTGTACTCTTTACGATGGGACTTTGGCGATTACTGTTGTAGTTATGTCTTATAGGTAAGAGTTTTCCATCAAAGCCGCAGCAATTGTCATGCACGAGTACACGTTTCCGAAACAAGCGAATGCGTTAAGATCTGATAACCTGAACCAACGCACCGAAGAAGTACCCCAATGTCTTCATTCCTTAAGAAGTTGCTACAAATTGGACTGCCTCGCTCATCTCACATAACTCTTACTCAGCAGTGATTACACGCAATCCGTCGCAGGATAAGTAGTTATGGGTAAATGAAACAAAACGTTCAAACCATCTTTTCAACGTGGCCAGATTGGATGCGCGATACATCATGGGTTTTTGTGCGTCCGAATACCTCGTCTGAATCCAGAACATTCATCATTGGCAAGACCTGGCCGTCTTCCCCCTCAACCTGTGTCTCGACCACGGTAGACCCTGCCATTGTGCTCTTTTCTTTTGCGCAAAGCGTCGTGGTTATCCCCGTGTTTATCGTTGTCCCATCCGTATACAATGCATTCGTCGAATATACTCCTTTCCGGATTATCCTAGGCAAACTCGGGAACAGTCGCTTCGGGCTATCTTGTTGTGGTTCAGTTCCAAACTAGAACTTCCGAGTGAAAAGGGGTCGTAACATGGTGGTATTGACAGCGACTATGGCGCTTGAGGTCTCAAGTGTGCCCCAAAGGTTCATGGTGACAGTGGAAGGATTTCTGCTGTATGTCATGGCAAGGCGTATACTGGCCGCTATTATAACGAAAACACCACTGCAGAGGAACACTCCCGTGATCAGTTTCTGCTTCAGCGGGATGCGAAGTTTCCAAAGCATTGGAATGGGTATTGAGAGAAGCTATGAACTGTCAATCTTCTGGTCATACTTCGCAAGCTGCTCGGGGCGCACTCACCGCAACATCGGTTCTACAACGGTAGTGTCAGTCAGTGTGGTCATCTTTTTTTTTACTGTGGCTTATAGAACTCACACAATATTGCAGACAGAGTTGGTTACAATGTTTTGAATGTGTCCGGCACACTCTGCTCCTGGTTTTGGATAAACTTGCCAGTTTCTCTGGAATGGGAGACAGCTGACGGACACCGTCAAGAAGACGCCGACGTATGTGAGGAAGCACAGAGCCGCTACAGGCTTGACGAGACGCTCTTCCCAGACTCCCTTTGTAAGCCTCCGGTAAAAGAATACCATGACGAACTTCATCGACCAAAGCATCATTGGATATGTGTACCACCCGATCGACGTGATTTTGGAGCCTCGCGAAATGGTACGGAGCTGTACGGTAGTCATTTGAGAAAGCTCGTCTTCATCAAATTCGGCGTTCGTGCCCCAAAGGTCTGCATGTCCAGTTCTCAGTTGAGTGCCATCGAGATTAAGTGCGAGAGCAACAGGATCTCACAAGCACAATGCATTACAACCATATCGATCGCAAAAAATATCTCCGACATGAATGCGAAAAAGTCATCGCCTTGTAGTCCTCTAAATCCAACCGTTCGAAGCCGCACGAGGAATCGCAATCCAACGAATATGGAACCGAACGCGAACATGAACCAGATGGCTGGCAAAAACTATCAGATTGGTCAGTCACCGCGAGCAAACAGACAAGAAACTCATACATATGGTTTGTTCTCTAACCCCATGATAGATGAAGCTCTCGTGGCGCCGTTGCTCAAGGAAAATACCCGGCGAGAATCGACGGCATGACAAACCTCTCCGCCTGCCAGCCTGGAACAGACTCTTCTCATATATTTCTGGTTGTTGCCTCGAGGCGAGCTGTAAGATGCAAGCCCGGCAGTCAGATAACACGTGCAGGATAAGAGCTTAAATTGCTGACTCGCACCCGTACTTCCCGCGTTTAGGCGTCCTGAACCGCTGTTCTCGCCGAGCGAAACACCTTATTCAGGGGCGATGCGGCCACATATATCCTCGCGACCGAGAATCTAACCACTCAAAGAAAGTCGAGTGCGCCAAAGCGAGGAGAACGATATCCGATCGGTGCAGCGGATACTGCTTTCCGGACTATCTTACTGGTTGAGAGGGTTCTGGGGTAAAGAATGCGGGAACCATCAAAACCTACGACTGCGGATAATCCTGGAGTGACATCCCGCTTCTCTTGGCTTCTTCTTTACTCACCGCTTGGTTCAGTGATTTCCTCCGCTCCTGCACAACAGATATTCTGGCGTTACACACCCACAAAAACCATAGTAACCTGCTAGGAAAAACAGAGATCACCTTTCTTTCTGCTAAGTTCACATGTAAGACTTTCGCTACCTTCGTGAACGAGTTTCATGGTATGATGTTTTTAACTACATGTGAGACGATCATGTTACGGTTATCACCGGCAAAGATACTGTTCTTTACTTCGACAGCCCATCGAATCAGAAAAATGCCGATTAACATACAGATGCAGTGACGTGATGCATTCTTTATCTACCGAAATCAACTAACATCAGTAGCCTAATGAAAGCCCAATACTCAATTTCACATGTATGAATTCCAAACGGAGTTGAGAACATCGTCCAGAGGTAAATGGTACCAGTCTCTTTGAATATCTACATCTGAACAAATACATCAACTCCGTACGTGCCAATTATACTTGAATCTACAGCTGTATTATTCCCCCACCTTTACAAGCTTCTTATTCTCCATCTAAGATGCCTAAAAACATACACGTCCAATGAAACCACCGCAATCCAAGTGAGTTTGAATCACACCGCACTCCTGGTTCCCGTTTCTTTATCTACTCTCAGCTGTATTTGGAGTCTTCCGCAGGCCCACTTCCACCACGTACCAAAGCTTGGGCCGACTGATGGCTTAGAGAGCTGGGTTTCGCCGCGCGCGTCAGGCTGGCGCGAGTGTCTACTCCTGCGGTGCCACACCATCCATGTACCAACCGTTATCATCGTCATAAGTACTGTAAAAGTCCAGTAAGCCAGAACATCTCCAAAACTTTGAAACCACTCGTTGCGGAGTACTCTAAGAAGTTCATGCCAAATATGGACTGTCGAGACCAGCAGCTATCCAGTCATGGATCATGGAAGAGGGTGCTCACGGCAAGAAATGAACCCGGAAGATAGATCAAAGTCATAACTGCAATGGTCTTCATAAGAGAGCTATCTCTTTTGTTGGCCAGGTTGTATGTCTAGACTTAGTCAGTACTATAAAAATTGAAGCGCTCTTGCTCACGCACAAGATTGATCTCATAATTTATACGATCACTTAATGATTCAGACCGCAAGCATGATGCTCTGGTGATTCTCATAAGATGTGAAAGCTTAAGTTGCATGTGGCGGAAAATTAAATTTGTTGGGTACCGCTTGTAGCTGCACACTTCCCCGCTGAAGAGCTGAGTAGTTTGCTGCAATCCATCGAGCGAACTGAGAGCCACTTCGAAGGTCTTGTTTGAGTGTATAATATGTCTGGCAATATCGTGAAGTCGTTCATAGTTGGGAGATTCAGGAGAACGTCGCTGCTCATAAAGATATCAGAACAATCGGCCACGAAGAGTAATCTGGAATCAGATGCAAGTAATCTTCACGAAAAAGGCCCACTTTAATCTTTACAGTATTATTCTCCAAACAGGCTTACTTCCTCGACATCCTCGCGTACGAGGTCTCTCAGCTTCCATATGGGTTGATCATACAGCTCAGTGACTTTGTCAACGACGAAACAGAACCACTCTTACCGATCTTGCGCTCCCCTGACTCGTGCGGCCCGTTCTTTCCGTATTGCATTCTCTAGTTCCTGTGGTATGTCCATGCAAAGGATCAGACTTAAGAGGTTCTTGGTGTTCCAAGAGATATTAACGCTTGGTTGCTGTCACTGGTATTCCAGGTTCCATGTCGACTGCCTATTATCCTCTGTGTTCTGGACCTGCTTGACTTTTAAGCAGCACCAAGAATCTGGATAACGTTCTTAATTATTGCAACAATGTCAGAATTTCTGCTTTATTTCCCTCCTTGTATTTCTCTAATACTGTGCGGCTTCCGTACAAGCCATTCGAGTCTCGCCTTACGTGATGCCGCGCGAGGCGAAAGAACTTATGGTTAGTGCTGCAATAATCCAGTCGGGTGTCTTCATCATCCAACTCTTCGGCACCATAGAAGATTTGAGAGGTCAGCCAAGGCCATCTCAAGTAGAATGTTAGTCTTGCTTACATCAAGCGCGGTAGTCTAGTGTCTCCAGGACCTCTATTGAATGAAATGGTGGCTGTATCTGGTCCAAAATCGGTGGCAGACGTCCGTGCCAGGTTTGCTATCGTGGTTGGGGTACTCTGGAAGGGCAGACCATGCATATCGCTACAATCTTGATTATACTGCTTTATGAAAAGATGCTGGCCTATAGCGGGCGTTTTTGACGATAGATGGCACAAAGTTAGGCTACCTTTCACATTTACGAAGCTTTGGAGCCCGGGAAACTCGCTACGTAGATGGCTGACCAGCTTTTGTCTAACCGACTCAGCTCAGCCTTCTGCCTGGAGATATACTGCGCCTTGTTTGGCCGCCTATCTTGAAGTCCGACGCACATTGCATTTGCCCCATATAATACACTAGTAGCTGCACACAGCCTCGTTTGAGTTAGGCAAAGCCCTAAGCCTCCAAATCTCGCGGCATCGTAGGTAGACATGAATTTTACCACCATTTGCTCCTCAGCCTTGTCCGCATCCTGTCCTTTAAACTCTCAGGTTGCTTCATACCACGGCAAAACATCATTTTGCTTACGCTTCGAAGTTTGCAAAATGGCGACCGAGGCTACAAAGAATCTCGAGAGTTACAGACTCTATACAGTCGCGTGGATCGCAACCGTGTCGCACGAGCGCACAGCTGCGACCGCCATGCTCAGCTGAGGAACGCGGAGAACCGCTCGAATTCTCACAGCCATGCACATACAAGAACATATACTCCCGGAGCAGAATTGGAGTCCGTAATATCGTAATCGCCTTCCCTGTAACCGGCGTCTATCGTACAATATCGGCTGCGTCCAAAGCTTTACGGATGCTCCCTTCCTTTCCGCAGGCCAAGATCGGACGTCTTATTGGCATTCGTGCTGGTATACCTCGCCTGTGGAACGACATTGACACACGCCTTAGAGATGTTGTCATCATTTAACCGAGTGGTATTGCGGGGAGTTTATTCCAGCGTGACCTCTTCAGAGCGAAACCTGGGAAGCACTAAATCAACGACACCTTCGACAAGCCTAAGCCTTTAACTCTTCTGTTGAATGCATTAAGTCGGATCCAAGCCGAACTTTACAGAAGGGATTCGAAGGATTCAGAATTTCTACCGCAGATGACCAAGAGGCAACCCCAGGTGAAAAAAAAAAAAGGAAAGTCCTCCTTCTTTTATTGATGATTCGAGAGTGACCGATTGTTCAAATCTGGTTATAAGCATTTATCTGGCCGGGACTGTTAAGATTGCGACAAGACGGAAGGTATTGAGTGAGATCATGGAGAGTTAACGATCCGAAGTTCCACAACGGTTGTAATAGAAAGTACATCATAATATTTTAAAAAAAAAAAATAAGAATACGATTAAGTGATGAATCTATAGAAGAAATAGATAAATATTTAGGTTAGTGATAGATGAGATCAGACAATAATAGCGTAGCGGTAAAGATAGGGTATATAGATGGTTGATACAAGGTCAAGCCGTAAGTTGAGAGGGGCTGGGCTGATTTTGGTAGCATAGCCAAAGGACGGTGCCTTTCCTTGTTGACGTCAGCATTCTTGCGTGGTTAGTCATCATTGGATCGACAATGGCCGAGAATCCCCTTTCCAAACATTCGCCTTATCCTCGGAGCAGATTCTGAAACCTTAGTGAAGGATTGCTCGCCACTTTAGTTGTAGCAGTAAGCTTCGCCTCTGGTTGGCTCCTAAAGAGCGCTATGCAGCATACGGCCAACCAAATGGAGCCTTGTGCCGGTTAAGCGAGCAGAACTCGTATTCCCGTGGCATTTAAATTTGCACATGCCACACTCTTCCAGGAGTGGTATGCACCCCCAACGGCATCGATAACCGCCAAGATGCTTATACCGCAGACCAAATTGGAGTGGGCTTACTTCACTTGCACCACCGTGCAGGCAATTTCCATCACTGCACTCCAATTGTAAGACGCTACTCCAACATCGACAAACCGCCCGTCCAACTGAACCGTTCCACAGCACCGTCCTTTTCCGTTACCTCCACTGGGTCAACTCCGTCGCCTACCAGGTACCACTTTCGTACACTGTGCCTATGTCTGTCGCCGTCTTCGTCGGAGGCTGCATCTATCAGGCCCTTCTGACGGTTGATGCCTTTCGGATCAAAAACAACATTCAGTTGTTTGCCCAATGCATCTGCAATATATGCCTCGCTATCTCTGCGGCAATGCAGTACGGCCAGATAAAGCACGCCTCGTATCGAATTTCTCTGAACGAGGACATGTTTCATACTCCCTTCGTTAAGCAGGATTTGCAGCACTACTGGTCGCCGGTGAAGCCAATACTCATCGTCTGCAATATTATCGTGTCCGGTTGTAGTGCCTTCATGTGCTTTGGAGCGTACAAACTTCATAGAGAGTTTCAGTGGGCACTGTACCAGGACATCAGCGCCGACATCAGGATCCGTAGCCGCTATCTCGTTTACCAGGTTAGGCGATTGTGTCCATGTCGAGCCCCCGCGCATATTGACAGATGAACAGATCTACCTTGTCCTGATCAAGCTCTCGTTCTACTTCATCGTAGCCTTCGTCATCGTGTACGGCTTCGTCAACGTCCACTATGCACAACCCGAATTCTCCCTGACCATCGGCGTCATCCCGGTCTCGCTGCTGCAGATCGGCCTCGCAGTCTACTCTGTCAGGGTGGAATCCGCCGTACTCACAGGCCTTTCCATCCTCGTTTACGTTGGCGGCATGGCCTACCTGATTTCCCGCATCGCCGTCCTTTGCGGCCACGGCCGCCTCTCGAAAACCGCCCTCAAAGACGAGCAACTTCTTTTCGCCATCGTGGGGCTCTTCTTCGTATTCGCCGCCACCATTGCCGCAGTCAAATGCTGGCTTAACTTCAATAAAGGGTTGAGGCCGATTTTGCTGGGGCAGACGCAGCGAAAAGCTCCAGCCCAGACTGAGGAGGAAAGGGAGTATTATTTCCAGAGGTTGAACTATGCGCCAAGTTCGCTGGATATCGGCGGCAAGAGACGGTTTGATTTGGATTAAGGAGAAGATTAGGATGAAAAAAAGAACGGAATAGCTTGCGTAATGATCGTATCGAATCGGAGCTGTAAGTGTTACGAACCTCCGATCGAGAAGGCCTCACGAGTAGGGTTTAGAATAATATAGAATAATAACAGCCTAATCTACAGAACGTTTATCTGATTCAACACGAGCTCGAAACCTGGATGTAGAGAACGCCACACGTAACTCGGTACATTGATGTGGTGGTGAGCCTGAAGCGCGGTATGTGCCGATGCGAAGGGAACAGAGCCGCTAGAGCGAAAGTCACAATACGGCGACGACTCAAGCGAAGCGAAGAGACTAGCACGGCGTATCCGACTCCGGAAGCTACCGAGCGAACGACAGCAATGGGACCACGTGGCCGACAGCCGTCAATCTGCAATACGGAGAGCGGTTCCGTTAGTGTTGCGGAGCAGTCGTCTAGCTGAGCGCTGCGATTGAGCCGCAGCAGTCGGTCAGCCAGCCAGCCCGCCAGCACCGCTGTTCTGCTGCGGAGCGGAGGAGCTCCGTGGGCACGGGGCGAATTGCCGAATGACTTCATTGCCGATGCATCATTTACCACAGTCGGACCGAGCACTGGGGGGGCGTCGGACCCCAGGCGTGCGTGAGAGCGGAGAAATGAGCCGTGCGGAGCTCACGGAGACGATCAAGCGCACACCAAAGCGGCGGTGAGTAGCGGGTCGAGCTTGGAGCAGGCGCGAGGGGGATCTCTCTGGGACTGGAACGGCAGCTGCAGGGCGACGACGACTACTGCATGCTGGAGGGTGGTGAGGGACGGGAACGCTTCTGGAAGCCTGAGGGACGAATTGGGGGAGGGGGGATGAGGTCTGAAGAAGCTGTGCGGAGAAGGGCAGGCCGACAGGGCTCGCGGCAGCTAGGCCCGATAACGGAGAATTAGTTGTTGAAGGTTGGGAGGGGGATGGCGCGGCGGGGTTGAGGCATAAAGAAGCAGCTGCACACAGCGACGGCAGCACTACGATTGGCCGGAACAGCGGGCAGAATTGGCGCGGGCAAGCTTCACGGCTGCGGAGGCGAGAAGGGAAGGGAAGGCGCACCGCGGAAATAGGGCGGCAGGCGGCAGGCGGCCACGGCAGGCGGGTGACTGATCGGCCCTGACTTGCATGAGTTTGCCGACGGTGGACAGACAGCAAGGACTCTTGACCCTTCTGCACCTTCCGCGCCGCGCTCTAGTGCGTGCGGCTGCTGTTACAAATCCGTGTACGCAGCGCCCGCTGACTCGGAGCAGTTCTTGCAAATGCCTGATCGTCTCCGGCGTGCCCGGCTGCCCCAACGGCACTGCATGGGGAACGAATGCAGCTGCCTGCCTGCTCTGATGTCAGAGTGCCACGCAGCGGCCTCTCGCACGAAACGGCCCATCGAAACACCCGCGACCCCGAGCAGCAGCAGGACCACCACCCACAGTACCCGGCTCGCCTTTATCCCCGACGCCGCGTGCGAGCCCTGCCGGTCCGGCCGGACGCATGCGCGTTGCTCCTTTGGCGTGGTGCACCCCGCTCTAGTCGTCGGCGCAGGCGCTGCCGGCTGATTCCACAAGTGAGCGAGAGCGAAAGACAGAAGGCTGAATCGGGCAGCCTGGGCCTATCAGGCGCGATGGACAGGCCACCTTCTCGAAGCGCGATAGCTGCGCCCACCCACCAGGGTCACTTCCCAAAGCCCAGGCGCACTGCAAGGCCGCCCGGAGGTGCTCGCGGGGCACAATCCCTGCGACTGTCCGCGCCTATAGCTTTCAAAATACCCACCTGCCCATTCTTTTCGCCCGCACAACCCACCTCCGCGCCCTACTTTCTCGCCGCCTGAGCCTGAGATGACACTGGGCTCGTCGTCCTGAGCACCTGCGACTGCTTCGACTTCTGCGCAGCGCACCGGCACCTTGTCCAGACCTAGACACCATGGCCGCGCTCGAGGTAAGCATGCGCCGTTCTCTTTACCTTCCGCAAGTCCGCCCGCGTCTTCCGCATGCTTTCGCGCCACCAACGCTCCCGTGCTCAAAGTCCTTAATAAACTGCGCTCTCCCTGTCCCCACTCTTAAACAAGTGAATATGCGCCCTCCAGAGCCTCACTCCCACTGACTCAATGGATTCCCTCCAGGTTTCCGTTGCCGTGACCGCTGTAGCCTCGGCGTTTAACAGCGGCGCCGAGCTGCTCAAGCAGCTGAAGAAGCAGCGCAAGAAGAGAAAGGGCGAGGAGGCATACAAGGAGAAGGCTCTTTTGGAATCCTTGGAAAATGCCGAGTCCCAAATTGAGCAGCGGTATGCGGCCGACTGCAAGGAGTTGGGCCAGAGTGTGAAGATGGGCGATGGTGAGCAACTCGCCTGCTCAGCTATTCGGACTGCCACTGACCAAGCCAGCCATTGCGCGTGAGCGTCTACTACACATCGCCGTTTCGCTCCAGTCAGACGTCATCAGGAGCTTGCAAATTGCCACGCGCAATGAGTCGGCCGTCGTTGACCTGACCTCTCTCCACGAGGCTTCTGTCATGCTCAGGCGCGACACTCTCACCGTTCTCGCAGAGCTTCGTCAGCGCATCATCGAAGGGCTTCCTTCCGGAACTCGCCCGAGACTGGACAGTGACGCCGGTTACTATTCTTCTTTTAGCGGTACCCAGAGATCTTCCCTGAGCAACAGCCAGCGTTCCAGGTCCTCCAGCAATTTTTCCGACACTCTTCCACCGGCAGTCACCATCCTAAACCATGAAGAGAAGCCGAAGAGCGTCCTTTCCAGAGTCTTTTCTCACAGGAGGAGCTCCTCAGCCCTGACGGGCCACTCGAGCAACTCTAGCAACTCGGAGAAGAGGAATTCTGGACACAACATGACACCGAACATGCCATGGCTATCTAACCGCGGGTCTCAGGAGCACCAAGATTTGATCAATCCACAGTTTCACGAGCTTCCGGCTGAGGTTCCACCACGACTGCGTCCTCCCATGGATCCTCCGCCACCGCCAGCTTACTCGCCGAGCAGGTTCAACCGGGGTCACTTTGAGTCGGACAGGAAGGTTGATCCCGCTCACTTTCCCGAGAGTCCTCGGCCAATTCATCCGTTGGAGAGGGAGTCGATGGAGCAGCAACAGATCGAAGCTTTAAGCTTGGACGCTGCAGTAGGGCTCCCGGGCGGCAACATGCGAACTTCTGCGGAGCTCAACGAAGCCTTCAATCAATGCATGGGATCTCTGAAACTGGATAAAGAGATGCGACCCACTTCCTGGCTCAGCTCAGGCGCATCTGTCTCTTCTTACAGCCACTACTCTACATCTGAGAATGCCACAGGGGACAACATGACCGTCTCGTCCGCTAATATGAGCGGTGATGACTGCGTCTCTTTGTCTTTGACAACTGCACCACCTCGGACACGCCACAGTTACACGTCCATTCAAAACAGCAGCCCTTTCAGCACTGAGCCTCCGCCGAGTGAGCTGAGCTCACCGCCATCTACAGCAGCGACGACGCAGTCGCACAACCGCACTTTCAGCGCTCCAACCGTAACCGTCATCCCGCCTCAGCCTCCAAGGGTCCCCGCACCACCTGTACTACCAATCACAGCTCCTATCTCAGCTCAGCCCATGCTTGGTCGGCCCTGCAAAGCAAACAACTACTACAATTTCTGCAAAGGTGCCTGGACCCTCCGCGAGGATTTCAAGAAAGGCCTCGTCGTCCGCAACAAGCCAGTCGGAATGTACACATCCTGCCTTGTCTGGCAGTGTAAAGAGTGCAGCTTCGAAGGCCCGACGTTCGGAGCCAAGAAGCCCTACCTGACTGATCCCCGCACCTACACCTACACGCACACCATCGGCGACGCAACAGTAGCCGTCAAGTACAAATGGATCTTCCTCGCGAAGTCTCACGTAAAAATCAAATCTGGCTCCTTCCTGCGCCCCATCGCCTCTGAGCACGACTCTTCCAGCGCCAGCCTTGTTGGATTCCTTGCCAATCACGCATCCACCACTACCGCCGCTTCGGTGTTGGACACGACGTCGTCTGCACCGCAGGAGAACAATGCTGTTGACGAGCAGAAGTATCTTAGCAAGCAGGGATATAGCTACGGCTGTTCCTTCTGCTGCGCTGAAGGCCGCGTCACAAGTGTTTATGGCAACGCAGAGACGCTGCTCAGGCACGTCGCTGAGGCACACGTCGCTGGTGAGCCGCTCAGTTCTGATGCCCAGGTCAGGACTAAGTGCGTTGTTGGCCGCGCCCCGGCGAAGGGCGAGGAATGGGATGTGTGGTTTCCCGGCATCTAAATCATATGGGTTGCTTGGGCCACCAAATATAGGTGTACTGTTCCCATCTTCGAGAAATGGCAGGGATGGACGACTTGGCAGGGGAACGGCGAACGCGGGTGCGGTTGTAAGGTTTTAAGCTTCGCTGGGCTTGCCAGCTATCAACCTTCGCCCACACACCCGTCGCCGGATGGACGCGAAGCTTGAAGATTCTTCTTTGCGCTCGTGTTCGGTGTCCAGCATTACCACCATTTCGGTTCTCCACCCCTGCTCCGCGGGCTTTTGGCTCGCAATGGGCGCATGCGCGTTCTCTAGCAACAACCTTTCCGATTCCTGTTCATTTTTTCTGTCACTTGACGCTTTCTTTTCACGAATTTTTTTTTCTTGAAGAGTTTACGGCAAAGATACCCGGGATGCCTCTTGTTTAACTTGTCTGCAAATGCCTTTTCGGTTATTTTCTTTTCCCCTCGGAATTTTTTACAGTAACGTATGAACTTTTTAGTACTATACCCGGGATTTCCACACGCCTGATCTAAGTTTCTTACCAAGAGTTTCTTTTTACTGGAATGAAGGAGGACAGAACGAGATGATGCGTATGCGGAGGAAATTGATGGACTTTCGCTTCAATGTCTATATTTTAATCTCTTTTTTCCCCCTTCCTTAGGCTCTTACGTCGCCATACATGTTTTTCCTTTGGATTTTTGGAAGAAGAAAGATCGTACCAGGATGCTACATTGCATTAGATAGGGCAAAGCAAAGGCTTCGAATTGGAGAATTTTCCCAACTATTGTGCCGGGGGGGCTGAATAAAGCGATCTCCCTCTCCCTCTCTCTCTTTCTTCTTTCGCCACTGGATGGGGGATTCCCGCTGTTCCTGACCTATGGCTGACGGGACGATCTCGGCGAGCGACAGATGCGCTCACACGTGTGGAACAAGCGCTGATGTCAGCTCTCGCTCGGCTCCCACTTCCAACCTCCCCCCTTCTCCCAACCTCCCTGGTCCCTGCATGTGTACATGGCCCTTGCCTACGGGCCCAAGCCAGATCGATATTCGTCTTACGTGCATGGCATTGGTTAACGGTGTGTCAGACGACGGAGAAGCGAGAGCGAGCGGGCAGCGCGGTGCGAAGGTGATGGTGCCAAGCCCATGCGTGCGTGCGTGCGCGCGTGCGCGTTACGAAGGGCTCGCTTTTTGGCGGGAGGGGGACGACGTCTTTCGGCCGACCCTTGCTGCTGCTGCTACTACTACCTGTCGTTGGTCAACAACGGGATTCCTCAGCAGGGCGCTTGCGTGATCTGAGGTGGTGGGGACGGGCGGGACCGCCGGGGGGGGAAACGTGTACGGACGCGCGTTTGTCTGCGTCGTCCTTGGTTTGGATTTTTTTTTTCTTTCTATATTTTACAGCATGTTTGCCCTTTGCTTCCGAATGGTGGAGGCGGGAGGGTTTTGTGGTGGGCTTTAAGCTTGTTGGTGAGAGAGAGAGAGAGAGTGACAGAGTTGGGGATGGAGCGAAAAGTTTATCGTCAGTCGATCGCGTGGGGCTGGGGGAGAAGGGGGGATATAATTAGCGTGGAAGGTGTGCGCGGGGCCGAGATGTGGAACTTTCGGCTTCGGTCCTTGGGATTGGGTGAGGATGTTGAGGTGCGCGTCTGGTACAGGGGCGCTAGCCACATCGGGAAGTTGCGGATGCGGCGAGGTCGCGCAGTGGTGTCGCTCCGCGATAGTGATCAAGTTGTTGTCCGCTTGAGTTTGGCATCCTTTCCGGCGCGAAAGGGTAGGAGTATCCATGACGCCGGTCGACGCTGTTCATACCAGTTGACCCGCACACGTGATGTTGCTGTTGCACACCTGTCATCCTACCGGCTCGCGACGTCGCTACCATGGAGCCGAAAAGACAACAAACACACTTCTGCAACACACCTGAAGAGGGCCTCTTCAGAATAAGATGTCCATCCCCCATCAGCGTTTCTCGTCCTCCGTCCTGCCCAAATTTCCGTGGAAAATAGAGTGAAGGTGCTGCGACGCGTCGTGCGGCAAGGTCCGTCGAGCTTGACAGGGGCGGGAAAAAACGCTGCGAGTTTCTAGGCGATGCGGGCGAGACGGACATGCCAAGAAGTCTAGAAGGAATGGACGAAACCGCAAGGCTGCAAGGCACCGAGGCTGGTACGATCATCTTGTGATGCGGTGCGATTGTGAAGCAGCCCTGAGGGCTTGATGAAGGGGGCGCGGGATGATCACCGGCATGGGACAGGGTGCGGTGGTATCAAGGTTGTGGCGGTTGTCAGAAGGCTAGCGCGCGACTGCTCGTCACGGCTTGCCGTCGGTCCTGATGCTTGGTTTGTGATTTGCGGTGGCCCGAAAAAGAGTTTTTGGAGGTGGGAAGGGGGATCAGACGTGACGCTGCGAGGTAGAGAGAATAGACGAGAAAAGAGGATTAATAAGAGAATGACAATTGTATGAAATATTTTGATTCGTTGACATGGCACCTCAACCCTGGTGACAGTACCTCCTCGGTTTCCTGTTTCGGGTAGCGTCCTATTTTGGGTAACGCAGTCTGCTCTCCCATTACTGAACCATATGTTCTCGGACTTCAAGAGCATCATCCACCACCCCGCATGAAGATCACCACCGCGCTTACCGGCTGCGCTCGCAGCCTCTCGTCCATTCCCATCAAAGAGCCCAGACCGCCCTGCTGACCAGCTACTGCAGCAACGGAACGTGCCAGCCCTCCCACTTTTCGACTTCAATCCTTCCGTTTGATCTACCCGCACCGCCCTGCCAAGTGCGCGCGCGCGCGCACACACACACACACACACACACATACATCCATCGTCAGCAAGCATGTCGATGGCGCTGCCCGTTCATGCGCAAAAAAAAAAAAAAGATCCGCTAACCCAATCCGTCATCCCGCCCCGTCCCGCTTCCAACACCTCGCGTGTCACACTATTCCCGCGCGGGCACCCACACCTCGAAATGATCCCCCCCCCCCCACACCATCGGGGAGGCCGGCGAAGTAGCGGCGCCGATATGCTTTCCGCGAGCCGCCACGTACCCGGTTCCATGGTGCCGAAAGGGCAATTAAAAAAGAGTTCGATGTTAAGGCTGGTCCCGCCGTCATAGCGGCATCACACGCAGATTTGCGGAGGACGACGACGACATCGCAACTACATCCGCCGAGCGATGCGCGGCTATGAAGGGGGGAGAAAAAAAAAAAAGGGTGCTGGTGATCGGCCGCCAGGGGGCATAGGGCGCGTTTCTGTCGCAGGAAGCTAAAGGAAAATTTCGTCCAACGAGACGCTTCGTGATTGACAATGCGTGGTGTGTTCGGCCGCTCTTGTAATGCGCCTGGGCAGGGGTACGTCCGTGGAAATTCGCGGATGGAATTTTCTCATTGGTGCTTTTTGTCCGGTCTGGGAGAGCCCCGGTCCTGGTTCCATCTACCACACCCTCTCTCTCTTGCGCCAGGTACGGGGTTATATGTTGCGACAGCCTTGTTTGATTGCCACCGCTTCTTCCCCGCAAAGAAGTGCTGGATTGTGTCCTGTTTTTTTTTTTTCCTTTTCCAGCTTTTAAAAAGAAGGGCCGGTGGGCGTGCGAACATGTTTTGCACGGCTCGCGAGTAAGGTGCACTGAACATTTTCTCCACGAACCTCGCAGTGCTCTTTGGAAAGAGGACTTCAGTCCGGTTCGCTGCGCTTCAGCTTGCCTCTTTCACGAGACGGCGGTGTAGGTCTTTCATTCTTTTTGCCATTGCTTGTACCGACCATCCTACTGTGCGCATGCGCCATCTCTCAGTACAGTGCGGATGTTATAGAGCTATAGTAAATTCCAGTATTCATTGGATGTAGAAAGGATCTATCCGTATGATGCACTCTCATACACAACCATTACCTCGCAAGACTCGCTCTGCCAACACTCTGGAAAAAGCCGAGTGACACTCGCCAAGCCAAATAGAGGAGTCATGGTACCGAGGCTATTTGCAGCAGCTGCACGCGAATCACGGTGACCAGGAACGGAGTAAGTAGCAGCGCCGCCCAACGTACCCGTTCGGTCGTGTGGTGCCATACGAAACGGACCGCGAGACAGTTCCGCGACTGGGAGGAATGGCGGAGTACATAAGTGTGCAGTAGTGGGGGAAAAGGGAATCGAGGTGCCGAGCCGCGGTATACGGAGTTTGCGGAGTATTGAACACCGTACGTGCGAATGCGGAATAAACTCATGGAGGAGACGATCAGTGGCGAACTACGTACATCATCCAGAGTGACAGATCAGTGATGATAAAGGGTTAAAAAAACTCCCCACCCGCGGGATTGTGGAGGGAGCGAGAGTGGTTCCGCTCCCAGGAGAACCGATCGTGAAACGTGCTCAGATCACTCAGAATAATGCCTCACAGCGTCGCCTTTTCGTCACCCACCTTTTCTCCCTTCTCACCCGCGCAATCGATGGTTGTGGCGCAAAGCTGTACCTTCTCAGCCTGGCGCCTAAGACCCCACAGTGTTGTAACGCTCTGTTTCCACACATACATCCACACATCAGACGCGAAACTGCCTTCTTGAACCGTCGGTGTGTCTCATGACGACGTGGCTTCGTCCGACTCGCTCGCTCGGTCCTTTTAATAGCACTGTTAATCCTTCACTGGGCATCTTCGAACCCATCGGTGATGCCAAGGGTGGCGTACGTTGCATCGAGGTGTTGTAAGTCTGAAGTGAAGGTATATGAACTTTTGCTGTCTATAATTCGTTGCCTAGAGTAAAAAAAGGTAAGAAGAAGAGTGACGAAGCCGAAGTATATACGAGCTTGATATGTTCCGACCAGCGGAGGTCAGATATTTGCCTTGTCTGAAGCCCTATGTGCAAAGTTTGGTTGATGATCAGAATATTTTTGGCGTCCAAGAAAAGAAAAGTGGAAACATGCTCTGGACGCCAATAAGATGCAAATGGAAAGAAACAGCGCGTGCTGTGCCATGACAACGAAAAACGGCGGAAAAAGGTACAAATCCGTTGTCGCTCCAGAAGAAAGTATCTAGACAAAAAAGATTCAAAAAAAAAAAAAAACAGACAGTACGGGGTATCTACCTGAAGAACAACGCAACAGAAAGCGATGTGCAGCGGCCGTTTGCAAAGCTTCCACAAGAAAACAGTAAGGAAAAGGCGACGCGCTCGTCAACGTACAGCTGGATGATCCGGACTTCCAGGAGTCCAAAAGTGAAGAGGAAAAAAGAGTAAATGATCACCAGCTTATTCGAAAAGCCCAAAAACCTCCCGGGTCGTACGCGGAAGCGCTGCCGCAGAAATGTCAAAATATGAGAAGAAGGGAAAACACAAAGGAACTATTGACGCCTTCCTCGGCCAGGAAATCCGTACCAATCTGCGATACCGTCCAACGAACCTTTTGGTTTTACCTTTCCAACCGAAAATCGGCAACACCACCCTCCAGTCTATGTATGTACTCCAGCCCACCGATATGTACCGGCGTTCCCTTTCAGCCATCGTGAATCCAGAATATGGAAGGAACGCGCGCAATAATCATGAGAGTAGATTAACAGTTGAGGTGGCTAAACGACACCGTGCTGGCGCGGTTAGGATCTGAGAAAGCAAACGGTTTGCTAGGTGGTAGTAGTGGTGCGTCGAAATCACTCCTGTTACAATACGCGCGAAGGAACGCTCAAATCAGTCGAAAAGTTCAAAAGGTAGAAGAAGAACCGCTCTAGGATCCAATTCCATTCGCTGTGAAAAGTACTCACTCGTCTACAATGTTCCCAACGACGCTCTTCCGGTTAGGGATGTCGACAAGAACGGGGGTAAGCGTGCGCTTCTCAACGAGGCGCTCGCCAGTGGGGCTGTGGACAACCATGGCCGTAGGAGTGCCATTGCGACCCGCCCGGCGCAAAGACTCCTGCCGCGCAAGCTTGGGCTTCGGTTCCTCGTCAGGGATGACGAGGGTGGGCATTTGGCTAGCGGACGGCGGAGTAGCGGGGTCTGAACCAGTAAGGCTGCTGCTTCCCGGGCCCTGGAGGTGGGATTCGGAAGGAGTGAACTTCGTGTTCTTTTGGTTGCTGCTGATGGTCATGCTGCCAATACCGTTGGTGGCGTTGTGGCTGACGGCAGCGGCTTTCTGCGCACGTAGCATCTCCTGCTGCGCGCGCTGGCGGCTGATCGATACTTGCCGGGCGATCGCCACACGAGCGGCGTTCTGCACTTCTTCAGCACGCTCCTTCAACGTCGGTTGGCGCTTCGGGCCGGTCGATTGCTGTTGTGCTTGCTGATCCTCTTTCTGCTTCTGCTTCCGTTCCCGGAACTGCTGCTGCTGCTGAAGCATCATCTCCGCATCCTTATCACGCATCTGCTCTCCCTGCTGCTTCTCTGAACCGTGGGTAGAGTCGTACGAGGGCTTGCGGGCCTGTTGATCCCTCTTCGGGGAAGGAGCAGTGGCGGATGCCTGAGGCTGCGACGTTGGCGATTGCGACTGTGTCTGCTCCCGCTCCCGACGCTGCTGCTGCTGTCGTTGCTTTTCCAGCAAAGAATTCTGCCTCGCCACCGTTTCTTTTGCCTGCGCAAAGCTCTGGCCGCTCAAACTGCTCAGCGGGCTTTGGCTTTGCAAACTGAGGGTGCTCCCCGATCCAGATCCAGAGTTACCGAAGCCGGCCTGTGCGACAGCGGTCTGCAGTTGCAAATTCGGCTGTTTTTTCGTCACAATCTCCCAGTCCCCCACATCGACCATATCGCTACTGTACTTCGACTTCATCTTGTTGTCTTTTAAGCGAATTGCGGTTTCGTGGCTTTCTACGCTTTCGAAGCTGGCTTCGCTGTCACGAGTCGAAACACTGAAAGCAGGAGAAATCAAATCATTCCGGCGGGCGCCAAGTTCGCGGTCGGTCTCGGGCTCCGCAGTGATGTGCTTGGCCACAACTGGTTTCTCCTTCGGCGCCGGAGCATCATTGTTCTCATCACCAAAAGTGTTACGGCTAGGGGAAATGGGAGCAGTGAAAGAGCGCTGGAGTCTGTGGTGGGCCTTTGGAAGGCTCAAGTTTTTAGAAGGAGCAGGGCTCTGTCCGCGTGCTGGCACAGGCGAGTTCGAGCGGGAGCCGGTCATGGAATCGCGCGGGAACAGTGATAGCCCAAGCGTCGGGGTGTGGAAGGTGGGTGTCGCTGGTGATGTGGCACGGCGGGTCGGCCTCGGTAATGGTTCGTCCTCGCCTTGATCTGCCTGTTCCTTCAGACTCCTGTCGGCCATCTGCGCCGAGTTAGTGACGCGACCAGCGCGAAAGCATGAGAATAGGGGGTGTACCCTCAGGGAATCAGAGTTCAATGGCTTCAGCCTTTCCGTTCCCTGACGCCTCATGAGAAGGTTCGACTGTCTGTCGCCCTTAAGCAAGCTACCGAACATGACGCTGTATCGTTCCATTTCGATGGTGGGAATGTCGACATTCAACATAGGGCTTGTATCGGCCCTGACTAGCTGGGGCTTGGGCTCCTTGTGATGGAATCCAAACCGTGATGGTTTCTTCTTGGTTTCCCTCTCAGGCGAGGATTGGTCCTTAGGGGGTGGCTTTGGACTCCCTAACTCCGGGTAGGCATTCGGCATTCTAGGAGGATCCAGAGGTAATGTTGCGGCCCGGGCCTCCGCAGCAGCGCTGCTCTTGCTTCTCGACCTTCCTTTGGACTTCTTCTCCTCGGCCTTGCCACCCTTGCTCTTTTCATTATCCACCAGGTCGGCTCGACTGGAGACGACGTCTTCGTTGGTCCCTGTCCTCGCAGGTTCCGAAGGCATGGCCGGTGGCTGGGAGGGCTGCTGCAACTGGTAGAAGGGTGCGGGGGTAGCCGGTGGTTTGTCGGCAGGACGCCTGCCAAATATCGATTTCCACCTGCTGACCTTGGGCTTCTTGCCATCGCCTGTGGGAGGACGAGCGGACGGCGCCATGTCTGGGTCGGCAGTGTTGTCTTCGTTAGCGGAGCTAGCGTTTGCGTCTGCCTTCGGGTTGCTTGCGGGGTGTGATTGCTTCCACGCGTTCGCGTTTGCCTGGGTAGGACTACCGAGGGCCATGCCAATGGGTACAGTCTGGTCCCGGTGAAGCTTCTCCCTAGATTGATAGACGGCCTCCGGGGACGGGGTGGGAAAGTCAAAAGTCTGGTGTTCGTGCTGGACAACAATGGGAGCGCCGGTGGTGTGAAGAGCCCTGCTCCGCTCCATTGCGCTGTTAGCAGTCCGGGGTCGCGGCATTTCGTCGCCAGAAGCTGAAGCTGTGCCACTGTCGGCGCGCTTTGGCGGAGCCTTTTCGATATTGCGGGAGTCGTCGCGAGGCTCGGCGTCAGTACCGAGAAACTGGGGATTTGACACCGGGAGAGGGGCGTCCATGTAGCGAGTAGAGCGTTTGGAACGCTTTAGCGTCATGGACTTTGAGCGGGCTATTGCCTTAGCCATGGCTGGTATTTGAGATAGCGGATCGGGATGATCCCGTGGTGAAACTGGGCGGCAATGCGGCGGGGGAAGAAGGGAAAGAAAAATGTAAGGATAGGACGGCTCTCCCGAGAGCCAACAAAAGGGACGGAAGAAGGGAAGTTTCTGCAGAATTCACAAAACACAAACGGGCAAAAGGGCAGGAGCGCAGAAAGGCGCGCCGGCGGGAAGAATAGGGAAGGCATCTTGTATGGGCGTGCACGCGCGCCAGGCAGCGCAGAGCAGAAGCAGAGATTGCGCACGAGACATCGGGCCAGCCCTGTCGGCTTGGAGTCTCACGCAAATGAAGGGGCACCCACGCTCCTCGGGGGTACCCCAGCTCGGGCAGGGCTAGGGAGCGGACGCTTACTCGGCGCGGATTGGCCGGCTGGCAGCGCCACAGGCCTCTCTGTGCGCCGGGTAGATTTGCGAGAGGGGCGCTGGATCAGCCTCGCAGCAGGCTCCGAGGCTGCAAGAGAAGCCGGACCCTGCGGCACTGGCGGACTTGCGGTGGCGCCGGGGTGCGGGCGCAGGATTGCCCGTTGCTACGGGAGTTGTTTCACCTTGGACGGGGATTTCTCTTAAATTCGTGCGCGGCCAATTTCGCTAGAAGCCGCTGTCTTCGTCGAATGCCCGCGCCGAGCTCCAATCCTAGGCACCGGTGAGCGCGAGCGAGATGAGCCGCGCTCCCAGAAGCAGACGAGTGGTGATGGGCGCCCGCGGGCAGATCAGCAAATCTTGGTGGTGTGTGCGATAGGCGGCAGCAGTGGAGGTGGCAGCCTGAGGATGGGAGGCACAGCTGCAGATGCTCATCAGCGCGGGCGGAACTGGCGTCGCCGCACACAGTAAGCGGCGAGGGAGGTGCGGGTGCGCGTCCTGGACGGCGGGATTGTCACCGGCACCGGCAGCGGGACGGGGGCCTCGGCGCGGCGAGCGCGGGCGGGTGAGTGCTGGAGCACGCGGAGCGCAGTCCTTGGAGGAGGATGAGGTGGATGAGGTGCAGCACAGAGAGTCGAGGGCGGGCGGGTCTGGCTTGGGTTGGCAGCTGCAACGGGCCAGCGTGCGGCGGCGGCACCACTGGCAGATCGCGCCCAGGCAGCGGCCGCCAGGGCGACCCTTGGACCTTGCGACAAGCGCCCCTGTCCTCCTGCTCCACCACCGCCCTGTCCCACCGCCAACCTGAACGTTCATCTCATCAAACGTGCCCTGGGCCAGACCAGCGGAGACGCCCGCCTGTCTACAACGGCCAGCCGCCAGCCCAGCCCAGCAGTACGAGTAAACACGTTGTTTCAGCGCCGTCGTGCACTGCGTCACACCCGCTCACCACCACCGCTCGTCGCCCGCTGTCGCTCGATATTCGTTGTGCTATGATTGGCGCGCCGCAATGCTTGTGTATACAAGCCCACGCTATCCCACGTTTCACCTGACTCGTGCCTATTTCGAGGACCTGCGCAGACCCACGACCTGACGTCCGCCCGCCCGCGCCGCACCGGAAAATATTACAGTCCATGCTAATTAGTCGCTGCAGCCACTGCGGGCTCCTCATTATCGTCAAAACACCCTAAACCCGGCTCAATTCTGCAGCTAGATATGGCTGAATGCTTTGCTCTCGTATCCGTCCGGCATCTGCCAGCTCACAACCTCTTGATGGCGTCGTCGACGCTCCAGTTTTCATACCTCTCCGTCATCTCGCGCGTGATTCGCCGCGGCACCTTGTCCAGCGCGCGTCTGAAGTGCTCCACCCCGATGCGTCGCTTGTCGCCATGCTTGAGGCGATCTCGCAGCGTAGCCCGCGCCGCCTCTGAGCAGATTTCCACCACCTCCGCTCCGGAGTAGCCTTCCGTAAGCGTCGCGAGCTCCTCCAGATCCACGTCATCCGCCAACGGCCGCTTGTTGTCCACGAGCCGGATTTTGAGAATCGCCAAGCGCGCCTCTCTGTTTGGCGGCCCAACGTACAAGATGGCGTCGAAGCGCCCGGGGCGCATCAGCGCCGAATCCAAAACGTCCGGGCGGTTCGTCGCAGCTAGGACCAGCACGCCCTTCAGCGACTCGATGCCGTCCATCTCGTTCAGCAGCGTCGTGAGCACGTTGAGCCCGCTGAGCTGCTTGCCGCTCTCGCGCGACGCCCCGATCGAGTCAATCTCGTCGAAGAAGACGATGCTCGGGCTGGCGGCCCGCGCCTTTCTGAATACTTCGCGGACGGCCCTTTCGGTCTCTCCGACGTACATGCTAGTCAGTTCCGCGCCCTTTACCGCTAGGAAATTGAGGTCTGATTCAGTGGCCACGGCCTTGGCACACAGCGTCTTGGAGCAGCCAGGAGGTCCGTATAGGAGGATCCCTCGCTGCGGCTGGAGGTCAAGCTCTCGCATGTCGTCGGGATGCTAAAACACCGTTAGCGATCGCGCGCGCTTCTAGAAGCATGCCGCATTTGCCACTTGCTAGAGTAAAACTCACCCTGAAAGGCCATTCCGTGACCTCTTGCAGCGCCTGTTTGACGCTGTCCGACCCTCCAATGTCTGACCACCTGACCTTTGGCGTCTCAAGGAAGACCTCGTTCATCGCGGTGGGGCGCACCTGGAGAAGGGCGTCCTCAAAGTCCGCGAGCGACACAGCCGTTGCAACTTGATTGCCTCCGCCAGACACAGCCTCCCCGTTTGCATCATCGTGCTGCTCCTCACTGTGCTGTTGAACGTCCGTGTCGCCTAATGCGATCGCATCTCCGATCTCATTTGGCTCATTCCGTCCTCCGTCTTGCTTAAAGTACCTGTCGTAGGCTCGCTTGAGCGCCTTCTTATAGAGTGCCGCGAGGTCACGGCCGACGAAGCCGTGCGTCCGCCCGCCGATGTTCTCCGCCGTGTCGTCGGAGATCGGCCATTCCTTTTCTTGGAGCACCTTGAGGATGTCGATCCGAGCCCTTGCGTCCGGGACCGGGACTTCGATCTCGTCGGCAAACAGCTCAGGCGTCCGCAGGCTCGAATCGACGTCCATCAGGCGGGTCGTGGCGCCAATCACCAGCACCCGGGCCGTCTCCAGCTTCTGAATCTCCGTGGCTATGCATCTGGCGAGGCTCGATTTAGAGCTGTTCTCGTCGTTGCGCGGAGCCAGCGTCTCCAGCTTGTCGAAAATAATGACGCTCGGTTGCGCTGCCTTGGCTTCCTCGAAGCATTTCCGTAGAGCGATTTGGCTCTTTTCGGACGTGCTTCCTAGTGGCTCATCTACGTTGATGACCCTGCGCCACGGGGCTTCGGAAACCTTGCGAAGTAGCAAGCTCTTGCCCGTGCCCTCAGGGCCGTATAGAAGCACTCCTGTTGCGCGCTTCAGAAGGTAGGGATACTTGCGGCGTCGTAATTCGTTGGTCAGGTTGATCAGACGCTCGTTGAGGTCAAGGATCTGTTTGTGAAGACCACCGATACCCTCGGAATTGATCTTGAATACAGGGCGTTCCTCGGGCTCAACCTCTTCTGTCTCGACGACTTCGCCCTTCGCGAGCAGCTGGACGACACTTGCAGAAGTACAGACATATGGTGTTAGTGGCTCCTCGGAGGGCGGCTCTACTTTCTCCACCAAGTAGCGTTGCTTGCTTACGGTCTTGTGGCCTGCGGTGACGGATACAGCAAACGTTCCCCCCGGAAGGACCATGTCCACGCCGCCTATTATAATTTGTCAGCAAAGTAAGGATGCATAAGTAACAAAATCTGATATACATAGCTTTGAAAGAGCGACGGTACATGCAAAGGCTCTGACGAAGGGGAGAAAAAAAAAGTTGGAATACACTTACAAAGAGCGACTTTGGCAAAAAACTCAATCTCATCTTTGGAGACGATGCTATTACCGGCCTCGAATTCCTTGATGTATATTTTCTGTGCCCGCTTTAATTGCTGTGGTTCCAACTTGGTGATGGTGACTTTGTCTTCAAGCCGCAATCCGTACAATTCCTTCAAGGGCTCCTCGATAAAGGCCATACGCTTGGTATTTTGATTGCCAGGATCTTTAGACAGCCAGGCTACTCCCACGGCTTTGGGGGTGCCATCAGGCTGATCAAGCTGGCAGTAATCTCCAGTCTTTAAGCCGGCGGAGGTGAGATGCTTCAAGGGAATGTGGACCCTGAGTCCTCCGTCAAGGGCCTTGGGCGGCAAGGACGCCGCCTTGCTGCTGGTATGCCGGAGCGAGAACTGTGAGATATCCATGGTGGAGTTTCTGAGAGTCTGACTCGTGCTGCCTGGATATCCTTTGGCCGCAGGGAAGGCTCCAAGTCTCCCGACACTCTTTTCGCCAGAGCAAGCGCAATGAGTAGGCGAAGAGTCGTGAAAGTAGGCACCAATTAGCGGCAGGGAATTTTCCTTTGCGGCGAGAAAAAAAGTCAAGGTCGGCAGAACCGCGGGCAGAGCAAGACACGTCCTCCCGCGCGCGCGCAGCTTCACATCTTGCATCGCATCTCGTGCGCGCTCTCTGCTCTCACACACGTTCCCCAACTGCGATGCACCGCCGGTCCCCTCGCTAACCTCAATTGATGCCGCCGTTGCGCGCGCTGCCGTCGCAGTCCCTCCGCCCTGCATGGAGCCCCGGAGAGCTTTGCAGAGCCGCTACTACCGCCGCTGGCCTGCCGCACACGCATAACTTCCAAACCGCCGGTACTCGACCTTTCACGTCCACGCCAGACAAAGCCGATGCCAACGCAGGAGAGAGCGACGGGCCATCTCAGGGCATAGCCGATGATACAGGGAAAAGCCTCCCGCCAATCAGAAAAGGATGGCAAGTCGTGGATCAGCATGGAGTACGTTTCCAGGTTGGGGATCGGAGTGACGTTGTAAAAAGAAGGTGGAAAAATCGCAAACGGCGTCCGGCGGCTTCGCCCGTACGGGCTCTTTGGATCAAGCCTAATGATCGGTTGGAAAGATTGGCAAAGATGGGCTCTTCTCTGGACTCTAGGATAACTCGGCAGGATGGAGGCCGCATCGGAGCTATCACTAAGGACACTATCATGGACGATTCGACTTGGCACCGCCTGAAGCAAGGCTTGACCGAGGTGGCCGAATCTGATACAGCATCTGTGAAGTGGAGGAAAGTTTATGAGGACGAAGGACTTGGAAGTGAGAAAGGTAAAGAAATGTCACCTTCGAGCCAACAAAAAAGGCACGGAGACAGAAGGGACCATGAGGGGGAAACACTCCAAACTGGAACAACCGGAATAGAGCCTGACGTCAAGGCACAGGGACGTGAACCCGGACCGAAGGAACCAGAACCAAAGCCAGATCCAGTGAGCGTTAGGGAAAGGTTACGAGATGCCATCGGAAACATCAGAAGCACCCTGTCTGCGGAGCTCGAAGTCTATGAGAGGCCAAGCAGATATCGACGAGATGCTCCAGCTGCTCCCAAATCTATCCAGGAAGAGCGGCTTGACGAGCTGGAGGCCCTCCTTATCCAAGCATCTCGCCACCTGCGCGAGCTAAGAGGATATAGTGATACGCCAAAGGAGACCGAGGATACATCCCAAGATCTGCACAGGCCTATTCGTTATTTGTCAAAAGACCCTACCCGACCACTGCCTCACACCACTGGACAGGCTATACCACCTGCCCTGTTTGGCCCTCAAGGACGTCTTGTTCGGCCAAGTACTAATGAAGAAAAGTCTCAACCAGAAAAGCCACAGAGTTCGCACCTGGCTGATGATCTTTCAGAGGAGATCGGGGATTCACTTTCGAGCTTAGAAGCATCCGAAGTAGAAACCCGAAAACGGGATGTGAAATTAGAGGATGAATTATTTTCGGCCGATCTGAGCAAACCCCAAAAAAATTCAGGCTCCCTCCTCGGCGAACTGTTCCCTGAATTGGAGGGGAATAGCCGAGGAGCCCAACAGAGATCCGGGAACGAGCGGGAAGTACCAAGACTTAGTCTTGACTTTCAGGAGCAGAAACAGGAGCGCCGGAGCCGGCTATTGGGAAGAAAAGAATTCATCGACAGACAAATGCAAGCGATGTATCTGGACACGCTTGTCGTTGTAAAGCTATCAGGTCTGAGCAAATACCTGCACGAAGAAGATATCAAACGTCTTGTACCTTCGTCCAGCAAGTACATTGAAGGCTGGACGGACCCAAACTTCATCACAGGTACTGCAGTATCCTCTAAACCTCAATCCTCCATCGTTGATACTCACAATCACAACAGCATTTCCTGCTCGCAATGAACAGACACTTGAGCGTGTGGACCAATATTACGTCCTCTTCCGTAATGTCCGCAGCGCCCGCGACTTTCAGGAGCACGTCCGCAAACTGCACTTGACCGTCAAATCGCATGCCCCTAGCTCCCTCTCATCCCCCCTTCCCCCTCCCCCGGGTTATACAAACGATAAGGGCGTCGATCTCTACACTGCCCTCCATTCCTACACTATCGGTCCGCCGATTAGCAACAGGATCTTCTGCAGCATCGTTCCGACGCCGTACCCGCGAAACCTCCGTGCAGCCTTCCTTGCCGGTGGTTACGAGTCCATCGTTCCCCCAAACTCCAACCTCGCCAATCCGGACTCCGCAGCAGCCGCGTCTCACGAACCTACCCCTGCGAAGGTCCTGTTCCACGTAGAGGGCGCGCAGCCTTCGCTCGTTGAGCTGCGGAATACCATCGCCCGCGACGGAAAAGACCGTTGGCTGCCGTGGGCTATTGTCGGTGGTACCAATGGCCCTGAGGGAGTCGTACGCCTCGTGTCGCACTATGCACGCAATGAGGCGGTTGGCGATAATGCCGAGGCGCTCATGGTCAGGAAGATCCCGCCTAGATACATCATCACGTTTGAGAATAAGGCTGAGGCGGTCAGGTTCGTGCGGAGGTGGCATCGCATGCCGTTCAAGTGGAACGTTGGAGGTGTATATGAGGATGGGGAAGGCCCGCCGCAGGCGAGGGCGGAACTGCTATGGTAGGGTTCAAGCATATTCGTTCGGTATGGGATGATCACTGTATGATAGGATGCGCTTTTTTGTATAGAGGTACGGAGAAGCCCCTTAGATCTTGTACGGCTCCTGGTTGGATTCATGATAGACTCATGGAGGTTAGAGCAAGAGGAAAGACTATATGATCATGTTTTCCCATCCGATAACCTGACTCCGTAATGCTTCGATGAGCTTTGATACCGTTTGCTAGCAAGCCTATTTTCTCAAAAACCTGCCCAATCCGGAAACGCCTCGCTATGCTGATATCTAGATTCCCAATCCCCATGAGAAACCGCATCTAAATCCTAATGGTGTACCGTTCGGCAGCCTCCTTACTCATCCATCTGCCAGGCATACTCCAAATTCGCGCGATTCGCCTTCGCATTCCTAGCCTTGAACCACTCCCTCTCAAACCCATTACTCCTATCCACGCCATCCCACCGATGGCCCGGCCTAATCCCGTACCGATTCGGCTCAAACGCGCCCTTATACAGTGGCTTGCCCGTCCGGCTCTTCCCCTCCTTCTTGCTCGACAAGAACGCCAGCGCGGGATCGCTCCAGCGCTCCTTCTCCCTCAACTCCTCATTCAACTCCGCATCGTCCGCGGTGCGCGCCACGGGCATGTACTTCGCGTCCTTGAGCGCCTGCATGCGCGCAGCCTTCTCCGCGCGCTGCACGTCGCCCTTGGCCTCCTCCTCCTCGCGCCGCTTCTTCGCCTCCTCCTCCTCGGCGGCGCGGCGCGCCTCCGCGCGCTTCATGGCCACGTTGATGATGCGCCCGCTCGCGTCGCGGTAGATGGTCTCGTTCGCGGCGGCCCCGGCCTCGCGCATCGCCTGCTCCATGTGCCGCCGCTCGGCCCGCTGCCGCTTCTCCAGCGCCGCCGTCACCTGCTCCGCCGTCTGCAGGCCCGCTGCCGCGCCGGACTCCATGACGGGGCCGTCGTCGGCTTCGCCGCCGCCGCCGCCGTTGTTGTTGTCGAGGATCATGGGCGCTTCTTCGGACGCCGCTGCGCGCGCGGCGTTCTCGGCCGCTGCGGACGCGATGATGGCGTCCGCGGCGGCTTGCTCGGCGGACGAAGGCGCGGCGCTGCCGACGGTCTTCCAGCCGCTTGTCTTCTTTTTGCGGAATTCGGCGCTGTGGCCGGCGACTGTGTGCGAGGAGTTCTTGTTAGCGCGAGTCTGGGCTTGTCCTGCGTGATGATGCGGAGGGGAGGACGCAAGGTGAAGTTATGTGCTTGGAGGAGGGGGACTCGTTACTCACCCATCATTGGAGACTCATCGTCATCCTGCGTTTGGGGGCCGCTGTTCCAGCCCGTGACATCGTCGTCAGCGATGATGAGGCCGTCGCCGGCCTCGGCGGCGGCTTTTCTCTTGCGCTTTTTGCTCTTCTTCTCCGCGGGAGCATCGGCGGTGAGGTACTTCTTCGCGAGGTAGTCGGCGAGCGACATTGTGTGGTGGGTGGGCGTGATGGTGTTATATCGTTGGTGGAGCTCTGGGGAGCTCCAAAGTTCTGGGTGTGACGCTGCGCCAAGACAGCCCTTTGGATATAGGATTATGTCATCAACCCGTCCCGCCTAATAGCTGCATATCTCCTTTCAAGCTCTTCTCCCCACCAGAGATATTTACTAGACTTGAGAGCAATAATCTCTCAGAACCGTAGGGTCTGCTGTTATATTCCAACTATAAACTGGTTTCCTCCAACGACGCTCGTCTTCTATTTGCCTAATGCGCCTTCGCCCGGCTACCTCTTTAATGTC
This sequence comes from Neoscytalidium dimidiatum, assembly GCA_037367355.1. Classification (NCBI taxonomy): domain Eukaryota; kingdom Fungi; phylum Ascomycota; class Dothideomycetes; order Botryosphaeriales; family Botryosphaeriaceae; genus Neoscytalidium; species Neoscytalidium dimidiatum. The sequence goes on along the minus strand of CM074696.1, from coordinate 538,205 downwards.
AGAATCAAGCATTAGGGTTGCTTCTTGTGGAACTTGCTCAAAGCAACTCATTACGCCAAAAGTTCCCATTATATCTTAAGCACTGATGGAATCATCTTCTCGTGTTCTCTAGCCCCCTATGTGTTTCTCGGTTTACTCTCTTATCTAATAGTCAATGCCTTCCGCGACAGCTCGAGTTGCGTCTTAAGCTTTTGCTGTTGTGGTCAAAGCTCACAAAGCCTCGCAGTGTTTCTTCTGATCAAACAGCTGGACTTAAGACCATGAGAGTGGGTAGCTCTGAATCAGAAATGTTGGCTAGGAACAACTAGCAGAAGGAGAAGAGCTCAAATTATGTCTGGCAATCAATTTTCCTGGCTGCACGATGCTGTGTTTCAATAAGCGTGAGTAGGCCTACGAACAGCAGATCAGGCCGTTCTGGACCGCGAAGCCAACAGCAGATATGCAGCTGGTTGATGCAAGGGAACAGAGGATAGGCGTGGAAATGAAGTGGTGCTGAACTGGGATTGTAGGGGCTTAAGTCAGTGAACGTAAGGGCTGGGTGTGAGTGGATGCGGATATTGCGGAGCGCGTGGGTTACAGCTGGCAGATGTTTCATGTCAAATTGGTCCTACCACTCGGATCATAATACTTGATAGCGTGCGCGACGTCAGAGAGGGGCGTCGAGCGGCCGATGCGCGCGGAAGGCGGAATGGCGTTCATCGCATAAGGTTTAAAGTGGCTGAGGCATCATGCTGTTGGAGCTGTGGCAGTGCGTCGTTCGCTCCGTTACACGCTCGCTTCGAAATTTGTCGAGCTTGTTAGATCGCGAATGAGTGAGATTGAAGGCGGAAGAAGGTGGTAGTAAATTTGTCAACAGCATGACTCTGTGATTAAATTTCCTATCTGGGAAAGATCGCGCCAAGACCCAGAGTGAGTCAATCACGTGTGGCAATTCAACAGGCTGCCGTCCCTTTTGTTGCCTTGAATACGGCATCTTGATCCGACATTCCATGACTCCACCCTGACGCAGCAAACATGGCGCCCCGATCAGAGGAGGCTGCGGCGTGGTTCGCGGCTGTGTACCAGGCCGTGCAAGAGGTACCTATGGGCAAAGTCACATCTTATGGCCACATTGCACGGCTCGTGGGAAAGCGTAAGTTGAGAGAGCCTAAGCATCCGGCCGTACCCGGCGACGTCTCGAGGCTGACGACAGTTTCAACGACCAGCGGAATGCCCTAGGTACGTGAACATGGCCATCGGTGGCATCGGAGCGCGATTATTGTTGACCGTGATGTAGGCAGGTCGGTGTCTGTCTTAAACACCTCCCCTCGCCGAGCGACACCGAGCCAGCCCGCGGCGATCACGGCGGCGGCAGCAGCGACGACAGCGGCAGCAGGCGCGGACCGAGATGGCATAGCGGCAACGTGCCGTGGCAGCGCGTCATCAATTCAAAGGGCGTCATCAGTCCGAGGTACGTCCAGCCCCGACAACACACTACTTGTCTCAGCGCATAAGCAAGCGTTTTTTTCCCCGTGACCGTGGCTGTTGGGACGCGCTGCTGACCTTTGATCGGCCAACAAAGGGGTCCGGGAGGTGCCAGCCGACAAGCAGCAGCTCTGCGCCGTGAAGGGGTCCACGTGGGCCGCGGCAACCTGGGCGAGTACCTCGTCGATCTTTCAAGATACGGCTGGTTTCCCAACGAGCTGCCCAGCGAGGCGGCGGGATTTGAGAGCAGCAGCGATGAGGCCGAGGAGGGCACGGAGGAAGCAGCAGCTGACGAGTGAGGGGGCTCGGAATCGGATTACCTTGGTGGTCGATAGATAGGGTGGGATGGCTGGATGTATTACCTTGCCTGATTGCTGGGGCTGCGGCGGGCGGCGGCGCGCGCATGTGGAGTCAGCGGCGGCGGCGCGTCGTGCGAGGCCGAAGCGATGCGGAGGATCGGCTCTCCCTGCGGCGCGTCACTTCCCTCCCCTCTCCCGTCATCAACCGAAGGACACATTGCAAGAGCACGTTCACGGGTCCGTGATTGCGACATGACATCTCCACTGCAAGCTGGGTCGGCCGTCGTGAGGCGCGCAGCAGCAGACAGAGGCACCCCACCAGACGTCAGCCGGCAGGCGGCGCCTGCGGTTGCGCGATGAGAGCACGTTCCTGTACCTGACGTCCGCGGGCGAAAGCAAGGCTACAGGCTGACAGGCTGGGCCCGGTATCACACTCTCCTATCAGCGTCCGAGGCCTGGAGCATGGAACGCGCGACCGGCCTCGACGGCCATCCCAGGCCGGGTCCCGTGGCTCATCTGCCACAAGCCGGCGCCAGCCCTCTTATCTCGGGTCCCTTTGTCCAGACTTGGTAGCAATAGGCCTGGCCGGCGCGTCATCTGGCACTGCGTACATAAACAACAGCCTCCTTTGTCCTACTTTCCACGCCTTTCTCTGCATTTACTAGTTCTTGTATCGCACTTTCCGCAAACACTCGAGATCCAAGCTCTCCCCGTCCAGAACATCTCCCTTTTCGGACACCGCAAGAGCACCTGCTGCGCATAGCACCGCCACTACCTCCTCCTCCTCCTCCTCCCCGAGTGACTCAGCTCCGACTCATCATCCGGACACATCCACTTGACCTTTAAGTCACCGACCTCCTTGTCGCCTGCCTCTATCCCTCACAACTCTTAATCAACCTACCTACCCAACCATTAGTCCACCGCGCGCCCTACCGAACATATCACCCCTCCTCACTCCAAGTCGTTCTCTACTATCACCCTCCACCATGGCTTCTGAGCAGACCTTCTCCACCTCCGATCTGCGCGCCAACGCTGTTGATTATCAGCGCGACCATGAGCAGAAGGCGAAGTGGGCAAGTGGCCAGGCCTGGGGTCCCGGCCGGCCGCTGGGCAGCAACCCAAGGCCCTTCCGCATCAGCGCCAGGTGAGCTCACTAATCTCATGGATATCAAAGCTCCAGTTGCTGACCTCATCTTCAGGGCCGCAGCAGCCCATCGTCGCGACAAGGCTAAGCAGGTTGCGCACGCCGCGCGCAACCGCAAGCAAGACATCATGCCCTTCGACCAGTACACCAGTGGCGAGTCAACAGACGAGGATCCGGTCGAGCCCTCAGCGGCACCGGAGCCTGACGCCGAGATCACATACTCGTTTGACGCGGAGAAGGGACCCAGCCACGGCAGCCAGATCCTCAACCAGGCGCTGCTCCAGGCGATCGAGCGCTTCGAGGATCGCAAGACGCACGAGCTGGTGACCGAGGAGTACGAGGTCCTGGACGAGAACGGCGAGCCTGCCATCACGCGCAACCGCGGCAAGGGCAAGAAGGCGGCCAGGTCCGAGGACGACGACTGGGAACACGTCTAAGCGGAATGGAGGATGAGTTGCGACCAGACTACCGACATTCTTTTTTGCGCGCTTCACACGATAATGGCTTTTGCTTTGCTTTGTTTTTGATGGCGTTGATACGACGGATTGGCTCTCACGAGCGATCATACACCTAGGTGGTTTTCGGATTAGGTTTGCATAGCATGCGGGCATTCATTAGAGGAGCATCTGGGTTACGGGCGGCGCTTCTCGAGGACATGATGACCCCCCCTTTGCGGGTTGACTTTGGTGGCTTTCAGTGGCTTGCGGACAGACTGCGTCTGGCTTTGTAGCATTCGGTAGTGGCGGACTGCCCAATACAAGCTCTCAAACCCCACGTTCTTGCTTTGACGATGATGGAAGTGGCATTCATGAGGCTGGAGGGGGGTTGGAGGGGCTTATCGATCGGGCTTGTCCGATGGTGCGGAGGCAGGCACGGCAAGGCGGAGGCACGGAGGGAGGGCGGGAGCAGGAGCTTGATTGCCGGTTGCCGCAAGTCCGGGCAGCTGCACACGGGGCTGTGCCAAGGCGCCCCCGGCAGGCGGGAGGCGACGTCATGTCGCTTTGGCGTGACGCTACGTGACAGGCCGGCCGAGAACGACATCACACTCGCGCATTCGCGTCCTTATCCATGCAAATGAGGCTGTGCCCACCACCTCCGTGTTTCTTCGCTTTTACTCTCGCATTCCTCACGAACTCCTAACTAGTTTGGCTTCTAGAAACTCCGCTGCGCTAATGCAATCGCTGCTTGGCCGCCTGCCACCTCCGCCTTATCGCTGAAAAACGTTAACTATCCCCCCGTCTCCGCCTTATCGACTTTTAGCCTGCGAACGGCCAGCGTCGTCCTCCTCATTCCTTCGCCGGCAGCCCCTGTCGCATGTGTCGCCCACAACGATAATTCTTCCACAATGGTCAAGCACGAGCCGCCAACATCACGGCCACCGCGCCCGCGATGGGTGCTCCACGTCCAGGCGCAATTCTGGCGCGTCCTCATGCAGATTGGCATGATCCTTCACCGTATGGCCTCACCCAGACCGCCTCGGCCATCGTTCACCCGCACCGTGCCCACCACCGTCTCGCCATGCAAGGGCCAATTCAAGCTACAATTCTACGTGCCGGACGACTACGAAATACAAAAACGTCTAAGGGACAAAAAGTTTCCCGTCGTCGTCAACTTCCACGGCGGCGGCTTCACGTTGGGCCAGGCGACGGACGACGCTCGTTGGTGCGCTACTGTGGTGCAAGAGGTGGGCGCCGTCGTCGTGAGCGTCGACTACCGCCGTGCACCAGAGCATCCCTTCCCGACGGCCGTCGAGGATGGCGTCGACGCCATCCTGTACCTGGCTGAGCACGCCGAGTCGCTCAACATCGACATCGAGCGTGTTGCCGTCTCGGGCTTCAGCAGCGGCGGTAATATGAGTCTCACCGTCCCACTGCGTCTCCAGGGCGAAGTGATTCCCGAGCCTGCCGACGCAGAAACCCCGTACGGCATGCGACCAGCCCCAGCCTCCACCGACAATATTCCTCAGAAGTCGCTGAGCCAGGGCCGCACGCTGGTGAACGTGCGGAGGGAACTGCATCTCAAGGCTATTGTTGCCTGGTATCCCTCGACCGACTATACTGTCACGCGTGAGCAGCGCCGCATGACTTGCATCCGCAAGGACCAGGAGCTGCCCGCTGTGTTTACCCAGCTCTTCGACGAGAGCTACCTTTCTCCACCGACGATGGACATGGCGAATCCCTACCTCTCGCCCGGCGTGGCTCCGTCGGCCATGCTGGCCGGCTTGCCCGAGGATATCATCATGTTTACGTGTGAGTGGGACATGTTGCTCGCCGAAGGCGAGCGATTGAGAGACCGCCTGCTCGAAATGGGCAAGAATGTTGTCTACACGATGGTGCCGGGCGTCCCGCACGGGTGGGATAAGGCCCCCAACCCCATTCGGCCGACGCCCGGAGTTCAGGAGCACTACCTGTCTGCCTGCAGGGAGCTCAGGCGTGTGTTCCATGAGGCGTTGCCGGAAGGTGCGTACGAGAGAGAACTCGAAGAGGGCAGGGGGGGCCCAAGCCGGTCTTTCAGTCACAGGAGAAGAAGCGTGGTGAACTAGATTCTCTACTGTCGTTTGGGATGCATGGATAGGAAGAGGGTTGCGGAGGCGCTGGTAGGGCCGTCTCCCCTACGCGTTCAGCGTTTCAGGTTCTCGTTACGTCTTTTTCACGATGGGCATGAATGTATTATGGGAAAAGCGCCGTTGTTTTGAGTGCTACGTCTTAGCGATATGATATCAACGTCTGGCAAGTTCGGCTTTCTTTGTTTTTCTCGTCCAGATTGGGAAAGGGCATGGGGTTGACGGAGTTTGTTTACATGGTTGTTTCATTCGTTTGCGTTTGCTTTTGACTTCAATTCTGTCGTGTACATCGATGCAATACTACGTTTTTCCATCGAAGCCGGTGAGTGCATTACGTTGTAAGGGCAACGGCTTGCGCAAGGAGGTAAGCATGCGCCTGCGTGATTTCTGATCACATCCTGATTGGGTATGTGTCTGATCCAAATTTAGACTGCGGCCCCTCCCGAGTGCTGACGAATGGCTTCATGATCCGGAAAGTTACTGAGCTCGCTTTTGTCGGATATCGTTGGTCTCATTACTCAGACATCTCTTTGATCTCGGAAGCTCTCTTTCTATTCCTGAGGTCTTCTCCCTGTCTAATACTCCTTTCACTTTGAACAGGTGTGCTCCAAATCGCAACTCGCTGCACTACAAATAGGCTTTTCTTTCCCAGAAACCTTAACGCCAAGCAAAAACATGAGTCTAACCACCTTTCACTTCAGCCTTCAACAAGCATCCTTTCCGATCTCTCCATGCTCACTCCTCATAATCAATCAACCCACCCCCTGAATCCTCAGACGTCTGCTTCGACCACAGCCGCCAGTACCTCCCCTTTCTCCCTAACAGCTCCGCATGGGTCCCCCTCTCTACAATCTCCCCGTTCTCCACCACCAAGATCAGATCCGCATTCACGACGGTCGACAACCGGTGCGCAATCACGAACGTCGTGCGGCCCCTGCTCAGCCTGGCGAACGCGCCCTGTATCTGCGCCTCGGTGCTCGAGTCGACGGCGCTGGTCGCCTCGTCCAGCAGCACGAGCCGCGGGTCCTTGAGGAAGACGCGGGCGATGGCGATGCGCTGCAGCTCGCCGCCGCTCAGGCGCACGCCGCGCTCGCCCACGCGCGAGCCGTAGCCGTCCGGGAACGACAGGATCTTGTCGTGGATGGCGGCCAGGCGGCAGGCGGCGTGCACGTCGGCGTCGGTGGCGGCGGCGCCGGGCGCGGCGTAGCGCAGGTTCTCCATGATGGTGCGGTTGAAGAGCGAGGGGTCCTGCGGGACGACGCCGAAGGCGTCGCGGAGCGAGGCCAGCGCCACGCCGCGGACGTCCTGGCCGTCGATCAGGACCGCGCCGGCCGTGGCGTCGTAGAAGCGGAAGAGCAGCTTGAGCAGCGTGGACTTGCCGCCGCCCGTCTGGCCGACGAGGGCGACCGTCTGGCCCGGGTGCGCCGTGAAGGCGACGTCCTTGAGGACGGGCTTGCGCGCGTCGTACGCGAAGGAGACGCCGGCGAAGTCGACGCGGCCGGGGCCGGGCCGCAGCGGTTCGGCGTCGGGAGGGTCGCGGACGGTGGGCTCGGTGAGCAGGACCTGCAGGAGCCGCTCCGCGCTGACGAGGACGGAGGACGTGTGGCGGTAGGTCCAGGTCAGGTGGCCGAGCGGCGATTCGATCTCGTTCCAGTACGTCAGCAGCATGACGAAGTTGCCGACGGCGGACGTGCCGGACGCGATGCGGTAGGCGGCGAGCGTGGCCGCGGAGAGCAGGCCGAGCGCCATGACCACGTCTTGCGTCGTGTCGATGCACTGGCTGATGTCCCAGTAGCGGACCTCGGCCTTTGTGTTGCGCTTCACGGCGGCGAGGTAGCGGTCCTGTTCGTGAGCACGCCGGTTGTTGTAGGCGACCGTCTGCCAGTTGCTGACGGCGTCGTACAGGACTTCGTTCTCCTTCCGCGATGCCTCGTTGTACTCGCGTTTGTGCGAGATGGCGAAGTTGTTGCCCCGAAGCCCGATGTAGATGTACGCGATGGACGTGGTAGCGATGATCAGCGCCATGTAGGCGTCGAAGACGGACGAAAGGTAAGTAGCTGCCACGATCAGGTCAACGAGCATTGGGCCTGCTCCGAAGACGACAGTGTCAATAAGAGACCCGAGATCGGTGCCTTGCTCGATGGCTTTGAGAAGCTCGCCAGAGCTCTTGGATGTGTGGTAATCCATGGAAAGGCCCATGACGTGGTTGAACGCCATGGAGGTCAACTGCTGCCGAGTGTACGCGCCGATACGGTTGGTAGCCATTGATTTGAGCAGTTCCACTCCGACCGCCGTTTGAAGGATGTGAAGGCACGACCATACCAAAAGCTCCTTTATCGGGAAGTACCCTACTGAGGTCAGCTCTCGTGCAACCCTGCACCACGTACACCGGGGTATTCACCTTGTCCATGAGCTCCGGTGAGGGCATCAGTGATGATGCCGAGTTGGCGAGGGATTAAAAGAGTGAGAGCACGCTCCACGCAAATGCAAATTAGCATAACTCCGAGCCACATTTGCATCGTCCTGTTGTTTGAGGGCCAGATGTGGGGGAGGAAGATGGAAAAGCCTTTGAGGTAGTTCCACAGTCCTCCCTGCTGCTGAATGCGCTTTCTCTGGCGTTCACTGAACTCTTCGTCGTCCGAATCGTCCGTTTCATCGGAGTCGCTATCAGAGTCATCGTCTTTGTTGAATGACGGGGGTAGGCTGCCGTATTGAGACCCGAGATCTGATGTGCTCGTTGCGATGTGATCGAGACTCCCGATCAGAGGCTCGTTCTCTTCGTCCCGCGCTTCAGCTTTGGCGGAGGAAAAGACGGCGAATAGCCCTACAAGTACTAATAACAGTTCCAAGGCAATACGAGATATTCCCACAGGTAGCAGAAGGGGATTCGAGATCGTCGGTGTGTAGCGCGAAGAAAGTGAAATGGCGAGCAAAGCAACGTCAAGGAAAGCACCGATTGACCAAGCACCCAGGCAAGCATGCCAGACGGGATCTTGGGTTTCAAGGATCGAAACGAGAACGCATGTCCACACAAGCGCAGAGGACAAGAGGTAAATCTTGTACTGGATTCAGAGAGCTGGATCTAGAATGAGAGTGGTCGTAGGCTTACCATGAAGTGCTGAGGTACAGGGTTTTGGACTTGACTAATCGCGAAAGGTGCATAGAGGGTGCATTCTCCTATCTATATGGCTGTCAGATACCGTGCGCAGTTTGCGTTTCCGAGCACTTACGAATGCCACAATGACCCCCAACAAGATCCATAGGGCGAATTTGCGTCGCCTCGCGGTCGAAGGATTTTTTTGACTCTTTTGCAGTGTACATGCCGCAATCGCAACGGTCAAAAAGTAGTACAGGCCAATGATAGCTGGGCCAAGGTAATGTAGAACCGCGACAGGCTCCGGGCGGAGCCGGACAATAGAAACCGTCGAAGCCATAATGAGACGAAAAGCGGAGGGGCCGCAGAAGAAGATATATAAATACTCGAGTCTTCGTTCCCCATGGCACAAGTCGATTTAGGCTACAAATGTATCCTTATGAAGTCTCAGCCTCAAGTGGCGGTAACAGTAAGTCTGACCGGCCCTTCCCCATATGGGTTAGCTGATTTCGTGTTGCCGCATTCGGAATAGCGCCGACACGATATCTGACTCACCTGTGACTCTACGCTCGCGTCCGAGCAATCGCATTACGCCACTAGCCCCGCCCATGAGCCTCTTCACTTGGCCCATAAGCATTTAGTGAAGATGCTTATATGCACTAGTCAGAGCATCAGTATAGCTTATTCTAGGCAGCAGCCTAGGTTTCTGTCTTACCCACCAATCGTTGTTCAAATAATATCCGTCGCTTAAATTTTTGTACGTTCGGTTGAAGGAGCCAGAACGGGAAATACCTACAGTGGACTCATGTTCCGTGCAGGGCTCTCAATTTACTGCGCCACTCATTCGGTCCGCTTCTCGTTGATGCACCATAAGCCCATTTGCCCGGGCTGAATTTGTGCAGTGAAATCTTAGCCGAACGAATTAGGCCGGACAAAAGATTCGGGGTTTACCGTCAGCGATGACCTTTTTGAAAGAGGTTCCTTCACCTCTGCTGCCACGTTACGTTACTGAAGCAATCTGTGTTGCGTCATCTCCAGAATCTGCACTTGGCGAATGTCAATAGCGCCCAACTTGTACAATATGAGCTCTTCTTTTATACTCCTTTCCGCGATGGTCTTATACCCATGTATATATTTGGATGGACGAAGTAGGCGGAGGTCTTTGTCATGGCGTATTCCAAGAGATTCTGTACATCAATGGTAAGCAGAAGCTCCTCACGTGACTAAGACAGCCGTCTGGGCATAAAACGTTGACCGATATGGTGTTCGTAGTCATATCTTGAATATAGTTATATCACTACAGCCTGAGCGTTAAGTCCTTTGGTTCATTCTGTGCTGGGTTATACTTATATGCAGCTCACGAGTGAAATGATGATAGCTCAAGTGTAAAAGTCCACTGCAAGTTACAATATTAAGTGCTTCCATGAGATTATTTTTTCAATTCGGCCAAGATCGTGCAACTTAAAGAAGTCAAAAACAAAGTGGCAAAGACGCCAGGTGAAGTAGAAAATCAAAGCACAATAACCCTCTATCTACCTATAATGACTATCCAGTAGAAATATCATGGCTGAAGTAAATCCCGATTTCCGAATTGGCGCTTCCATCCATATTGTTTCACAAGCCTTAGGAACGGTGAGTATTACTTCTGAATGGACTTGCGTAAAATGATGCTGTTGGCTCTCGAGATGTTTTTAAATTGAATTTTCACTACGTAAAAAATACCAGACTCCCGCACCGTCTCAGCCTATCTGGTTTCTATTTGTACACGCAGATGGCACTGCTGAGCTCATCGTTCTGGCTACCGTCGTATCCGGAGCCCGACGGAGCACGCAGATTCGCAATGTCTTCAGTGAACCAGTTGTTCCTGCCACTGCAATTGTCATTCCTTATAAAGGTTAACACTAGATATCAATACGTTCCATGGCCGTTTACTCACTCAAAGAACCGGCAGTTGAATCGACCAAGCTTGAAGGAGCTGACATTGTCCTTCATAGAATTAGGGAGGGGGACTGGTTGTTTAAAAGTAAATGTTAGCTTTTTTTTTTTTAAGAGATAGAAAGGGTCCAAGAGACGTACGGCACTGGTCGTACGCGGTGATGGCCATGTCAGCCCATTCGCCCTGGTAGTCCTTCTCGGAAAAGAGCCTGATAGAATCGCGTCCTTGACGAGCCTGAAGCTGGGCATCCGCAACGGCAACAGGGCTAGCAGAGCTGGGTAGGGCAAGAGCCACGATTGCGGAAGCGATGAAAACGAATGTCTGCATTTTGGTAGTTTTGTAAAGGGCGAGTGTGGCTCAAGAGCAAGGGAACTGCTGTTGGTTTGAGTTGGTCAAAAGGTCAACGCACATCAGTTTATATATCCTGTGTGAGACAATTCCGGCAATTGTTCTGCAGAGGGTCTGGCCACTTTCCCTCGTGTTTCTTCAGCTAGACTTATTCATGACAGAGGGCAGATTTCTTGGTGGACTGCTCTCGGCGAGAGTAGCAGATTGCTAGAGGAGCTCCGTGCGGCATACCAAGGCCTTCGAGGGATCCACAGCATTCTTCATTAGGCAAAGCATCTATTGAAAGTCCGAAGGTCATGTCATGAATGAGCTCCGAGACGTGCCGCGTATAGGGGTGGCCTGACACTTACCACCTTTAGAAGCGGTTCTTGAATAGCTACAGCGCTGGTACCAATGTGCTCGAGACTTATAAGGCAAAGAAGTGACCCGGTGTCTTTCAAATCATCCAGATTATCCCAGGACGCATCCTTTACATTCTCTTGTTCATCGCCGCCCATTCTCATGATGCGCTCCCTTCTCGCTATCCTCGCCACCGGCCTGACCATCGTGACTGGCGCCTTTGCCGTCGACTGCCAGGGTGTACAATTCACAGATGCAGATGTCGACAATTGCGTTGCAGAGCTCTGCAACTGGGACGCAGGCAAGGGCCCAGGTGGCTACCCACACCACTTCGGCAACCGAGAGAACCTGAACTTGGGTTCTTACACCACGAATCCGGACCTGTACGAATATCCTCTATTTGATAAAGGTCGAGTCTATACTGGAGGTAGGTCCATCCCACCGCATGATTTTCATCCCATCGGGATGCGGGGAGGGCGGGGAGGCTGATCCACAAGCTCCAGGAGCACCCGGCGCGGACCGATGCATTGCGCACTTCGACCCGAACACATGGAAGTGCACCAAAGTTGGCGCGATGACGCACAGGAATGCTCCTACGAGGAATGGATTTGTTCTCTGCACCTGAGGAGAGGGGGGTGAGCAAGAGGTAGATAATCCATATCAATTCTCAAAATGATCTGCAGCTGTGGGCGTGTTCGTGAAAATATCTTGTGTTAGTCATTTTTCCAATCATGAGTTGTCTGCTTGTATTTCTGTCCGCTGAGCAGTATCATGGAAGGCGGTGTCGGCAAGAAAAGAAGGATGAGGCTTGGGTCGCTCCTAATCGGCTCTCATCGCTCGGGTTCGGTGCGAGCTTGCACTTGCCCAGAACACTCTCGTGATACTGCACAGACCTACATACGAATGATGTATCTGTGTGCTGCGGTAAATAGCGCGCATGGCAGTCGCCAAGAATGCCGTTCTACCAATACGAGTGGCATACCTGAAATAAGGTTTTTCTGTCGGTGCTGAATCGACAGCACCGGATTAAAGGGGAATATGGTGGAACCCGAGGAACCCCATCAGGCCCTATAGTGTAGTCAAGTAGACGTTCGAGCATCGTGGATAATCCTAGGGTTCCACTTCTTTGCTTTTGTATGTTGCAGTAGACATATTATGCTTATTCCAAGCGGCACCGTAAAATCGGCCACCAAAGGACGGAACCTGTGGAGATTGAGCGACGGTGCGTGCATCGGCGGCCTGAAGCTATTCTATGTCATGGCGAGATACGTGTCAGCTGCAGTAGCAAGACCTATCTCAACTCGAGTGGTATTCCGCACGTCCAGCAAGCTCTTTCGCCAATAGCACGCCGTTTTCCCTGGGCTGCACCCCACCCCGCTATCTCGGCCACGCAACTTTCACCGAGCACGGATGTCTCCCACACCCTGGCTGCAAATACAGATCGCACAGTTTCTTCCTCTGAGGCTGACCTCAAGATCATGGGCCCCTTTACAGCCGTGCCCTCCGACGAAAAGGCTACTGAAAATGCGCTGTGGGAACCGTGGCTTGCCTTCATTAATTTCGTCGCAGGGACTGTACATGACAAGCAGGGCCCGCTTATCGAGCTCACTGACGCCATGAAGCAACTGTGTGGTGCCGATGATCGGAAATCTAGTTTACTTTTTGGAGTAAGCGAATTGTGTGGAACAAATGACCGTCGCTGGGTCTAGTGTTTAGGGAGCAGTACGATGTCAGTAAGTCGATCGTCGTGGCCTTTTTTTTTTTTTTCTTTCTGGAACTTTCTCTGGCACAGGCCTACTCTCAGATCGACTCCCGCTTTGGAACCTATAATACTTAAATTTATAATGCATAAACTATATAATCTTCTTTATACAGCCCTCAACCTAAATGATACTCTAGAGGGGTTCTTAAACAGTTTATCGTATTGTAGAATCACTGTGCTGACGAAGTCAAAAGGATAGCAATTCCATGACCTACGGCGCCCTAATGATTCTTAAGTCTATAGGCCTCAACTCTTAGCAGATGCAACTCTTAATGGCTCTATAGGGCTGCGTTAAGGTCGTCTTGGTTCTTGTCTACACTGTGTTCCTCGCCGACCACTTCAGCGGTCGCGTCCTCCTCATCGGCGCGCTAGTTAGCCTCTGATGTCTTGACTACCTCAGCGTCTACTTCAGCCTCGCCAACACCCACGTAGGCCCTAGTGTTGCAACGTATTTCGCCATCGGTAAGCCGCACGTTTCATCTCCGCTTTGTACCAAGATGCTAACGTTCAACGGGCTACAGATTCGGCCACCGCGCGCTCGCGCAACGCCATCGTAACGGTGGCACTCGGCTACCAGAACGTACTAAAGTTTTTGATCTCACGCTTCTTGCCGAGCATAACGACCAATATACGGGCGTGAGGCCTGTTCACGCTATTCGCGGCCTGCACGCGCGTGGTGGTCGGGAATCTCTTATCCCTCGTTCTGAAGAGCTTGGCAGAACCGCTGCAAGAACAGATGAAACGCACCGGGCTGGGAACGACCACAGCTATCCGTATATACCTCGCTCAATGCATGCAGTACTTATGAGCTTTTCCACGCTGATCCGCCATATGCGCTCATAGCTGTGATGAGGTATTCTGACTTCCCGTTCGCGTTTGCCCGATGCGTTCAGGAAGACCCCATTGAACATGCACACTACTAAAGCGCATCTCCACTGTATAAAGTTGATATACGAATCATGTCCTTATCTTTGAGGTTTGTACTTGATTTCAAAGACTCAGTGAAGGAGCTGGAGAAGGAAGTAAAATGAAGCAAAGCGCGAGTTTGGTTACTATGTAGAAGTGCCTCGAAAACTGAGAGATCTAGTTGATATACGAATTTGAAATTGTGGAGAATAGGACTAGCGCTCTGTCAACGTCACACGTGTTGATTACACTTGCATGAACGCGAGAGTTTCTGATGTCCGAGGCACGTACTGTAGTACTTATATTGGTAACATCCGTCTGAGCCATTTCTGGACTAGCGTTCGCTGACGATGGGGGTTTTCGCCCTTTTCCGGAAAATGACCTTGGTGATTTGTGCAATCTCTCCATGCCAAACAAAGCATTACCGGTCATTTTATCCGTGTACTTAGTAATGCTCAGATAAATTTGCGCACATACTTTTTCAAAAAAGATCATGTTCAGTTCATTACTCTCAGCAGAGCAATTCGTGCTGTATTTGTTCTCGTGTTCGTTTAAACGCTCGGACCCACGATTTTGCGAGGACCTTTTCGCAGAAGGGCTTGATGGCAATGCCTGATGAGATGGGAAAGGACGTTCTTTCTTTCCATTCGCGGACTCGGAACAGATACTTCCATTACTTTCGTCAGTATCGACAGCTTTCATGGCTCAAGGTATTGAACTTACCTAGGTGTTTTCATGGGATCTACTTCCATGCTTCTTGTCTTCTTCACCATTACCCACCCAGCCTCGCTTGCGGCGTCGCCTGTAGGCAGTCCGATAATCACAGAGGGTTTTTGTTCTTTAGTGATGGCTCGCCTAAATTTTTGTTAGAACTTGTCTCGAAAGTGCCACGACGGGCGTGACAAACCAAGACCCTCTTTCTAAAAGCGGGAGCTTCGCTTCTATTCTTTTAAGAGTAGCTGAAACCGATTTGTGCATATATCTGCTTTTGATTGCAAATGACATTATCCTGGTCCTCAGACGTATGGGGACGTTTGGTGAACTTGGTATTTTCCGAAGAAAAAGCTTGCACGGTTAGCAAGGAACCTTGATTAGAGTAAGTAAAGTAAGGAACAGATTAGATAGTGCTCAGAGCGATTTATGAAAACCCAGTA
Source organism: Neoscytalidium dimidiatum (assembly GCA_037367355.1). Classification (NCBI taxonomy): domain Eukaryota; kingdom Fungi; phylum Ascomycota; class Dothideomycetes; order Botryosphaeriales; family Botryosphaeriaceae; genus Neoscytalidium; species Neoscytalidium dimidiatum. The sequence goes on along the minus strand of CM074696.1, from coordinate 523,196 downwards.
GCCTGTCTGTTCGGATAAATGCGGAGCCTTTGCAAAATCAGCCTCGTCCCGATGATGACATGGCTTTCCACAGCTGAGCAGGCTGACAAGCACAGCCCACTGAATTCGTCGGTGAGGCATGTTAGGAAAGTATTGGGGACCTTGCATAAGTCCTAAAAAAGGGAATTTCAAATTTAATTCATGTACAGCCACCGGCAGCCTTTGACCGGTGGAAAAGAAAGCAAGTTTTTCGAGGGCAGCTGCGGCTTAGGCGGCAGAAACCTCTTCATGTTTCAAGATCAGTCAATGGGAGCAGCATAGGTTCAGGCTGAAGATGAAATTGAAGTACGCAATGGCGTCGGAAACAGATATCATTCTCCCGCATTCATAAGTTCGCGAATATCTAGGCGTGCAAAGCAAGGCTTTCTTCGCAGTGTGACATAGCAATTCGGCACAAATACCACCTTCATATGTACGATTGCGTGTCCGATGCATGCTTTGCTAGTTGGTTTTTGGCAATTGGTGGAGGATCTCTGAAGGCTACCGTGGCTTTTCGGCTGGATCAAGTGTCGTGTGCCGTGGCTGGAGATTTGCAGCCCCATTTGGCGCTTTGCAGCGGCCCATGTGTTATGGACGTCAGTTTACCAACGTACTAGATGCATGCATATGTGACGCGTGGCTTCAACAATGACAGTCGCTGCAACGGGCTGGCTGCCCTTGGCAAGGCAGAGATCCCAGAAAACATTGAACCCACGGCGGCATACTTGCAGCGGGCTTTCTTGCTCGGCTGGGAGCTCTTATCTTTCCCGCTCTTTTGTCAAACATAGTGAAATGATCTAGGAACAACCTCTGTCAGCCTGTGCATAACATATCTATTGTATAGTTGTTTCGGCACACATACTTTTCTGATTTTACCGGATTCAATGACGATTCTTTACATCATTTCATCGGTTGCGCCCGAAGTGTAGATACTGGAACAATGTGTTGGAGCAGAAGAGCTCCTACTTATGCCACTATACTGAAAAAACAATGAGAATGTCCACATTTTTTCACCCTGTCAAAGACAGCGTTGCAGTATGACCGCATACAGAGAGCCTGACTCCGGTAGCGCAGCACAGCCCGGGGTGATAGAGCTATCGAAGCGCTAGCGTGATCACGATTTCACCGTCAAACGCAGGCTTTTAGTTATTATTAGCCATGGGGATGGATCCAATCTGGTTCGAAGGAGTAAGGAACCCTATCACGAGGGTGAACCTGTGCCTCTCAACCTCTCAAGGCCCCAAACATATTGTTTTTCATTAAGTTCTGTCTTACTCAGGCTGGCGGATCGAAACTTCCCTCTGCAACAACTCATTTCACGACTACTGCTTCCATAAATACAGGTATAGACTGATAAATCCAAGTTATACATAGCTTCCAATATGGCTCTAGTGTTGACCGTACGGTCGCAAGTGATGAAATGACACGTGTATGCATCTTCGACGCCCCGTAATTTTGAAGTACGTCATTCGAAGAGCGAACATGAGGCTGTATCGCCGGCTAGCGCCACTATGGATATGCCCCGTGTTTTCATACAGGCTGTGGCCACAGAGAGCCGAGACCATTAGATTCAAGTCGCATCAGCAGCAGGTGGCAAGGTTGATTTCAGGGAAGTTGTTGATGCCCAATAGCACCAACTCTGCCAGCGATCACTGCAGTCCAGACCGCGAGAATTGTCATGTGCTATAGAGCGCGCTGGCTATGCATGCATCGAAATTCTTGGCTTGCCAGGTGCACTCTGGTTATTACACGAGGCAGAGTGACGTTGCGACGCTCCCTGATGTTGAAACCTAGATAAATAACGTTCTCTCATCTGGCCACCTTTATTACTGCTTTGAACACCTCTCTAGCGACTTGAGCTGCGGAAACCCTAAACGGATGGACCATCAGCCGAACAATCAACTTCAAGTCGACGAAGTCGATCTCCCTCAAGGTTGCCATGAAGGCGCCAGACGGCCTGGACACTTTGCCGTGTTTTTCGATTGGACCCTTCGACTTGTCACCGTCCGTTTGTAAGTTGATCCTCCAAACAATGATTAAATCATTCAAAAATTTCACACAATGTTCATATACCTAATGAATTTCCAATATTAGCTCAGGCAGCCAAGATCCTGAAAGACCTAGACCAAACCGCACCATGAACGAAGAGGACGAAGAACAGAGAGGGCCGATGGATCAACACAAGAAGGCCTTAGCTCAGAAAATTGTTGATTTTGTTGGGTCTAAATTCACCTCAGCAGTCATCATGTCTGATGTGATGTCAAGTCGTGTACAGCAGAGCGGGCTTGATGTGGCTTCTGTCACGACGAGTCGCGTGGAGAACTCCATGGTCAGAAACGCGTATATTTTGTAGGGTTTTTTTTTTCCGACGAGCAAAGGGTCGCTCAGAGTAGAAATTAAGTTCTTGCGTGGACCGAGGAGGTTTCGCATTCACTCCAACTGTAATCCTTCAATATGCCGTGGATGTTCCTGCGATTCCGTAGACAAAATATGATGCTTTGAGCGAGCGCTATGTGAATATCTGCCCTAACGCGGTGGCACTTTCATGGAGTGAGAGTGAGAGAAATGTTGTAGCGTCGTTGAGATTTGTGATAACGCCTGTGTATGTTCACAGCGCGGAAGGAGAGCGCTGCGTGTTGCGCGTAGCGCCATGCCTTGCGCAATGACAATGCCGATGAAGTGAGAAAGTGGATCTACTCTGTTGGAATTGATCCACGCCACGTGTGAAAGCAAATTTAAGAGCGAAATACTGAAAGGAAATTCGCTGCGATCTCGCTTTACGTGTTGATGCGCAATGATCACCGCTAACGTTTGCGATCCAACTACTTACACTTGTGTGACATGTCTGATCCTGTCGCATGAGTCTCATATCATGGAATTCAAGGAATACGTGGAAAAGGCTGAAAGGCACAGCATCGCTAGCGTATACCTATTCAGTAAGGACCTACAGGTCAGACTACTTCTAGCTTGCAGGGCTCCCTGTGAAGGGACCCCTGTCATAGACCCCACTCAACGCGGAGCGCAACGCTTACCATGCACCTCTTTCTAGTTTCTTCCATGGAATTGCAACCCGGCGGTATTTCTAAAGCTAACGCAGTCTCTAAGTAGGAGGTTAGAGAAGCTTTAAAAGGGCTATTGACTTCAAGAGAGACTTCATCTTTTCGCCGTACATTCTACCCTGACCGCGCGGGACGGGCAGCTCAGCCGCTTGATCGATAGCTCACGTGTTCGCGTTCGACTTCCTTCAGCGTCGGTCTACCTGAGTAGCAGAATGCCAACCGCCCACCTTTACGAAAAACATGAACGCTTCCCTCGGCCAACATATTTTGCAGGAGAACCTTCAAAAGAGATCACACAATTTGCCGAAGATGCCATGAGCGCCATCAGGCGTTGCCAGGAGTCACACGGACGATGTTGCATAAATCCCATCCCCGGAATAGTTCCGCAAAGACTGGTCTACATAGGTACTGAGACGTCTCATGTTTGCTACCTTAAAGATACAAATACGACGGCTGATCAGTATGCTACGTTGAGTTACTGCTGGGGCAAAGGACCACACAGCCACAGTTTGACGAAGAAAAATATGAAGGACTTTGAAAAACGAATAACAAACATACCGCCCACCCTGAGAGATGCGATTTTGCTCGTGAAGTGCATGGGCCTAAATCACATCTGGATCGATGCGCTTTGTATCGTACAAGACGATGAAGAGGATTGGAGAACCGAATCGAGAAAGATGGCCGGGATCTACGCATCGGCGTTGTTTTGCATATCAGCTTTGTGCACTACAGGGAGCGACTGTAGGATATTCCAAAATCAAGTTTGCTCCGAAAATTCTCACTATATCCCATCATCGAGAAGGGGTTCGGACTTCGCCTCATCCTTTGAATCGTTCCCGCTGAACTGGAGAGGCTGGACTCTCCAGGAACGCTACCTGTCGCCAAGACTTCTTCACATTGGCATGTGGGAGGCTTGGTTTGAATGTAGGGAATCTCTCGTCAGCTTCACGGAAAGTAATGGCCTTAAATCCTCGAAAAGGATAGGGGCCACCGGCACATTCATTGGACTGGACAGGTTTTCACGTATATTAAACGATGCCCACCTTGGTAAACTCGACTCAGCCGAATCGCTTATCCTCAGTTTGTGGTACGACATGATCATGAACTATTGTCCCCGGCAGTTGTCGAAAGCAACAGACCGTCTCATCGCCCTAGATGGTCTGAGATGCTTGTATCAACAATTTATCAACTGCAACTACATATACGGCCTTTGGGAGAAAGACATCTATAATGGTTTGCTGTGGTTTAACGGCATCAACGATCACGTTAAGATCTTGAGCTGCGTGTTTGACCCTCCATCGATGGTTCTGTTCAAGCTGGACGACCAATACGGGGGAAGCAGCAGTGGCATGGAATTTGGAAGAGAACCTGTCTATCACAGAAGGTCCAGAATCTCCAGCCGGACTATATTACGGACGCTCGACAAGCACCAGAAGCTCGACATAAGCCCAACTTTCTCACTGGACTGTATCCGCGATCAATCCGGAAACTTTCCAACGTGGAGCTGGGCATCTATATCCAGTCCTATTAGCTTTTGCTATATTCAGTGCGAAGAGTATTTTATTCTCGGAGACAGGAAGGTTCCAAAGTTGAGGATCAAGGTGCATCGTCTGACGCAACTTTCTCTCTCTCAAACTCAAAAGCCGTGCCTTGAAGTGAGTGGAACTATCGTTAAGGTGAAAATCAACCAAAGGTTTTGGATTTCTCGAATCGAATACGGAATTCGGCAGGAGCAGGAACGATCAGACGTCTTTGGCGGCCGCAGCAGCGTTTTCTTCGACAAAGGTCAACCGGAAAAGGATGTCGAATGCCATGCTCTGGTGGTCTATTGGTCGGGACCCAAAAAGGTCGATTCTGGTCTTTTGCATCTCACACTAATTCTTCTCAATGACGTACAGCAAGAGAACAGAGAGGACCCCCCGACAGAGCAGCGTGAGCTAGTGTATGAACGCGTTGGGGTCGCTTTTATCGAATATAATGATCTGGAGTTCTCTGCATACCTCAATTCCGAACTCCAACAGAAATTGTTTATTGTTTGAGTCAGAAGACTAGTATGCACGAACTCCAGTCTTCTGTGAGCTCCCACAAAGGAAGGAAAGAAACATTCGCCTCGGGTATAGCACGATGGAGTAGTGTACTTGCATAACATATACTTGGAAAAACAATGTCCCAGCAAATTTACAGCTCTATGCGTAGAGAAAGTGTGTGGCTTGTATTCCAGCCCAAGGGAATTGTCATGTGAGATAAAGGGCGATGATGTTAGATAAGATGGATTCTAAATTGTACGAAGCGTGCTCAAATTCATGACTATGAAATTTCAATTATTCCCGATTCCAGGAGAGCCCAAAAAAAAAATGATACTAATTTCGTAGAAGTGCTAAAGGGAGAAGGACGAAAAGGATCGGGACTTGTGCTGCTCACTGGGCAACTGTAGGGCGAGGCGAAAACATTACTTCCAAAGCCGCCAGTGCGTACCAGTGTACCCATGAGCCTCACCTAATATTACATATCTTGCATATTGCGTATACAATTTCTTCTATCTCTATAGTGTCTTGTTCTCAGCCATACATTTACGCTCACTACCGAATTTTCTGACACGAAGGCCTTCCTCACTGTCGCACATATTGCAGCAGGCCAAGCTCATTTATGCCAACCAGCTGTTGCTGAAGACTAGAGTTTGAATCACATAAGATGGAGCCTCACATAAAATCGACGCCGAAAGATCATGCATTTTTAATTGGGAGATTGCATCCGACGTGGTCGGTCAATTCCGCTCAATTCTCCTCCCCTTGATCGCCGATAGGGTTCTATCAGATAGGAAAGCCAGCGCGCACTCACCAGCAAATGCAGCACACGTTCACAGAATTGCCTTGTCCATCCTAACCGTTCCGTGTTGTAGAGATGAGGCCGGTCACGTTAACAAAGATAGTTACCCCGTTACAGACCAAAAAGAAAAAAAAAAATAAGTATTTACATCGGTGCGGGAGTAACCGGAATTTTTACAAGACTTGATGGCCAAGATGCGGGTAGCTCGGCAGTGTGCTGCTGGGATGAATGGTACAAATTGACGCGACCCGGCATTGGGAGCGGTAGTGGGCATAAAGTTGTAGGCTGCTGTAACGCATCCCGGCATCCGTAGCGGGTAACAGTGCTCGGAAGCGTGCCTGAAGCGCGGAAATGACTCGGTCCGCTACATCTTGCTAGGTGTCGAGGCAAGAGCAGGGAACAGTGGGGTTTCGGCTGAGTCGAGTTGACAAGGGGGCCTGCCGACGATCTATTCATCTCTTTGAAGTATACCCGCACTGCCTTCCCGAAGATTTATAAATCTGCCTGCTTACTATGAGAGGAAGGCCCGGAGCATGCGACACGCGTCACATTCCACAACGGCACCAATTCCAAGCGTCACTTTGGAAAAGGATGGCTCCAACCGAGCTCCTGAGCAAATGACATACTCGTCATTCCCTGCGGTTTGCCGTTGGTTTGCATGTAGTCTGCATCGGTTGAGAGCACGTTCCCCCGCTTGTGGACCAATTCGTGCTTCAATCCTTGAAGACGTACATCTTGCTGTTAATCTTTTAACGCCATCTGCCCGAACATAATCGGAATCACTTGTTGTGTCATGACTTAATGCATATTGGAGATCCTTACGACTTGCTGGAGCTAGAGTCTGGACCAAATTTTGTGATGAGAAATATAATCTGTAAAACTTCAACCCGAGCCTTGGGCCGCACGCGTGAGCAAGGCCCACGCAATACAGGGTAAAGTTACTCAAGACGGTAGAAAATACTTACAACTCCGATTACAGAAGGAACTCCCGCCCTTGCAATAAGTCCAGACGGAACAAGACCGAAATGTCCAACTGTTACGACATTACGCGCTGAACCAATTCCGCCCAACACCACCCCCAATAAAACTCCCATATTAGAAAACCATCCGCCACCCAGCACCCGCAATCACCCCTCCCCATACCCAGGCGGCCTCCCCTCATACGCCGGCAACGACCCCTCCCCTTCCTCCTCACCCTCCCCCTCATCCTCCTCCTCCCTCTCCCTCACCGGCGCCCCCAAAATCCTAATCCCCCACCCCGCCCCATCAACCTCGAAAGCCTTCCCCCCACACTCCACCCACACCCTGACCACGAGCTCGTACTCCCTGCGCACGCCGTAGCTCCTGCACGTCGGCTCGACCCCGGCGCCGACCCCGATCCCCTTGCACCCGGGAACGTCCCTCAGCGCGACCTGCACGCCGTCCGGCAGCGCCGCCGGGGCCCACAGGCGGTTGTCGAACAGCTCGAATTTGTCGACGACGGTGGCGTCGAGCTCGCGCTCGTCGCGGTGCTGGACGGGCATGCGCGTGCGGGTGAGGGCGCGCAGGCGGACGCGCACGCGGGTGAGGTGGACGGGGGGAGGGGCGGGGAGGGCGGCTTCGGAGCGGGAGAGGTGGAGGACGGTGAGGGCGATGGGGAGGGGCGCGCCGGCGCGGGCGACAGTGGGCCCGGTGGTGGTGAGGGCGAAGGTGGCGAAGGGGGTGGGCGTGGTAGTGGTGGTGGTGCAGAGGCGTTTGAAGGCGGCGGAGAGGCCGTGAGGGATGGTTGGGTCGAGGCGGCGGGTGCGGGCGGTGAGCTCGGTGGTTTTGTGGTTGGGGCGGGGGTCTGGCGTGCGGGTTGGGGAGGGCGGGGAGAAGCGGAGGGTTTGTTGGGTCTTCTTTTCGAGGTGGATGAAGTCGAGGAAGGTGGGGTGCGTGTTTTCCATGATGGCTTCGAGGTAGTAGGTGATAGTGGTGTGGCTGAGTCGCTGGTCGATGATGGTGGGTGGGAGCGGGTGGCCGGGGAGGTGCTCGAAGTCCGGGTGCGGTTTGAAAGGGTATCCTTCCCGCAGGGGCGGAGGCATTTGGACTGTCCAGGGGAAGTGGAACTCAAAGGGAAAGGAGACGAACGGCTGATCGCGGGTGCCGAAGTCGGCGATGTCGGGGCCAGAGAAAAGCTCGCGGGTGTAAGTGAAAAGGTAAACTTTGGCGATGTAAATGGTCTCGGTGTCGCCTGATCCTATGGATATGAAGTACTTCGACTTTGCCTTGAATTCGATCCTGACGCGTCGGGTTCTGCATCTTGTGTTGACGCGGACTGCTCCGCTCACTTTGTCTCCACAAGTATAGATCTTGGGCGGGCTTGTTCCGGTGTCCACGTCTATCCGTAGAGGACCTTCCTGGTATGTATTATCGATTTCCAGCTTGTGGGAGATACAGTCCTTGTACCGAGGACTTCGGAAATTCTTTGGATATTCAGGAAATGCAAGCTCAGCTCTTTCGGGAATTGCGCAGACAATAAGTGAAAACTAGGGGGAAAAAAAAGTCTTCGTGGTGAAGGAAGGGCAATGTGGAACAAATGCGTCAGCCGATGTCTATCTGAAGGCAGAATTTAATGGTGTTGTCGAAGGATTTCCACTGCATGGGTCTATTAATAGGCGAGGCGGTGCGTGCCCCGTCTGCCTCAACAGTCTGCGGCGTGCACTGACGCTGATCGGCTATTGGTCATTAACAAGCATCCTCCAAACAATACGGTCGTACCTGAGCGGCTGACTATTCCCCCTGTGTACAGAGAGTGGAACCACTCACACCCGTTTCCGCCTTGCGAGGCACAATTCGCTTAGTCATGCCAGGTATCTTCGCAGCTCGCCGCGCTCCTATGTGCATTCAGTTTCGCACGCAATTTCGATGGTCTAGTCTCGGACGAACTCAAGAACCGTGATAAAGACGGAATGTCCTGGATAAATCGAGAAGGAAGAACGACGACGGAATAGTGTTTCGATTAAACCTACCAAATCCCCGGGAGGTTTGCTTTAGTCTCTCTCCGTAGCATATCTGCCCTCGGCGGAAACCTTACAACGTTTCCGGTGTACGGCATCACGCTGTGGCCAGTCTCCTCCGTTTCTCGAAGTGGAACTGCGTCCTACTTAAAAATGTAGTACCGAGGTTCTCATATCTAGTGCCCAACACCATGCGTACCAATCGAAAATCCAGAGCTCCAGTATATGAAATCCATGGTATGAGACGAGCGGGAAGGAGCGGTAGGAGGCCACGACGTATCGGATGGCGGGCGAGTATGTCGCTGCTGTTGCGCTGGATGAGCGAGTGGTAGGCGTGCTGAAATATTGGATTTTCGCATTGGTACGCGGGTTGGGAGTTGGTGTGCTGACCGGATGGTGTAGTTCTTGGTATCGGAGGAATGCGGTCGAGGTTGCGGAGAATGTGCAGGCTATGTATGTGGTTGAGTCGACGCTGGAAAGGCTGGACTCGTTGAAGGGTTGGTACAGCGAGAGAATGTGGGGAGGTCTGCAGGGCCTTCAATCGTAAGCGCGACCTGGCAATCGTACTGGAGAAAAGAAGACTAATTCAAGCTAGCGTGATGATGCATTATATGCTGACAGGCATTGTTTGAGGGTTTCGACAACGAGAGGTATCCGGAGGTCTAATCAGAAGCATTGCGGGGCTTCTTCAAAGGGACCGGCGTCATCAACCCTGCTCCGACAGAGTAGCGGGCAATATCCTAATAGGACAGTATGTTGCCGAAGGACTGGGTTCACTGTTGCTGAAGCTCGCGAGGGGAGCAGTAATCGAAGCTGCGGTGAGAGCGAGCTGGAATATAAAGTGCAGCTCATTTTTGACCTAGAATACCATGTTCTGCGATAGTTGGTGAGAGATGACGTAGGGTCATGGAGCTCGGTTTCATGTTATGATGTTGCCGTAAATTTCAGAACTGTTAGCAGACATTGTATCAGAGTCCAGTCATAGTCGTGACTTGAGGAGCACGAAGTGTCGCAATGCATCAGGTTGGGCCGGACCAAACGGCCGCAGGATAAACGCCAGCTTCAAAGCCATAAGAGGAACAGCAGTGGCCAGGGTGACAGACTGCGGTCAAGAATGCAAAGGCATGGTACCCAAGATTCATACCCTACCTGACCAAGTCGAGGAGAGCCAGCCAAAGTAGCCATCAGCGCCGGCCACACGCACTGACCAACCACTGCGGCATCGCCGACTGTTTACAGCCGTTTACAGGCTGCACGATAAATTGGAGCATCCGACGTCGTGACACATTCCAACTCTTCAGACGTTCGACAGTGCAACCGAAGGGAGCACCAGACGACCGGGGTCCGAAAGTGTGCGCAGGCGCAATCGGGTCAGGTGCAGCGTGTGCAAGTGTGTGATGGGCATGTGTGCGACGTCGCGTATGCAGGCGGGCGGCGGGTGCGGCTACAACGTTACACGGACGTCTTCTTCCAGACGTTGGAAGTTGGAGCAGGGCGCGTAGCCTGGCCTGGGAGGGTGCATGGCCGAGAGGCCATCACGGGACCATGAAGGTGGTTTTTTTTTATTTTTTCGCTGCTCGTGCGCTCGATTTCGAGAAGGCTGGGGGGACGGAATGGCCTCCTCCGCCAGGCGGGCATTGCCGAGCGCGATGGGCGGATCAGCTGCCCGCGTGCCCGTTGCGAGATCGTCGTGCAAGGAGGACTGTGATGGGATCGCTTGCTGTATGCGAAATTAGATCCCCTTCGCGGTCCACGATGTGCATTCGAAAATCCAATTCGGTCGTAAGCTCGAATCGACGCGAGGGTGTTTGCTGCGGGACGTGAACGATGACGGGAAGCCAGTCGGGAACTGCGCCGCGACGCAAACGCCGACTGCGCATCACGTGCAAGCGACATCTTGGCGCGGCCGAATTTCTGGACCTGCCGAACTCGACCGCCCTAAGCTTCGCAACACCTCCATCCGTTCTCCCCCCCCACACATCCCCAACACCGCCGCCATGCGCAGAATACCACGCCTCCCGCGGCCAATTGACCTCGCCGCGGCCCCCGCCCCGCGCCCCTGCCGCGCCTGCGCCTTCTTCTCGACCACACCCGCGCCGCGTGACGCCCGCCCGAGCACCACCACCACCGACACGAGCAAGCCGTTCACCGAGCGCCTACGCTCCAAGATCTGGGGCACCGAATACGCCCCGGGCCGCGAAGACCCGTACAGCCGCGACTCGCCGCTGCGGGACCCGGCCACGGCTCCCGCGCCCAAGCGCCCGCAGCGACAACAGCAGCAGACGGAGGGCCCGCGGCGCCAGCTGCGGCAGACGCAGAACGCGTACGTGCCGGCGACGACGTGGCATGGGCTGGAGTGGGTTGGCGGCGAGGCCTGGGCCAAGGAGCAGGAGCAAGTACCACCGTTCAGAGGGCGAGTGAACAGCTTAAGAGAAAAAAAACAAAGTTGTGCTTGTCGGGGAAGCTGTTTTTTGCTGACTGGCTGATTGCAGGTTCATTCCGGAGCAAAAGCTGAGCGGGAACAGCGATGTTGCGGCGGCCTTGAAGAGGGCGCTGGTTGAGGTTTTCACGGCGAGGAAGGATGGCGTGCCGCTCGAGGCGCTGTATGATTCGGTCGAGGACGCCACGTTGAACGTGGTATTGCGGGCTGCGGAGGATGGGAGCCCCGTGCTGGAGGAGAAAACTGTGGAACACCAGACCGCGAGTAATGGCGACGCTCCGGAGGCAATAAGCATCAGGTCGGAGGAGGTTAAGGCATGGAGGCCGGTGTCGCTGCGGGACCCGGAGATCAAGTTTGCGGTGAGTCAGGAGAGCCTGCACTGGCGGACTACCTGGTTTCTAATTCTCTTCAGGTTGTCAAGCGCGTCATGCAACTTACCGGTATCCGCATCCCGGATCCTGCCATCGCTGAGAGCGACACTGCTGGCATCCTGTTGAGCAAGATCACTGCTCGTCCGGAGCCGAAGAAGCTTGCGGACAAGCTGAAGCGCGACCAGGCCCTGACCAAACTTCCTAACGTGAAAATCTCATCGCGGAGAGTCACTCCTATCGATAAGGAGCAAGAGGTTGGCAGGTGGAAGGTCATTGAGCAGAAGCTCCTGGATAGGAACTTGCCTGTCGTTGGCCACGAGATTTGAGATGAGTGTTCACTGTGGGGGAATAGAGAAACACAAAATGTAGGATACCTGTAACGTATGGTGGGCTGCATAGAGCCTCAAAATACTACCTGCGATAACAGCCTGACCGGCTTCATCTTCAAGCAAGTTTCAGTCTTTATTCAAACTAGTGTTCGCGCACTAATCTAGGGCCATTATCCTTCCGCGAACAGAACCCTTCTCTGTATACGCAAATCTCATCAATCAATCAAATAGTGTCAGTCACGAAAAAAAATAACACGCAGGATGACCCATAAGCAATAGTATGTATACTGTGCACAGTTGTCTTTGAATACATTTACAAGAAAAGATAGGTTGACCACCATATCAAGAAGTATTTACCGAATAAAAGACGGCCTCATTCCTTTTTCTCCACTCATACCCCATCTTGTCTCAATTCACGCATGATCCGGCATCTACTGGTTCTGGGCCAGCCACTGCTTGATGGCTGTATACCAGTTGGCAATGCCCTGGTTGACCTCCTCCTGCTCCGCGGCACTGAGACCGTTGCTGGAAGAGCTGCTGTCAGAGCTGCTGCTGCTGCCGTTGCCCTCGGCGGGAGCGCTGCCGGTCTGGCCGGTGGGCTGAGCGGCGGAGGAGGAGGAGGTGCTGGAGGCCTTGGTCACGGTCTGGAGGGTGGTGGGGGCGGCGGAAGAAGCAGGGGTCGAGACGACGGGGGCAGCGGCAGAGGTGGAGCTAGCGACGGGAGTGGAGGAGGTGGCAGCCTCCTGGACGGCGACGGACGAGGTGGACGGGGCAGCGGACGACGCAGGAGCGGCGGCAGCGGAAGAAGAAGAAGAGCCAGTGGAGCCGGAGGAAGAAGAAGATGAAGAAGAAGAAGCGCCGGAGCCGGAGCCGATGGCGGTCGTCAGGTCGCCGCTCTCGACGTAGACGCCGCTGAAGTACCAGTCCTCGAGCGTGGCGTCGGTGTTGCCGTCGAGGCGCAGCACGCCCAGGTGCCAGTCGGCGCCGTTGGAGCTGGCCGAGACGGAGACGGGGCCGGCGACCTTGGTGAGCGCGTCGGAGCCCGTGCTGTGCCAGAAGGTGACGCTGCCGCCCGAGAAGTCGATCTCGTACGCGACGTTGTGCCACACGCCCGCCTCGAAAGTCACGTTCCATTGCGACTGGCTGTTGGCGTACCAGCGCAGAGAGTTGTCCTCCGTGCCGGACGCGCCCGAGATCAGGCCGTACTTGAGCTCGGTGAAGTGAGACTCTGAGGGATTCCGCGTCAGCAACTCGAACCGCGCGGTTTGCAACCCGGAAGGGAGAAGGGGGTGGGGGAAGGAGGAGGAACTCACCAAAGAAGGCGACCTGGTGCTCGTGCTTGGGGTTGGGCGCGTTCTCCTCCTTGCGCATGAGCGAGAAGTGGTAGTAGACGGTGCCCTCGTTGATGGCAGCCTTGGTCTGGGGGATCAGCTCGGTGCGCAGCATGCCGCCGCCGTTCCACTGCGACGTCTCGTCGATGCTGATCTTGGCGCCCTGCGTGCTCGCCGTGTCGACCGGGTTCTTGAAGTCGGCGCCCACGTTGACGTAGTCGGTCAGCTCTCCCGAGCCGTGGATGTAGTACTGGTACGCGCCCGCCTGGTTCGACCACGACCAGGCCGACAGCTCGGATGCCGTGTCGGCGGTGAAGCGGCCATCCCAGAGCGTCTCGCCCGCAAGGGCGGTGCTGGCAAGGCCGGCGAGGAAGGCGGCGGGGCGAATGGTGGCGCGCATTTTGTGCGGATTGACTGTTGAGAATTCCTTTTTTATTTTCGAGGTCTACTCAAGAATGGTGGTGGAAAGAGTGAAAGGTTACGAGATCAACTCGCGGTACTGGCGAAAAAAGAGCGACTGAAGAAAGAGAGTGTATCCAAAAAGGGCAACCGGCACAGCGGGGAATGGATGGAGAGAAGGAAGAAACGGGAGCAAAGAAACGGCCAAGACGATGGGTATATGTAAGGGGACAGGCTTGTCCTCGCCTGAAAGTACCGGCGGACCCTCTGCATGAACGATTCATCGCCTATACAACGCACTCGCCAAGTTGAAACGTGAGCCCGGGCAAGCGAATACTGTTTGAAACAAGCCTCGCGGGGCGACCCTCCAAGAAACGGTGACGTTGGCGGGTGTGGTGGACCCAGCAAATTTCCGAAGGGGGGAATCGTGGCATAGCTTCGAAACGTCGGCTTCCCCTGGTGGAGATAAGTCTGTGCCGCAGCGCCACGGGACGGTTGCGCAGGGAAGCGGCAATTATTTTTCTCGTCCCTCCGCGCTCGGACTTCGTCTACAGCACCACCCATGTGCCGATCGCGCGCTTCGGTCGCGGATTGATGGGTGCTGGCAACATGGTGAATCCGGCGCGAATGCGGCTCCTACATTATTTTCCAAGGACGGCGTCCACTGTTTTCTGCGGCTAAATCACGTCAGGTCAGCAAATGGACTTCCGTTGCTGGTTTTGAGTGCCGTGACCCGAAACGGACCGCTGATATTCGCTGGCCCTTCGGATCGTCGGGTAGCTAAAGATGTCGTACAGTAGCCGCTACTACGTGCCTCTTTATAAGTCAATAGCTCGCTCTTGTAGTTGAACTCCGAGACTCTTGTGCAAAAGACCTGTTATCTGGCAAGTCCATCACCAGCAGCCTTGTCACAACTTCTTCGGGATCTTCGGTTTCCTCAGTCCTCCACGGTCCTAATACCATTCCTCTTCCTTTCCACTATCCAGCTGAAGCTCTTACCTTTGGGTCTTCTTCACCGCTATTCAAGCCCTCCACCGTAGGAAATCGATGCTACCGTATCATGCGTTGAGACCCTTGTCTTCTGGACGGCTGTGCCTCACACGTGCTTGTCCACGATACGCCCCGTTACGATGGGGTGGACTGCTCTGCTTCCTTATTGGCCTGACGCAGCCTTACCGATTCTGCATCACGCCCCTCAGCTTTTACACCAATCGCCTGCCACTGGACACCGGATTCTTGGAATACCCAGTCGTCATTCCGGGTGTCTTTTCCGCATTTCTCTGCGCCATGAGTCGGGATTTGTGGAAGTGACTGTTCCTTACTAGATGCCGCCATCCGCATCACGATTTCCTAGCATCTACTTTCCTCATGTCATCCTGTAAGAAGTTGTAGCCGACATGTACAACTTTTATTTCTATTTCTATTTCTATTTCTCCAATGGGTGGTCAGCCTTGCCGCGCGCCCGGCGTGAAAAACTTCGCTTCCACAGACACCCACCGGAAGGAATACCGCCATCACCGCGCCAACCAGACTGCAAATGACGACACCCTCTTCGATGCATCGAGCCACTTTTGCAGAACTTCGGACGCATACCCCACACACCTCTTTCAACGGCCTGGGTCTATTGGATGGCGTAGAGTCGCTCCACTAACGCGTATCCGCGTGCTGCAGAGACACGTCGACGCGATGTCAGCTGCTACGCACATGCGTGATACCGCATTATCCAACCATGATGAAGGAACATTAGGAGCCGTGGCTATCTGGCTCACCGCAAGTTCGTGACGATGCACTTCAGGTCCTCATCGGTCTTCATCCTGGGCCCGTGGCTGATAGGGACGGGAGATATTGGATATGCCGGTTCCCGAGATGGTGGTTTACGGCCCTATTCTCTCACTTGGATGATTAATACTGCAAAAGTGGCGGCCCTTGCAGTGCGCCATTGGTCCTCTACTCCAGGCAACGACAGCATCGAATTTGCCTGCTTCCGTTGCCTTCTAAATCGGAAGTCTGAGCGAAGGCCGCCAAAGGAGTATGGAACGGAGTTAAGCAGCAGTTTGGACTGTCCATAGCTTGTATGCTGGTTCTTCGGTGGTGTCCTACGGGTATAAATATCCACTTCCTCTCTGTCATTTGGCGCCTCGAAACTGGCTATTTGGCTCCTCAACTCAAGACCTTTTCTCTTGTCATCTGTTCTAGCCTCGAGATCGACTATGGCCTCCCAGGATACGAAAGATTCTTCTCATAAAGAAGAATGCCGTGCTCGACCTCATCGATGCACAGTCTGCGGCGTGTGGATGCCCGGGGGAGATTGCGTCCATAACTGTGGCGGCCATCCAGAATTGGTCCGCGTAGATAGTGTCGGCTCCTATGACACCGGTAGGCCGTGCCAAGATCTGTCGCGAGTCCGGAAGCCAACGATGAGGTGCACTGAAACAGAGACGTTGACCTCGCCATCTTAATTCAATCCGAATGCTCCTGTACTACTCCGTAGGAATCAAAGTGTACGTCCCCCTCCACAACGTTCTTAGTGGCCCAGAAATTTGAGCGTAGCTAATAGAGAATGCCAGTTCAGGTGTCACTCGTACCACACCATCGGGGTCTGCAGCCATTGGGGACAAGGATCTGATTGCACACTGGATAATGCACGCTCACACTTTCGCTTATGTCTTGCGGGCAGGACCTGCCTTTTATCGAGATTTCGTTCATTTTGGAAGCGTGGAAAGTCGAGATTGGACTTCTGGGAGAGGAATGGATACTCTCTTTATCCCCTGAATTGTGAGGTCGGTGATGACAAAGCAATCGAACACTGGTATTCAACAGAACAACCATCATCTCGGGACGGGAAGTCCCGCCCCCTCAATAACGTGGCAACTTATTTTTTTTTTTTTTTTTGCGATCTTCAAGAGATCTTCAACTCCATTGACTGCCCCGCCTTAACACTTCTCGTTCCAGAATGCGAGCTGACAAAGAGACCGAGACGCTCTGTCATAGCGCTCGTACTCATCGGTGGCCTGCCCAGAGATTATTTTGCGCGTTTCTGCACAGTAGCTGATCAACTGAGGCCTAAGCATGCCGAGCTAACGTACAATCTTTAAGATACCCAAGATCTCAAGCGGGTAGGGGAGCCGACAGCCCGGAAGCTCGGTGGAGCCGTTGGAGGAATGTCGCGTTCCAAATGACGCGTGTTCGCGATCATTTCCGCGAGTCATTGCAGCGTTGCGGTCAGCTATGAGGAGACAACAATCTGCCACTCAAGATTGCACAGGGCTCGAACAAGCGCCGCAATACGGCTTTTCATTGGCCCTGACTTGGCGTGCCGGCTGCCGAGACACGATGGAATTCGTCAGAAGCCCCTGCTCCAACCATGGGAAGAGCAGTTCCATGGGTACGACTCACGATACGGCTCGTCATGCAAAAGACGATCACACCTAGAATCTTCCCTTATAATAGCAGCGGGCGCCAATCCGGCTCGCGATCCCGTTTGGAGTAGTCTCCTTTCCCACCATTTTTCACCCCCTCGCTATAACTTTCGTTCTATATGCGCTTCTCGTCCCGTGATGTTTGCCGCTAAGCGCTCGAAAAGTCTAGGTCGCAAACTTTCGCGCAAGTCAACATCCAGGTCGGAAGCCGCTGGTGTTCCTCCGACAGAACAACAGCCTCAGACGAGCATCGCACGATCAACTGATGCAAGGAAACCCGTCAACACATCCGATTCATTACTACCCAGCCAACCGCCGAGAATACCCGCTTTTTGGAAACAGGAAAATGCCACTCCACTGCCTTCGCCAAGCCTGGGAGATGGACAGCAAGGGTTATCAAGAGCAAGAGGTCGGGATTATGGATTGACTGTAAATCCTATACCGGCTGTAGAGACGCAATCGATCAGGCCCCAGAGATCTACATCTACAAGCCAGTACTTGCATCCATTGCACGCGAACATCAGCCGGACAACAATTGGGCAGTCAGAAGGCGGGACCAATGACTATCTCGCATTGCATTTACCCACACCGGACACTCTGCCTACGTTCACTGCCCCGGATTGGACTGGAGAAGTTACACCTAAGCCTCGCACATTTAGCTTGCGAAGTACAATAAGCCACGGAAGTTGGAAAAGCTGGAACAATGAGCGGCGAATAGATTCGGCCATCAGCCAAACTCCACACCAGACGCCTAGTACGGACAGGAGAACGTACTCCATGAGGTCGCTTTCAAGAAGATTATCCACCAGGAATGAAGGAACCCGCCGCGCCTCCTCCGTACGTGCAAGCATCTTCGCCACGGATGCACCGCCAGTACCGTCATACCAGACCGCAACCGCATCTAAAGACTCTGGATCTGGAGAAAACACGCCCCGGGAAGACGTCGACCTCATCTCTTTCCTCCAGGCCTCTCGAATCGGCCCCGAGAGGTCCCAGTCCCAGACGCAATCCCAACTAACCGTGCCCGCCAACCCTGACACCACCGTCTCTACCGCCCGTCAGCGGCCCAAAAGCATCGCCGTCTACGAAGCCGCCGGCACATCCAACATCTCGCTCGCCCTCTACCAACCGCACGAAGACGGCTACTGGACGCGCCCCACGCACCCTTCCGACGGTACCGGCCTCGACGAGAAATGCCTCGTCTCCGAGCTGACCAACGACAAAATCCCCGTCATCCCCGAAGAAGACGCCCAACCGCCGACGCCGGCGCCGCCCGCGCCCGCCACCCTCACGGCCGCCAACCTGCGCACGCTCGGCGCCATCGCCTCCGCCGCCGCGATGCCCGCAAAGGACAAGGACCTGCCCGACCTCCCGCTGCCCGCCTACCCGCCCACCAGCACCGGCTCCAGCACGCACGACGACGACGACGACGACGACGACGCGCCTCCATCCCCGCACGCCGGGAAGCCCGCCCGCCGCGTCGCCGCCGCCGCCCAGCGCCCGGCAGCCCACGTCCGCGCGCGCTCCTCCACGCTCTTCAACCTCGTCGTCTCCCGCACCGGCTCGACCGTGCACGGCGCCAGTCCCGACGATGCCGCAGCCGCAGCCGCCTCCTCCTCCCTCGCCCCATCCGCCAAGCTCCTGCGCCGCGTCCCAACCCTGCTCTCGCGCGCGCGTCGCCGCACCGGCGCCGTGGCCGCGCCCGTCCCGGGCCGCCCCGCGCCGCTCGCCACGATCGCGGCGGCGTGCGCGGGCAACGACGGGGAAGACGACGTCTTTTTCGCGGGCGCGGCGCGCAGGGAGGCGGTGGGGCGGTGGGTCGAGGGCCAGGTCGGGCTGGTGGCGGCGTACCGGGCGCAGGGGGCGTGGGAGGAGGTGGAGCGGCGGCGGCGCGAGGAGCGGCGGCGACGGGAGGTGCGGGCCGTGGAGGAGGAGGAGGAGCGGCGCGCGTGCGTGCGGTGGAGGCTGGAGCGGTGGTTTGGGGATGGTGGTGGTGGAGCTTTGGGGAGGCTGGATGAGGAGGTTGAGTGGCCGGAGGAAGGGGTTTGGGATGGTGAGGGTGGGAGGAGGGTGTTGGCCGGGGGCGAGGATGAGTTTGAGGGGTTGAGGCCGGGGAGTGGCGGGAGTGTGGTTGTGTTTGGTGAGGGTGTGGTGGTGCCGGTTGGGAGATGAGGAATACGAATTTTTTTTGGCGGGAGCGATGAGCGTCAATTTTTTTCTTCTTTGTTTAGCTTGTGACTGTGTGGCGATGCGACTGCCCTGTGGGTTGTTGCACTCATGATGGCTACTTTACAATTTCAGGACCCTGCGGATCGTGCCCTGGATGTCTTCTTCGGACTTCAGACCCAGAAGCTCGTTGAAGGTCTCTTTCTTCCACGCGGTACCCGCTCCATCTGGGAAGGCATAGAGCTGTAGGCGGAACACCAGGGTCAAGGGATCACCCGCAGCTTCCTTGTCGTCGCCAAACTTCTCCAGCTCCGCCTTGCTGATTCGGTTGACCTGCCACTTCTCGCCTGATTCCTTCTCGAGCAGCCTCAGGATTTCGTTCTGGGTGGTTGTGAAGGTGAACACCTTGACGGTCTTATTGGCGGTCTCTTTGGGGTGAGTGAGGACGGCAGCCACAGCTTGGCCAACAGTTGCAAGGTTCGACGTGGAGAAAGGCTCGTTGCCGGAGTCGACGATTGTCGCAGTCTTGTTCACGAAATCGAAGCCAAAGAGTCCAACGGGGAGGCCCTGTACGTAGCGGATCAGCAGGTCTTCCTTGTGAAGCGCGGTCGAGGGAGCTTCGGAGATAGACTCACCCAGTCGAAGAGAAGACTTGTAGCCAAGCTGGTGTAAGTGAACCAAGGATGCTTTAGAGTAACCTCTTGCAGATACTCAATCGTCTTGACCTTATCCTTCAACGTCTGTGCGACTTTGGAGCTGCGCGCGCTCATGTAGTCTATCCCGTAATCGGATGGAAGAAAGCGCTTTACCTTCGCCTCAATGGCAGCATCAAGAATCAAATCCTGACCACCGGTAGCAGGGAAGCTGATGCAGGAGACGATGGCGTCTTGACCCTGAAAGGCGGAGACCAGAGAGTCCTTTGAAGTAAAATTGACTCTCTTGACCGAGACGGCGGCAGGGAAGGTAGCGGTAGAGCTCTCCCTGGTGAGTGCAGTCACCTCGAAGCCCTTGTTCAGAAGAGCGTTTACGACTGCTGGGCCAACATTACCAGAAGCCTGCAAACGTTTCAGATGATTTTTTCGTGTTTATACTGGTGGAGGTCAAGCTTGGATCGTTGACTTACACCCACGACGGCGACTTCAATTAGAGATGGAGGACATGTTTCGAACCTTGGATCTCGGTAAGGCAGCGAAGAGACAATTGGCAGTTGACAGATGCTGTTAATAGTAGTAGAGGGAACTTTTGTATGACGAATGAGACCTGTTCGACGTGTGGGCGCTCGTAGACCTTTATACATCGAATCTGGAGGTTCGAAAACAGTGCATTTGATCACGTCATTACTAAAATGTTTAGAAATTGTTTTAGTAAACGTGAAGCTACTTACTCAAATGAGTAGCGGTGGGTGATGATGTGGCTGACTTAGGCCCAGCCGTTGAATAATCGAGCCGCAGAGCCTCGGTTTCTTGGCGCGCCAGTGCAGGTAATTACAGTGCATGTTGCCGGAAACGGTCAAGTAGATCAAGTAGGTTTAATCCATCTCCGCTTGGAGATCGATCCACGCTGTTGCTGATTAAATGCCGCAATGGAAGCTGAGTGATCATGGTTTGGCATCGGTTCATAAAGGTGAGTTTATGGCGTTGGTGGGTTGTGAGGTCTCACGCTGTCCTTGCCAAGGGCTTGAATCCGCAGCTGCTGATATGTAATGCGCTGACAAGCCTCGTTTCAATGGATCATTCATGACAGAGTACATTTGGGCTTGGAAGATATTGGAACAGATGATTGTAAGTAGATGTATACCACGTCGCCCGCTGACGTAATCCAAGGCTTCCACAGAGTTTTGGAATGCACTATTCTTACCTCAACTTCGCTATCAACGCATGATTTGGACTGAATTAAAGCCAATACCGCAAATATTCTGGAATCGGGCCCAGGTTGTGATTCTCGGGGTTATCGGTCAATCTCCCACTGTCGCTCGAGACCAGATTGATCGATAGGCGCGGAACTGCCATCACAAGGCTCTGTAGGTCTTCGGACCAGCATTATAGGTATGCCTCATCATTTGACCAGCTCGAGTATCACTATGTTCCAGCGTTGTCTTTACCAGTCTTTTTTGAATTGTTTTTTTTTTCCTCTTGCTCGCCGTGTCTTAGGCAAGGGCGTGATGTACGGGAAGATTTATGGCAACGCTAAAGAGCTGACAGAAATGCGGTAGTGGTCTCCAAACTCAAAGCACTATTTTAACCAGGTCAGCTCCATGAAGTCTCTTGAGAATAGTCCATCAAACTCCGCAACTCCACTCTCCGCGCTGCAGGCACCCGGAGGTTTTTGGTATGTGAGGAAGATGCCTTCCGATTCCGGACATCGGAGAGCAAGGTGACCCTAAGCGCACTCGAAGCATATTGATGCGGGACAATAGTCTAAATTCGTAGGGTGCACACTAAAAGCATGAGTCACAGCGAACTACGTTAGCATCTCCTGCTATTGTGGGAAGATGGTAAACAAGGTCGAAGACTCAGCGGAAGCGGCCCGACCTGAAAACCTGCATGTCGAATAAGGCTGCCTACAGGTCAACGATGCGAAGGAGTGATGGACGGAGAGTCGGGTCATCTGTGAAATGGCAGCTCTATCCCGATGTCGGGAAGCGGACCGGGTTCAGCATTCAGAGAGGCGGACGAAATACAGCACTAAGAAAAGAGGGTCGGGCCGTAGGACACAGCCAATGATGGTGGAAGGCCCCCACAAAGGATCCGAGTGCTGATGGATTGGCACCCGGTCTTGCTGGGCTGAAGTAATGGGAGCTGAAGGGCGGAATTTGGAGCGCGCGCACGCGAACACCAAGACATTGGATTCGGGCCTCGGTCCACATCCGGAGCAGCACCCCGAGCAGAGGGATCGCGTCGTACATCTGAAGGATTCCCTGTGAGCACGGAGGCAGCGCAGATTGGCGAAGAAAGCTTCTGGGGGCAGCTAGAGTTCGGTCGGGGGCCGGCTTACAGCTGAGCCGATGGAGTAAAAGTAGCATACGGAGTGGCATGGGGCAGGCGGCGAGCTGGCGAGCTGGCGTTTCAGCGCATCGTATGACGTCGGGCCACGTGAGGGCGTGGAGCGGAGAGGAGCGGTGCAGCGACGCAGCGACGCAGCGGTGCAGCGGTGCAGCGGTGCAGCGGTGCAGGGGACGCCGGCCGGTAACGGCGGGTGTTTCCCTCACCTTCCGATTCCAATCTCGCCATTCAAGAAGTCGGCAGCTCCCCCCAGCGGCACCCGCTCCATCCGTTCTACATCCCACCTATGTGCCCGCGGCCTGCGTGTTCGGTTTGCCATGTCTTCCGAGGGAGCAGCCGGCCCTCTTCCGCCGCAGCCGCGCGTCTCCCTCGAAAGCCTCCCCAACGAGCTGCTGCTCCAGGTCTTCATCGACGCCGCCGACGCCGTCCTCAGCCTGCGCCAAGTCAACCGCCGCTTCGCCGACCTCGTCGCGTCGCACGAGAAGCTCATCGCTGACCGCATCTTCGCCCGCACCGTCTGCGGCCGTGCTGCCGCCCAATGGGACTTGTCATGTGACTCGTACCGCCGCGCCCACAACTGGCGCCTCAACGGCATCTTCTACCGCAAGTTCTGGCGCGTCTTCGGCAACAAGAGGGTATACAGCGACTGCTATTTCTCCTCCAACTCCGGATTCCCCTTCCTGGACTTGGACCGCTTTGACCACCTGATGAAGTCGCCGCTGGCCCTCGCCTACATCTTCCATGCCCTGGACCCCGTCGTCGAAGAGGACCCGAAGTGGTACTTGGCATCTATACGGGAGTCCTCTAAATGAATTCGCGAACCTGCTATACGTCCGAGCCTGCTTGATCTGGCTCCTCACGCCTATTGACCACCGGTGGGGCCCGCGACCGCTCGGGGCGGTGACCGCTTTGGCCGGAAGGAGCTGCGGAGTGGCCCGCCATGCAATATGATGCCACACGATGCTTGATATAGCTCGCTACGAATTTCTTACGGGCCCCGAGTCCAGTTTCAGCCCGCGCAGCTGACGAGACCAGCTGCTGCACATGTATTTTGGGAGCATTTCTACGGCGTTTGGGGTTTTACTGCACGAACCGTCTCTCACTTGGATAGATTTATTTGGTCGAGACGCGATACCTCGGGAAGGCTAGATATCCCTGATTTTTCATCTTTGGAAAGCGACCGCAATCTCGGAGCTCAGCCCACGCGATGGCGACACCGTTGAATTACGCCCAGCCGCCGTCGACCGTTTAAACAGAGTCCCTCCACGTGCGCCACCCAAGCGATGTCGCCCTCCTCACGCAGTCGTATTCTGCTCAGTATCGGAATCCTCTGCAAAAGCTCACTATCTCTTCTATCATCTCGCTAGTCCGGCGTTGCTGGGCAAAAAGTCGCCTGATCGGGGCTTAAAAGCCCTTATATTCGGAGGGTTCCTCGGCTCACACCTCAAACACTCAGCAATAGGTGCGCGGAATCCTGCCCGCTCTGGACAAGTTTTGGGGCCTGAATCTGTCAGATCGGCCTATCGCAGGATTATCTCGGTGGGGTGCGATCATGTATTGTATACGAGATCATCGACCAGGCGTTTACGGCGGTGGGGGGGGGGAAGGTATTTTGATTGCCCCTGGTCCCTGGCGGAGGGCTGCCGCAGCTTTGAAATATCTGGTCTTGGATGCGGTCATACTCTGAATCCCCGACCGGTTCACCCAGACTTGCGAGTCAGGCGGGCTGTCTGCTGCGGTCTCCAACTGCATAGTCTCTGCGCGGAAGGGCTACTATATATGTCGATCAATGCACAGCGATAGCGTTGAACAGGCCCTTGCAGCATATCTCGTTCTCACAAATGCAGCCCAAGCTTCTGTCAAAACATGACAGTCCGCTGTTACACCGCGTGGAAATTCCCCTGATCTTGGGCAGCACTCAGCGGCGTTCTGGACCGGTTTGGGGGGGCTGTGGCCAATCGGCGAGCGGCAGCGGGCCTGTCAATCTGTGTGTGGCATGCAGCGATGCGCGACCACGCACATGAAATCCTGGGAGTCGCGTCAGAGATGGTTCTTGTGACAAACCGAGCCCCCTGACAGGACACACGCTAAAATCGGCCGACTTTCCGGAGCGTCATGACTTGCGCCGCTGCCGTTTTGGAGCCATGGAAGCGATTCGCCTCTCCTTGCTCTTGCGTACTGACGGCTTGCGGGGGTGCCTCTCCCGCACAAATCGCCTCTTCCGGACCTTCTCCGCCAATTTGCTAGTCGTCGGCCCGGCCGTTAGCGGCAGCCTCCGCCAGTTCTTCAAACCCTCCTAACCAGGCAGGGAGCCCTGCCGCGCGTGTAGGTAGGAAAATCGTTGCGGTAGCCGGAGCCGCAGCCAACGGCTCTCGACGCGAAAATCATTGCCTTCCACAGCCTCTAGGCCCCCGGCTCCAATCTGCCTTGTACCCAGGGACACATCTTCATTGCGCTAGCTAGCCCGTCCGCTATATGCAACTAGCCTCGAACTCGAACCCACGGCTCCATTATGGCCGAGAAAGACTTCGCGTAGGCCCGATCGATACCTGTTTCCGCGGCGATTTACGGCGGGATCTGACGGAAGTCTGCTGTACCGCTGTAAAAATGTTACACGTCGTTTGCAAGATCGGCCTGCGTCTATCCGACATGCTTCTCGTCGACGTGAGATTCCAAAGCCATTTTGATTAGAGGAACCGGACGGCTCAACTATCAACAGGCGATCGACGCCATCTACAAGGCCCTACCAGACAACCACTGGCTGCACCCAGAATTCGCCGGCAGGATTCTCCGACCTCTGCTCTCCGCATCCCGGTGCCCTAGGATCCACCCCAGCTGCACCCCCATCTCAGCCGATCACCACCCGCACGATTCACGCACTCACCCAGGGGTGGCCCAAGGATTGGACACCCGCCCCAGCGCAGGGACAGGCCTCGCCTCTCGTAACGACCACCATATCCGACCCACCTCCTCCACATCCAACCCTTTCCGTCTTCGAGCGCGGCACGTCAAAGCTTTTCCCACCACCACGTGGGAAGTGCATGACGATTAATCGACCCTTTCCATATCATTCGCCTATCAACCCGCCCCATTCGCCTTCTCCCGCCCGCTGCGCGCCGCTGCGCCCCTGCCAACTCTCTCTCCCTGCCCAAGCCTGTGCTAACCGGAGCTAAGGGTCTTGGGTGGCTTACATTCCTCGCTTCTCTTAAGATCAGGACCGTTTGACCTTCCACTCCGCGTTCGCGCACATGCTGACCGGACTATAATCGGACCTGGGTTGATAGCTGTCGGTTCCTGACTAGCGCTCAAGTCTTATTACCCCGTCCATCCTGTCATCTGTCCTCCCATGAGTTGAAGATCCCCTCGGCCCCCATAGGTGGGTATTCGAGGATCAACAAAAAAAAAAGTTTCCGCAAGTTCTTCTTTCTGCCCCTCCACCTCCGTCCTCTTGCCTTTCCCCGCCTGACGGCACGATGACCACCGGGCCTGAGGCTGTGGTGGCTTGCATCCTGTGCGCTGGCATCGCGGCGGTGTTTGTGGCTCTACGACTATACACCCGCTTCTTCATCAGTCGACACCCGGGCTGGGACGACGGGCTGGTCGTCGTTGCGTTGGTATTCTCCATCGTATTATGTCCAATATACTACAAGCGTAAGTTCCATTCGCGCCACAGACAGCCAGCTGCGGTACTGACTGCACTGCAGAGCTGCAATTCGGTTTAGGTGATCACCTCAGGGACATACCACCTCCGAAGCTGGTGAAGCAGATGCGCTGGTTCTGGGCGTCAACATGTGAGTGTAAAGCCAATCCAGGGCCAACCAGGCACTGATGATCTTCTCCAGGGATATACCTCACGGGCGTCGCTTTCGCGAAGATTTCCATCCTCATGCAATACGTCCGGGTCTTCGTGGGCCGCAAAACCATCATCTCGTCATGGGCAACAATAGGCTTCATCATCACCTGTTGCCTCGTCTGCCTCTTCGGCGGCATCTTTGCCTGCACGCCCATCAAAAAATTCTGGGATCCCACCGTCCCCGGGACCTGCATCCACTACTTCGTCATCTGGTCCGTTCCCACTCGCCCCACCACCAATGCCAATAGATCACTCACATGCCGCTCCAGGTACCTCCACTGCGCGATGTCCATCTCCACCGACCTTGCCATCATCATCATCCCGCTCCCAACCATCTTCCATATGAACCTCGAGCGCAAGAAAAAATGGAGTCTAGCCTTCACCTTTGCTCTAGGCGGCTTGTAAGCGACCTCCCTCCCCCACCAAAACCCCTCCACCACCACTCACTAACCACTACTTTTTTCTTTTTTTCAGCGGCTGCATCACCTCCATCATCCGCCTCTACTACCTCTACTTCCTTTCCGGCTCCTCCGACTCAACCCACTACAACCCCATCACGGCCCTCTGGTCGACCGTCGAGCTCAACGTCGTCATCGTCTGCGCCTGCCTCATCACGCTGCACCCGCTGCTCGTCCGCCTCCTCTCCCCGATCAAGCGTTTCGCCAGCAACTACTCGCAGCAGCGCTCCACGCCCCCTTCCTACCGCCTCGACAACCATGCCTACCCCAACGCGCACGCCCACTCAAACGGGCACGGTAACGGTGGTAGGTCGTCGCGCTCCACCAGCGTGTGGGGCGCAGGCGGAAAGGCGAGTCCGGCGAGCGGCGGCGGCGGCGGCGGTGGCGTCGGGTGGGGCACGACGCTGCTGGATGACTCGAGCGAGGAGCGCTTGGCGCCCGAGGCCGGGCCGGATGGCGGGATCAAGGTCGAGACGACGATCGATATGAGCGTCGATGTGGCAGATGGGGCTTTTTCGGCGGCGGATCAGCGGAGCGTGGGGACGTCGTGGGGTGGGCAGACGTTGAGCAGAGGGAGGAGCGATGGGAGTTTGAAGGGGGGCAGTAGTATTGGAGGAGGGGAGCGGTGGAAGGGGGATACGGAGGTTTTTCGGATGGTGTAGGAAGGTGAAGGTCGACGCATGGGTATGGAAGAGAAGAATATGGCATTTGGGCGTTGGTGGAATATGGGCTTGTCGGCCTTTTTTTTTCGGTTTGACGGCTTCTGCTGGGAAACGACCCGTTACGATGTTTCTGGGATGCATTGATGGAGGGTACACGCATGGTCACTGTTGTCATTGTCTTCTTCTTCGTTTGTCTTCGTCACGCATGATTCCCACATGTTGCTTTCTCTTTTTTTATCCCCTGCTTTTATCATCTTTTATTTGTTGATGTTTTTCTTTTCCCCTTTGCTTTCCCTTCTCGATACATTTTGCAAAATCCTCGGCGGATCACTTTACCTCGTATCTCAAGCCACCTCGCGACTGGTTTGGTGGTTTCTTTCTCCGTCCAGGCACTCTGTACGATTGTTCCCATTTCTCTCGTCTCCCATTCCAGATCGATCACAGGTCTTCCGTCACTGCCTGACTGTATCAGACCGGGACACATTAACCCCGTGCCGCGTCCACTGGTCCACCGGCTCTCGAGAAACACCCTGTCTCGATCTTACCGCAACAACCTTGCGCACGCAAGACGTTGTAGGTTTTGTCCCGCGGTGGATCATATCACCTATCTTAAGGGCGGGACGGTGATTGTCCGACAAAAGGGATGCCGCGGGCCACAAAAGTTGGCGAGGAGGTCGAATCACTGCAATCGGCAAACATGGAGTTTCAAGACCGCGCTGTCAGAACTTCGGAACCCATACGTTGGGAACGGCCAAGCATGTGTGGGGAGGTAGTGCACATCTACGCTATTGGTCGCCTTGCTCGTGTAGGCAAGCCGTTGTGTCCTGCATACAGAACAGGTTTGGGGAAAGTAAGAGGTTGGGAGAGAGCAGTTCGTAAAGGGGAATGGACTTGGTTGCATCTTGGCGGCGGGATGTGGGGGAGATTGAGGTGGTGAGAGAGGGCTCGGAATTTCCGTTCTTCAACATGGTCGTGCCCAGCGCCACGGGCGGGGTGAGCCAAGCTAAAGGCATTGCTCTCTATATACACTCTTCTGAAGCCTCGACGACGGCGTTAAATGCACACGTGATGCAGACAAAACAATAGAGAACTGGTTCTTCTCGCAAAGTGATTGACGCCTTTAGTGCAGACCGAGACTTCGCCAGCCATTCCAGTGAACTACGCTGACGTGCCTCGGTTCATTGGCTACCGAACTATCCAAACTGCGCAGATCTTGCGAATGCGACATAACGCAATCACACAGGCTAGCAGACACCAAGGCACATATAGCACAGGAATCAATAACGCAGTGCTTGGCGTCCAGCAGGAGCTGCACCCCTGCCCCCAAGGCGATCTACAAAAAGCGCTTCTCCGCCGTCCTCGTTCGGGAAACGCGCATAGGCCCTTCTGCAGCCCGCTGCCAGAAAAGCTTGTTCTCCGCAATTGTTTTCATCTGACCGCACGAGACAGCCTCTCTTTGCTTTTGCTGCGCTGGCAGTGTGGAGATCCGGGAGTCGACGCGATCTGCACTGATCCTCAGGAACACCGAGCCCCCCCCCCGTTCCTCCTCCCGCATTGCCACGGCTTTCCGGCACGAGGCCGAGACTCTCTCGCCTCGATGGCCTTTCTCTCGTCCCCGCCGATCCAAGGAGAGTTCGCCATCACCACTCTGTCCGAAACCGTAGCTTTTATCGCGGTCGAGCCGGAGAGCGCGCGCGCGGTGTCGCCTCGCCAACCTTCTTCTCCCGCTCAAATCTCCCCCTTGCATACTGTGTCCTGCCTCTCGAGCGCTGCGGCCGCGTTGGGGCTCCAGTCTCACGGCGCGGATGCTGCGCACGAGCCTCGCGCAGAGGGGCGGGTCGGGAAGCCAAATAGACTTTCCGCCATGGCGCAGACGCCGCTTCCCCCTCGCCCGCCCGCTGTGCCTTCCCGCCGTGCCGCGCGCGCTTTGTTGCCCCGACGTCTTCTCCCGCGCATCCCGCACCCGCTTCGTGGACGTCCAAAAATAAAAATATAAAAAAAACACCCGGAGGAGCCATACATCGCTGCTCAAGAAGGTAGCAGAGGCAAAGGAAACGGGACGCGACGGCGGGCACACGAATCACATGCGTCGATGATGGCTTCGAAATAAAATTTAATTCTGCCCTCTCACGTCACAAGCCGAATGTCGCGTTTCAAGCTACGATCTCAGCCCTCGCCCTCGGACATCCCGATTCCCTGAGCGTACATCGGCAGCAGCAATCGAGAGCCGCACACGTCCCGCGCGGATGCGCCGTTCCGTTTCGGACCCTCTCCACACCCACCACTTCAGACGCGGACCGCACCATGCTCGACCGTCCTGCAACAGCACTGATCTGTTGGATCTGCTCCAGTCGCGTTCAAGAGCCCCGCTTTGTGCAGACCCTTTTCGGATGAGTGATGCCGTGTCCGCAATGTGGAGACGTGGACATTCAATAGCTCTCACTGCTGTTCTTTCTAAAGCTCTACGGAATATTCGAGATGGAGGCGCAAGTCTTCTGGTTGCACTGCTGTTGAGGTGTACTCCACTGCGAACCTCGTCGAAGCAATCTTTCCGCTACTATCATCGCTCACTAGTGAGCAACCGTTATGCGGTGATAACTTTTATTTTTTTTTTTTCGTACAGGTTTCGACTGGTTTTCTTGAAAAGCAAAAATCCACGACAATGGACGAGGCCGATCCTTCCCTTTCGCCAGATTAAAATTTAGTCACCTTCCACCTTGGAACTCAGTCTTTTCTGTACAAGCAGAGCATAAACAAAGATCTGAGCTCTATTAGTAAGCTTCTTTAATATGATGAGACAGACATAAGTTGGATCTCAGATTGCAATATTTCCAAAGCATAGATAAAACTCCTGCTCTTTCACCCTTTGGAATAGTAACATTGTTCACTTGTCGACGAAATCATACTCTGAATTGATTTGCCAAAAAAAAAAAGAAAAAAAAAAGCTCAAGGAGTTGCGCATTTTGGGTAAAGGGGTTGTTCTCAGGATACTTGAAGCTTATTTTAGCACGTCCGAACCTCAACTAAGCTATATACGCATTTGCGTTGAGAAGGGGGGGGAAAATACCACCGCAGCACACCTTGTCAACAAGACGTACGAGCCGGAGAATACTCTTAAAAGCTTTAAATAAACCCATAAGTAGACATTTGTTAGAGGTTTTGAGTCGAGATCTGCCTTACTTTCAAGTTAAGACGTACGCTATCATTCTTAGCCCGAAAGGGGCCAGATGGCCGGGCTTACATCCTGGACTTTGTCAACAATCGCTTCAGCAATCTCCGAGTACTCCTCAGTTACTTCCCGCCAAATTTCCAGAGATTCCTCAAGCGAATTAAGGGACGGCCCGTCGGCAGTATCCAGGCAGCTGATGATAGAGTCGAATATCTCCTGTGGCAAAGAGCCTAAACGATGCCTGTCATCGGGATAGAGCGCACTTGCCAACTACTCAAGCTGCGGAGATGCCACGTTCGCGGTCGAAACAATACAAATATGTGAGTCCACAAGCAAAAGCGCTAGGAACCCGCAAGATCCAGGTCATTTCGGGTCGGCAAGCGTAAACGACATCATTCGGCTTTGCTGCACGTTTGGGTAGGTGAGGAGACGACCTTCGGGGGTCATGTCGGACACATGTCCACGATTCTGGTAAGCATCACCAGCTCTTGAGAACACTAAAAGTTTCCGGGAAATGCTGTCCGGAGCCTTATTTGACAGGTGGAAGACCTCATCGAGGCCACTTCTTTGTCAAAAATCAATTGTGGTTTCTAAGATCTAATCACCGTCAAATATACGCTGCATGCGCAGATACGTTCGTTCATCGTTCCCTCGATACTCCACAAAGTACCGCCAAATTCTGAATCTTCCCGAGGTGAG
This sequence comes from Neoscytalidium dimidiatum, assembly GCA_037367355.1. Taxonomy (NCBI): domain Eukaryota; kingdom Fungi; phylum Ascomycota; class Dothideomycetes; order Botryosphaeriales; family Botryosphaeriaceae; genus Neoscytalidium; species Neoscytalidium dimidiatum. The sequence continues at coordinate 492,017 of CM074696.1, read as the reverse complement.
ATCGACGCTGCTACGCTTTACGAAGGCTTGAATACCGGGTTGAAATTCTTTAACAAGATCGACAAGGGAACAAATTAATTGCGCATTTGTGGCTGCATAGTCTCTCGGGTCATGGATTGCGAAGTTATCATGTTCCCAATCCAAGCTGACAGCAGAGTCGTGCAAGGCAAGTCCTGGCAGCGGCGTAGGTCACAGTAAACCGTACGGAGAGGGGTCAATCCGCCGCACCTGATCCTGGTTCGGAGAGAAATGAACTCTGGTCCACAGGGGAGTCGCCTTCGTTATCAGGTTTTCGATCAAGGCATAGAAGCCGTCATGGCGAGGATGAAGATTTTTTGACGCATGTCTGTATCTGCGCCTCGCCATTTGCAGCCCAAGCGACATCAGCAGTAAGCCACTGGAACTTGTCTGAACAGACCGAGAAACCAGGGGTTTCATGGGGGATCCCATCTTGGCACGGAAGTTTCCTACATTCAGTTGAAGGGATCCAGTCCGGCCACGGCCCACTCGTATTGCTATATTGCATGGCATTTGCGCGGTTAAGCCGGATTGATGGCATGACTGTAGATTCCCCGGGGTTTAAGCATTCAAGCAGGGATCGATAAGTAGGAAAGAATCTGGCTGAGGTTGTGACAGGTTTTGCTGGGACGGAGGGCTGAACACTTGTTCGAAAGCCATTTTGAACTGGTTATTTAGCTCAGCGCTGATTGCCGTATCAGATTTGACGACAGCCGCGTCAGTGGTATCAAATATGTCGACCATTCCAGTACTAGCAAAAGCTGAAGCCTTGTCGCGGAGCTCTTCAATGCACTGTGCTATGGTAAGAAAGAACGTAGCACCTGAAGTAAGTTTTGCCTACGTAATTAAAAGCGGTCAAGGAGAGTTCAAAGCCTTGTGGATTGGATGGACTTCGAAGAGACTTAGTACGCCACATTTTCACGGTCTCATCATCGAAGATTCTGGTGCACCACGAAGACTTGCTGGTAACTCGCTCTATGGCAACCATCATAGTAATCTCACAAGTAATAAGGAGATGACCATGAAAGCCAAAGGGACCGTTAGGAAATCTGACACGTTGGTTTGGGACGAATAAACTTGGTTGAATGCCTCGAATGGAAAGACCAAACCCAGGGCGGTTTGCTACTTCTGGCCAGGTCTCAGCCTTGCCAACTAGCTCTTCCATTGCCGTCGTCTTAGCGTAGATGTGATGTCACTGGCAACTTGGTCGGGGAGGACACCGGGTATCTGTTTGTTCGTTCCGTTGCTCCTCTCAGGCTCACTGGCCTGTCGACGAGGTGGAAATGCGTGCGCAGCGAAAGAGCCTAACAGTACGGTGTTTGAGTGACACGGGTGTGCGTACGTGTAAATTAGAAGAAGAGAGTCGGAGGACAAGGCAAGCGCGATTTGCATGCAGCGAACGCGTCCCTCAATGACGCTATCACATGCGCGCGCGTGCGACGCGATGATACGCTCCCTTATATCAGGCTAATTCAGCAAGACTGTCAACATTGAATTTTGTTCGCAGCTCGAACTACAGGCGCTCCATTTCCCTGGAGAAGCTCACCTATTGACTGTACTGCATTCTACGGCTAGCCGACGATCGAATTGCCCAATCCAGGCCCACAGGTCCGATATGTTTCAGATGATGCTACCGCGATAAACGTGACCAGGAATTCGAGCGACATGCATACGTGAAACTTGTGGAGATCGAGGCCGCACCAAGACTAAAAGAGGTGCAGCGCTCCGACTCACTCATGAGCGCGACATCGTATTCGGTTGCCCTGCCTAACCACGTCAAAGCCGCACGGCATACCACCTACCTCTGCAACCGGCTACGCGCTATGGGGCCGCGCTCGTATTTCAAGTTATTTTCGGGGCTTTTACAAACCGTTTTCTGGCCATTCCTCCATCAACTCTTCATGCAGCCTGCAGCAACTACAACCAATCGGGAAGGCAATTGGATAAAGGAAAAGAGACCATGACCGCACGGAGCACGAGGCTCGTAAACGTCAACAGCCAAACAGAATTCACGGATTCATAAGGCAGCATGCTACTCACCTTTCATCTGCTCGTCAATTGGACGAGTTTTCCGTCGAGTTGCCCGTTTGCTTCTGCTCAAGATGAAGTTAGCAAACTTCACAGCTCTCGCTGCCGCCGCCTCAGGGACGCCCCAAGTCCTCGCCAAATACGTCTGGCCATCGCAACATGACTTCTTGGAGGACTTGTTGGCCATGCAAGGAGGCTACCTCCGCTTTGGGTTCACCGATCGTACGTCCAACCTCCCTTCCTGGTCACTGATGTTCCGTCCCAGCTAAAGTTTCACCACCGACAGTGGTTGTACCATGCGGCTTCGGCTCCAACAGGGTCGGCATACAGAACGCAGCGCAATGGGTCCGGACAGCGTTCCATGACTTCGCCACCCATGACAAGGCTGCTGGAACCGGCGGGCTCGATGCCTCCATCATGTACGAGCTGGACCGCGCCGAGAACGAAGGCTCGGCCTTCAACGACACCTTCGCCGACATGAACGATTTCCTCACGCCTCGGTCGAGCGTGGCCGACCTCCTCGCGCTCAGCGTAGTCGCATCGGTGGCGTCGTGCGGCGGGCCCAGAATCCCTCTGCGGGCGGGACGCGTTGACGCCGTGGAGGCGGGCCCTGCTGGCGTGCCCAAGCCCGAGGACTCGCTGGACGGCACCACGCAAGCCTTCGCGCGCGCCGGCTTCAACGTCAGCGAGATGATCGCGCTGGTCGCCTGCGGCCACACGCTCGGCGGCGTGCACAGCGTCGACTTCCCGCAGATCACCGGCGGCGAGGCCGCCGACTCCAACGTCCCCAAGTTCGACGGCACCAGCGCCGCCTTCGACACCGCCGTCGTGGACGAGTACCTCTCCGGCACCGGCGCCAACCCGCTCGTCTTCGGCGCCAACGACACCACCAACTCCGACGGGCGCGTCTTCGGCGCCGACGGCAACGCGACCATGCGCGCCCTCGCCGACGCCGCGGCCTTCGCCTCCACCTGCGCCGGCCTCCTCGCCCGCATGATCGACGCCGTGCCCTCCGCCGTCGCGCTCAGCGACCCCATCGAGCCCGCCGACGTCAAGCCCTACATCACGGCCCTCGAGCCCGCCCCGGACGGCTCCTCCCTCTCCTTCGCCGGCCGCGTCCGCGTCCGCACCTCCCCGGCCACCGGCCGCCCCGCCCCGCAGGACCTCGCCGTCGCGCTCGACGTCCTCGACCGCGCCGGCGCGAACCGCTCGCCGGTGCCGGCCGCGCGCGCGCTCTTCCGCGGCGGCACGTCGACCGGCTTCTTCGGCGAGGAGTTCGCGTGGTTCGAGTTCGACGCGCGGCTGGACGGCGCGGCCGGCATCCGGGCGTTCGACGTGCGCCTGACGACGACGACGACGACGACGACGACGGGGGCCAACGGGACGGCGGAGGAGGTGTTCGACAACGCCGGGACGGGCGGGTTTCCGGCCGGGGACGGGCTGCTGTTCGCGAAGGCGCGGTCGTGCATCGATTCGAGCGTGAGGGACGGGAACATGTCCGTGACGGTGGTCGCGGCGGTGAGGGAGGATTTGGACGGGCAGGGGGCGGCGGCGCCGGTCGTGAAGTTTGCGCACAAGGTGAGGCAGGTCGGGGTTATGTTGCCGAGGCTGGCGGTGGAGGGGATGGGGATGGAGAAGAAGGGGCCGGCGCAAGGGGGGTACGTGTTTTATGAGGTGCGCGTGCCGGTCGAGGCGGATGGGTGGAGTACGGTGTTCGATATTGTGCTGCCGACTAAGGAGGGGGAGTTGGTTTCGGAGTTTCATAGAACGAATGAGTTGGCGGCGTGTGAGGGTGTGAGGTAGGGTTGTTCTAGGTACATGGCCACGGAGTCGAGAATTAGAGATCGCTTCGATATTGTGTTGAATGAAACTTCGTATAGGGTTTCTGCGAGAGGGCCTGAAGACGTGAAGATTGCTTTGCTGAGAAGTGTCAGTGTAGGGGCGAGACAACGTCCGAAGCAGGTGCTAGTGCAGATGACGTCAGTGCTCATACGACCGTGAAGACTGGCACACCCAGCAGCAATGATTGGCCACGACATGGCAGCAGGGACTTCGGGCATCCCATTTGTACCTTCTCGATACAGGCAATCCGGCCAGCCGTGAGCGCAGACACAAACTGAACCTTATTCCAGGAATAGATCCCCTCCTTCGCCATCCCGAAGCTCAGCTCTTGAGTCCGAAGTCCTCCTAGGGGCATTGGTTAGCTTGAAAGCATATATGGGGCCTCCCGCAACGCACGCTCACCATCTGTCCCGCAGTTTTACCAGCCAATTGTTCCCTGAGCGTGGCCCAACAGCAAGTTTTGTCAGACATGAAGTTCCTCGCTGTCAGCTGGGGCTTCCCGCTAGCGCAGCTCAATTGGCCGCCGTTCACCCGGCAGGCCGTGTGACATCGATGGGGTTCCGGTGGGTTAAGCGACGCATTTTTCGGGAGTACCTCCGACCTCACGATGCATCATGGAACGCAACGGGGCGATTACAGACTTCCAATGGAAGCTGACGTGCTTCCGTGGTCCAACGGCGCATCCTGACCGCCTGAACGGCGCCCAGCCGCGGAAGACAATTCGAGGCCCCGACAGAAGGAACGAATCCCCGGCCACTCGCGGCTCCGCAAGCAATAGGCACGAGTCGGACGGAGGCGCTTGCCAAGACCGGTGTAGTTTAGCCGTGCCGGCGGTTCTTGTGATATGCGACTCGTTTGGCACCCGCGAGATTATCGGACGTGCGGGCGTGGTATCACCGTGCCAGCTCATATCGCCAGCAGTGAGCTAGTCGGCGAAGTGGATGGAGCTGAGGAAGATATCCGGGCAATCTTCGGACTGGAGCGGGTACACTTGGTTCAGGTGTGGGTAATCGAGGCTGCGGCGATTCCTTGCACCGTTAGAACCGAGTCCTCGGGTCCGGCTGGCGTTGGTAACGACATGTTGGGGCCTGAGCGGTGTTGCTCGAGGTTTCAGTCGAGGGTTACCGGTCGACAGCAGATCCGCGGAGATGCTTCCTTGCAATTGAATGATCACCAAAGTTTCACGCCTTTCCCCCGACACAACGGAGATTTTGGCATCACTAGGAGAGTTACTACGGGCGAGGGTGGCGCTTGTGAAGAGGAAGGAGGGTCTTCCCGAATGGCTGACCGGCGCGGGCCCGATGTGGGTCGTCAGAGGTGCAGATCGCGAATCCTCAAGATGCTGGATGAACCTGACCAGCGGCCCTTCGCGATAAGCCTTCCGGCTCGAGGGATATGCTCCGGACACGGGCAGTTGTTACAAGCTCATGGAAAGTCTACAAGCTTCCAGCATGCACAGCTGGGCACGTATCGATTGACCAAGTTCAGCGGTCAACGAGAAGCCGTCTCCGTCCCGTCGTCGCCCTGAGTAGGTTATTCTCCGGGCCGTGGGTGCATCGACCACAGAGTTATGCCGGCTGTGTTTCGCCGCTGAACGACGGGCCTGAAAGGCGGTGCAGCGGGGTACGCGCATCAAGACAACGACAACAACGCGGGGGGACTCGAGACGGAAGGATACTCGACAATGAATAGCATGAGGTCGGAATGGTGCGGCGGATGAACGGGACGTCCTTCCACGTCGACGGTTAATCAGCAGCCCTGGAAGGCTTGGCCAACTGCCGAATGGGTAACCCGGTCTGCGCAGTCAGCATGGTGCTGTGCAGGCGATAGGGCTTTGCAGGGACGGACGGAAGCACTCTGAAGCAGCCACGCGGGACCCCTCTTCGCCCAAGCGCTGAGAGACGAGCGCGTGACTGGCGCATCGCTGGGGCTCGATTGGCGGCGGTGGGATAAAGGCTTCGCAAGCAGCACTCAAACCTCCCCGACATCCCCCCGGCTCGCCTGCTCGACCAATTGACGCCCGTAAGTGCGCTCCGGGTCACTCAGCGCTCGCCCATTCGAGAGCTATCATTGGCCATGCGCAGCTATCCCGGAGTTGCCGCGTCCGCGGAAATGATCGGCACAAGGCCGTACGTACGACAAATGGACCGCACATTTGCCGGGGCTTAAGGTCTCTCCCCCAAGAATCTACTTTCCTCGGCACCCGTTCCGTGCCTAAATTGGCATCCGTATCCACATGGGACGGCTACGAAATGACACGATGGGGAAGTGTACAGCGGCAGGGCTCCAGGTCGCGGCTGATACAAGAACTCGCCCACCCCCTCCAATGGCTTTTTAGACTCTCCACGTAACTGCCCTTTCGTCGAGACACCTCGGTCTCTGCCATGGCTCCTCCTACCGATGTCGAGGCCATTTTGGCCTCTTTGACGCTTGATGAGAAGGTAAGTCACATATATCAGGTTCTCAAATCTCTCCTCCTTTCTTCTGAAATTTTCGTGCCCATCTTTCTACCTCGGATCAAAGATTTGATCACCATTGAGCGAATCGGCGAGCTTCAGCCACAGTGACGGCATGCCTATTCTCCGTTGTGTGAAGATCCATCCTGAGGCACTATCCGCCCGACCTCCGCTTCAATCAAGACCAGCTTCTTTCCTCCTCGATTCGGACAGCTTGAATCCCTTTCCCTTTCTATCCATCTCCTACCTCTTCCCTCTTACTCGGCGCAACCAAACAGGACTCCACCCCCGACTAACCACCCGCCCACCCCACAGATCTCCCTCCTCGCCGGCGCCAACTTCTGGGAAACGGTCGCCATCCCGAGCAAATCGATCCCGTCGCTCAAGACCAGCGACGGGCCCAACGGCGCGCGCGGCGCCGAGTTCGCGCACGGCACGACGGCGGCCTGCTTCCCGGCGTCGGTGTGCCTGGCGGCGACCTTCTCGACCGCGCTGGCGCGGCGCGTGGGCGGCGCGCTGGCCGACGAGACGCTGTCCAAGGGCGCGCGCGTGCTGCTGGCGCCGACCGTGTGCCTGCACCGCCACCCGCTGGGCGGCCGCAACTTCGAGTCCTTCTCCGAGGACCCGCTGCTCGCCGGCCGGCTGGCGAGCGAGTACATCCGCGGCCTGCAGGACAGGGGCGTCGGCGCCACGATCAAGCACTTCGCTGCGAACGAGCAGGAGACGCAGCGCTTCACCGTCAACGCCACCATCAGCGAGCGCGCGTTGCGGGAGCTTTACCTGCGGCCCTTCGAGATCGCCGTCAAGGAGGCGAAGCCGTGGGCGGTCATGACGAGCTACAATCTCGTGAACGGCGTGCATGCGGATGCGAGCGAGTTTCTGCTGAAGAGGGTGTTGAGGGGCGAGTGGGGCTGGCGGGGCTTGGTGATGAGCGACTGGGGCGGCACGAACTCGACGGCGGAGAGCATCGAGGCGGGCTTGGATTTGGAGATGCCGGGCCCCACGAAGTGGCGGAAGGTGGAGGATGTGAAGAGGGCTATTGAGGCCGGGAAGACGAGCGAGCAGGCGGTGACGGAGAGGGCCCGGAACGTGCTTGAACTGTTGGTCAAGACGAGGCAGTTCGTCGATCCGGTGACGCCGCCAGAGCAGGCGGTGAATAGGCCGTCGACGCAGAAGTTGATCAGGGAGGTTGGTGGGGCGGGCGCGGTGCTGTTGAAGAATGAAGGAAGCGTGTTGCCGATCAAGAAGGAGAACTTGAAGAAGAGGAAGATTGCGTTGTTGGGGCATGCGAAGGACGCTTTGATTCACGGTGGCGGAAGTGCGTCTGTCAACGCTCACTACAAAATCACCCCTTACGACGGCTTGAAGGCTGCGCTTGGAGACGACGTCGAGCTAGTCTACGCCAAGGGTAAGATTCATCCGGCCCATAGACAAGCACCATTGACTGATTCCCCCAGGCGCACACACTTTCCGTCTCCTCCCACCCATGGGCAAGGACGTCAAGGACTACGAAGGATCCCCAGGCTGGACCCTCCAACGCTTCGACACAGACGACTTCACGCAGTCGCCCGTCGGCACCAAGAACATCCCCACCTCCAACTGGGCACCCATCCTCTCCGCCGAATTCACCGAAGCAGCGAAACTCACAGGCACCTTCACGCCCTCCACGTCGGGCAAGCACTACCTCGGCTTCTCCGGGCTCGGCCCCTCGAAGCTCTTCATCAACGGCGAGCTCGTCTTCGAGCAGAAGCACAACTATCAGGACCCGATGGGCTTCCTCCTGGGCGGCGGCAAACAAGAAAACTTCCAGTACGCTTTCGAAGCGGGCAAGACCTACGCGATCGAGGCGCATTCGCGGCGGCCGCAGGTCAACAACAGCGGGCTGAGCATCCTCGACAAGTGCATGGGCTTCTACTTGGGCTTCATGACGGAGGAAGAGCACGACGAGGACATCCAGGGGCAGGCGGTCGCGGCCGCGCGCGACGCCGACATGGCCATCGTCTTCACGGGGCACACCAAGGACTGGGAGACGGAAGGGCAGGACCAGGCGTCCTTCCACCTGCCCGCGGACGGGTCGCAGGACGCGCTGGTCACGGCCGTCGCGGCGGCCAACGCCAACACCGTCGTCGTCAACAGCACGGGCGTCGCCGTCGCCATGCCGTGGATCGACCGCGTCGCCGCCGTCCTGCAGGCCTGGTTCCCCGGGCAGGAGGCCGGCAACGCCATCGCCGACGTGCTGCTCGGCAAGGTCAACCCGTCCGGCCGGCTGCCGACGAGCTTCCCGCGCACGCTGGAGGACGCGCCCGCGCACGGCAACTTCCCCGGCGAGTACGTCGACGGCCGGCTGGAGGTCGAGTACGCCGAGGGCGTGTTCGTCGGCTACCGGCACTTCGACCGCGTCGACCGCGCCAGGGTGCTGTTCCCGTTCGGCTTCGGCCTCAGCTACACGACGTTCGCGCTCTCGGGCTTCCGCGTCCGGCCGGACGGGCAGGCCTACGACGTCGCCGTCGGCGTCACGAACACCGGCGGCGTGGCCGGCGCGCAGGTCGTCCAGGTCTACGCCGGGCCCGAGGGCGAGAGGCAGGTCGAGCAGCCGGTCAAGCAGCTGGTCGGCTTCGCGAGGGTGGAGCTGGCGCCCGGCGAGACGAAGGCGGTGCAGGTGCCGGTGCCGGTGCGCAGTTTGGCCTACTTTGACGAGGGCGTGGGCAAGTGGGTGGTCGAGGCGGGGCAGTACAGGATCTCGGTTGCCGAGTCGTCGGTGGACATCAAGGACAGCAGCGTTGTGGACGTGGCGCAGAGGCTGGAGTTTGCACCGTAGATTTGCGCCGGGGCGCCGCGCGGATGGGGACCAGCCGCCATCGTCATTTTGCTCCGCGCGGTTGGGATGAACCTCTGCGGCGGCGCACGCAACTGGGGGGTTTTGATGAAAGGAGGAGGGTTAGTGGGGATGCAGAGTGTATTCTGGAAGATTACGGTAATTGGGCAGCCGCGAGCGATTGGCGGGTGAGAAGTAATAATGAGTAGACGCTAGATGTCTCGAATCTGACTCGAAAATGAATCGGCGTTCGTAAGAGGTTCGCATGCATGTTGCGATGGTGGAATCGACGCATGCCACTGTGATGAGGGCTGTGAATTGGAGCAGCGCAACGTTGTCGAGTGTGATAGCTGATGGCAGGATTCAATAACAGATGGAATGCTTGGATGTTTGTGGTGTTGTTTGGGGCCAAGTCTGGTCGGAGGGTGTTTCTATTTATATTCGGCACGTTCATCTGATTGCCACTCGACGGGCTCTCTCTAGGGTTAAGCATAATTGGTTTTGCGTGAGCAGCGCTGGATCTTGTTGGTTCTTGTCTGCACACCAGCTGCTTTCCCCCGGCGATCGTCGGAGGCATCGGTCGCATGCTGCTGTGGGCTGATTGGAGTTGCCCCCTCGTGCCTCGCCCATGTCATGGTGAGAATGCGCGCATCCCGGTCGACACAGCCTTCCCGGCGCGGGAGCGGAGACAGCTAGGCCCGGAGGTGATTGCAGACACGATGCGCCCTTTTCGCGCGGGCGCACTGCAATTCGTACTGCCTGGTCCTGGCGGAGCGTGCAGCAAGCCACGGCGACGACAGCTGCGAACCAGTTGGGACAACAGCCGGCCAAGCCACACGAAGCTCCGGAGCAAGTGCGCGTGGGAAAAAGCTTCGATTGGGGGATAGGGTGGCACAGTGGCCCGTGGTGAGGGACAGCGGGCGCGCGCGCGGGCGATATGGGCCTTATCCCAACCTCCATCACGCACACCGCGCGTCACATTCGTCAGAGCTGCAAACAGTGCAGCTGCTCGACCCACTCCGCACACGTAACCTCTGCCTGCCGCAGTCGATACTCCCGCTACCACCGCACGCCATGCCCGCCATGCCCGCCATGCCCGCCAGAACGCCCATGCACATGCCTGCCCTTGCAGCCCGCGCCGCCGGGCCAACCAACATGCAGCTCACAAGAATACTTGACCTAGACCGCAGCCCTACCTCACCCGCCGTCCCGTCTTAATTGAGCGCCCGTCCCTGCCGCCCGCCCAACGAGTCTTCTATCAGTCCTCCACCTCTCTCGCTGCCTGCGTGCCTAACGACCTCTCGCTCGTGCCGTCCATCGCGCCTGCACCGCTCGCTCGCCCACCGGCATCCATAATAAACCACCCTAAACATCCCGATCGTTCCCTTCCACGATGCCGCGCAATCCGTTCTCCGAATCAAGCGTTCCGCTCCAAGGCGCCGGTGAGCCTCCACCATACACCGAGGCCGCGTATCACACCGAGAAGATGGCTGGCCCGTCCAAGTGGAATCCCAAGTCTTGGGGTCTGAAGACCAAGATTGGCGTCGCCGTTGGCGTCGCTGCCGTCATCATTGCCATTATCGTCGGCGCGTACTACGGCGTCAGGAATTCAAAATATCCGAACTACAGCAGGCTCAATTACTCTCTGCAGAAGACATGTACGTCTGTTTTTTTTTCGCCTCCAACAAAGAATCATGGGAATGGGTTGGAAGGATTGTTGCGACTGGGGGTGCCTTCAGATTTGATCATGGCTGCTGTTAATCTGGTTCAGCATGAGCACTGACAATCGTTGTAGATGAGGGCACTTCGTTCTTCGATGACTGGGATTATTTCAACACTTATGATCCTACCGGCGGCTGGGTTCAGTATGTATTCCAGAAATCACATTCTAGTTGTCAGCCTGGTGGCTAATTGAACCACCACAGCTACGTCGACAACGCTACTGCGGCTTCGATGAATTTGACCTACGCTTCCGAATCCAAAGCCATCGTCCGGGTCGACACGTCGGAGAACGGCGAGTCGGCCAGCACCGGCCGCAAGTCCGTCCGCATCACGACCCGCGACACATGGAACAGCGGGCTCTTCGTTTTCGACATCTCGCACTCGCCCTACGGTTGCGGCACCTGGCCGGCCGTATGGCTCACGGACCCGTACAACTGGCCAACAAACGGCGAGATCGACGTCATGGAGGGCGTCAACCAAGTGTCGGACAACAAGAATCAGATGACGCTGCACACGACGAACGGCTGCAAGATGGACCGCAAGCGCAAGATGAGCGGCTCGTCCATCCACACCAACTGCTACAACGGCACCAACAGCAACGCCGGCTGCGGCGTCTACGGCTCCGACACCTCCTTCGGCGCCGGCTTCAACAACGTCGGCGGCGGCGTCTACGCCGTCGAGTGGCGCGACGCCGGCATCCGCATCTGGTTCTTCGAGCGCGCCGACATCCCGTCGGACCTGCAGTCCAGCAACTCCAGCGCCGTGCCCGACCCGAGCGCCTGGGGCGAGGCCATGGCCGACTTCCCCAGCACCGACTGCGACATCAGCAGCCACTTCCGCAACATGAGCATGGTCGTGAACATCGACCTGTGCGGCGACTGGGCCGGCGCGACGGCCGTGTACAACGGCGAGGACAGCTGCCCCAGCACCTGCACCGCCTACGTCACCAACAACGCCACCGAGTTCGAGAAGGCGTATTGGGAGTTCAACAGCTTCAGAGTGTACACGGCGAACGGCGAAGCCGCCGCAAGCACGAGCACCGCCGCTACTTCTGGTGCGGCGTCTGCCGCCACGGCTGTCAGTTCCGTCGCCAGCTCCGTCGCTACGTCTGTTACGCCCACGACAACCGCTATCAGTTCCGGCGACCAAAACAACAACAACAATAATAATAATAATAACAATAACAACAATAACCAGCCGCCGTCGTAAAGCTGGTGGTATCGTGATTGAGGCGGAGGGAGGAATGGGGGAAAAAAATGGACTGAGCTGGTGACTCAGGGGTCAGGGAGGAATGGATCCTTGGATACCTTGTTCTGACGAAGGAAGTGTATCCGATAATCTTGGAAAATTGCCTGTACCACTGGATTGGTTAGGGAGAGGTGTAATTATGTTCTTGTATTGGGTCGGAAGGGACACATACCTTTTTTTTTTTCTTTTTTCTACGACTGGGATGATGACCTCACAGCTGGATAGATACCCGCAATTGGCCTGTTGTCCTGGAAGATGTGGACGAGGCTTTTTCATTTTTAAGGCTTGGAATAGACTGTGTAAAGTGGTTTCTATACGTGCGGTTCGTGTACATGCTGGATGGTGCGGTGCGGGATGGGTTGTAGTTGGGCATTTCTGCTCTCCTTTGCAGAAAAGGTGGCTTTCGGGATCTCTGCCCTTTTCACAAGGCCATTCGGTATCCATATAACATCCAAGGCCACAGCCATGACAGGGCTCTCATACAGATAGTCCAGGCATTATTACGTCAACGCTGATCCAACCGGAGCTTGTAGAATGTTTATGGAGACAGCCACACTGGTACGCATGACGAAAGTATTTCTGCTCCTGCCGGGAGATGATTGTGTCGGGAGTAGCCGGTTGGAGATTTGTCCATCGCATCGGCAAAAAAATGTGTTGCTTCGTTACAGCTGAGATGGCAGACTCGAGCGCGGACCATAACAGGCAAAGATCCGTACGTGCGCTTAGCTTGAATGCTAATGATGAATATCGTAGCTGATGGCAGATGTGCTCACCTCGAAAACTCCGCATGTCAGGCAGTTGAAGCAGTCATCTGGATGAAAAGTCGGGATTGATTGGTGGCATCTGCGTGGGGACGACTGCTTTGACTGCCCATTACTAACGTCTCAAAGGTTGACCGTCGCTATTGAGGCGAATAATATGAGAGACAGAAACTCTTAAAGAGATGAATAATTCTTTAAGGTGAGAGCAGTGTAGAATCCGGAATCGAGCTGATGAGTAAAGAATGAAAAACTTCCTGGACCTTGGCTTGCTGTAGAGTATCGTCGGGCTCGACACCAATGCATCGGCGGGTCGTAATGGTCTACCATAATGGCGGCATTGGCGAAAAGGAGTTGACCGCGATTGGATGGGGTCCATTCGAGGACGGCTCAGCGATGGAATCACTCGACGCAAAGGCCATGAAGCGAGACAGTGCTCAGGAAGTCGATCATTATTGCTAAGATTGTGCTGGAAGATGAAAGGTAACATGTGAAGAGAGATTTGGGCAGAAAGCTAATAAGTAGTTCCTCAGCGTGAAGTTCAGGGAAGTCGTCTCGGATTTCTTAAAGTTTAGACACCATTTAGCGCGGCAGTTTTCCCGGATGCCAAGCTTTTAGCTACCCCGATAAGCTTCTCCCTGGCTTGACCACTGCCCCACACCATCCTTGTCCGGCTCTGTGGTGAAGATGCGTCCGACCGTCGTGGCGGTATAAGGCTATCTTTCACTGAAGATTCTGCTTCACACCAAAGCTGTCTCTACATGTCGTCCACAGCCATCGACTCGGCGAGACGTTTGAGCCGCGAGAGGCAGAAAATATCGCGCATCTTGGAGAATCACGATCCGGAATAACGAGGAGTTATGAGAGAGGTGATGCTGTACTCTCATCTAACCACTGCAAATGACCCCGGGAACATCTAAGGAAGTACCGCATAGTACATGAAGGAGAAAAAAAAAAATTTTTTTTCCGTACGTGCGAAAGGAAACACAAGCAGCTGGGGGCCGCGTGCCTTTTGCTGCGCGAATTTCGATACGGCTTCGCTAGCGTTCCTGAGTCATTGCAATGAGTTAAATTCGGCGTTTGACTGGACCCATCGAAGCAGAAAACATTCGTCGGGGCCTAAGGATACACCATCAATACGGCCGCTCACTGTAGAACGACTGTAATACACCTTATTGACTACATCGCAGCAGAATGCTGTGCGGCTGCGTGCGTAGACGTGCATGTGAATGCAAGCGATTTGAGGTCAGCTATTTCTGGCAATTGCACGCGTCGTCACGAGATAACAGACGTTGATCTCACGTAGCAACCAATGATAAATCCCGCAAACAGTCTATACTGCATCTCACCTAACGCGCGATCATCTGGGCTAAGAGTCTTTCCACAGAATCTAGAACCTGGTTTCATCCTCCACTAAGCATTGGCAGCTGGACCCCAAAGCTTGAGACGCTCCTAACATTGGTCGCGGCGTTCCCTGGAATCCGACACAATCTTAGCCGCTCGCGGGCATCACTGTGCATTCATCCAACCGGCATTTGCCGGTAGGGCCATCAGCCACGAGTCTCGAAGTCTCTGCCGGCTACATTTAGGTAAAGCTATTGCTCCCGAGACGCCGGCCGATATCTACGATAGTGCGTGCCACCTGCGAACTGTGGCGCCTTTGATACACACTTAAAATGTCTACCCGCATCATCACCCTTGAAGTCCCCCCCCGCACATCGACGCGCCGCTTCACCACCTTCCTGGCCACGAAATGGCAACAATTCGGATTGCCGACGTTCCGCACCCAAAAGATGACCTCCGACAGACAAAGTCGCATGACTCCAGCGTAGGTGGCGAAGATAACATCTACAACACGCGGCCATTGACGCGGTCACGTACGGGCGAAATCCGCGATGACATCTACAATATTCGCTCCCGTTCCAAGGCACCCTCGGACAGGCGCAGCAGGAATGACCCGGAAGATGATGACCCCGGCTTGCGCAAACCGGGCGACTTCAAGCACAAGCAGGTAACTGTCGAGCGCCCGTCAGGCCATTGGGATTCGCACTCAGGACTTGCAGGTTTTCAAGGGGAAGATGTTACTTTGGCTCGCATACCAATCCACCGGAGTCATCTATGGCGACATCGGTACCAGCCCGCTCTATGTGTATTCGTCGACCTTCAAAGAGCCTCCGTCGCGCAAAGACCTCGTTGGAGTCCTCTCCATCATCATATGGAGTCTCTTCATGATGGTGACGGTCAAATACGTCTTCGTCATTCTGCGCGCAGACAACGACGGCGAGGGCGGAACCTTTAGCACCTATTCTCTACTTTCACGCTATGTACGGTGCACCTACTGCTGCTGTTCGGAATGAGGCTGATTCCGGCGCAATTAGATGAACATCACGAATCGGGATCCGCGCGAGGCTTCGTTCGTCGAATTGAAAAGATACTTGACCGGAGATCTTGAGCGTCCGGGCCGGATTGTGCGCAAGCGCCTTGAAAGCAGTAAAGTTGCAAGAGGTCTTCTCAAAGTTATGGGGATCTTGGCCGTGACCATGGTCATTTCTGACGGCCTCCTGACTCCTGCGCAGTCCGTACTTGGAGCCGTTCAAGGAATTGAGGTCGTGTCGCCAAACATCTCAAAGGGCACTATTATTGGAGTTACTGACGCCATCTTGATCGTACTATTCGCCATTCAGCCGCTCGGCATTACCAGAATCAGCTATGCCTTTGCTCCTATCGTCATCATCTGGCTTGGCTTCAACGCCGTCTTCGGCGCGTACAACCTCGCCAAGTACGATGCCAGTGTGTTCGAGGCCTTTAACCCTGGCTACGCTTTTGAATTCCTGATCCGTAATAAGGAAGAGGGATGGCGCATGCTCGGTGGCACTCTGCTGGCATTCACAGGCGTTGAGGCCCTTTTCGCAGACCTTGGCGCTTTCAGTAGGAGAGCCATCCAGATCAGCTGGCTGTGCTACACGTTTCCGTGCCTGCTTCTAGCTTACATCGGCCAGGCAGCTTACATCAGCGTTCATCCGGATGCGTATTCCAACCCTTTCTTTAACGCAGCTCCCCCGGGAACTATTTACCCGGCCCTAATTATCGCCATCTTAGCCGCCATTGTTGCTTCGCAGGCCATCATTACTGCAACTTTTCAGGTGAGCGAGTTCACTAGTGGTGTGATGATTGAACCTGACCGTTCCTCTAGCTGCTGGCCCAAGTGATGAAACTATCGTACTTTCCGCAGATCAAAGTAGTACACACGTCCGATATTTTTCACGGCCAACTTTACGTCCCGGTTGCGAATTGGCTGCTCATGATCGGGACGATTTTGGTGGCCTCGATCTACAACAACGTTGGTCCATCACTTCTACCACCGCCGCAAATGCTAATTCGAGCTCCAGACCACTTCGCTCGGTAATGCGTACGGCGTCTGCGTCATGTTCGTCACCTTTTTCGATACGTGCATGGTCTCGCTAGCAGCCATGTTCGTATGGCGCATTAGTCCCTACATCGTCTTCCTGCCATGGTTGACAATTGCTTGCTTGGATGGTGCATATCTCTCTTCCGTGCTCACAAAGGTTCCGGAAGGTGCTTGGTTCACACTCACGCTCGCCGCCGTGCTCGCCTCCATTCTCCTCTTATGGAGATATGGCAAAGAGCAGCAGTGGTTCGCCGAGAAAGAGGATCGGCTACCGACATCACACTACATCACTACCGGCTCGGATGGCCAGGTACGTTTAACGGACCGGTATGGCGGTGCCCCTATCAGTACCAACCTGGGCTTGGGCATCTTTTTCGACAAGGCGGGCGAGACGACCCCCATGGTATTCGGCCAGTTTGCGGTCAAGCTCACCGCGATGCCCGAATTCATCGTTTTCTTCCACCTGCGGCCCCTCGACACCCCGTCCGTGGCGCCTGAGGACCGGCACACCGTTTCGCGCCTCGCTATTCCCAACTGCTACCGTCTCGTCACTCGGTACGGGTACAATGACGAGATCATCACTCCGAATCTTGCCTCCGTCATTGTCGAGCAAGTCCGTCGGTACCTCATCGATAGGCAGATCAAGGCCAGCCGCAACCCCTCATCTGATGTATCCAGACGCGAGCTTGACGAGACCCAGCCCACCTCTCCGGATGATACCAGACCTGCTAGTCCTACGGGGAAGACGTCAGCTTTCGATGCTGGTAACCCCGAGTTGGAGAAACTCGAGCGTGCTTACTCTCACAGCGTCATCTATATTCTGGGCAAGGAGCAAATGAAAATCACCGAGGGTACGAATTACGTCAGGAAAACGCTGCTGTGGTTGTTCCTCTGGCTCCGCGATAACACCAGGAACAAGATGGCAAATCTTAGGGTTCCAACGGATCGGGTGATCGAGGTCGGCTTTTTGAAGGAAATCTGACAGTTGGGAGGCCGGAGGCCAAGAGGTTCCCGGCAATTGTCCGTCGTCGTCCAGCGCATCGCCAAGTTGACTTGCAGGAGCCGGAAGGAAATTGACCAACAGGTACATCACAAAAGCAAACCCTATTTCGCTAAATGTAAAGAACGAGGCGTCCGCGGTTCACCAGAACCAGTAGAGTCATCGTTCGTGACCCCGACGATTTTCCTGATGCGACCCCGCATGTGATTCTCGCTGTCAAAGTTTCGCCATCCAGACTCGGCCCCACAGCTGATCAGCTTTGATCATAATCTTCCAAATCTCACGACGCCATATCTAGTATCCCAATCATCTGCCAATTCTTCTCGTGACAGCTTGCTAGCTAGCGTGGCTCGGGGAGTTCTACAGAAGTAACATGCGATTGCAAGGTGGGGATCAACAACAATACTTCTGAGATTTTCTCCCGTTTTTCCGTATCTTTCTACGTGCCAAGAGTGTGCTCCTGAATATTTAAGTAGAGGAGAGTAACACAACCCCATTATAAGGTGCTGCCACCTGTCGAAAAGGTGTTTGATTACTATCGCTCAGCGGAACCTACCTGCCGGAAGATTATCTGATTACTTATCATAAGCCAGATATACTTCTTCTGAGTGCGTCTAATTACTATTCAGGTAAAAGAACAGTATATGAGGTCCCTCTAGCGGAACTAAATAGCTGCGATCATAATAGCGACCTGCAAACCTTATTCTGAACCTCATAAAAATCATGTCTCTTCTCACATCGACAGGCGCATTCCCGCCTATCCGCACCACCACATCGCAAAACGTCACAGCTGAGGAATGGAGCTCCGCTGTCGATTTCGTCAATCGCGTCAACTACCTCTTCGAAGAGTTCGACCACGCGAAGATGGTCTCGGCCTTCCTCCCGGATGCCGTGACATATCATTTCCACGGCACAATTCGAGGACATGCCGAGGCGAAGACTTTCTTCGGAAAAGACTATCCCTACCTCATCCCCGGCGTGAGTCGGCACGCCACGAACCATATCGTGGACCGGGATGATGATACGGGCGGTGTGATGGTGCGGTATCACAACCAGCTTGTACGCTTTGCGTGGCCGAGCGATGCGGATCAAGTGGCAGGCAAGACGGCCGAGGCGATGGGGCGTACGGATGGTTTGCCGGGTATTTGGATCTGGTCACCGATGATTGATCGACTGAAGATGACGGATGAGGGATGGAAGATCTACGAGAGATACATCGGAGGGTCGGTGGTGAACAAAAGTCTTGACCCGGGTCAGTCGAAGTAATAGTGTTACGCCGCCACTCTTTCCGGAGAAGGTTAAGTGTACCGTCGGGTAGTGTCAGGACCGGTATCACGTTCGATCGGAGTAGGATGGATATGGGCCAACGAAGCTACTAAGCTAATGCAGCTATATTAATCGATGCCAATGTTGCATAGAAGCATCTGTCCAGAACTTCATCCATGCCTCTGACCATCTCTCGTCTCGGAGACCCTGCAACCATTCGAGAAAACGCTGCGGTGTCTTACCATAGAAGAAATTATTTCCACCCCGCACGCCTCTCCTGTGCTTTATTGGGCCCTTCAGATAATTATGGGTTGGCCCACAATAGTCAGCCTCTTCAGAAGCAACGCTGTGGTTATGACAACTCTTGCAAAGATCACGATCGATGCAGATCAAGTAGCGATAGATGTGTTCCTCCCACCATCAATAGATCTTTCCGCATCCGTCACAGAATATCTCAGCACCTCCCATCAAATCTTCCGGATCATTCACAGTTGAAAGGCCTTGGGCTTCGTCAAGCTTTTTATCCCTCGCACCAGAAATGTTATCAGACCTGTTCGTGTCTTCGTCAGTGATGCTGTCTTGCGTTGTAGAACTTGGACTGTCTTCCTCTATTCTCTGAGTTGATTGAATCGGGATCTCGGAGAATTGCAAGATATCACAGTTCGTGCGTCTTGTTTAAGACCTTGAACACAGCTCCAGATGACTGCAAGTAACCGGAAGCTCGAAATGTCGTTGCTCGTTTCGGTATCACTGAGACCATCCACACAGGCATTGAATGCGTCATATAAGAGCTTCTCGTATTGTAGGAAATCTCCGCAGGCGAACTCCAGTCGTACCAACGGAATGCAAGCAAGAGAATCCCGGAGATGATCCTCTTTCGTCTGGAATATTGCTGCGTCCATTTCATCCCGCAAAGACATCCGTTTGTCCAGCACTTCTGGCTCTTTGCGTGCGCATTTGAAACCTGATCAGTTGAATACTATTGGGGGGGTTCCTTCTATTAAAATAACTCTGAGATACTTTTTTGCTTTCTCTTGATCGGAAGAAATCCGGTTGTATGTTCTAGCCAATCGAAATATTGCCTGATACTATGGCTCTGCGGCACGGAGATGCTTGAGACTAATGGTGAGAGTCTTCAGTAGGGCAACCATCCTGCCGGTGTCTACTGCTGCTCTATCGAACCGCTTGATGGCCGCATCATCCTGTGCGTTGAAACCCAATCGGTCCACAAGCGTTTGTCTTCATCTGCCCATGGCTTTGCTGAGAACGTCCTGTCGATTTCCTTGCCATTCTCCTGCTTGTTATCCAAACATACCATGAGCAGTTGGCTTCTTTGGCGAGGTCTTCTGTTAGGAAGTTCAGGTGCATCCCGCTCAGGTGCTGCCCACAGCCCAGATCCAATTCTTGGACCAACAACCTGATGACAACTGTATTGTCGCTCAAACGGCTCTTCAGAGTTGCGAAGACGAGAAGAGCATCTCTTTGTAGCTTGTTGAAATTTTTGAAGCCAATCGAAGTTCGTTCAACGCTTTTGCACTGCTGTATTAGGCTGCTTCAACCTTATCTCCTGCACGATGACTATCACTCATACACACTAGTATATGGTAACGCTCCGGATGGCTGAGTTCGATGCCCTTTTTTTAAAGTGTCTCTGAGCCGGACTATCGCCTCATGGTGAAATCCACGAGCAGCAAGTCCAAATCCGGTGGCTGGAAAGACCGGATTTTGTTTCGGTCATGAACCATTTCTTCCATCTTACTTGCAAAATTCTGGATAATCGACGCGGTAAGGCGAGGCATCAAACTGCGGCTTTCCAGGGAGAACGTCTGTCTTTTCCATTGGATTAGCTTACATATTGTAAAGAACTGTCAAGATAGACTTGCTAGATATATTGCGTCCCAAGCAAACCTGAAAGCGGACTTTGTTTGACCTGGGCCCTGTTGGAGCAAAACCTCGTATGCACTTGTATTCGTTGTTGTTGTCTGTCTGAAAGAGAGCGAAGGAGCCAAACTACCCAGCGGCGCTAGCGCCGCGCTAAGCGTACCTGCCACAACAGTCAGGGTAGAACGAGTTGCACCAACGATTTGTAGTCAAGAAGATGTCTTTCCGAAGCACTCCAGATTCCTTAATTGCCATTCCAATGAATTTCTCCGTGTTATAGCCGTTATTGGTCTTTATGAAGACTGGGCAATTAAGAGGCTGGGGTCAGCAGAACTTACACATCGGTGGTGTCAACGTGACTGAATCCAGCACTAAGAGCGTTGTAGACGGCGCTCTCCTGTTGATCCTTGTCTTGAAATGTGCCAAAACCAATAGCAGGCAACTTAGCACCAGTGTTCAGGGCGCATATTTTTTGGCTGATGGTGTGGGAGGCGAGACGCGGCCCCGGCTGACGTAATCTGTAATAGCTGGGAATGGCAAACGGTCTTGCACATCGGCTGAAAGCAGGTGCGCTCATGATGCGTGACAACTCGGACGCACGTAGCTTGATTGACGAGAGGAACAAAGCGTTGATCTTGGATTGCTGGGCCTCGTAAGTTTGTTCGAATAGATTGTTGTATGCAGTACGTGTCGCGATCAACACTCTACCGTTTTTCTCCAAACCCGTTACGAACAAAAGCATTTCAAAACCTTGTCTTGGCAGTGTGCAATAGTCCCAAGGCGTTGATGAGCATAATTTCTCCAATCAATAACATATTCCGTTTCTGAGAGCCTTCGATGTCTCGTTGTCCGGGCAGGATTGAATGTCTGTGCCGCAATCTGTCAAATTCTCCAGGTAGGCGGGTAGCGGCCCGACTCCACAGCTTGCTATTTTTTCCAGCGTTGTTTAAAAGGAAGGAACTCGGATGTAGAGAAGAAAATGATGGAAGGATCTCCAGATTAACTCTTAAAAATAGGTGCGGCGTAACTGGACACGTCAAGTTAGCTGCTCTGCATGCGGCCTCAGCGCAGGAGCATGCGCGGATGTTGATGCCGAGCTTAATTGAGCGTCCTCGGCACCGACAGAGACGAAAGAGGTTTAGTGCGCGGGAACGGAGTCGGTCTGGTAGACTGTAGAAAACTCCGGCAAGAAAGCAGCACACGCCGCACCATCTCTACCACGCATCTACCGCAGACCCATGCGACCATGGCCGAAGATCGCCAGGCAGACCGGAGAAGTATTGCAAAGGCTTGCGACAGATGCAAGGTCCGAAAAATTCGATGCGCATGTACGTACCGACCGGGAAATCCGTGCGCCAAGAAGCGTTAACTCAGGCGTGCGATTAGTGGATGCTGGTTTCGCGAGCTGCAATAGCTGTAGGGTAAGATCATTGATTGCCTCCTTTCTGTTCCGGCTTCATGTTATCTGTATCGCTTACTTCGTAGGAGACAGACCCTCGGCGCCGAATGTCACTTCAGCCAAAAGAAGAAACCTCGGAGGCGAACCCAGCTCGAAGTCGAGACAGAGCGTCGGCGACGTAATTTATTTTGCATCCTAGCCACTTCGCGGCAAATAGGAGCTGACGTCACCTACAGAAGCCGTCAATGCCTCATCTGCCAGCTGTACAGACTCGACTCCACTGCAATATGTGCAGCCAGTCTCTCGGACTACCCTACCAGCGACGGTAATGACGCCGTCTCCTAGTGTACCGCTGTCCAACTCATCCAACCTCGGAGACACTCCCCGCTCCGAGAAGACCGCGTATTCGAATTTGCACGGTGACCCATTCAACTGCTCCAATCAGGCATCTCCGCTTCCGTACGACCACGAGAAAATACCGAAGCTCTACATAGACCGGCTGCTAGGAAATCCCATGGCATCGACGAGAGCTCAGAATGAGCAAATCCAATCCCAGGTACGGCACTCGATCATCTAAACAGTAAAGAAATAGAGGCTGACAAATGTAGCCGAGACCGGACCTTGTCGGTATGTCAGCCATCCGGGTGAATACTGCGCAAGTCTGACCTGTACCAAGGAACAAATCTGAGCTTAGCTTTCCTGTCGAAGAAGCGGACGCTCGCATTGTCACAGAGGCTCGGGCATAACAGGCTGAGCCTCCTAGTGGAGAGAATCGAATCAATCCTCAAATCCCGAATGATGAGCATAGATAAACTACCTCATCCATCGGTGGTAAGAGAGAAGCTTAAGGAGGCTCCCTTCAGTGTAGGAGAAGAGGCTTCAACTTACATCCGAAGTACTTCTCTTCACACTTCAGACACCTGACAGTTTGCTAACAGTCTTCAGCGTACTTTGACCAGGTGCATCCATTGTACCCCTTCCTGGATCGGCCAGCGTTCGAGGAGCGTCTTGTCAGCCCAGAACTTGCACAATCGCTCGCCACTGACAAGGCTTGGTGTGCATTATATCATGCAGTCTTGGCTATCGGTTGCCAGTATCATGGCGGTGGCAGCTTTGAGCCCGGAAAAGGACAGGCCTGGAAGTTTTTTGAACTATCATCTTCTTTGTGTCCTGACCTAGTCGTCTTGCCAGCTTGCTTAATGACTGTACAAGTAAGTGTTCAGGCGCTCACCAAGAACGAAATCAAATCAAAATCGCAACAGTTAACCCGTATCAGGCGCTTACGGCAATGGTGAGTCTTCGAACAACGCTCATTTCTGGGATTCCGCTTCTGAAACAGTTACCGTAGGCTGTCTTCGCACGAAATGTGTCTTGCATCCAGCTCGAGTCAATCATCATTTCGCAGGCCGCTCGGTTGGCGCAAGCCAGAGGGTACAACCGTTCCACAGCAACGACTGAAACTGCCATCCAGCGCACATTCTGGGTACTGTACTGCATGGAGAAAACAACCTGTTTCTACACAGGGAATACATCGGTAATTTTTAGCCTTGATTGCGGAGCTGTCCTGGATCGATATTAGCGCTGACACGAAAAGATCCTGAATGACTTGGACATCGGATGTCCACCTCCCAACCTTCCGGAGCCATCTTTCCAAGGCTTCGATTGGCTGCTGGCATTTTCCAGATATGGTCGACTTGTATCCCAGATCTACGACAATCTGTTTGCAATCAACGCGACGGGGAAGTCGTCCATTGAGTACTATGACATCATTGACGAACTCAGCGCGAACCTTGAGCGGTGGCGGTTGTCGATACCTGACCCTTTTCGCCCCGGGGCGGAGTTTCGAATACGTGCATTTCGTGGGCCCCCTGCCTTGACTCTGGCCATCTTCATCCATTATCTCTACTACAGCGTCCTGATGGCCTTGTCTCGAGCTACCTTGCATGTGGCAGTAACAAACTCATCCCATTGTGTTCGACATGAGGAGAACAAACGACTGTTGATGCGCACAGCCCGATCAGTCTTGGAACTGACCAAGTGGATTGAAGTGGAGTCATACACGCCTGTGTGGTATGCGATGAGATATACCTCAACAGTATTCCGATATACCTGCTAACTAAATCAGGGTGTTGGCTTTCATGCCAATCTCCGCCCTGTTCATCCTCTTCGACTTTGTTGTACACAATCCGGCACACCCTGAAACGAATAGTAATCTAGCGTTACTCGACATAGCCGGCGGCCATTTCAGTTACTTGGAATACGTATGCCATGGCTCCCTTCCGGGCTCTCTTGTTGCCGAATTCGCACATATGGCCCGCCAGTATGTACAAGACTTCCGGTTGCAACAGTGCCAGACAAACAGCGGTCATCACGCGCTACCCCTAGTCGCGTCTACCACTGTTGCAACAGCCAATCCGGAAACAACAGCAACTCCTATAGCATCTGGCGGCTATCCAATCCAGAGCTCAGAAGGACCACAAGCTACTCAGCAGCCACAGCCGGGACAGATCGAACAGCTTCAGACAGTGAGTCATGATATCAGTGGAACGGAAGGAGCTGAAACTTGTTGCTGATATCTACCTCTGTCCAAGAACGAACACTTGCAGGAATTCATTTACGATAGTACCTTTGAAGGGACAGACCCGCTGATATTTTCTCTTGGACCCGACTCGACATATACACCCGCTGAATCAGGGTCGGGTGTTGATATTATGGACCTTTTTGATCTTGACCTTTCAAGCTTTTGGTCAACGCAGCCGTAACCTGCAAGAGATTCTGTTTTTTGCTTAATCAATAATATGTCCTCTTGGCACCCGACATTCTTTCTTTTGATGTCCTAAACAACACCTGCTCCCCTATATCAAGTTTCTTGGACACAGATTTCCTTCTTAGATCACGTATAATCTTCATAGCTTCCACTGCTTTCAGTACACCACCGAGGCATAGTAGCTGCAGAAATGCACACTAATGGTTCCGATTCAGACCCCGCAATCGACCGGGCCGTCCCCAAAATAAGCTTCGTACGCGCGTCACCGCGACGAACCCTATCCCTGTCACAATCTAAACGTTAACTTTGATCTAGTACCTCTTTTCTGAGCATGAATCTGATTTGGCATATTTCTTTCTTGCTGCTCGGAGCTCGGCGGATGTCTGCGGGGTTGTAAGTTTTGACTTCCTACGAGTATTTTGCTCGCACCTCTCTCACTTGTTCCGCAGTATTTTCAAACAAATCCACCCCGCTTACGAACACTTCATCTCTGATAATCCTCTTGAAGACTGTATACAGTTACCTGCCATTCAGCTCAGTACTAGTCACAATGTTTGCCCCAGTCCTCTTTTTCATCGCGTTTCTCGTGATCCTGCTCGTTGGCTGCCCACTTTACGGCTGCTTCAGCTCGCACAACAACCTCCGAGCAATAAAAACGGTCCCATCTTTGAGGCATCTGCCAACTATAATCGCTCCAGTTCCCTCCATATTTCCCGCCTCGGCCGTCATAGACTCGTGGCTCAATCCATTAGTCGCAAGGCTGCTCCCGCCCACCTGGCGAACCTGGACGCGGACTAGAATGCTCGGCTGGCCGTACCGCGAGGGCGGAAACGTAGCAACGGATGTCTGGACGCAATGGAGAGCCAAGAAACTCAACAGCGGCAGCGAGGACGAGAAACGCAAATGGGAAGCATTCGCGCAAGACATGTGCGGCACGCTCGTCAACGTCGCGCCCGAAGGGTGGTACATCAACCTCTGCGACGAGGTGGCGGTGACGGAGCTGCTGAAGCAGAAGGACGTGTGGCTCAAGCCGGGGATGCTCTACAGTTCGTCGCACCGCCAGCATTGCCATCTCCCTCGCCCCGCCACTGACTTCCCCCTTCCCAGAGTTCCTCAACACCTTCGGCCCCAACGTCGTCTCCGTACGTCTCCTTCCCCAGCCCAACCGCATCACCCCGCCTGCACACTAACCCTCCAACCCCCAGCTCAACGGCAAGCCCTGGGCCCGCCACCGCAAACTCACCGCCCCCTGCTTCAACGAGCGCCTCTCCGCCATCGTCTGGGCCGAGTCCGCCCGCCAAGCCCGCGCCATGCTCTCGCACTGGACCGCCTCCGCCACTACCACCACCACCACCTCCTCCTCCTCCTCTTCTTCTTCCGACGCCAAAGTCGCAGGCCTCATCGACAACGTCGCCGGCGACACGCGCGCCCTGGCCTTAAACGTCCTCTCCTTCGCCGGCTTCGGCGTCCAGCAGGACTTCGCGACGAGCGGCACGCGCGGGGCCCGCGGCCGCGTCGCCGAGGGGCACAAGCTCTCGTACCGCGACGCGCTGTGGGTCGTCATGAAGAGCATGTTCGGCGCGTATGTCGTGGCGCGCGGGATGCCGGCGTGGGTGCGGCGGCGGTGTTGCGGTGCGGGGGGCTCGTCGTCGTCGTCGTGGTGGGTGCCGTCAAGTGTTCGGACGGTGGTGGAAGGGATGGAGGAGCTGGAGCGGTACATGCGGGAGATGATGGGAGAGGTGCGCGCGGGGGCGGCGGGGTTGGCGGGGAAGAGGGGCGGCGGGGCGGCCGAGCGGCCGAACCTCATGGCGGCGCTGGTGCGGAGCTCGGAGGAGGGCGGGAGGGAGGGCATGGCGGACGAGGAGATCTTGGGGAACGTGTTCATCTTCAATATCGCGGGGCATGATACGACGGCTAACACTCTGTCGTTTGCGTTGGCGGCGTTGGCGCTGCATCCGGGGACGCAGGACTGGGTGGGGGAGGAGTTGGGCAGGGTGCTTGGGGATGGGGAGGATTGGATCGGGGAGTACGAAGAGGTTTTTCCGAGACTTTTGAGGTGTCAGGCCGTCATGGTGAGTTGTTTTCCTTGAGCTTAGAGTTCGAGAACTCGACACTTACTGTCTCCAGAACGAAACGCTCCGTCTCTATGGACCGGTTGCATCGTTTCTACGCCGCTCGAACGCCCAGACGGATATACCTCTCTCCTCCGGTGCTTCTTTAACTGTGCCAGCCGATACGACGGCGCTACTCAATGTATGCGCTGTGCATACTTCTGCAGCGTGGTCCACAGGCGGATACCCAGCGCAAGCCTTCGTGCCGCAGCGCTGGATAAGAGCAGATTCCGCAACGGGTAGTGAGTCAGTCTCGCAGCCCGAGGGTACGACCTTTCTTCCTTGGTCCGCTGGACCGCGAGTGTGTCTGGGAATCAAATTTTCGCAGGTGGAATTCGTGGCAGCCCTCAGCACCATACTGAGAAATCACCGGCTGAGGCCAGCACTGAGAAAAGAACACCGCGGAGAAAATTCCACAGTTGAAAATAGCCAAGCAGAAAAGGAGAAATTGGCCAGAGCCGCTATCGAGCATGCACTGCGAAACGCTGGTTGCGAGGGGACTACGAGATCTATCAAGAGTGGGGATATGCCACTCTTGAGATTAGAAAATATCTAAATGGTGGACAACAGTTGTACGCAGCCCTGTGCAAGGCATACTCAGAGGATCAGATTTCTTTTTTTTTTCCACAACTTGGCCAATCGAAGATGAAAAGTAAAATATAGAGCCGCCGACTTTGCTCCGGACTGACGTTCTTTTCATCTTGCAAACAAAGTTAAATTCTGGTAAGTACCGACCAGCGGCAGTGGCGCCGACCCTAGACTCGCGTAATACCTACTTACTCATGGGCACAGCTTCCTGCTTGCAATCCTTGTCATAGTTGGTAGTTAGCTTGAAAGTTTACCGACTTCGTTTTTGGCCTTCGAGTTCTACATGCGAGTCGTATGCTAGGAAGCTACAGCCAATAATAAAATGTGGTTTATTTCGTGAATGTAATATTTATGAACAGAGCCTCCGCAATATCGAGAGACCTTTTATGAAGTTTTACGTGGAGTGAGTCAGTGGATACCTGACGCGGAGCGGTAATGGTTTAGCACATGAGATTAGCAAAATGTAGCTATCCCTGCTGCTGCAGATTCTTGGATATGTACGTATGCCTTATGCAGAAAATTGTAACCTTATTGCTGACCTTGGCTCTCTATCTTTTTAACTTAAGGGAGATCACCCGACATTCTCTTATTTCCGGCCAGTCAAGGCGTCACTAAGCAGTTGACCGGTGACGTGAGTGGCTGTGCTGCTGGTTAAGGATTCTTAACAATAGCAAAGTAGTCTAGCGTGACAACGCACATGTTGAAGGGAACTCTCGGGCTTCAATATGACTCGGACAGTTATTAGGCCGACGAGGAAACCTGTGCAGTATAAATTGTACACTACGCCAGTAATGGAACGATAACACTTTTCGCCAATGACCTATATCGTTATGAGTGCAAATTTTTTAGGAGCGCGATCATTGCGCACTTATCTTCCCCCAACAAAAAATGTTCCTCTCCCCGCACATTTGACGTCAAACATCGTCCTGGCAAATATTGTGCTCTGCACATCGATATTCGGTGTCGGCTACGGCAACGCCATATTTGACACAATCCAAGCAATGGAGCGTAAGCTCACTCAATTGCATTTTCCTCTGGAGGGAACGAAGATGATAAAGTCAGCTGACGAACACAGCCTTCGAGAAACGCTTCGGATCATTCAACTCTTCTGCACGAAAGTATGAGGTCACTGCGACCCAACTAGCCTTCCTTAATTCTTTTCCCCTAATTACCTACGCCGTGTTCCTATATGTTGCCGCCCGCGTCGGCGAGCTGTACGGACGTCGTAGCGTCCTCATCCTCCTGCAGTTAATCATCCTTGTGGGCCTCATCACATCGTATACCTCAACCACCTATGCGCAGATTCTCGCCGGCCGGATGATATTCTATGCAGGCAGCGGCATGGCGGTATGGCTGTTCCCATTAACACAAGCCGAAATTGTACCCGGTGCAATCCGCGGCGTAATGGTGACACTGTACAACCTCACCCGCACTTCAGGTGCCTTCACCAGTGCCATTGTGCTACGCTTTACGAGTGACCTGGAGAACGACAGATCATGGGGGCTACCACTGGCTATCGCGCTCTTCTTTCCTTGCTTCATCATTTTACTTAGCCCTCTTCTGCCGGAGAGCCCAAGGTGGCTTCTGCGGAGCGGTCGCTTCGAAGACGCGGTCGCATCGTTGCAGTGGTTGAACGGCTGCTACGAGGCGTACGATGCCGATAAGGAGGCGCGTCTCTTGCAGCAGTCTCTCGAGGAGGCTGGAGCAACATCGGCGAGCAGGCCGTGGGCCGAGCTGTTCCGTGGTATCAATAAGGTCCCACTCCATCAACCCCAGATGCTGTTTTTTTTTTTTTTCAGACTGCTAACGCGCTGTTCAGCGCCGGACCATGCTAGTGATCTTCGCGGCATTCTTCACACAGACATCGGGCATCGCGCTTGTATCATCATACGGGGCTGTCTTCTTCAAAGAGGTCGGCGGCTTCAACGCTTTCAGCGCGGTACTTATTCGACGGGCGCTCGTTATTCTCGCGCCCCTTCTGAGCATGGTGCTCATAGAGCGTGTTCCCCGCCGCTTCATGTTCATGACGTTTGCGGGTTTAACAGCATCTGGGATGCTTACCATGGGAGCTCTGGGGTGCGCTCACCCTCAGACATTACCAATTAAGAAAGGCATCATTTCGATGCTCTTGTTCGTTTCATTTGCGAGGGTGTGTGGGTTCAGTGTTTGGTAAGTCTTCCGTCCCGATCGACAGGACAACCCGTGAAGCTCCATATCTGAATGATTGCAAAACATAATGGCCGATTTTCTTTGCCTTTCTTTTTTTTTTTTTTTTTTTGGTGCATTCACAACACTCAGCGCTCGACAATTAATGCGACGTTCAGTGCTCGTTGACTAACGCTCCCTCTTAACAGTTGTAGCCTTATCGTCTCAGAAGTATCGCACCCGGCCCTCCGCGAGAAGACTTCATTTGTCTACTGGTCGACATACAACCTCACTGAGTTTGCAAGCACATTCACCATCCCATACCTTATGAAAGAGCCATATGCGAACTTGCAGTCTAAAGTTGGCTTCATCTATGGGTCCATCAGTGCTGTCGCAATAATTTGGATGTTCTTCTGCGTTCCCGACCTGCGGGGCCGATCGCTGGAGGAGACAGAAGAAATGTTCCAGCAAGGGGTCACGCCATGGCATAGTAGAGGTATGTCTCAAGAAATCGACGCTGTCGAAGGGCGTAAAGTGAATTGGGCTTATAGACTGCAGGTTGGAAATCAAGCGACGATGGGACTGGAGCTCAGATTACGAGATTGGAAAATGAGATGACACGTCGAAATAAGGGGTCTGGTAGAGAAAAGGTAGATTTGCACGGAGAGGCAATTGTTGAGATCCGAAAAGTGTAAATGCTGTTTTCAGCCTTTGACGGTGTTTCAGTACTTCACAAGAGGGTTGAATGGGGGAACGCGAAACACTTACTGTCATTACATGAGCATAAATTTCGAATCGAGTTAACACCGGTCACTGATCTGCCCAATGCATATGCCTGTTCAGATAAAGTAATCCCCGTATTGGCTGCTAATAAGCCAGCACGCGAGTACATCTCCCAGAATAATACCACAATACACCCACTCGTCCTCACGCCTCCACCTCGCTAACCCTGACAACAAATTTCGTCGCGCTCGCTCTCCCCTCCTTCAGCCTCAGCAATGCCTGCCTCACACCCCCGTCCTCCCACCGTAACACCTCAAACGGATGCGACTTCCACTGTCCCTCCTCCAATGCCCGCTGCAACCACGCACTTAACTCCTCCCCAAACGCGTTCCCCTCCTCCCTAAAGAGCGCTCTCACATCCATCCTCACCAGCTCAACATCCTCCCTCACCTTCTCATACCGCTTTTCCGCTTCCGGCAAAATAACCCCCATCCTCCCACCCGGCCTCAACGCCCCCTGCAGTTCCCTCTCCACGGCCGCACCCCCATTCACAGCCTCGAAAACATACCCCAACGCCTCCCCACCGACCGCCTCCCTGATCCTCCCACCGAGGCCGCCCAGCCGGTAATCCAGCACCACGTCCCCCTTCCCGGCATCCACCAGCGTCCTCTCGACGAACGCGCAGCCCGCGCCCGCGACGCAGACGAGCGGGTGCACGCCGCCAGTAGTAGCGCGCGCGAGCTGCGTCGCCGCGGCGCCGACGGCAGAGGAGGCGCCGTAGACGACGAGGGGCGTGGGCGCGAGCGAGGCCGGGGCCGGGGCCGGGGCCGACCACGGCGGCGGGAGGCCCAGCTGCAGGTACAGGCCGGCGGCGGCGGTGAACGTCGCGAGGGGGACGGTGGCGGCTTCTGCGCATAGGTAGTAGGTAGCGGATGTTAGCAGGTGGCAGTGCGGGGCAAGGGTGGGAAAGAGGTTTTTTCTTTTGGGGGAAGGGGGGGGGGGGTTTCCGGTCATGGAAGGGACGACGCCTTGCCTTCGAAGCTCGTGCCGGGCGGGATGCGGAATGCCGTGTGCGCTGGGGCGACCGCGTACTCGGCGAAGCTGCCGTGCGGCCCGCGCCCGGGGCGTGGAGCGCGGCGACGCGGTCGCCGGGGCGGAAGGCGGTTGCGGCCGGTCCGACGGCGTGGACGATGCCGGCGATGTCGTCGCCGGTGTTGCGGCTCGAGAGGCCGAAGACTTCGATGGCTTTCCTGCGCGCGGGGTTAGGAGCAGGAGGGAGCAGTGGGAGGTGTTCTCTCACCAGTCCTTGGGATTGGATCCGCTGACCATGACTTTGATGACGAGTTCGTTGGCAGCCGGTTGCGGGATTGGAGAGTCGACGATATCGACCAGGAGGCCTTGCGACGTTCAGCATGTGTTGAAATTTGTCCATGGGGGCTTTGAAAATGTACCTGGGCTGATGAGTGCTTCCTTCATTGTTTTTCCTGGTGACTGGAGACTCTTTTTCTTTCTTATTGTCTGCTTTGGACTTTCGTTGTCTAGTTGTTAGCTTTCTGTGCTGCTCTACATTGTAGACAAGCGAAGGCAGATATTTATACATCTATGGTAATCGATAATTTTGTCCGCTTAGAAACTCGTAGCATTGCATGGTGAGATCGGATAGCGTGTGTTCCGTGAGCCGTAGCATATTCTACAAACATGGAGTTCATAACGGGGACCAAAATGCTACTTCCGGTAGGGAGAAGAGCACAGTGGATCGGATCGGCGTACTCGGACGCCTTTGGCCATGTGGGTTTTGTCCGGTCAGGTGACGGCACAAATTGCACATGCGTTCGAGCAGCGCGTGCACTGCGCGCTGTTACTTGTTTGAGTAACTACTAGCACGAAAGAAGAAATCATAAGGCTGAAGGATACATAGCAGTCCAGTCTGGAGGCTGAAGTCATCCAGTAACTTGTTATGCCTTTCAGTTATGTCGAGAGCCCCATACTGTTCGCCAGCAACGATTATGTTCCTGGACAGAGTTAGTGATCAGTCTGACATGTCTTGCGAAGGCATTTACAGCGGGGTTCTCACGACTATAGATGATGATTGTGTTAACGTCTACTGGTGTGTACTAACTGTAGCTAGCTGCGTCCCTGGGGCTTACAGACGGGTGGAGTTTACCGCCTTTTCGCGTGACAAAGGAGATCCTCCGCTTTCCTCATTTTTTTGCTGCATGCTACGGGGGCTGTAACTGCGGCCTCTTTTCCTTTCCTTCGTCATGGCCAAAGCCTTCCTGGTTCGGCTCTTTCGACGTTGTGGCACCTGAGTCGCGTGTCCCCGCTTCTTGGCTCCCTTCCTCCTACGGTGCAGGAGTTAGCTGCCTGCGCCACTCACGTGCCGCTCCGGTACACCACCGTTGTCTTAACAAGGCTTTGAAACAGGAACCATCCTTCTGGACCAAGGATTCACGACTATAGAGTGATAGCGAAGGGCCTGAAATCATTTAAGATATTATTATCGACATTATAAATCTAGGCTCCAATGAGATCTACTACAAATCATAAAACCATAACTCCGTCTACGCGCTATCCGCCACTCATGTCCAAGCCATCGTGGGAATCTCATGTCCAAAACGTAGGAAGCCTACACAGCCTCAGCCGGCTTGCCGAACTCCTTGATATACTCCTCCGAGTACGGGTAATCGATGTAACCGGGCTCGAGCTTGTCGCCCTTCTTCTGGTTGATGTAGAAGGTGAGCCTGTCGTACGGCGAGAGCTCGATGCCCTTCTTGACGCGGTAGACGAGGTCCGGCGTCGAGATGAACCTGCGGCCGAACACGATCGCGACGTCGTAGTCCTTGTACGTCTCCTCGACGGCGCTCTTGGCCGACTCGGGCGTGAAGCCGCCGGCGATCAGCAGCGGCTTCTCCCGGCCCCAGGCCTGCAGCGCGAACTGGAGGTTCTCGCCCTTGGGGTCGCGGTCGACGACGCCGGCCACGCGCGGCTCGACGAGGTGCAGGTAGGCGAGGCCGACCTTGCGCAGCTCGCGGATGAGGTAGGCGAACTGCGGGGCGATGGCGTCGTCGGCCATGCGCATGCCCTGGAAGTTGCTGAAGGGGCTGAGGCGGATGCCGGTGCGGTCCGCGCCGACGGCGGCGACGACGGCCTTGGAGACCTCGACGGCGAAGCGCGCGCGCTTCTCGACGCTGCCGCCCCAGGCGTCGGTGCGCCTGTTGGACACGTCCTGCGTGAACTGGTCGATCAGGTAGCCGTGGGCGCCGTGGATCTCGACGCCGTCGAAGCCGGCCTTCTCGACGGCGTTGCGCGCCGCCGTCGCGTAGTCGTCGATGTAGCCGTGGATCTCCGCCTCGGTCAGGGGTCGCGGCGCGGGCAGGCCGGCGGCCATGGGCACGTCGCTCGCGCTGACGAAGTTGTTCTTGAAGTCGAAGTCCTCGTTCTTGACGGCGCCGCCGGAGCCCTCTGGGTCGGGCCATGCCGCACGGCCCAGCGCCCACAGCTGGACCCAGATCTTGCTGCCCTTGGCGTGGACGGCGTCGGTGACCTTCTTCCAGCCGGCGAGTTGCTCCTCGGTCCACAAGCCGGGGATGTTGGCATAGCCGCCGGCTCGTTCGGTGATGAAGGTAGCTTCGGTGATGATGAGGGTGCCAGGGACGACGGAGCGTTGGGCGTAGTACTGGACCATCACGTCGGTGGGGACGTGCTGGTCGGTTGCACGGAAGCGGGTAAGAGGCGCCATAACGACGCGGTGTTGCAGCTGGGTGCTGCCCACCTTGAGGGGGGTGAAGAGCTTGCTGTTCTCGGCCATGGTAGTAGATGCGATTGGAAACGCTGATGGGGACTGATGCGGGAAAACACTGGCTTTTCCACTCTTTTGTGTTCTGCGGAGTGATGGAAAGCTTTTCAGGCCGTGAGGCATGAAGGTTATATATACTTTGCTTGCTTCTACGATCTTCTTGTGGAGCAATGCTCAGGCGATTTGCCATCGGCTTCAACACCGCGAGAGATGCTCAGTCATCGTTTGGAGATAGGTGGGCACGGACGTTTCAAGCCACCACGTGGCAGGGCGTATCGGCAATTTTGCCTTGTCGGCATTGTTGGGTGAAGAAAATTTAACGGCATAGGGCGTATGCCATCATCAGAGAATAAGCAACGAGAAAACAAGGAATAGTGATCAGAACGAGTGAAAGAGCATTGACGCACCACTGCTGGGAAGACAGGAGCATATCAGCCAATCAAACGCACCTGTACCTGGACGGGTGGACCTCCGGCACGGCATGCTTGGTAATTTTGAGGCTTCAAGAGTGATAGTAATCAGAAGTGAACGACTAGTCGCAGGTGCCTGTGCTCAGAAAGAGCTTTACCACATTCGGTCCGAGTCGAGATTCGAGTGTGTCGTCGCACGGTTTCGGGAAGATCTCGGAACTGGGCGGTGCGCCATGGAAATCGGGAGAAGGTTATTCGATCTGGCTGCGTACTGCGCTGCCGTGGCAGACGTCATCGCTGTACTGTGCGACCGTCGTCGCAGACCATCCAGTCCCGCAATCTAGACCCCTTCTTTCTCTCCAATTTTCGGCTTGTGCAGTGGAGAACCTGCAGGGCTCTTCCCGTTTCTTCTCTCCGACCTCCAACGTTTTCTCTTTTAGTAAACATTTTTCTGAGCGGAAATAAGCCACGGACGCTATTTGCACCAATGCACAAGAACCAGATGACCCCGGCCGATATGCGTCAGAGACAAGGCAATTCAGAGCGTGATCCGGCGAAGCTGCAAGGTCGGTGGCCGACCCTTGGTACAATAGCCGTTGGCGCAAGCCGCAGATAAGAATACGCTTCAGATACCTCGTCGAACGGTCGGATGGTTAGAATCAATTGTCGAATGACGGCTCTGATGTAGTGGGTATAGGTTTTGGGTGGTGGAAATTCTCCGCACCACTCCTGCTTTTTTCTTTTTTTTTTTTTAGCATGAGGTCGACCGTGATACGTCGAGATAGTGCTGACAATGTCGTTGCCAGACGTGGAGCCAACTCGATGTGGGGGTCGCGTGCGGTGATTTCGCGGAGATCACGGGGAACGCAGTTGGAGTAATCTGCAGGAGCAAAATACTCGCCCAGTACCAAACTGGAAGACACACGGACATTTTCCACGTCAGACGAGGTGTATAATTAGCACAGCAGGCAGGGAGGTTACGGAGCTGGCCCTTAACCACTCGTATACTTGCTTTGCCGTGTCAAACATCCATGCTCAGCAGAATCCGCCCGCACCGGCCTGCCCGCCATAGGGCCGCCCTTCACACCGGGAAAGGGCTGAGACTTGCTGGAACACGACAGTCAAAGGAATGCTACAAAGCTTGCTTCTGTAATACGCCGCATCTGTTGATATACATGCAATGTGACAGTAGCAACAGCAGGATTACTTCCTGCCATTGCCATAAAGGATTACCCAAGCAAAGATTTTGGCGTTTCATACCCCTGCAGCTATATTTACAACGTGATGACAGGCACTTGAGTCCGTAGGGCTGAAAGATTACAGCTTTTCAACGCGGACAGCCAATGAGGTCTCCCCAAGGCTGCGTTAGCAACCCGCGGGGATTAGCGGGGTTACGTCTCCGCCATCAGAAGCACGGCCAGCTCAATATCGAATGATCGACTGAATGATCTGCATCATTTTCCTCGACTTGTATGGCAACCTTGTCTACTTTCAGTGCGGAGATGGCGGAGAAGGGCGGGCTTACTGCTTCGTCAAACCTTACCCCGCATGCGAGACTAGACTATTTGCATTTTCGGATGAGAGTAAGGTCGCACTCAACACCTCGCTGTAGCACAACATTCTTACAATTCCATCTTTTGGGAGCATTTAGTTTGTGACGAATCATGGCTCCATCGGCTGCTCCGGAATCAACGATCTCATGGCCAACAGACACAAAGAATGAGCCCGAGAGGTACCAGGGCTTCCCTCGTAACGTTGGCCCCATCGCCGACCTGGACTTCGATCCCTCTCTAAAGCCCAAGAGATATGAGGTTCTGGGGACTCATCCAGAATCACTGATACTGTTCGCTGATGTAAACATCTTCGATTCAACCGGGCGCGAGCCATACCGCGGGGACGTCTTGATCAAGGGTATTTGCAGTTTCACCGCATAGCCAACATCAGCTCATGCATTTTCCTTAGGCGAACGTATAGTAAAGGTTGGTTTGGTACCGAACAGAGAGGAGCTTATCGGAAACCCGAAGGTCCGAGTGTTCCAGGGTAATGGCCGCACGTTGATGTCTGGCCTGGGCGATGCGCACGCACACTTCACTTGGAACGGTAAGTGCCAACTGGCAACGTCCAGAAACCTTCCCATGACTGATGGTTGTGAAGGTGGGGATCTTGCTAGGCTCGGTGAACTTGATGTCGAGGAGCATGTGTTACTCACCATGAAGAGTGCGCAGTGTTTCCTCGATTCCGGCTACACGATGGCTTTTGGTGCTGCCTCTGCAAAGAAACGCCTGGACGTAGTCATCCGGGACGCCATCAACGCGGGAGACATCCCTGGACCTCGGTACCTCGCAAACGGGCAGGAAATGTGCAGGAGAGATGGAGACTTGGTGGCTGGCATCTCCGCTTTTGCTGACGGGCCAGATGAGATGCGTGAGGTGATCCGGGAGCACATCGCCATCGGAGTTGACAATATCAAGCTGAGCATGTCTGGAGAGGAGGTGAGGCGCCTGAGTAGAAACAACTGCTGTGTCCCACGAACTGACAGTTCTTGGTAGATCACGGAAACTCGATCTGCGCAGGATTGCTATTTCACTGACGAGGAAACAGCGGCCTGTGTTGATGAAGCACATAAGCACGGGAAGAGACTTTGTGCACATGCTCGTGCCAGAGACTCGGTGAAGATGTGCGCCAAGCATGGAGTCGACGTTATCTATCACGCATCTTACATTGATGATGAAGGTGAGCACCAAAGCTGAATGTTGACCTTGTAAGTGCTGGGACTAAAACTTACTTTTTCGGTTTAGGGATGAAAATGCTGGACGAAAAGAAGACCCAACTAGTAGTAGCCCCAGCCATCAACTGGCTGATAGCGACCCTGCACGAGGCTGAGGCGTTTGGTTACTCACATGCCCAAGCTGAAAAGGCTGGATACCAACGCGAACTTGATACAGCTGTGGCTGGGCTTCGAGAGATGCACCGCCGCGGCGTCGTTGTTCTGCCAGGAGGCGATTACGGGTTTGCGGTGAGTGACCTCAGAGAATAGGTCGGAAATAAGCAATACTGACAGTAGCAGTGGACGCCTCACGGAACTTATGCTCGTGACTTGGAGCACTTTGTCCGTTTACTCGGATTCACAGAGCATGAGGCCCTGATTGCTGCAACAAGCGGCGTTGCTAAACTTCTTATGAGAGATGATGAGCTTGGCAAGATACTTCCCGGTTATTACGCCGACTGCGTCCTTGTTGACGGCAACCCCTTAGAGGATATTAAAGTCCTCCAAGATCATGACAAGCTTAACATCATTGTAATGAACGGTCGCGTTCACAAAGCTGGGAGGCGAGAATACGTCCGAGATTTTGCAGCTGTACCCATTGCAGGACAGGACCACAACAAGCATAATATTGTTCCAAACATGATGACGGAGGATTTTCCAGAGGTCAAGAGAACTATGCAGAAAAATTATTGACCTTACGATATTCACGGCCGTTTTCATGTCTCTCCTACGGCGTTTGAATCGTTACTTTGTCGAAGCTTATCTTTGCCAGAATTGTCTTTTCAGTACCAAACCCATTGCTTCTATAGTTACGAGTATGAAAGTCATGATAGGTCTACGACATAGCAGTTGATACTCACATGAGCATTCGCTCCGTCCGCTCGGCTGAACCCGAAAGAGAGCTATCGATCTTCACACAGCCGAAAACGCTGACCATGTCATCAAGCAAGCGCATGATCAGAGATCAAAAAGCTCGAGGAAATCAGGAGTCTCTTAAAACTATTCGAGGCGCATCCCTTATCTTAGATGAGTACTCCTATCCGAGCTATTATCGGTCGCCGTTATTGGTCCTACATGCTAATATTTCACTGAGCTAAATCTTGAAAGCTGCGTGGGAAAGGAGGTAGGGTGTTTCACTTTGAAGAGAAACGCGAGGCTGAGACTAACTTGAAGATGCGTCTTGTTGCGTAAGCACACGTGATCTGCAGGTATCAATGCTCTAGGCGAGATTTAAGACGTGTCTCAAGGGGGAAAAGAGGCAAGACGCCACTAGCTCGGAATTAATCTTCTCGATTCCCAAACTCATCGCAACCATATCCGAAGGCCAAACGCTCCAGCCTACTGACGTACTCGCCACAGGCATGCCTGCCGGCGTGGCCATCGGCATGCAGCCCCCGGTTTTCCTCAAACCCGGCAACAAAGCAGCCATTACCATCACCGGCCTTGGCACACTCCGCAACGTCGTCTTCTCCTCTCCTCCCCCCACGCCCGACCTGCACGCCTCCACCATCCCCCTCACAAACACCACCAGCACTCCCAAAAGCTGCGCCCTCCGTGGTTCCGGGTAGGTGACCGAATAACCGAATGACTTCCCGCCTGTTGAAACCCCACACCCCCCGCGGCGGGGGCCCCCCGCGCGGCTTCTCCGCCTTGTCCGCAGTATGACATTACACCAGCCAGCCGCATCCTCTCCCCGATTGCACCTCATACCTCCGCCATGTCCGCACCGACGCTGTAAAGGAAGTGAATGCCCATCAGCTGCGTACCATGCCGGCAGCGCAAAATCCGCTGCCCCCGTACCAAACCAAGGCCGTGCTCCACTTGTATCTGCTGAGGGATTCCACCATCGGAATGCATCTATTCCTCCCGAGAATCTGCACACAGTCATGCGAATAGAATGGCACTGCATCAGCCCAGACTTTTACCGAGATCTTGCTGATTGGGTGAAGGAATTGGAAAACTTGCTTCGCGCCCGCATTGCCGATTGACAACTTCCGAGTCCAACGGATATAGCTGCAACTTCGTTACCGGCTGATGTCCCGACATCTCTGCAGATGCCACCAAGTGATAGCTACCCTGATGGAAATGACTCTGTCCATATTGCCGGTGATCGTCTGATCATATCAGAGTCCGGTCACGTGCGCTCACAGCCAGCTTGCTCGAGCTGGGACTCAGTCCTCGACAATTCTGAATTGACAGAGGCAATGACCAGTTGGAAAGATATTTCTTTCTAATGGGAGCGATGCCGATAATCCTTTTGGCGCAGCTTTCTGTACTCCTCCGGAGCACTTCAACCTCAGCGTCTTGAACTGCGAAAACATGCGGCGGAGTTCGGTAGATCTTCTGATGCTGTACACGATACAAAAAATTTCGTCAGGCAGCTTTGGCGTGTGGAGGATTCAATATTCAGTCTGGCTTCCTGCTAATGTCGATGATGATAACCTCACAGCCGCAAGTGTACTGCAACAAGACTCTCCACGAGCAACGCAGATAACTTATGTGCTGCTTGAATTCCGGTTGTACGGTATCTGCTCCAAAATATGCAAAAAACTTTGCGGTCCACATAATTCGTCAACATATACAGTCACGGAGTTGGAGCAAGAAGTCGATCGAGAACGCGAGATGTGGAATATACGCTACTTGGCAGACATTTAGGCGCACGACTTCCTAGCATATCATATGCTGAAATTACACATCCTCGAAGGGTACAGCCACCATTTATCAACCCCGGTGTCTGCACTACATGGGAGCAAGTCAAGGAATTTCGGAA
This sequence comes from Neoscytalidium dimidiatum, assembly GCA_037367355.1. Lineage (NCBI taxonomy): Eukaryota > Fungi > Ascomycota > Dothideomycetes > Botryosphaeriales > Botryosphaeriaceae > Neoscytalidium > Neoscytalidium dimidiatum. The sequence continues at coordinate 452,098 of CM074696.1, read as the reverse complement.
TAAGTGCATAAAAGCTGCCCGAGCCATGCTGGAACTGTACCGGACGTCCGACCAGTCGGCGCATTTTGCACCGTACAGGTGGTACAGCCAAGGAATAGGCAGCTCCCACGCAGCCGTATCTGCGCTAAAGCCGAGCCTGCGTTGAGACGTCTCCTGTGAGTATTCTGAAAACCCTAAAGTTGATCCATGGACATTCAAAAATGATGTGAAAGTAATTCAGCTCAGGAGCAAAGAGACATTTTGCAGCCAAGCGAGGGCCAAAACCAAGGACCATGGACAGCAACTCAGTTGCAAGTCAACGACGTGATGAGCCGTTTGCAGCCAGGGTACTGGCTCAGTCCTTTTGCAATACCTTGGAGCCTTTGAGACACTATTATGGATAGACCTAGCGGCTAGAACTGATCGTACACTTATGGCACAATGTTCCAAGTGTCATTCTGACAGTATTGCCCAAACGGAGATATAGCCAGGCCGAAAGCGTATCTGTGTTACGAGGGCATGCATTGCGAAAAGAAAAAATAGACTGTAGATATGCAGCTCAAAGAATTCGTGGAAGTTGCCTCTCATTTCTTAGATAATAAGAGTGGTTTTTGCCAAGCCCAGTCAGACGAGACTGTGAGGTCCTTCCCTCCCACTTTTGAATCGTCGCTCCGTGCCTGATCTGGTATCGCGCTCGTTTACATACTTAGACGCTAATCGGAACCACGACTCAGAAAATCATTTTCGTTACTGCTGGAAGAAAATTGAAAGTAATGCAAGGATCCCCGCCCTCCGAAGGGCCGATAAGTATAGCCCGCAGGCATTGTAGGATTGTACCTATCTAATCTTTGTGCCTTCTCCTCTTTCGCCACGACGATGCCCCCACCCAGCGAGATAGGGTTTTTGCGGGCCCGATGGCATAAATCCTGGTCGAAGGCGGTTGTCCAGCCACGTATCTCCCAACGTCATCTCAACACAAGCAAACATGGCGGGCGCAATTCGGAAGAGGATACCGTCTCGAGAGACGGTCAAGCAGCGGCTCACGTCCACAAAAGCATGGGAACTTGAGGTCGAACCGAGCTCGCTGGCTCCCAAAGGCGCATTTTCCAATGCCGACACTGATCCGACTCCGAAAGAGAAGCAGACTTGGAAGGCATGGACGCTCATTTTCTACTGGTTCTCGGACATTCTCACCATCCAGGGATGGGAGTCGATGGCAACCATCATCAAGATCGGCCTGACATACAAGGAAGCCATCTGGTGCACCTTCGTTGGGGACTTCCTCATCGCCATCCCTGTCGTGCTCAACGGCCACATCGGCACCCGGCTGCGTGTCCCCTTTCCCGTCCAGGCCCGCAGCAGTTTTGGATACCAAGCAGCCAAAGGTGTCGTAGGCATTCGCATTGCCACCGCGCTCTTCTGGCACGCGCTCCAGACATACAGCGGATCGCAGGTCATGGCGCAAGTCCTGACAGCGATCTGGCCGTCCTTCGGGCGCCTCCCCAACCACATCCCGGCCTCGCAAGACATCGACACCAAGACGCTGGTAGCCCACCTCATCTTCTGGCTGCTGCAACTCCCCTTCGTTCTGATCCCACCGCACAAGATGACGTGGTTCTTCTACACCAAAGCAGCCCTCATGCTGGCCACCTCCCTTGGCATCGTCGGGTACCTGGTCCACCGCGCCGGCACGACGGGCGAGATATTCGAGCAGACCCCCACCGTCGCCGGTGGCGAGCGAGCCTGGCTGACCGTGTACATGCTCTTCCAGACGGTCTGCGGCTGGGCGACGATGGCGACCAACATCGCGGACGTATCGCGCTACGTGAAATCGCCACGCCACCAGGCCATCCAAGCAGCCAGCCTCCCGCTCGTCGGCCTCTACATCGGCGCGATGGGCATGATCGCCTGCAGCGCCTCCAAAATCGTCTACGGCACCTTCATCTGGTCGCCGGCGGAGCTCTTCACGCACTGGCAGGCCACGGCGGGCGGGCGCGCGGCCACCGCGTTCGCGGGCCTCTCCTTCTGCCTCGCGCAGATCGGCATCAACATGTCGGCCAACATCGTGTCGCTGTCCAACGACCTGTCCGGGCTGTTCCCGCGGTACGTCAACATCCGGCGCGGCGCGCTGCTGGGCACGCTCGTCGGCGGCTGGGTCATGGTGCCGTGGAAGATCTCGGGCTCCGCGCCGCAGCTGGTCACGTTCGTCAGCGCGCTCGCCGTCTTCCTCGCGCCCGTCGCCGCCGTGCTCGTCTCCGACTACTTCGTCGTCAAGCGCCGCGCCATCGACGTGCCCGCGCTGTACGATCCGCACGGCCGGTACGAGTATTGGCGCGGCGCGAACTGGCGGGCTGTGGCCGCGCTGCTGGTGGCCGTGGCGCCGAATCTGCCCGGGCTGGCGCACGACGTGACGCCGAGCTTGGACATCGGAGGCGCGGTGTATGTCTATTATATGAACTATTTGGTCGGGTTCGGGTTGGCGGCGTTTGTTTACGTGACGCTGAGCGCCGCGTTCCCGGCGAGGGAGAGCCTCGTACCGTGTACGATTTACGCGTATGATGAGGGAGAGGCATCGGAAGTGAGAGAGAACCTGTCGGAAGGGCGGGATGAGAAGGACGCGAGTAGGGTGCGGGCGGAACCTGAGAAACTGTTGTGAATCAGCGGGTCGGCCAGGCTAAGCAGTGGTGCGGAGGAAGAGATATGGAAAAAAAATAATAAATTCGTACGCGCAAACCGGCGGGAATCCGATACACTCCGAATCTTCACGAAGAAGAGACGTTTGAGAATGATCTATGGAGATCCGAGTTGGTAGGAGCAACATGACTTCTGTATTCCAAAGTCCAGAAAGCCGTCGCGTCTGTCTGCCAGCTGAAAGTCGTTGCCGGTACCGACATAGCCACCACCCATACCAGGCACATTTTTCTTGTTCCGCAGGCTACCACGACCTGAGGCTAGACGTGATGCGCATGATCCAATAAGAAAATGGAGTATCGCTGGCTGCGCCTCGGCGTTCGCAGGTTTTGTTTGGAGTCTGCCTTGCGGCCTGTCGCCTGTCTATATTTACGCGTCGCTAACCGTGCCGCAGCCTCGGCGCGTAGATGCCAGGCCACCTGACAGCTTCGATAATCATTGGAAAGCCTCATAAGTTAGCTAGAATGCCACCGATGTGCTCAATATGAGCCATTTTATTTAACGAATTTTGGCTTTCTTCCATCTCTCTCTCTCTTTCTCTGTCTCTCTCTTTCTTTTTTGCCCCTTTTCTTTTGGCCCCTATCTAATCTCGAGCTAGATAGTCACTCACCAGAAATCCCACCGATTGCTGGCAGAAATTCTCCGCATATCTGTAGAGAACTGCCACAGAGAAAATTCATCTGAACAAGCGCGGTCAGTGAGTGGAGATTTAGCACAGTCTTCCCTCCTCAAAACTTGCGCGTGTCCTGTCAACAAGGCACGGCTCCGAAGTACTCCAGCAGACGTTCATAGCTTAATTCACCCATATTCCAGCCAAGTAATCAGTTGCCCGTATTCTTCGACAGCTTTCCAGCTAACAGGGGATTGCATCGGAGGATTATGAAGCCAAATATACTAAGGTTTCACGGTTGAGGAAACACTGACGTATATGGGAGTAACATGCGATTTCCTGTCCATTTTTGTCGATTTCTCTACCTGTAAAGGCTTTCAAGTCGCAGATCCCCAGCGGTCATACCCATGCTGGTCCTGGTGGCGGCCTCCGCCCGTATATACGCCATGACCACCACCTTGGCCATCATCGCGCCACCACACGGCACGACGCGCATCATACGAAACTTCACCTAGACTCTTCTGTGATGCCATCTCTGACTTCTCCCCTGAACGAAGTAAATGATCATTTCGCGTACCGAAATGCGCCTTCCCGGTTCCGCGACCGATGATACACGATCCCAGATATCCGGACGCGAACACCGCCACCGGCGAGCGGAAGGCAAGAACGACCGGGGATAAAACAATCTAGAGATGCAGACTCAAGGGGGTGATCAACGCCATCTGCCTCACCTTCGGGCCGTTCCTCAGACATTAGTGGCCATACAGCCCTGATATACCTTGGCTGGGGGGACACCCTTGTTGGTCATCCGGACTGCCGCGACACCGAGCACTATGTCTGTTTCTGTCTTTCCGAGAACTACACAGACCGTCTCAACCTCACCTTCGGAATACGTCATCCGCATGAGAGTCATGTATGAAGGCCGTCTCCCGTGCAACGAGTAACCCTCGCCCGCCGGCCGCATTACACCCGAAATGGATCCGCAAGGCATATAAAAACTGGTGCGTCTTTCCCCCCAAAAAAATTTATTCACAGGTCCATCAGATACTCTCCTTCTCTCGGGGACCGAGATCCGTCCAACAAATCTGGCACCGCGCCCTCCGCGTCCTCTCCGCTCTCCACAACAACACCAACCAGACGCGTGCCCCTCCACGCAGCGCCACACCATGCAACGCGAACTCGAACAACTCCTTTCCAGCGCCCGATCGACCCTGCAACACCAGCACGTGTCCCGCGAGGTGCTGCAACTCCTGCCTGCCAACGGCTCCCCCATCCCCACCGATGGCTGCTGCAAACACGTGGCCCGCTGCAGCAGGTGTGGCGACTGGCAGCGCAGACGCGGCGGGGTGCACGTCTGCGGCAAGAATGGACGTATCTAGGCCGCCAGGGCTAGCCGTCAACGAGGGGCCCCCGAAGCTACCACAAGCCGCCGGCGTGTGTCCAAGGGTGCTGGGGGCGTTCCGGGAGGCGCGTCCGCGGCCGCTGTATTGCCGAAGACGCGTTCTCCTACACTTTTCGGCGGAGATAACGAGGGTACGTGTGGATGAGGAACTTGGCGGTCTACTCAGTAGAGATGAAACTGATGCAAATGACAGCGCTTGGCAGCGGGTGGTCCTGTTAACCGTTGACTGAGGAGGCTCTGCTGGACAGGGTCATGTGCAGAAAATGGGTTTAGACGTTGTGTAGCTCACAAAAAAAAAACATAGGGTAGGGAAATTTACACTCATTAAATCTAAATAGCTTGTGCGAATGAGTGTTTTTCCCACGTATGAAATATCTCGCGGTTTTTCTGTCTAGACATGTATCTGGCCCTTCGACGGCTGGTGTTGTTTGGACTCAATGGATTGCTCCTTCTAAGGGCCTACGCGATGAGCTACGTTTTATGAGGAACAGGCTACGCTAAACCACTTCCGGATTTCCCCATTGGGCTAACTACTTGGCGGTGATGAGAGTCCTGAAACAGGTGTTGGTGTCCATTCTAGATAATCATTGAGAGAAGAAACAATGTTGCCCACTCTCATAAGCACTTCTGTCAAGCAACTGGAGTAGGTGAGCGCCATCTCTCGAAAGTTTCGGTGGGCCGGGTCAAGAATGGGCTTCTTTCCTAGGCGATCATCGACACTACGACAGTCGTCGCTTACTTTGGTTTAGATTTGTTCAAGAACTCTATGGAGAATGAAAGAAAAAGAAAAGTGCGAGCAAAGAAGGGAAATGTGATCGTGTAATCGTGCTTATGACCGAAGCCGAAATCGAACAGTAGACCTGTTGCAACAATAGAAGCAATGGCAAGGGCATAAAGCCGTACTAGTGTGTACAGAGACAAACAAACCAGCAGGTTCGTTACCACCTGAGTTGTCTGAAGCCGGTGCAGGTGTTCCATACCAGCAAAATCCTCCCGGGTCATCCGCCAACTTCGCAGGGTAGAAGACAAGGCTCGGACCTGTGGTGACCTGTTGATAGCGAATCGGAAGCGAGCTATATCCCTGCTGAAGGATTCATCAACAAGGATTTCATTATGCAGAGGTGGTCTTTCCGCTGGCTTTAAATATCGCTCAAGGTCAAAAGACTTGGCTGCAAAATTGCGCTTAAATCGATTTATGAATTATGTCGAGCTGCTGGAGTTCGGAGCGCTGAATCTTTGTCTCCATATTTTTTACATATCTCCTTGTTGCCATCTGGCAAGGGTCTGTGAGGCTCATTAGACATCGGCGCAGATCCGGTAAACTTCGGGAAGCTGCTACATGGTATCTGATCCTACCTGCAGATCAGACGTGGAGGAGCAAAGAAACCTGCTTATCCAGAATTCAAATTTTCTGCCTCGTTGGTTGTCTGAATCCTGCGGTATTTTCGAGATCTTTTCCTGTCTTTTGAAAACAAATGCTTTCTCTTCTGACAACCAGAGCTGACCGCAGCCTGTCTCTATAGATGCGTTCACCACGGCACATGGTTAACAATGTTTGAAGTCGAAAGCGTTCGGTAAATAGACTTACACGGAATATTGTACAAATGAGGCTTAGTGCGGTGTGTCGGTTTGTGTAAACAGTCTTCTCCTCATGCGCCCCTCAGGGGGACAATCCGTTGAGTTCAACAAACAAGATATCTTCTCTAACAACCCTGAAACGGATCTTACATCCTTCATAACATCCTTTGGAGAGTCTCCTACAATAAACTGCCTCAGTGAGAGCAAATAAGCACGAAAATATTCATTTTGATTTTCGTTCCGCTGGGCATTTCAATAAGAGCTGTTTCGTAATCCGTGTAGACCAAGGATCTTTTCTGAGCGTACTCATAGGACAAGCACTGAGAGAGGCGGCAGCACAGCGGCGACTCTTGGATTAACACCACTGAAAAAGCAAGTAGTTCTGGCAATATCGCTCACAACGCTATCACCATTCTACTAAGAAGAAGCAATTCTTTATCAGACGTCGTTCCCTTTAGGAATTCGGTCATTTGTAAGCACACAGGATGGGGGCTACAAGTGTAGAAGCTAAACTGTTGATCTTTTCGAGAATTCAAAACTATTTATACCGGGAACCGAACATATAAAAACTAGGTGACTCACAAGCCCTATGGTGACGACACCATGCTTGTTAGATTTTCTAACATAGATGAACACACTGCCTATATAACAGTACTGACCCTTGTAAAGCTACCAATACAAATAAAGACACCAAACCAAACAAAAAGTTTAGCATAGTAGCAAAACACATAAAAAAGATTTCGATCACTAAAACCGTACAAGAAGCTTACAGGCACAATATTTCTGCTTTAAGGTTAGCCATTTAAAGTCCATAATTGCGTTACAGGCAAGTTGCAAGAAAGCGATCCAAATAAGGGACCAACAGCACTCTACCATTATTCGTATACACCTTTTGCAGTCTTCAGCGTCAGCCAATCTGCCACTCATTCCTCTCCCTCCAACTCGAAGAATATTTCCCGTATACCTTTCACTAGACAACATTATTAGCGCAGCCACTACCTCTTTGCCGGCACATGCTTGTTACAACACAGCCCTGCACTCTTTTACAAGTAATATGCCTTCTCGACTTGGGGTCTAGCAAAGTTCAGGTTTATATGTAGTGTAGCCTATAATCTACGAGTACCGTATTTGAAGCATGTTCCACGCAGTGCCTAACTATTGAGGAGCTTTAATGATCCACCGCTGCGCTGTTACATACAGCCTTGCCAGACCAAATCACCACGTCGGTGGCTAGTAGATTCTAGCCTCCACCTAACGAACTTTCTCGGTGTTATGGCAGGTACGCTTAGCGCGGCCCTAGCGCCGCTGGGTAGTTTAGCTCCTTCGCTTTCTTCAGAGATGGAACAGACACCAACAACGAATACAAGTACATACGAGGTTTTTGCTCCAACACTCGAGGCTGAAGAGAGCGAAGGCTTAGCTAGTCCTTGTGGCTTCGCTGAAAACCCTCTTTGCTAACAAAACAAGCTAAGCCACTAAGAAGATGCCGAATTTGCCCAGCTTATCGAGCGAAGCAGGCGTGCCAAATCTCGCCGCGTTTCCCGAATTTGACGGAAGTAAGAGACTTGGTATTTATAGGAGAGCGTCAATACTCAACTTAGTACAAATAACCTAGAGCTCATAAATACGCTGATACCCTTGCTTCTCCATGTGGATCTCGTACCACATTCTAAACTGCCATTCATTATGCACAGCATTTACCAAGTTTTCGAGCTCCTAACGGCCAACTACGAAACTGTCAACTACATGCCTATCAACCTCGATGTTTTGGTTCCGCAAAACCTTACAGCAGGAGTCCGTCCCACCATTATTCGCTTCCACGAGATGGATTCGTCAGTAGCCTTACCCCGGATCCTGACGCTGCCCGATTTCGTATTACTGAGAGATTAACATTCACGGACAGGCCAGTGGCTCGAGCCTATACCCCGGCTTCTTCCCACGATGGGTTCTCGAATCAGCTTTGACCATGGGTGCCATAGTGATCGTACCCAACTACCGGCTCAGCTGCCGGAATCAAACGCCATTGACATACTCGAAGACCTGGATGACCTCTGGGCCTGGCTTACGCCAGGTTTGAGCAATCTCTTAGCATCTTCCACCATCAACGGGCTGCAAGCGGACCTCAGTCGAATCCTGACGGTCGGAGAGAGCGCAGGTAAAAACCCGCAAAAATCCACACGCCACCTCCACTAACGCAGTCTCAACCCAGGCGGCTACCTGAGCGTGCAATTCTCGCGCTCGACCACGCCCACGAGGGCGTGCGCGCCACCATCGCCGAATGCGCCTCCCTCGACATCCGCGCACTCGCCGCCCTCGGAACCACCACCACCACCACCGAGAAACGAGACGAGCGCCCCCCGTCCGGCCCGCAATCTCCAACCCGACGCTCCCGCGCTTCGGCATCATCGACGAGATCACGCAGGCGGGCCACATGCTGGACTACTTCCCGGACGAGGGCGAGGAGGACGAGCGGGGCGCGCATTGCCGCCGACGATCCTGATCCCACGGCCCGGACGACACGGTGGCGCCGCACGGCCAGAGCGAGCGGTTCTCGCGCGCGAGATGATGCGGGCGCGGAACCCGGACGCGCGCGTGGCATCTGGTCGGATGTTCCCGTTGAGGCTCGGGGCACGCGTGGCTGATCAAGGGCGTCGGGCTTGTGGTGGGTGCTTGGCTTGGGTGAGTGGCTACTGGTTCGGTCCTTGTGATGGGGTTTCGCGGACGTTGGGGTCGCGGGTTGGCTTTCTGTGCAGTTGCTGTACAGCTTGTGATGCAGGGCCAGTTGAAGTCGATAGCTGTCACCTCAGCGTACGATCGTATCGATATTGAATTTGGTAAGCGGAAAGAAGATACTGTCAACATGAATTGGTGGTACTCTCCTATCAATACTCTCTTTTGAGCGATTTTCATCATTGACCGAACGTAATCTTAACATAAGTATATGAAAGATGAAGAAGAAAAACTGCTTCAACTCCCTGTGCAAATGCTTACTTCACAAACCTATAATGCTCAGCCATGAATATGAAGTATCGATCTCTTTGATATGCATACATTCGAACCGAGAAATCCATAAACGAAGTTCAGAACAGAACCATAACCTGGGGTATCATAACCACAAGAAAACGCAAGCCATCCACCAACTCACAAACTCCTCCCACTTCCACTCCCACTCACCTTTTCGAAACTCTCCCCATCCCCCACGGTCGTCAAATCCCCCACCGAGCTCCCCGCATCCACCTCTCCCATCGCACTGACGCCGCCGCCGCCGGCGGCCGCACCCAACCCCCTACCTACCCCCAAACCGCCACCACCGGGCCCCCTCCCACCCCTCGACGCGCTCCGCTTAACCGACACCTCCTGCGTCAACACGATCCCGCCGAACCCACCACCGCCACCACCCTCCTCCCCGCCAGCCGCCCCGCCCTCCCTCGTCACCAATCGCCGCTCATCCATCTCACCCGCGCCGTACCCCATCTCGAGTTCGTAATCCTCCTCTTCCTCCCGCACGACGCCGCCCTTGACCCCTCTCTTATTCCGACTCCTCCCTCCGGCGGCAGAAGACAACGAAAAGACCTTGACGGAGTGATTGTGCGAGCTGTCGCCGTAGCCGCTGGGGCGGCCGGCGCCGGTGTGGACGTAGTAGGTGTGGGTGCCGCGGCGGTTGCGGGACGAGGAGCTCGCGGTGGAGCCGAAGAGGCGGGGGAAGAAGTGGGAGAGGAAGGACTTGACGGAGGGGAGGCAGCCGCAGATGATGCCGGTGGTTTCCTCGACGGAAGCGATGAGGAGGAGGTGGGAGGAGGAGTCTGTATTTTTTTTTTTACGTGTGCATTAGCAGTAGGAACGAAGAAGAGGAGGAAGGGGAATGGAGCGTTTTTGTTAGCGGAAACGTACGCAAGATGTCGATGCTGCGGAACGCAGGCGGCAGGTAGACCATGCGGCAAACGCTGGCGGCGAAGACGATGCAGCCGAAGGAGAAGAGCACGATTAGGCCTAGCCGGTGCTTGAGCGGCATCTGCAGCTTGAACAGGAACTTGACCGGCCACAGGTAGACGAGCAGGTCGCCGAGGCTGTTGAGCGCCGCGGTGGAGATGAGCAGCGTCAGGACGTCGACGCAGTCGCGCTGGATGCTGAAGGGCTGCTTCCAGAAGAGATTGATGGGGCTGCGCTGCAGGTTAGTCACGCCTTCGTGCTGGTTTGATTCAGAGATCGACTTACGTGCATTGGAACAGGATTGCGAAGAAGCTGGCGATCCCCCACAGCGTGCTGTATGCAATCATGCCCCAGCAGAACCAGAGGTTCGCGTTGCCGGGGAAGAGGCGCAGGTAGCCCAGGCAGACGCTGATTTTCGTGAGTGCGGAAATGGGGTGGAAGAGTAGGATGCTGGTGAACGTCCATTTGAAGCGCTCGGAAATATTCTCTGGCCGCACATCCCACATGTGGTAGCCGATGCCGTACTCAGTGCCCATGCAGGTGACGACAGTATGTGCGACGGCTGTGGTGGCTGCCACTCCCATGATGGCGTCGTCGGCGCCAAATAATCGGTTTACAAAAAGTCGTGAGTAGAAGCGCATGCCGACGAAGATGACCATTAGGGTTGTAAGAGAGATCTCGACACCCAGCACGGCCGGAACGTCCGTTTCAGGATTGACATAGTTGGGAGGCGGGAGCGTGCTAGCGAGCTCGGGTCCCAGGAAATCCGCAAGAGTCACCATGGTATTTGGTGGTGGTTTTTCGTGGTGTTGCCCGAAATCAGGCCCACCGTTGGGTGTTTTGGAACGGCAGTGCAAAGGAGCTGGGTTCTTGGAGAGAAAAGAGGCTGAGACCTAGAAAACAAGTGGAGGGATGAAGAACTGATAGATGGGAGCCTGAGATTCGGGACCCAGGATTTCGCCGTAATCGGAAGGGATTTGACGGTTGAGAAAGCCAGTGAAGATGGAGAAATTGTATCAGGTTGAAGACATCGAAGAGGAGGCCTCAACTGACCAGCAGCCAGATCCTGTGTAGAGGCTCGATGTCAATTACGGCACTGCCAAGGACGAGATCGAGGAAACAGCAGGAGGCAAATTGCGCGCGAGGCACACGGAAAGGAGTGTTGCATATATGCAGCAGGGAGCCCGCATTATTCAGGCTCGAGTCGGACTGACGGCCAGTCCCTGCAGTTTCCGCAGCTGCATTAGTTCTCCACCAAGATCCACAACACGCCAGTCAGGTTCCTGGAATAAAAATTGTTCCTGGCTAGCAGAAGGCTCCGCTCATGCGGTGGCGTCGGGTAAAGAGCAAGAGTCACATTCCGGCCGACGAAACAAAGCGGGCAAAGAAGTTCCGGGGAAGGCCCGTGGGACGGCAGGAGAGGAGGGGGGGAAAGCAGAAAAGTGCTCGACAGAAGTGCAGCCACGGACGAACATGGGATGCCTTGCGGAAACGATCTCGGATCAGCCACGATGCCCGGTATGGCAGCAACTACGGCTTGAGCTAGTCGAGTCCGGCGTCCGCGGTTGGCGTCCGGCAGGCTCGGCAGGTACACACCGGGGTTGCGCATCCGGGATGATCATTGGATGCGTGATCCGACGTGGACTTATTGCGTGGACGGCGCCGGCTACGTGTGTCGAGGCGGGAGTGGCGGGCATACTTGCCGTGGATGAGTCGGACGATGACCGAGTAACGAGAATGTGTGTGGGTGGCGTGGTGGGTGGTTGACAGCTGAGATGGCAGCCGTAGGGCCACCCAGCGGCCAAGTGTCGGCATCAAGTTGCAGTCAACGGCGTCGCCGGCGGTTGCCAGGTCGGTCAAACGAGCGTAGAGTGCTGAAAATGCGAGTTTCGGCAGCTGTTGCGGGTGTTGTGCGCATGCAGTGCCTCACGGGAGGTCCAAGTTAGCTTGTCGTGATGTGCAGATCGGCAAGTACTTTTTGCGCATCGTCCGGGTGTGCTTGCCCCCCTGAGGGCCTGGCACCCAGGGTGCTTGCTGCTTGCTGCTTGCTGCTTGGGTACCGGCTGTGCGTCTTGACGAGATCTCGAGAGCAAGGTCTGTGTGCTCCGGCTATCTGTCCGAGTCCGATCTCTGGGGCTGTACGTGCGTTGGCCATGCATGAGTGGAGAGACGGGAGAACGGGTTGAAACTTTACGCGCATCGTGCGGCGCTAAGCTTTCCCTTGATAGGCAAAGCGATCTCCCTGCCCTCTTCACTCGAGCCCGCTGTCGGCTTTAGATGCTTCGCCCCAACAAGTAGGAAACATTTGCCACGTCTGCCAAGCAAACCCATCCCAGCGTAAGCTAGCCATGTTGAGGTATGAATGCGTGCTCATTTGGTGTTTTATTTAGCTCCGAAACATTCTCAGCTGTGTAGTTCCGATGCTTGTTCTCTTATGAGGATCTAGGCTCTAACAACTAAGTGGAGCACTTTTCTTTTTTTTTTTTCTTTTTGTATTTTATATGAGCCAAGATGCCCTGGGACGATTGGAAGACCTGCATGCAACTCTTTCAACTCGCCCATTGTACTGTTGTGACATCGGATTTAAAAACAGCACTACGGTCAGGCACTTGTGTAAGTAGTTCGGGCGTGGACGTCAATTTCATGCTCCAGCGACTTGAACTCAGACACTCGCCTTACTCTTCAACGCCAATCACATCAATCACATTAACCACATGCGCACGCATCTGTTGTTATATCATCTCAATTCTACATACCGCGAGACCCGTCCTCCTGCCCTCTGGAAGACGAGTCCGCTTCGTAGCCACACACGCATGATCCAGTCCAGTCCATTCCAGTCCTGTCCGCATTAAACATAAGCGTGAACCATGCAAAACAAAAACGCCTCTCCAAAGTACAGCCGGTGAATCTCTAGAAAAGGAAAAAGAAACATGAAGCCCATGGTCTTGACAATAAGAAGTCTTAGTTCTACGCTTCAATCAGACCAGAAAAGAAAAGTAGAAATCCCATGCCAAAATCCGGTGACCGCCTGTGGTCCCTTTTTTTTTACCTTCCTTTTGATTTTTCTTTCCATTCTCAGTCTATCTTTTACAAAGCTGAGACGGCAATGGCGATAGCCTGGTCGTCACTGTGGCTGATGCTCACATTGACCGATTTCACACCAGCCTGCTTAGCTGCAGCCTCAGCATCACCGTGGAGCTACGATATTTATTAGCACTTGGTGTAACAGACTCTCGGAATGTTCAACTTACAATGACAACAGGCGCGCCCTTCTCATCGTTCAGGATCTCAATATCCTTCAGTGGCGCACCAGCACCCTTACCAGCAACACCAAGCGACTTGAAAACAGCCTCCTTCGCAGACCAACGGCCGGCAAAGCTGGCTTGCGGGTTAGGCGCAGCCTTGCAGTAGGCTTGTTCCTTGTCGGTGAAGTTGCGCTCGAGGAACGTGTCGCTGTCGATGGGGATGGCAGCAACGTTCTCGACATCCACGCCGACCTTGGAGTTCTCGCTGGCGGTGGCCTTGGCGAGAGACTCGACCGTCTGGCGCGTCTGCTCCTTCCTTGCCTTCTCCGCCGGGCTCTGAGCCGGGATCCTGGCGGGATACGCCCAGTTGGACGTCTTCTTGTCCACGTCGACGCGGGCAGAGGGGTTGAGGAAGACCTCACTCTGCTGGGCCTCCTCGTAAGGTCCCTTGCTCTTGGCACGGAACATGGTGTTGTTAAGGAGACCGTCGTGGAAGTAGCGGTAGGCCTTCTTCTGGCGAGACTCGACACGAGCCTTATACGTGACGTACTCCGAGTGGTCAAGGGTAGCGAAGAGGTACTTGGGATGGATGGCGACGGCCTGAGCACCCTTCTGACCGAAACCGAACGAGGTGACGGAGACGGCCTTGACACCATCGGTCTGGATGGAGCGGCTGGGGTACACCATGTAGTCGAACTTCTCGAGAGCCTTGTCGACATTGTCGGCATTGCGGTTACCGGGCACAAGACCAGTGTTAAGGACCTGCAGAGCGCCGTTCATCATCCAGGCACCGGCGGCACCCTTGGGGTGACCGGTGAGGTACTTCTGGAAGATACCCAAGATAGCATTGCCCTTCTTGCGGCCCAAGTGCTTCATCTGCTGGCAGAGCACATCGGACTCGTTCTTGTCGTTGGCGACAGTGGAGGTACCGTGGCAAGAAGCAACGTCCAGGTCGTCAATAGTTAGGCCCCAGGTGGCAAGAGCACCACGCAGAGGAGCGATCCTAGGGTCCTGCTTCCAGAAGTTGTTGCCCAGGCTGAACAGGGCAGCCTTCTCCTGACGCTTGGCCTCACGCTCGATATGGGCAACACGGTCAGCCATGTACTCGGACTCGCTGAAGTTGGGATCCTGAGACTTCATGGCAGCAACCTCGTCCTGCAGGTACAGGAGCTCGGACTCCTGCCACTGCTTGATCTGACGGCGGCGGAGATCCAGCTGGCGCCTCCTGTACTTGATGTCCAGCAGAGGAGACGGGAACTTGGACACTTCCTCGCGGGCGGTTGTGAGAACACCCTGGCCAGGAGCGGGAACAGAGCGGCCAATCTTGTCAGTAGCAGTAGCAGTGAAGCCAAGAATACCGTAGATCGGAACACCCATGTCCAAGGCCAGACGAGCGTCCATGATGACTTGGATACCGCAACCCTGGGATTCCATGAAACCATTACGGGTAGTGGTGGTGGGACGAGACATTTCCTTGGGAGTGCGACCGTGGGCGAACTCATCTTCGGCATTGCTAGTAGCCTTCATGTTGGCGAACTCGTAAGAGCCCTCCTCCTGGAAGTCATCGAAACCACCGACAAGACAGACTCTGGCCTTGCCCTCGAGAATGGTCTCATAACCGATATCGACGGACTCCACAGCGGTAGCGCAAGCACCGGAAGGAGATTTGATGGGTCCGGTGGAGGACAGAAGCAACATGTTGACCCAGGCACTCATGGTGTTGATGAAGGACTCCTGAAGGATATCCTTCTGGAGCGGCTTGTCAAGGTAGCGGTCCTTGTACATGCCCCTCAGAGCGCCAGAGCCACCGATGCCGGAGCCAGTACAGTTGCCGACCTCGGAGATGTGGACGTACTTGTAGAACTCGTACGGGTCGGTAATACCGGCCGAAAGGAGAGCCTCCGCAACGGAGACCAGGACGAACAGGGTGACTGTGTCAACCTGCTCGATGATGTCTTCTGGCACACCGTACCTGCGGGCATCCCATCCAGTAGGGACCTGACCGGCGACGAGGCGATCGAAACGAAGGGCCTTGGGGATGAGAAGAGTTGCACCCTTCTTCAAGCGGACGGTGTAGTCGCCGGAATCAGGGATCTCAAAGATCTCAACCTTGTCGCCGTGCTCTCGCTTGAACTCCTCGGCAGTCTCCTTCGAAGCCTCGAAAGGCTCAAGGTCCTCCTCGATCTGCACCTCCTGGAGGAGCTGCTTCTTGTTCGGGTCATATCCGCCGAAGAGCTCAGGCTCGATGAGACGGATACCGGAGTGCTCCAGTATAAACTTCTCATACTTGGCCTTGATGTCCTTATCATCGACGGGCTCGCCAGACTTGGCATCAACCCAGCCGGAGTAGCTCTTGCCCTTCAGAGGTCCATTGTGGTTCTTGATAAGGCCCATGATCCAGGCCATCTCAACGCAGCCCTCGAGAGAGAACTCGCCGTAGGCTTCCATCTCCCAACGAGTGCGAGCGTTACCCCAGGGACCAACCTCGGCAAAACCGGTGACGACGACGACCTTCTCAAGGTCAACCATACCCTTGAGGGACTCGTTGAGAGGCTTGACTTCAGTCTCCCAGTCGGGGACTTTGGGGAAGTCAAACTTCAGGTTGGCACGGGGCTGGACAGTGACCTTCTTGTACAAGGCCTCGCTCTTCTCGCCGTTAACGATCTTGTTCTCGGCAGAAGTCTCCTTGGTGACTGCCTTGCGGATTTCGCTAGTCTCAGTCAGCTCCTTGCGGAGGTCGGTCATGAGGTCCTTGAGGTTAGGCAGGTACTGGAAGCCACCGTTGAGATCGGCCCAGACAGGCTCAATCTGGCAGAGGTTGACAATCGACGGCGCCATGAGACCGAGAAGGTTGAAGGCCATCTCCTGCTGGGAGAAGGTGCGGACACCATACTTCTCAATACCCTCAGCAACGATGTTGTTGCCCGCCATGAGACCGGTACCACGGGTCCAGCCGATGACAGCACCACAGATGGTGAGGTAGTTGCCCCAGCTCTCAGAGTGCCACCTGTTGAACAGAGTCTCGAGCGCGATCTTGGACTCGGAGTACAGACCATCGTTACCGAAAGTGCCGTGGTTAGGGGAGAGGGGAAGGATGACCTGAGCAGGGCGGGTCTCGTAGCTGTTTGCCTGCTTCTGTTGCTTGACACAACCCAGGAGGCGGAGGAGGTTGGTCAACATGATGCGGTGAGCGAGCTCAGACTTGGAATCGATAGTGTCGATCTCACGCCCGTTCTCAGAAATGGCGGCGAAGGGAACGACGTAGTCAAGGTCCCAGCCAAGACCGTTCTTGGCGTCGTAAATGTAGTTCACAAGGGCCTCAACGTCCTGCTTGCTGCCCTGGTTAAAGGGAACAACAATGAGCTGGGATCCACGAGCGCCATAGCGGGAGTAGATGGACTGGTAGTACTCGTTGACCTCGCGAGAGAAGCGGCTGGTGGTGACGACCACCTTCGCGCCACCAGCAATCAATCCCTGAAGAACCTCAGCACCGATAGAGCCAGCGCCAGCACCAGTCATCAGAACGTTCTTGCCCTGGAAGGTGACACCATCGCGGGCACCACGTTCCAGGCAGTCGAGGTAGACGCCGGTAAGCTTCTTGCTGTACTCCCAGCCGTGCTCATCCTTTCGCTTTAGGTGCAAGAAAGGAATGGTCTCGACCTTGCCCTGCTTGTTGGTGCCGTTGATACGTCCGTTGCGACCCTTGCGGCGGCCGTTGGCGGACTTGCCATTCTCAGAGGGAATGATCTGGCCCTCGTTCATGGACAGAGACCGGATAACGTCGCTGTAAAGGCTCTTGATCTGCAGCTGAGAAGACTTGGACAGCTTGTGCTGCTGGCGGATGAGCTTGTAAATCCTCTGGAGATCGTTCTGGACCTTAGTGCGGTTGCCATATTCGGAAAGCTTGCCGCCCTCAGCCATCTCCTTGACATAGTGCTCAAGCTTACGAACACTGGGCCTAGGCACTTCGGCGTAGTTCATGTTGCCCCGTGCATCAATGTTGAGCGAAGGAGCGGTGGGCATGGCGACATCCTTGTAGACGGGAGCGGCGTTGAGGACGTCCTTGCAGTTCTCAATCAGCTGCTGGCCGAGCTCCTTGGCGAGCTCGTAGGTCTCGCCGCGTTCAGTCGGGCAGTGGTCGATGTGGTACTGCATGAACTCGAGGAGAGTCGGGTTCGAGCGGTTCATGATGTTGATGCACTGGCTGACGATTTCACGGTCGACAGCCTTGAGGCGGCCGAAGATGATGTCGTAGTACATTGTAAGGGCATCCTGACGGGCCCAGTTCCACGAGGAATCGTAGACACGGGCCTTCAGAGGGGTGAACTGAGGCTCAATTCCAGCAGCGTAGAATTCACCATGCTCAGTGTTCCACAAATCCAACTGGGCCTGGAGAGCCTTGTTGGTTTCCTGGGAACCAACGAAAGCCTTGTCGCCGGAGCGGAGGTCCATCTTCAGGTAGCGGGCGAAGAGCTCGAGTTGCTGCTTGAAGAGCGCCCTCTGGTCCTTGGTGAGAGCGTCGATAGCGGCAGGGTCCATCATCATGCCGCCAGCCGCGGCCCCAGCATCGGCGCCGGCGGAGGGTGCAGACAGGCTGATGCCTGCGGTGGCAGCGTACTTGTTTGCAATGTCGTCCAACCAGGCCTTGGCATCGTTTTCAGAACCAAGACGCGAGGCGGGCTCCAAAGTTAGACCGAGCAGCAGAACACCGTCCTGACGGCCGGGGCCAAGACCCCACCTGGTCTCGAGGTGTTTCCTTGCTGTTGTGTTGTTGAAACCTCCGGGCATCTTCGAGGAAATCAAACGCGCAATCAGCGACGACGACTGCTTGCCGAGCTGACCGTTGAAAGTGGCCTGCATCGAAGCACCCAACTCGTCGAGCGGGGTGTCCTCAGGCTTCTCTGGAGTCGAGCCAAACTCCTTGCCCAGGTCTCCGAGGATTTCGTTCTGAAGGGTGGATTTGCCTATATTCTGAGTTAGAATCGACCAATTCTGCCAAGGGCAGTCTTTTTCAAAAATTTCTCACCTCCGACCAAATCCTTGATAGCCTTGCTCAACGGAATGTCCGCGAGCGGCTTCTTCAGCTTCTGGGCTACCAATGCACGCAAAATATCCGTCGCCGTAACGGGAGCGTCTGGAACGGCGGCCGCGGGCCCTGCACTGGGCGCCGGAGCGGCGGCAACAGGAGCGGCGGCGGCAGCAGCTGGGGCAGAAGCTGCTGCGGACGACTCTGCTGCGGGAGCGGAGGTCTCGGGCTCTTCCTCAACGGGGTCGACATCGTAGTAGATGTCTTTCGCGTCCTTGTTGTAGCACAGAATCTGACGCTGGACCGACCGCGCGGCATCGTGTGCTTCGTACTTGGAGGCCAGGGTCCGCTTGGCCATGACGCCGAGGGTGTCGGCGGGACCAACCTCGACAATGCGCTCGGTGGTCTTCTCGCCGAGGATGACATCCTGTGTCTCGATCCATCTCACGGGCGACGCAAACTGGTATGCAAGCAGCTCAACGAGGAGCGTGTGGGAGAGCTCCTGCTCGATTTCGGGACGCATGATGGCGGTGAGGAGGGCGGAGGCGGATCGAGAAAATTTTGGGCGAAAGAATTAAAGACGCGGGTATCTAAGGCGAACGGTGAGGGCACGGCAATGGCGGCGGGAAATTGCGCGTGACCCAATGGCGCGTGCGGAGGGCGCGCAACAAAAAGGCGGAGAGGAAGGGAAGAGGCGGAGGAGTAGTGGCGTGCGTGCGTGTGTGTGTGTGCTGGTGGGTGTAGAGGGCAGTCACCACCGAAGCAGCAGAAGGGTTGGAGGAAAAGAGGGCGGGCAGCGGGAGACTTTCAAGGCGCCGGGGCTCGGGAGAGCGGTTGTTGGTATCAACGGCTCTGGCGCGAACGGCAGGCACAGGTGTTGAGGGTTTGAGCTCGATGTTGAAGCTTTGGCTCCGCGGCGCGCCCAACGAAAATCGGCTAGTGTTGACCTGGCGCGGCGGGCGTGAGCTCATGAATCAACGCGCCTCCGCACGCCCAACCCTGCGCCGCGCCGCCAACAGGGCCTTGCTGCGCAGAGCCGGGCCAGCGCAGCGAACGGCAGGCGTGCAATTTTCACAGACCGACGCTCCGAGCGGCCCCGAGCTGCAGCGGCGGCTGCAGGTGAGCCTCCATCTGCCCGCGCACGCCCCGCCACTGGCCGGGGGTGGCCTGCGCCAGCGTTAGACCTGCATAGCTGACGTTCCCAACCGAATCCACCCCTGCACAGACGCGCTCAACTGAAAGCTGCCGCTCCACGCCCCAAGCCAAATGCTCCAGAGAGAAAAAAGAGTTGCTGGCCTCGCAATTCACGCCCGACACAACTTTTCTCTCACGCCCTCTCTCCCTCTTCTCCACTCGCGCCTCTTCTCCGTCTTCCCCCTCCTCCGCCTTTAGAATTTCCCGCACACCGGGGACGTGATACCCATAGACAAGGGAGCTGCCCGCGCAGTACAGACGAATTCCCTTGCGCCGCCGTTGAGCTTGGTCCCTGCTGCTTCAGTGCCTCTGGTGAGTGTTTGCGCGCCTTTGCCTGCTCCTTGTGCCTGTAATTGGCGGCGGCGCGGCCGCCGCCGCCGCCTCCTCCGCGCTTCCCGGCATTCGTGGCGGTGACGCGCCAACTTTTGTTGCGGACCGTTTACTGACTCTGCGGGGAGCAGCACCATCTCTTTTTTCGGCCTTACACCTAGACTCTACACCTGCAACCATGTACGGCTCTGGTCCGCAGACTGGCGTCTCCACGCCGCGCTCCCAGGCGCACCTCCGCCCTCTCATCCTCTCCTACGGCTCGCTCGAGCACACCTTCCTTATTCCGACCGCCCTGCACTTCAACGCCTCACAACTTAAGGACACCTTTCTTTCCACCCTTCCAGAGCCGACAGAGGACCGCGCTCAGGATGACGAGCCGTCGTCAGAGTGCGAGCTGGTGGCCAGATATCTGGGCTTCATTGCCAGGGAAGTCGAGGAGGGCGACGACCCGGGTTCATTCGAGGAGGTTCTTAAGCTCGTCCTGAACGAGTTCGAGAGGGCGTTCCTCCAGGGCAACGAAGTCCACGCCATTGCTGCAAAGCTGCCTGGCATTGAGGCGAAGAAGCTCACCGTGGTCAGCGCATACTACGGCGCCCGTGCTGCCGTTGACAGACCGATCAAGCACCACGACTCGGCGCTTTTCCGCGAGGCCGCTGACGGCAATGCTCACATTTACCCTGTTTTTGGTGGCCAGGGCAACATTGAGGAATACTTTGAGGAGCTCCGTGAGGTCTACACCACCTACCCTGCTTTCGTCGAGGATTTTGTCAACGCTGCTGCCGCCCACCTTCAGACGCTCTCTCGCGACGAGCGCGTTTCGAAACAGTACGCCAAGGGTCTGGACGTCCTGAGGTGGCTCAACAACAAGGAATCTCAGCCCGACACCGACTACCTCGTTTCCGCACCAGTCAGCTTGCCGTTAATCGGGTTAACCCAGCTTGCACACTACGTCGTGACTTGCCGTGTTCTAGGAAGCCACCCGGGCCATCTGCGGAGCTACTTCAGCGGCACCACCGGCCACTCGCAGGGGGTGGTCACCGCCGCTGCCATTGCGGCATCGAAGAGCTGGGAGACGTTCGACAGGGCGTCGCGGGATGCGCTCACCATTCTCTTCTGGATTGGATCGCGCAGTCAGCAGGCCTACCCGCGCACAAGCCTTGCTCCCAACGTTTTGCAGGATTCGATTGACAATGGCGAGGGCACTCCCACCCCTATGCTTTCGATCCGCGACCTCCCAAGGAAGGCCGTTGAGGAGCACATTGCCAAGACGAACGAGCACCTGCCCAAGGATCAGCACATTGCCATCTCGCTGGTCAACAGCGCCCGCAACTTCGTCGTCACCGGTCCTCCGATTTCCCTATACGGTCTGAATCTGCGCCTGAGGAAGGTGAAGGCCCCTACTGGCCTTGACCAGAACAGGATTCCCTTCACCGAGCGTAAGATCCGCTTCGTCAACCGGTTCCTGCCGATTACCGCGCCCTTCCACAGCCCGTACTTGGCTGAGGCCACAAAGTTCCTTGATGAGGATCTCAAGGATATCGTTATTCCTAGCGAGAATCTTGGAATCCCCATGTACCACACCGCCACCGGCAAAGATATTCGGGAGGACAAGGAGGTCAACATTGTCCCCTCGCTCGTGAGAATGATTACCCAGGATCCTGTCAATTGGGAACAGGCGACTGTTTTCCCCAATGCAACTCACATCCTGGATTTCGGTCCTGGTGGAATTTCGGGTCTCGGCGTCCTCACGAACCGCAACAAGGAGGGCACTGGTGTCCGCGTCATTCTTGCAGGCACGATGGATTCCACCAACAGCGAAGTTGGCTATAAGCCTGAACTCTTTGACCGCGACTCGGAGCATGCTGTCAAATATGCTGTCGACTGGGTTAAGGAGCACGGTCCTAAGCTGATCAAGACCTCCGCGGGTCAGACCTTTGTTGACACCAAGATGAGCAGACTCATTGGCCTCCCTCCGGTCATGGTCGCAGGTATGACACCCTGTACCGTGCCTTGGGAGTTCGTATCTGCCACCATGAACGCTGGCTTCCATATCGAATTGGCTGGCGGTGGTTACTTCATGGATCCCATGATGGCGGATGCCATTCGGAAGATCGAGGCTTCAATTCCTGCTGGACGTGGTATTAACATCAACTTGATTTATGTCAACCCCCGCGCAATGAGCTGGCAGATCCCTATGATTGGCAGGCTTCGCGCTGAAGGTGTCCCGATTGAGGGTCTCACCATTGGTGCCGGTGTTCCGTCGATTGAGGTTGCCAACGAATACATCCAGACCCTGGGTCTGAAGCACATTGGCTTCAAGCCCGGTTCCATGGATGCTATCCAGCAGGTCATCAACATTGCCAAGGCGAACCCGACCTTCCCTGTCATGCTTCAGTGGACTGGCGGTCGTGGTGGTGGCCACCACTCTTTCGAGGATTTCCACCAGCCTATTCTCCAGATGTACGGTCGCATTCGCAAGTGCAACAACATTGTCCTTATCGCTGGTAGCGGTTTCGGTGCTGCCGAGGACACTTACCCCTACCTTACCGGTGTCTGGTCGAACAAGTATGGATACCCATCAATGCCTTTCGACGGTTGCCTCTTCGGTAGCCGCATGATGGTCGCCAAGGAGGCTCATACCTCGCCGGCTGCCAAGCAGGCCATCGTCGACGCTCCTGGCGTCGATGACAGCGAGTGGGAGAAGACCTACAAGGGCCCTACTGGTGGTGTCATCACTGTTCGCTCTGAGATGGGTGAGCCCATCCACAAGCTCGCCACTCGTGGTGTCATCTTCTGGGCTGAGATGGACCAGAAGATCTTCTCTCTGGACAAGGCAAAGCGTCTCGTTGAGCTGAAGAAGATGCGTGACTACATCATTAAGAAGCTTAACGATGACTTCCAGAAGCCTTGGTTTGGCAGGAACTCTGCAGGCGAATCTGTCGATCTTGAAGACATGACCTACGGTGAGGTCGTCCGCCGCATGGTCGAGCTCCAGTACGTTAAGCACCAGTCTCGCTGGATTGACGTCACTCTCCGCAACTACACTGGTGACTTCATCCGCCGTGTCGAGGAGCGCTTCACCAGCACCCCCGGCAAGCCATCCTTGATCCAGAACTTCAAGGAGCTCGACCAGCCCTTCGAGTTCCTGGAGAAGTTCTTTAAGGAGTACCCTGAGGCGGACAAGCAACTCATCAACGCCCAAGACGTTCAGCACTTCTTGATGCTTTCCATGCGGGTCACTCAGAAGCCAGTCCCCTTCGTCCCTGCTCTCGACGAGAACTTCGAGTTCTACTTCAAGAAGGACTCTTTGTGGCAGTCTGAGGACCTCGACGCTGTGGTTGGCCAGGATGTCGGCAGGGTCTGTATTCTTCAAGGCCCCATGGCTGCCAAGTACTCCACGAAGGTGGATGAGCCAGTGAAGGACATTCTCGGCGGCATTCACGAGGGTCACATCAAGGCTCTCACCCGCGACCTCTACGGCGGTGATGAGTCTAAGATCCCGGTTGTCGAGTACTTTGGCTCCAAGCTCCTCGGTGCTCACGACGACGTCGTTGAGGTTGAGGGCCTGACCGTCTCTGAGATGCCCGACAAGACCATCTACAGGCTGTCTTCCGCCCCTAACGCTACCCTGCCTGATATCACCTCGTGGATGCAGCTTCTGGCTGGCAAGACCTACTCATGGAGGCACGCCTTCTTCACTGCGGATGTCTTTGTCCAGGGTCAAAGGTTCCAGACCAACCCGATGCAGAGGATCTTCACGCCCACGTTAGGTATGATGGTCGAGATCGCCCATCCCAATGACCCGACGAAGACCGTTGTTACCATGCGTGAGCCTTCCCACGGTGGTAAGCACATCAAGACGGTCGAGATCAGCCTGCAGAGCAAGAACGAAATCCTTGTGAACATGATCGAGGAGCGCTCTGCTCTCGGCAAGCCAACTGTTCTGCCTCTCAAGTTCACCTACCACCCCGACTGTGGCTACGCCCCTATCCGCGAGGTCATGGAAGGCCGTAATGATAGGATCAAGGAGTTCTACTACAAACTCTGGTTCGGCGACGAGCAGTGCCCCTTCGATGCTTCTGTCACTTCGACCTTCGAAGGTGGCAGGGCTACTATCACCGGCGAGGCCATCAACGACTTCGTCCACGCCGTTGGCAACACCGGCGAGGCGTTC
The DNA here is from genome assembly GCA_037367355.1 of Neoscytalidium dimidiatum. Taxonomy (NCBI): domain Eukaryota; kingdom Fungi; phylum Ascomycota; class Dothideomycetes; order Botryosphaeriales; family Botryosphaeriaceae; genus Neoscytalidium; species Neoscytalidium dimidiatum. The sequence continues at coordinate 427,939 of CM074696.1, read as the reverse complement.
GTTGACCGTCCCGGCAAGGAGGTCTTTGCTCCCATGGACTTCGCCATTGTCGTTGGCTGGAAGGCGATCACCAAGCCAATCTTCCCTCGTGCTATCGATGGCGACCTGCTCAAGCTCGTCCACCTGTCTAACGAGTTCCGCATGATTCCTGGTGCTCAGCCTCTCAAGAAGGGCGATGTTCTTGATACCACGGCTCAGGTCAACGCCGTCATCAACCAGGACTCTGGAAAGATGGTCGAAGTTTGCGGCACCATCACTCGTGATGGCAAGCCTGTCATGGAGGTCACCAGCCAGTTCTTGTATCGCGGTGCCTACACCGACTACCAAAATGCCTTCCAGCGCAAGTCCGAGACCCCATACAACCTGCACCTTGCCACCACCAAGGATGTTGCCGTGCTGCGCTCGAAGGAGTGGTTCAAGCTTGAGGACTCAGACATCGACCTGCTGAACAAGACCTTGACCTTCAAGCTGCAGACTCTGACCCGCTACAAGAACAAGTCTGTGTTTAGCTCTGTCGAGACTGTTGGTGAGGTCCTCCTCGAGCTCCCTACCAAGGAGATCGTCCAGATCGCGTCGGTCGAGTACGAAGCCGGCACCTCCCACGGAAACCCTGTTGTCGATTACCTTGAGCGTAACGGCACCAAGGTTGACCAACCTGTTCTGTTCGAGAACCCCATTCCGCTGCACGGCAAGAACCCGCTCACGCTCAAGGCTCCTGCATCCAACGAGACATATGCCCGCGTCTCCGGAGACTACAACCCCATCCACGTCTCCAGGGTGTTCTCTCAGTTTGCCAACCTTCCTGGCACCATCACCCACGGCATGTACTCCAGCGCTGCCGTCCGCAGTCTAGTCGAGACTTGGGCCGCTGAGAACAACATTGGTCGCATTCGCAGCTTCCACGCCGACCTTGTTGGCATGGTCCTGCCTGATGATGAGATCGACGTGAAGCTTCAGCACGTTGGTATGGTCTCTGGCCGCAAGATCATCAAGATCGAGGCTTCGAACAAGGAAACCGAGGAGAAGGTTCTGCTTGGTGAGGCTGAGGTCGAGCAACCTACCTCTGCATATGTCTTCACTGGACAGGGTTCGCAGGAGCAGGGCATGGGTATGGACCTGTATAACAGCAGCCCGGTCGCCAAGGAGGTCTGGGATAGGGCCGACAAGCACTTCTTGGACAACTACGGCTTTGCCATCACCCACATTGTCAAGAACAACCCCAAGGAGCTCACCGTTCACTTCGGTGGCCCCCGTGGCAAGGCCATCCGCCAGAACTACATGTCCATGACCTTCGAGACCGTGGCTGCTGACGGCACCGTCAAGTCGGAGAGGATCTTCAAGGAAATTGATGAGGAGACCACCTCGTACACCTACCGCTCCCCCAGCGGTCTCCTTTCCGCTACCCAGTTCACGCAGCCCGCCCTTACCCTCATGGAGAAGGCTGCCTTTGAGGACATGAGAGCCAAGGGTCTCGTCCAGAGCGACAGCAGCTTTGCCGGTCACTCGCTCGGCGAATATGCTGCTCTTGCCGCGCTGGCCGAGGTCATGCCCATTGAGAGCTTGGTCTCAGTCGTGTTCTACCGCGGTCTTACCATGCAGGTCGCGGTCGAGCGTGACGAGGCTGGTCGCTCCAACTACTCTATGTGCGCGGTCAACCCCAGCAGGATCTCGAAGACGTTCAACGAGCAGGCGCTTCAGTACGTCGTCGAGAACATTGCGGAGCAGACCGGCTGGCTCCTCGAGATTGTCAACTACAACATCGCCAACATGCAGTATGTTGCTGCGGGTGACTTGAGGGCGCTTGACTGCCTCACGAACGTCACCAACTACCTCAAGGCGCAGAAGATTGACATCCAGCAGTTGATGCAGACTATGTCCCTCGAGGATGTCAAGGCCCATCTGGTTGAGATCATCAAAGAGTGCGCTAAGCAGACCGAGGCCAAGCCCAAGCCTCTGGAGCTCCAGCGTGGTTTCGCCACCATCCCGCTCAAGGGTATCGATGTGCCGTTCCACAGCACTTTCTTGCGGTCTGGTGTCAAGCCTTTCCGTTCCTTCTTGCTCAAGAAGATTCACAAGACGTCTATCGACCCCAGCAAGCTGATCGGCAAGTACATCCCCAACGTGACTGCTCGTCCCTTCGAGCTCACCAAGGAGTACTTCGAGGACGTGTACCGCCTCACCAACTCGCCCAAGATTGGCAACATCTTGGCCAATTGGGACAAGTACGAAGACAAGCCGCAGGAGGCGGCGGCTACCGCGACCGCCCAGGCGTCATAGATGAAAGCGAATAAGCAGAAGGAAATGGGAGGATACGGAAAATGGCGATATGCTTGGTTATGATTAATGTATTTTGGCGCCAGGGTCGGATTGATGGAGACGGTTCTAGAAATGTTTGTTTGTGTTCAGCTCCTGTATATCCATGGCGGTGGCTTTCCTTGTACGGTCTTACTGCATCAGGCTTGTTTGTGCGTAGACTCTTAATCAAGATATTTAGAGCAGTGTCAAGGTGCATTTTCCAATACGCGAGACCTATACGTGCAAAAAACTGTGATAATCATGCCTCAAAGCGTACGACATGAACGTACTCAGCTAGGACGTGGAATATTTCGCTCTACTCTATACACACGTGATCGCGACAGGGTGGTGAGCTTAACACGGAATTAAGGTGTTGGGCCGGGGTTTCGCCGTTGTGGTGTAAACACGCCAACGACTGTCAGCGCATGCTAATCCAACCCGCTGCGCCTGAGCTTCACCCGGTCAACCGCCGCCGCCGCACCACCAGTGCGCCCTCATCATGGACCGTTTCCGCTCGGCGCATACGCCGATGGATTACGAGTACTCAAATGGTACCGGTCCCGTCGATGAGAGCTCGCCCTTCATCACTGCCTCTCGCAACGTCAGCTCGCAAAACAAGAAACGTAAGTTAGGTGCGCCACCACTTTTGCGCCCACCACCGCCCGGCTGCGCAACACCTGGGAAGGCCTCAGATGTCGGTCTGAAGCTTCAGTTGAGCGCTGACAGTGTGTTCGCGCGACAGGGAATCACAGTCTTTTTGACACGCCGAATCGGCAAACGCCCAGCCTCCGCCCACCAGCCTCCCAGCCTTTCTACTTCTCGCAGCCGCCCTCGTCATTCGCGAATCATTCGGGTCGAAGCAGCCCCACCAAGCCCCTCTCTTCCGTTCCTGAGCATCTGCGCGATCCCAAATTCACGACGCCCCGCAAGCCTGTTTCCGACTTCAATTTCAGCTCCGGCGGCGAAACACCAGAGACACCGGGAGATCCGGACGCCGACAACGCGGACAGCGAAGCCACGCCTGACAGCAGCTTTATGGGATTCCGGACCCGGGCGGTGAACTTCATGGCGGGTGGGAAGAATAGAGACGGCGGCAGCCCGACCAAGAGTCCGACGAAGGAGCCGCGGAGAAGAGACAGTTGGATAAGCGGATTGAGCAAGGCGCTGAGCCCTGCGAAGGAGCCGAGCTTAGCCAAGGTGCCCTACTCGGACAAAGCGGAGAAGCGCATCATCAGGCGACGGCAGAAGGAAGCTGATCGGAGGAGAGGGTCTGGGCGATCACGTCGCAGTGCGGACGTCGACTCCGACGAGGAGGACAAGGGCAAGAACGGGCAGAGTTCCACGACTGATAGCGTCGTTGGGGCTATTCTGTCATACATCGACGCGCATCCGAACCTGCCTCACACGCTGTCGTTCTACGCCCAGCTCATCCTCAACTTTTTCTTCGTCGGCTGCATCATCTGGATTGTCTACTCTTTCTGGAGCGCCATCCAGAGCGATGTCAACATCGAAGCAGACCGTGCCATCGCCGAAGCATTGGCCGAGATGGCTGTGTGTGCAAGGGAATACCGGGCGAATCGCTGCGAGCCTGAGACGCGCGTGCCGGCCATGGCGACGCTGTGCGATAATTGGGACGCGTGCATGAACCGCGACCCCAAGAAGGTGGGGCGCGCGAGGGTCAGTGCACACACGTTCGCGACCATCTTCAACAGCTTCATCGAGCCGATCAGCTGGAAGGCCATGGTATGTTTCACCTGCATTTTCGTCGACCAATCCGGAAATGGTTTGCTGATCGACAAATCAACAGTTCTTCTGTCTTATGATCGTCGTCATCTGCCTCTTCGTCAACAACATCGCCTTTACCAAGTTCCGCAACACGCACCCCGTCCACCACCAGCAGCAACCGCAACACCACGATCCTTCTCAACCTTTTCAGCAGTGGCAGCAGCAGCAATGGGGCGTCCCACCCACACCGCAGCGCTACCCAAGCGGCGGTTGGGACACGCCGGGTCATCCGATGATCGGCGGTTTCTACCAGACGCCTGCGCACCATTCGATGCAGCATTTTGGATATGAGCCGCGACCCAGTCAGACGCCAGGACACCCAGGAGCGCAGCATCAGCAACAGCAGCAACCACCGGCCAGTTCCAGTCCGATTAAGAGGCTGCAGTTTTGAGGAATGGGTTGATAAGATGTTGCCCAACTGCTCTCTTTGAGTTTCCTTGTGTCTTATTGCATGTTCGCTTCTTCCTATGTATCAGCATACCATTTGGATAGGCATCCAGGCAGCGGTGCACGGCGTTCTTTTTGTTTTTTTGTGACCACTACTACGGATGACAGACTTGGGCATGGTACACGGAATGGGTTAGGGATATGAAAAAAGTAAAAATTCACGGTTGGCGTGTAGGGGCCGGATAATATCATCATTTCCGTTGGCTCTTTTATTTTGACTTTCCGACCTTCTGTCATTTGTCTCCTATGTGCCGACTAATGTTTTTGGATATCCCCAACGGCCGAGTCAGGTTGGAAACACTGGGAAAAGAACATGACCGGTCAGTTTATGCAGAGTGCTAACCATACTTCAGGCATGATGGGAAAGATTTAAGTGATGCTGAACTGCAAAGGTACGTTGCGCTGTTCCCAAGTGAAACCGTTCTCAAGTGAAAGCCTAAACGCTGAAATTTTTTTTTCCCCTAGGGACTCATCGATGGCAACAAAAAAAAATGCAATAGAGTTCAATTGGTGAGGCGGCAGCTGACAGCTTCTGCCCTGTCGCTTACCCCTGGTGTAAAAGACCCTGGACCTGGGCGCGCTGCACGTAAGCCCACGAGGCTGCGCCAACAGGGGAGCAACAAACACCCGACCCCCTGCAGGCGTTCTGGCCTATCACTCATGCCGGCTCAACATCACCTCTTCACAGCCCAACATCACTCCTCCACCAAGCAATACGACGACGAAAATTTTTGCACCTGCTGTCGCGGTGCAACAGCGCGTGTTCCGTGAGTCAAGCCCGAGAGTCCCGCTTTGCAAGTCTTCCAGAAGGATTCTTCCACTTGGCATGCAGTCGAAACTGACCGGTGATCGTCAGGATCGGCCCGAAACGGGCAACTCTCCACCATCAACCGCTCCACCACCTCACTTGCCGCCGAAGCGCGCAAATTTTTGGCGGCAAGAGGGCCAGGTCATTCGGCTTTTGGCATTCGCCGACGGTCGCGTGCTTGACGACTCGTTGCGGCAGTGCTGCGTGAATCAAGCAGGATACGTGGTGTTATCAACGCTTTGACTATCTGCAAAGGTTGGGATGCTGCTGGATGAACCGGGAAGAAAGAGTCCAGACGCCCTGTGAGTGAGGCTGTCGGGTTTGCACATGAAAGTAGGGTGTTCGCAGAGTCATCACACCCTCCAGACATCGACGGGTTGTGGTGCTTTTGTCTGGCGGCAAATGCATACGTACGTCTTATAATCGGATGCGCGGGAGCACGCTGCTGCTGACACGGAATCAAACTCCACCATCATTGGACTCGCTTATCACCCACCCTTGCAGGACCGCCTAATCATGCATGCAAGTCTGACGAGCGATTCCAGTCGGGCTATGCAGAAAATTTTCGCCCATCCACGGCGAGTTTCACGCTCGTGTGGCTGTCCGGGTCCGATTGGATAGAGGGAGCCTCTCACCGCATCGCCACCGTGACTTCAACACCACGCACCCCTGAACATCCGCCTGGTCCTGCTCGTTCTGGCCAAACTCTCGAGGGCCGACTCCCCCTTTTGCGCCATCAGCGGGAAGCACCACAGCGGGCCGTTTGGTGCTGGATCCCGTCCGGCATTCGACGGGAAGGATACACGCACATTGGTGCGCCGTCGATCATGTCAGGAACGAAGACCTTCTCTAGCCTTCGCAGAGTAGACTCATCGCTCGGGGCTGACCGGTCGCGGGCCAGGGTGTAACGTGGATAGGAGAAGAGACAGCACATCACGAATGGAGCACACACCATCCACTGAACACTGACCACCCAAGCAAGTGAAGAGTCAACGTTTCCAAATTTACCCCATGAGTTTTTCCTTCCATCTCTCTCCTGCCTGCGCCACCAAACAACACACAACTTACAGCACACGCACGCAGACATCCAGCCAGCCCCCCAAGCAAAAGGACAGCAAACTTTGCCTCCCTTTATCCACATCTCCCAATCCTCCCACATCTATAAAGACGTCCCCACCGCCCGCTCATCACAAGGCTTTTCGATGATGGGTTTCCTCCGTACAGCCACCACTTCTTTCGGCTTCAAGGATTTCACCGTCTCGGCGACCACTTGGCTCTTCACCTTCTCCTTCCGTCCTTTCGTCCTCTTCGTCTTCAATTCCATTTTCCCAATCATGTTCAGGCCCGGCAAGAGAGTTACTGCCTCCGCTTCTTCCGCTGCTACTGTCTCTGCCGCCGGCGGCTCTGCTACTGCGATGGACGTTATGGATGTCGCGCCTCCTGCTGCCTACGGGCCCAGGCCCCGTTCGGCAATGCAGAGGAAGCCGAAGCCGCAGGGTCCGTGGCCAAGGGATGCCGGTGGCCAGTAAATGCCGTTTGGCATTGCGTGCCTCAACATTTCCGGTGGTAAGTGGTCACATCTTCATGAGTCCTTGCAAAGGCATGGTCTAATGAACGTCCAACAGCAACAACGAAACACTCCACGACGATGGCAATTTCCTATGTCTCCTCTGGGTCTCAACCCGGCACCGGTCATTACCATCGAACGACATCATCATCAACATCAACATCAACGAACGACATCCAGCAATAATTCATAATGCAACCACAACACGATCGACGACGACGAAGACGATAATCGATAATGCTTCTTTTTTCCATCTCCTGGACGATCTCCCCTTTGCAAACTTATTCCCGACAATAAGTGCTGCTGGTCGGCACGCCAACTTCCTCCCCAAAAAAAAATGCAAAAAAAAAAAAAAAAGGCTAGAGACAGCACTCATTCTTCCCTTCTCCTGGTCCCTTCTCTCCAGAGTTCTTCTTGTTGGGGGAAGGCGGAGCTCCCCAGATCGGTGGGATCGTCCGGCCCACACACACAGTGAGTCTGTGTGGCCACCGGTCAGCGCTCACCGCCCAGCTGAGCCCCGCATATGCACGACGCGACGCACGGCACGCGCGCGCGCATGCACGTTACACATGCGTCAGTGAGACCACCACCACTACCACCGACCGTAACCGCGACCGGCAAACCGCTCGATCGGAACGCGACGGAAGTACGACCGACAACAACCACTGGAGGGGTTTGCTTTTTTTTTCCCCCTCCTGCACTCCCGCATGGATCGGTCGGAAAAGTGTCTCGTAACTCGAGCGTGTCGATTAAGTCGTGTAGGGCGGAGGATGGGGCGGGGCCGGATGGGAGGGCTGCAGATCAATTGTTCAGCCTACTGCTCTTCGCGCGCTTGAAGACAGGTCTCCTTGCCTCTCTGCTTACCCCTTGCCTCTTCGCTTTCGCAACGGTGGGGCACGAGTCTTGGGGCGCTTGAACGAGGTGATGGCAGGTGATGTCAATCATGAAGCGGCGGGATGTTTACCTCCGACTTTTCCTTTCTTTGGGACGGCTTCACAGAAGGGGGAATTTGATTATTGATGTTCGTTGGTTGGAGCTCTCTTTTCTTTTTCTTTTTCTTTTTCCTTTTCCTGGTTAGGAAGGAGGGGTGCATTGATGGCTTGATGATACCTGTGGCATTTCTTGGATAGATGGCGTTGCTCTTTTCCCCTTCCTTACGGATATGTAGATGGCTAGTAGTATCACGCGATATGTTTTCGAGAGTATTGCTTATAATTTAGATAGTCAACTTGCTTTTTGCTCCTTTCTAAACCCTATCCACCGCAAAACGATGATCCACAGGCGATGAACATCCAAACGAAGCGCAGTCCCGGATTACCGGGGTGGCTTACCCCAACTCACCATAAATGTTATAGCCAGACATGCAAGGGGCATACAACCAACAAGATGACCGACATCCACCCCCAGACCACCACTTCAACTCGACACCTTCAAAACCGCACCCGCCTCCCTCGCATCCTCCTCTCGAAGCCGCCCGTTGACCGTATGCCGCGGCACCGCCGTGACACCGTCGCCCTTCCGCTCCTCAACCAACGCATCCACTCCTTCCCCCCATCCCCGACCAACACCTCCCGATCCATAGTATCCGCCACCCTCTCAAAACTCGCCGCACACAGCTCGTCCTCCAATCTCCCACACCCGCGTCCCGTCCGCCTTCCTCCTCCCCGCCAGCAGCACCAGCCGGAACGCGTCCCGCGTGTGCCCCATGCGCCCGCTCTTCCGCCGCGGCCCGTAGGGGTTCAGGTAGAAGGGCGTGGGCGCGAGGGCGAAAGTGTCGTGCGGGGGAGCAGCATGGTTGGTCGTGATGGCGCGGCGCTGGGCGGTTGGGGTCAGTAGGGGGGTTCCTTGTTAAGAGGGGGTTTGGAAGGATATATACGGGCAGCCTATGTCGTGGGACGATGTCGATGGTGAAGTGCATCGTGGCGGCGGGTTTTCTGAATACAGCCTTGCAGGAAGGGGCAGTTGCTCGATTCTGGCTTCAAGTGATTACAGTCATGTTCATGTAGGTCAACGTCGTGGTGTGGATGTACGAATCGATGCCACCGACATTCAGAAAATTCTAATGCATGGGGTTTGCAAGGCAGTCGCTGCACGTGTGAGATGCGTTGTCTGTTCCATTGTCGGTTTATCACCCCCCATGACCGAGCAAGTCAGTAGAACTGACAGCTACGGACAGAGACGTCTGCCGAATATTTGGTAAGCAAACATTAAAGTCGCAATGGTTCAGCGGCTAGCTAGGAGCCTATATGGGAGCGAATCGCCGGCTTTTCCCCAAACAAGAGGCACATTAGTAATGATGAGGCACTGCATCGGTGAGGATGCAATAGCCTCTCGCTTTTCGGAACGCATCGTCTCCGAACCCGAAGACTAGCTCTACAACCTTACCATTGCTTTGTGTTATTTATATATATGCAGAAGACCTTACTTCAACGTCCTTCAGTCAATCTTATCATCTTCCAAGAACAAAATACGGCTTCTTTTCAGCATAACCCAACGGCTAGACGGAGTCTGGTACTGGGTGCTACAGGTGTGTGATTTATTCCCCGACGCAAAAGTCAAATATTAACAAAAGAGTAAGCCCGGCAGGTGTGATATTCTGTCGAAAAGCCTTGGAGCGAGGCTACAGTCTCACCATTCTCGCACGAAGCCCGAACAAGCTCCCAGCCGAAGTGCGAGAGCACCCAGGAGTCATTCTCGTGGATGGTGGCTTCAACGACTCGCAGAAAGTACAAGAAGCCCTCAGTACGGGCGCAACGGCTTTGGTCTCATTCGCGGGCCCAGTGGGAGGCTCAAAGGGCACAGTGAGTAAGAGAATGTTTGTGAGAGTTATTAGACGACTTACGCTGTTTCTAGCCGATAACGGACTTCTATCGAGAGCTCTCTCCACAGCTTGTGCAGAGAGGCTTCGATAGAGCCTTGGTGCTCTCCACGCCCTCGTTCAGCGCTCCGGAAGACAAGTCATCCGTCAAGTGGAAGTTAGCCATCAAATCAGTCCAGATTTTCTTCACCGACAGTTACAATGAGATGGTCAGCATTGGAGAATACGTCAGCAGCCAGCCCACGCAACCATTAAAATGGACCATTTTCCGCGTCGGTTTCCTCTGAGATGAGAAGGAATACCCGGTCCACGCATCATTCCTCGGATCTGGGGAAGACGCATTTAAGCTGAGCAGAGGCAATATGGCGAAATGGGTGTTGGACGAATTAGAGGATTGTCAATGGGTAGGTAAAGCGCCACTTCTGTCGAATTGAGGTGGATCGAATGCCATTTCCTTTGGAGTGCTTGAAGATTCGGATTGTGCAGGCCTTTCGCGTTTCGAACTACTGTTGTTTATTCAATTTTCTTGCTTCAGAATCTTAGAAATTCAATAGTAGGTTAGGATGAGGCTGTCAGAAGATCATGTCCCTTCGTGATTCACAGTAGTCTTAATTGTTCACAGCATTCATCTTCAAATAAGTGGATTCAGTTTCAGCAGTGTGGATTCCCTCTTTTTGATAATTTGTATGAGCATTTGGATAGAAACTTAAAGCAAAGGAGAGGTGCTTCAAAGAAGTTGATAATGATATTTTAAAGCAATTCTAAAGACTTCCTTACTCAGTTGGTCAGTTAAAAATCAATAAAGCATAGGAAAAGTAACTCGTAGACGAGCAGAGCAGCATAGAAAGCAATAATTGGCCATTTGGTGCAGTGCTATCCAATTACGTGTGTATCACGTCCAAGAAGCTCTTTCACAAAGTTTAGCAGCCCCATCGCATCATGTGAGCCGAATCCTATCCAATTGAATATTCTTCGCATCCATCACCTCACCGCCCATAATTCCATGGATGTAGCACTCCCCGACCAATTGAAACATCCCAACTTCCGATCTCTTCCGAATCAGAAACGGCACGTGGGACCCAGCGAACACGCAAATGAGGTCTCCAACCTTCCCATGATTTGGGAAGAGGCCGAAGTACTTTTTCTCCGTTGTTCCGAAGTGTCGATTGCGCATGGCATGCCGCACTGCCTTTTGCACGTCCTGAAACGTCTTTGCAAGCTTTCGCTGGCCTATTTCGGTACCCTGCTTCTTCCCTTTCTTCTGTTTCTTCTTCCCTTTCTGTTGATTTTGGCTGGGAGGCTGTTGTTCCTGAGCAGTTTGTGCGACTGAACCTTGACCCTCTGTAATTGATGAGTGCTGCAAGCCCTGCGCGTCCCAATTCCCGAGAGAGGCAACTGTAATCTTTCCTGGATGGCCATCAGGCAGTTCTTGTCTCTTGTCATATTCTTGGTCAGGGAGTGCGTACTTCATGCCTGTAGTAGCATCGAGAAGCAGACTGAAGATCAATGACCAATCGGGCGGACATCTCTGCTTTCCAGATTCGTCCTTACCCGCAACCAACGTATGCCAGAACGCCTCGAAGATCTTGCCATCTCCAGCGTACCCGCACGGCTCCCGAGTATCACACTGGCCGCGGGATGCAATGCACCGGCGCACCATCTCGAGACAAACGAGAAGAGTGCTGCTGCCACTCTCCTCTACCGGAAGGCCCAAGTGTAGTTCCACGAAAGCATCAGTGACCTCACCAACGACATCGAAGATCTTCCCGGAGACGACCAACTCGTGTCCACCGGCAGCGATCTCGAGGCCCGGATCCATCCGACCGCCAGCCTCATAAAACGCCAACGTGCTCGTCGAATGCCCCAGGGCCTCCGTCACGCGCTCCCTCCTCCAATCGGGCACCCACGACGGCATACGCTTCCCCTCCTCCACCTCGTGATCCACAGCAATCAAGACATCGAAAACGGAGAACCGCGCGACACGCATATCCTGATTATGCGTTGCCGCCTTCACCCGCTCCAGCTCCGCGATCGCGTCCTCCAAGAACCCGACGGCGACCTCGCGATACAGCTCCCCGGCGTCGCGCCCGTAATCGACCGCGACCGACGCCGGGCGCTCGCACACGCCCAGCAGCCCGTACACCTTGTCGTGCGGGAAGTAGCACCGGGCGTACCGCGTGAACACCAGCGTCTCGACCAGCTTCAGCTTGCCCTGGAGCTGCAGGTACTGCTCGCGCTGGTAGGACAGGTCGAGCGCCATGCGGCAGCCGGACGGGGAGCGGTCGTCCGGCGTCGGCGGCGTCGGCAGCAGCAGCGGCTCGTGCAGCCCGCTCAGCACGAGCGTGCTGCACGCGTTCGTGAACTCCTCGAAGGGCATGGTGGCGAGCGTGGGCGCCGCGGCCGGCGCCCCGCACGCGAGGAAGGGCGAGTCGGACAGGATGGCTTCCTGGATGACCCAGAGGCGCTGGAACCAGGGGCGCGCGAAGAGCGCGCGGAGCAGCGTCCAGGCCTCCGCGTCGGCGGCTGGGAGGCCGAGGCGCGGCAGGTCGGCGGCTTTCACGGTGTCGCTGGTGAACTGGAGGTTGATGCGGATCTGGCGGAGGAGGTCGAAAGCGATGGCTGTGCCGTCGGCGTCGTCGGCGGTCCTCCTTGCGGTCGAAGTGTCTGAAGGCTTTTCCTGGGCGTGAACGCGTTTGATTCCCTCCCCCAGCCAGATGGCGGTGTTGAGCGCGCGCGAGTATATCTTTGACATGAGCGGGATCTGCTGTGCTTTCTCGGCGGCGTTATCCTGGTCGATACAGATCTGGTCGATCCACATGACGATGGCGTGGTCGTCCCGCCTGAAATGCCGTAGAGCCGTCTCGAGGGATGTGGTGATGGGTAGAGGGCGGCCGTCGCATTCAATCATGGCGTCGAAACCTCCGGAACCCCATGTGTAGCTCAGTGCTGTGTAGAAGACGGGTTGCTCCAGGTCGATGGACAGCGCGTGTTTAGTTTTCAAGCCGAAGTATGGGCCGGTGGTGTTGGGGACTCGCAGCACCGGCTTGTACTCGAATTCAACGGTGCAGTGTACCAGAGAAGCTTTGAGCGGGTCGTTGTGCTGGCTAGCAGGGTGGATCTGCAGAACCCTGATCTCATAGCGATCGCTGATGGGCTTGTAAAGGCCCTCAGCCTTAGGTGAAGTTGGGATGGCTTCAGCCTTGGCCGTGCCTCTCTTTCGCTCTTCCTTTTTTCCCGCAATCCAATTGGATAGCTGATCTTGGAAAATCGCATTGCGTGGATTCCGATAAACAACGGCGTCTTCGTTTAATGCGTCTGCTCTAGCAAGCTTGAATGTCTCTGTATTGTAATCGCCGAGGTGGTCAAAGGCATCTCGCACGAACTCCGGGTCTGGGTAACGGTCAAGGATGGTGCCTGCCATCACTCCGCTGTCTGCTTTTCCGGACAAGGGTGTGGTTGCCTTTATTGATTTGAAAGGTCTTGGTGTTCCCGCGTTGATGTTTGAGGAGATGTGGAAGTCAAACATTTGAAGGGGAACGAAGCTCGTTTAATATTTCCGACCAACAGCATAAAATAATCATTCATTGTTGGGGGCTGATTGGGCGGGGGTTTAAACGATGTTTGCCTTTCAGCCCCCACTGTCCACGTGGTGCACATTGCCGCAGGGCGCACCGAATACGTGCAGTGCTAAAGTTGCTTACGTATACTAACCTCAGAGTGGATTCATATGGCAACAATGGATAATTATTAAAAAAAAAAAGATTGGAACCTGCCATAAGTTCTCGCTATAACTCGAGATTTGCAAAAAAAAAAAAAAAAAAAAAGGCAAAAGAATTGACTAAATTAGACAACGGAAAATCCCTCCTGTCCGTGGTACAACAACAAGAGTACATCCACTTCTAGACTTTTATACAGTAAAAGAATATGCCACATCGGAGGTATCCTGTTTGGATGTCTGCGGTTGCGCCGTCGGCGCTGCTCTTGGGCTTTGTGCGTCAAGGTGGCATTTCATCTCTTATCACTAATAGCCCAGGAAGGACAACAAAACAGAGTGGAATTTTTGCCGGGGAGGTGGGACTTCCGATCAGGACATGACTTTGGATTAGCGCTCTAATCCGTTTCATCGCTTGGCGGAAGAGAGACCCTGTTTTGTGCTTGATTGAAGAGTATTTTCTTTTCTTTTCTTTCATCTTGCGCTCTTCCACATGTGTGAGGCAGTCTTTGGTGCTCAAATACTTATCACAAAATATGAAGCGCAGATCATCCTCAAGGGTGTGATCTGACAGAATGGTAATAAGTGTGTTCTGCACGGTCAAGCGAGCCACCGGGTCTTCCTCGATGAATTTTCGGCATACTGCGAGCCAAACTGTCCGAAAATAGGATCTGATGGTGCTAAGCTGCTGTTCGATCCACAGCTGGAGTTTGCCGCTGGTTTCATGATACGGTCGGAAAAGAGAGGACGTCAGCGAGTCCCAGCATGTAATCGTTTCAGACCAGGGTCAAAATAATTCTGATGACGCATCCTAGTGAAAGGAAGTCGGAGCTTCTCCCACATTTCTCGTTATTGGCTAATTCTGGAGAGCAACAGTTTAAGGTCTTGGCAGTCGGCCCAGACGTGTTCGTTGAAATAAATTCGTTGACATGGGTGGAGATGCCAAAGTCCGTGAAAGCACATCATCCTCAAGGAGAAGAATGTTCTTAGGTGAGATATCTTTATGCTGAATTTTCAGCGTGTGCATGTCGGCGAGAACGGCAGAAAGGCATCCAGGAGCTTTGCGAAGGATCAGGTTTGTCCAAGTATAGTCCTCAGGTGGAAGGCACATGATGTCATCCAGGCTTGCCTTTACTACCGGATGCATGACCAGACCAAAGACAATAAGTTCGAGCGCGGGGTAGAGGCCGCCCATCTGGGTAATTGACGAGGGATAGACTTGCGAGATATAGTTGATAGTGACGTGGATCTATGGAGCAGTCAACCAAAGCGGCGAGGACGACCCGGCTTCTGCAAGCGTCGTTAAGGATGTTAGCTCGCCATCAGGTCTGAACTTGCTATTCGCGCTGTACTTGGGAATGCCGGGATCCGGTCGGAGATGGTCTATGAACGGTAGGAGGTGACATGGTAGTGTATCGAGACCATCGACCGTCTTCTTTGTCGGTGTCAAATCCGGGTGGTAGTTGCTAATATCTCGCCGTAAGGCTGTGATCTGTTCAAACCGCGGCTGGATGGAACCTTCGGCATCCATAGCTGCTGTGCCAAAGACGGGCATCCAAGAGTGGTAGATGAGAGAGAGAACAACAGCATTTGAATCTGTGAAAATGGAGCGCAGGTGTGGTGTGTGGGCGGACTGTCTTGAAAGTTCTTCTAGGTTTATGCTCTTCAGCCTTTCCCCGCGGAGAAGTGCAGGTAGGTAAGCGGATTGTTGGACAGGACGATGATTGGGTCATCAGCCAATCACACGCTCGTACCTGGGCCCCACTACTCATCCATCAACAGAATCTGAATCGCCAATACCACAAGAGACACACTCAGAAAGAACAGCGTAGCGGATCTCCGTTTGGAATATGAGTTACATATTGAGTGCAGCTGTGAGCGGGAAACACATGTTGCTATAAAAGATCCTATCAGCTGAGGAGCAGCTGTGAACAATTGAACTTGAAGCGCATACACTCTGCGATACGCGAATCTGCGAGATATTTAAACGAGAGGACTAAGATACTTGCACTATTCGAAGACGATTACCTCATGTTGTGATAAAGAAAATATCTCCAGAGCAATTGTCCACAGTTGAATGTTGTAAAGTGCACGGTATAACAGTAAGAATTGCTTCGATTAAGCACACCTCATCTCCCTTCTATTAAAGCACTCTCCAAACCTACCTTGTTTTACCAGTGTACCGCGTATGTATCATTCAACAAGAGATTGAGGCCTTTGCACCCGGTCCGGAGCGGAAAAAGGAAAAACTGCCCACACCACACGAGCCAACCCAGCAAAAATTTCCAAAAGAAAAAAAAAAAGAGACGTACAACAGTTGGGATTCGCCAATGGTCACCCACTTGACTACTAATCAACCGGTTTGCAGGTTCAATATCGGGGAGCGGACGGGACCCATTGCTTTCTGCAACCTATGGCCGTACGTGGGAATTGAGACGCGGTGTTGCGTACATATCTTCAATTGGAAGGCGACTAACAGTCGACGCAGCGAGCCCTCGAAGAAGGATCAGACAATACGATTGGCGTCCACAAAGTACAATCGACTCGAGATCGCGTTGGCAATGTGTAAGACGTCCTAGTACTGGCTGTTCCAGTCCATGGCATTGATCAATGAGAGTGATACCTGCACCGTCAGCCGTGAAACATAGCACTAAAGAAAGACTGCGGAGAAAGGTGACAAGCGACATGGGAATTCAGCTAGAACAAGCTTTCCTTCTTCCGAACGAGGAACCGATAAGTCGGAACAGGGTCTCGCATGCACAGGTATCTGTCAGCTTCCTGGCTTTCGAGTCCAGGGTAACCACGGTTCTGGTCGCTTCCACGCTTCAGGGTTCAGAGCTAGAACCTATTGGCCGAGCTAGCGGTATTTGTAAGGATTGTCTCTTGCTCATTTGCTGAGAGGATATTAACGACCATGCTTCTTTAGCAGCCGTCATGCTGCCATCTGGTATCTCACAGGAACGGTAATATCGTACGATTGATGAAGAAATACGTGCTCAAAGGAAGTGATTTGAGTTTGAAAATATCGCCTTGTCGCCTGTTGGGGAAAAGTTCACTGATTGCACACGTGGAGTGCTCAGCCACGACGGTAAAAATTCGCTGGCGGGATCACCGGAACGCAAGCTGACAACGGATTACTGTGCTGGCAACGTTGGCGCAACAACGTCATGATTTTCCAGCTCACCGATCCTGCCTTGTTAGCCAGTAAATCAAATCCTATCGATCGCGTGGCTATGCTATATTGGGCGCCCGTCGTGTGATTGTTCTTCAGACTCTGTTCGTTTTGAGGCCATCCAGAGCGGTCTGTCGCTGCTGTCAGTAGCGTTCGGCATGCCGAGAGTGGCGCTGCAGCCGATGCCAACTCTTGTCGCGGCGCGCTGGCGGTCATTGCGCCGAAGGTGGTGTCATCGTGTACCGACCTCGATTTCAGGAATGCAGGATTGAGACGCAAGCTGCTTATGGAGGAGAAGGGTCCAGACAGGATTTATGACGACCAGAATAATGCCGCACAGCCAATGCGCGCTTCTCAAAACAGGAGGGTTGTCGAGAATTGATGCATGACCGAGGACGCATGTAGATTGCTTGTTCGAGCAAGCAACTCAGCCGTTATACCGGGGACCTACCGGATTCGTCGATGGAAGGACCTGTCTGCATACATTGCGCATCGGAAATCTATATCCCCTTCGTTTATCGCACTCTGCGCGCTCATCTTCAAACATCACCCACATCTCATTACGCGCTGGGCCCCACAGTGGGGAGGACGTTCGAGAAAGTCAGCGCTATAGTTCACACTTCAAGGTTGAACGGGCGCCAGAGCCTCGGTCATAGGCCGAAAGTATGGGGCCGGAAAGAGGCTGGGGAGATACTCAAAACGTTCGGTAGTAACTGTTCCGGGGCAGCTGATAGTGGCGGCTCTCTAGTGGCGACAGCCGAGGTGCTGCAGATAACAGCTTCTCGCCTAGCTGACGCGCGCCGAAGTTCGCGGGGACCATGGTACGCCCACTGGCCTTGAAGCTGCGGCTCGTTGGCAAGCATTTGGGGGAGACAGACTCGACACTCCAACGACGGGAGAATCCAATTTCCGCGACTCGAAGCAAGGCCGGCTCGTGAGAAGGAGCTGCAATGCCCGGGACAATAAGCTCACGAGCTGAGTCCTCGCTGACGTCGAGCGCGGGAGCTGCCGGATCCGCAAGCAATGGCGAGGGTGCATTTCGCGGAGAGCGTGACGGGAACGAGCTTCAAGTGGGCACGGCGGTAGCGAAGATGAAATTTCAGGTGTTTGAGATGGGGAGCGCCACAGGCGGGGAGCCCAGAGGTGCGACGTGCGGATCAGCAAGCAGCACGCCCTGCAGCGCGTGCTGAAACAGGGCCCGACACAGCGTTCGAGTGCGTAATCCTGCAGCGACAAGCCCCCCGCTCCGCGAGGGCTCCTTGCGCGGCTCGTGCTCGAGCGAATGGGGGCCGCCGCACATGGCGACAGCTGCGAGAGGGAGGGCAGCAGGCGGGCAGTGGCAGCAGAGGCCGAGGCGGTTCTGGCAGTGTGGCAGGGCGCCCTCGCGGCGGCGGCGAAAAGTGCGGGCGCGAGTTGGGCGCCGTGCGGGCGGATGTGTAGCAAATAGTAATGGTGATGAGTGATGAGGTAGTGCGGGGAGGAGGGCAGCTAACAGCCGCGGCCGGCGAATGCCAAGGCCCCGCTGCGCAGTGGCAGGCCGGGAGGCTGGCTGGCTGGCAGGCTGGCCTGGCCTGGCCTGGCAGCAGGTAGGCCGACGGGGCCACGCGGGCATCGCAGTCCACCAGTACTGCCCACCCACTTTCAGGCTGCCGCTCCATCCGTCTTCCGCACCCGCAGCCCGCAGCCCGCAGCCCGCAGCCTGCAGCCCACGCAGCCCGTAGCCCGCTCGTGCTCGCGCTCGCGCTCGCGCTCTTGCTCGCTCACGCCCAGCCCCGACAGCGGCAGCTCGTGGGCCCTTAGTCATGGACGTCTAGCGCCTGATATTGCGCTCCGCCTCCGCACGTTCTGAGCTCCCCGCCCATCGCGATCGGTGCTCCCCGTCAAGTTCACCTCGTCCGTCCTCGTTCCGTTCGCTTGCTCGCTTGGTCGCGCGCTCGCAATAAAAGCATCTCCTCGCCCGAGCCCTGGAGCCCCCCCGCCATGCCTGCGCCCGCATCCTTGTAACTCGAACCTGTTGCGCCCGCGCCATGCCTGCGACCGTGCTGAAGCGCTGTGTGCGCGCAGCCTGCGCCGCCCTACTGGCTCTCACGGCCGCTGTGTCGGCCCAGAGCGCGACCGTGACGCCCTCCAATACGACCGATCCAGCACTGCCGCGGGATGCCGTCGAGCTGTCCGTCGTGCACAGCACTGATGACGGCAACATGGTGCCCATCTCGCACGTCGTTCCGCTGACGGCCCGCGCGGCTGACGGCCTGGAGGTTCGTTTGCTCCGTCTCCGCCCAGCCAGCCAGCCAGCCAGCCAGCCAGCCAGCCAGCCAGCAGCAAGCTTGTGCCGTATCTGCTCTTACATGATACTCCCGGCCGAGCCCTGGCTCGCTGGCCCCGTCTTCGTCCCTCCCCCGAAACGCCCATATACTGACATGCCCGTCCACAGCCCCCTGGTCTAACCGGCCAACTCTTCTATGCCACCGACCAGTCGGCCCAGCGCCTTAACAACTCCAACATCGCCTACATCAATTGCGACCCGGACGCCTACAAGGGCAATTTGCAGGCCGCCAACGTCCTCGACACCGCCATCGATCGCGGCGCCATCGCTGCGCTGTTCTTCAGCACTTCTGCCGACTTCTGCAACGTCACTGGCCTTGACGACTCCGCCCGCTTCCTGTATTCTATGGTCAATGCGACCACGTCGCAGCAGGTTCTTGAAGATCTCGTAGCAACCACCAGCCAGGGCAGCCAGGTCTATTTCGCACGCATCCAGCCCAGCGCCGGCCAGTCCAACAACAGCAACGGCACCATGAGCACTAACAACAGCAACTCCGGGTCCGACCAGAATTCCCAGTCGCAGAGCAACCCGCTGGGTCCCTCGCCCTCCACCGCCGTGGCCATGATCATCCTGTACAGCATCACCGGCGTCATCACCGCGCTCTTCCTCGTAATCATCATCACCGGAGCCCTGCGAGCCCACCGCCATCCGGAGCGATATGGACCAGGCGTGGTGTTGAACGGCGCCAGAGGTGGCCAGCAACGGCAGACCCGCGTGCGCGGTATCGCACGGGCGATGCTCGACACTCTTCCCGTCGTCAAGTTCGGCGGCGATCAAACGACCCAGCAGCAGCAGCATCCTCCCAAGCCGACGGACGTGGAGATGGGTGAAACAACAGCGCGCAACAGCGCCGAGGATGATCAGCAACAGCGGAGGGGAAGTGCGGAGGCCCACGGACAGCAGGCTGGTGCCGCAGCAGCAGCCACAGCAACGGGTGGAGCGGGAACATCCACCGCTGCCGCCGCCGCCGCCGTCATCAACAACAGCACCACCTCGGACGAAGGAATCCCGCCCGATGCCGCTGCCGGGACGTCGACAACCAACACCACATCAGAGCAGCGGTCTGCTGACGCGGCGGAGCCCGGCATTGCTCCGGCGGCGCCCGGCGGGAGCGCGGAAAACCTCGCTTCCGAGGGCGACGCCTACACGGGCTGCACCATCTGCACCGAGGAATTCGAGCCTGGCCAGGATGTCCGCGTCCTGCCCTGCAACCACAAATTCCACCCGCCATGCATTGACCCGTGGCTGCTCAACGTCAGCGGGACCTGTCCGCTATGGTAAGTTGCCTATCCGGCTTAGCGCTATCCCCAAAACACCACCCACGCCCCCACTTTTTCCGCATACCGCATACCGCAACTCCCCTTACGTCTTCAACAATCGCAATTGACTAACACGCACAACCCCCCAACAGCCGCATCGACCTCAACCCAGCCTCCCCAACCGACGAGAACGCGCCGGACGGCGACGAGAACACCCGCCGCTCCGCGTCCATCCTCGCGCCCCCGCTCTCGCCGACCGACGCCGCGGCCGCCAACATCCCCGCCCACCACCGCCGCAGCGTCTTCCGCGACATCCTGCACCTGCGCGCCCCCGGCTCCAGCGAGGAGCGCCTGGCCATGGCCCGCCGCATGGCCGGCGACCGTCGCGCGGGCAACGCGACGGCTGGCGACGATCGCCGGAGGAGCCGCTTGAGCACCTTCTTCCGCCGCGAGCGGCACGGCGCTGCCAGCGATGAAGAGGACGTGCCGCCGCTGCCGGCCGATGCGGCGAGCGCGAGGAGGGGCAGCGCCGATAGATGAGCATGATGCTTGATCGCGGACTTCTCTCTCTGGCTGGTTTCTACGGGCTTAGAGCGTGCGCGGTGGTACACGGCGCGTCTTCCTCTCTTTTTTCCCCTCTCCTGGTTGCACGGTCACGATTACGAATTGATTTTTTTTTTTTTCATTGGGCTGGGGTTCTTTCTGACTGCAAGGATACATTGCATGGCGTTTTCGGGCTAGGGCAAGCAAACAAGTTCCAGTCATTTGCGAGAAGGGATTTTATTCTCTCGAGCTGAGGTATCCGGCGGACTGGTTGATGGTGGTGTGCATGGACTGGCATACATTTTTTTTTATACACGGAGGCTGGCTGGACAGGTCTTTGAAAAGAATATGGCTTTGCGCTTGTTTGTGATTTGGGGACACGGAGGACGTGCATGCATACGATGGTCGGAGGGTGGATTAGTATCAGTTGGGGTTTGCTTTACTTGAAGAAACCCCCAATTTGTTTTTTTTTTTATTTTCTCTTTGCGCAAGTTGTAGATGGGGTAAGGCGCCTGTCTGTCTGGATATACGCGTACAGTGTCATCTGATGGCCTGGAGAAATACCGTGTACTTTTTATCTGCCTGCTGGGATCGAGTTTTCTCTACGCGCTCCAGTCAGGTTGTGTGTTTCTCAGTGTCTTGACCGTGTTTGAACGACTTCCTAGTTCTTCCCTGATTTCGCACGGCATCGATGACCCCGGTTGGGCCGTGTCGACCCCACGGGGGGGGGGGGGGGGTTTGGCTACCACACCATTACTTCCATTCTACGTCATCACCTGCAACCCAAAACGGACGACGCGCAAGCTCCATCGCCACGAAGCCGGGTCTAGATTGCTAGAGTCTGCGCAGGTCATATCAGTCATGCAGACGCAAATGAACTGTACAGACACGTTTTAGTAACATTCATCTCCGAGCGACTCTTTCGACTTACTGCCCATGGCAGGGCACGGACGCTGCAGATACGTTTTGGAAAGCAACCTCATCGAATGCGCAATCAGACCGGGGAAGAAAAAGCAATTAACGAATTATTAGCTTTGCTTTTTCTGGTTTCTCTGATTTCCTGTTTTCTTTCCCTGGCGCGGCTGCTCAGACCCCTGTTCCCCTTTTTCCTGTTCTTGGGCGGCCAAGAAAGCCAAGCTCCATGCGCGACTGTGCGCCGGGGTCTGCGCTTACTAGGTTTTGGGGACGTGGAGGAAAGGGGGATGCTGAATGATTGATGCGTGTCGTGATACGGTGATTGGCCAAAGTTCTGGGGAGGGGTATAATTGGATTCCAATGAAGCGGGATAAATGGCTGCAGAGGGGGGGGGGGGTATATGGAGTAGACATTCGCTCTCAAATTTGCACGAAAACTTGCACTGCAGATGTTCGAGGTGGACCTCATACCAGTCTTGTTTCTTGCATTGTTATTTTGTTGTTCTAGCACTGACATATGGATACGAAGTGGAGGGCATGGCTCTGATAACCATGATCAGGTTTCTGGGCTTAGGGCCATATGAGTCCACACTATCCTTAGGATTTTGGCATAAATTAAACGATCGCTCAGAGAGAGAACTTGAAAGACCGGTCCACACAGACTACTGGGGAGGTTTCTCTCAGAGGGCTTGACTCCGGAGAGGCATGGCTCATCTCATTTCTGCTTCCTAAATGGCAGCGACTGAAGCTGAGGGGCAGCAAGATTCCTCCTCAATCAGGGTTGGCATAATTTTCAAGATTTTGCCGAACCATAGGATCGATAATTGATGACGATCGCCGCATCTGCTGTTGTTACCTTGGTACCCTGTAGAATGTATCCTGGTAGTCAAACGTCAGAGACACCCGCAATCTTCAAGTCGGCAAGTGAGGAAAGCACAAAGGCTAAGTGAACTTTCGAGAATTGTCTCAGTAGGTTCTAAATATGGATATTGATGAGCAGGAGAAGTATGGAAATCGACGCTCAAAAAGGGGAAGGAGAAGCCAAGCATCAGATTCAGACCTATGTACGCGATCGCTAGGTTTGTTGGCTCACGTATTGCGGCCTTTACAGATAGTCTCATCTGCTTATTGTTTTGACCTTTTCCAAGCGTACGTGCGTCAGGCCAAGATGCTCGTGCTATTCCATCATGAGAAATGGCGTAGTCGAAGGAGAAAGGGGCTCATGATGATATTGAATTAGGCGTTAGACAGTCATAAAAGCGTGCGATTAATACGGATACCCGAGTGCTCAGATACTAAAGCTCCAGCCGAACAAGCGTGGTAAATAGGTATGTGCGCGAAGTACGTAAAGGAAAATTGTTGGTTAACCCTGTCGTGCACAGTGCTTAGAGACCACACAGCTCCTCGTGGTTTTTCCCATTCGAGACTGAACACGTAAGATCAAAAAAGAAACCATGCTTACGCCTAACATATGTCAAAATCATGTACATGAAGTGTTGCAACTCTACTCTATTGACCGAACGCTTTCGACTTCAAACATAAAGCAGTGGTGCATATTTCCCAAGAATGAAAAGCCAGGTATGACAGACAATCTAGCAATTCATGGATCCATCTGCCTAACTAAAGAATAGACTGTGTTTGTTTGTCAACTCGAGTTCTTTTAACAAATTAGAATAGACACGAGCCCACAAAAAACTCAAGAGTGTTCCTAGCGGGAGATGAAGTTAGATATTTGGAAAATGATTTCATCATTCCCATGCGTTTACGATGCGTTGGTATGAAAAAAAAATCGCAGAGTGATTACTACTTGGCCATTGTCAAACACGCCCTCTCAGAGGTCAGTGTACGCCTTATAGACGGAGAAATATCAAAATCGACCCAGTATTCTTTGTAGAGATCTATAATTGTAATTTCTAACAGTTTTAACAAGATTGTGCCGTCCAAAAGATTCATGGATGCAACCGATAACCCAACAATCGAGGTCCATAACTAGATGTCGGAGTAACTCAGGATGTGGAGAATATTCTACAGAGATCAACATAAAGATTGTATTTGTCCCATATCACGTGCAGCATTGTTCCTAACAATGTGGACCAAGAAATCAAGGGTATGACGAGGCATGCATGGTTGAGGAAACTGCATCAGCGTCATTTGGTCATGAAATCTATACGTTCTCTTGGTGATCTTCAGAACGTGGAGAGAGAGAGAGTGAGAGAGATCGACACTCCTTTGATTGCTATGTGCTTGAGTTACGGTTTCAGACACCGCTGATTTATTCCCTTGCATAAAGAACTTCCGCAGATAAGAATCCAGACGCTTGTCTCCATTTGCCCCATTTGAAGCTCGAAAGCACGAGTGACACTAATCAGCGTTGAATTGCCATGCTGCTTTTCTGGCCAACTTTAGTATACCTGAACAGACTCGATAAGTACTGAGTCTAAAATAAACTCAAGTCACGGCTTTCCATGCTGAAAGTTGAGTCATTATTTTTGGCATCGAGGAGTACACTATTATGCAGCGTGATTCTGCTCAAACTGTGTTAATAGATAGAATAGTGTATAGGAAGTTCCATTTACTGAAATGTACGTATCCGCATCCTTTATCTGAGTACCAGTAGGCAGGCGATCGACACGGAGCCAAGTGACAGGCATGTACAGAGCTGTAGCAAATAGAAGACTCTAGGAGGTATGTAATGGATCTCATAGTTCACTGAAGCTGAAGAACAAGACGTATGATAAGATGTACGCTTCCAAGCTCACGTTTTCCAGAGGGCAAATCAAAGAAACAGAGACAAATGTTATGAATGACTGTTAGTTTTCTCCTCTGTGGTCCTTGCTTGGCAGCATAAAGCTGCGGAAAGTGCGGGCCCGTACAAAAAGGTAGAAAATGTAGTTGATGATGCCCCCCTGGGAACACTGCTGATAACTGTTGGCATCATCTAATTCACCCATTCTACATCATTAGAGGAGGAAGCTCGTGTATGGGCTTCGCCGATGAGAGTTAAGAGACGTATTCTTGTAGCAGCCCTATAGAACAATGGTGGTGTAAGGAGGACGCATTGTGCTATGATGATGGGTAAAATGAATGAATTGACGTGTTGGTGTAGAACACCAAAAGAGGGTGATTATATACGTTCAGTATACGCTATTGAATAAGAAAAAGCAAAACCTAACTTAATCCTGAATCAACAGTGTAATGAATGTAATGCAGTGGTGAATCGATGACTTCCACATCATGGTTTGACAAGCTCGTACCCTGCAAAGACGAGTCTGGCTGGACAGTCTATCCTTTAGGCCAACGTAGCACTCGGACTGGTGTTCAACGGCACCCGCTCCTAGTGGTAGAAATAAAATACGCAAACCTTTCCTTTCCTATTCACATCATCTAGGAGATAGAAGTACAGCTCATCAAAGCATTACCGGCCCGCATGACTACCAATCCATACTACCCGATCCTCGGACAATCGTACTTACTGCACAGAAACCCCAAACACTCTATACTTCCACTCCTCCTGGCTATAGCCTCCTACCATAGTCGTAGATGAGACAGACAAAGAGGTGAAGCCACGTACTGGCTTGCCGTGCTGCGTCGTCATTCAGCTTTCACCAACGCTCGCTTCTCTTTCCATTAATCTGAAAGGCCTCCTGCTAAAGCCGCTGGTCCTCAAGTCCACCACTGAACGACAAATCTTCCATCCAGCAGTTCTCAAATACCCTTTCATTCACCACTATAAATTCATGAATCCTTTCGTCAACATCCCGATTTAAGGATACACGGCAGGTCAGAATTCGCGATGCACAGGAATCAAAAGTTGACTGTTGGTTGTGGCCTTGCAAGAACGCACAAGACCACAAAGCAGTACCGGTGTATCTCGCTGATCCATTTCGTAGCGAAGCGGATCGGCTGTTGACAGAGAAAAGCGAAGGCGACGTGAAAAGCCACTTTATTACGTTTTCCCCCCGGAAAGCGCCCTGCGTCGTCCTCTTGGCACGAAGCATGCGCTATCACGAAGTACTCGAGGAATGTGATTGGACATTTATCTGCTGAATATTCCCAATCAAATTAGTAGGCACACGATGTCGGCAGAAAACACTCCACATGGTATCGGGGCGAGGAAGGGAAGCACTGAAAGAAACGTGGGTATCATTTTCCGTTCGCCCAACCAAACATCAACCCCCACCCTATCTCTTGAACCTTCCTCGCACCTATGACTGCACGCCCGCAAACCTCCTCGCCAACCACGCGCTCCCGTTCTCCAGATACTCCTCCCTACTGACCACCAAGCCCCTCAGCCCCTCGCCCCTCCCACCCGCCAGCCTGGCCCCGCCCCTCCACGTGAACGTCACCGGATCCCGCGGCTTCCTCACCCTCACCGGCACGAACGCCGGCACGCGCTCCCGCAGCTCGGCCTCCAGCCTCTCCACCAGGCCGGGCATGCACGCGTTCCCACCGACCACGACCACGTTGGCCAGGAACCCGGGCCGCATGCCCTCGGGCAGCGCGCCCAGGCTCTGCATCACGGCCTCGGGCAGGCCGGCCTCGGGCAGGCCGATGTCCGACGGCCGGAACAGCAGCTCCGGCACGCTGAAGCGCTCGTTCCCCAGCGTCAGGATGTCCTCCTGCTCCTGCTCCTTCCTGGCCCCGGCGGCCTGCGCGGCGGCGGCGGCGGCGGCGGCGGCGGCGGCGGCGACTGCCGTTGCCTTCCGCGCCTTGGGGTCGTGCGGCCGCGCGAAGCCGTGCGGGCGCTCCGCGTAGTCGGGCAGCACGTAGTCGACGACGATGCTGGGGTCGGGGCCGCCCCCGCCGGGCGCGTGCGTCCAGGCGCGGTCGAGGTCGCGGGCGAAGGCGGGCGAGACGAAGGAGACGGTCTCCTTGATCTCGTTGACCAGGTGGGTCTCGTCCATGAAGTTGTAGGCGCGCAGCGAGATCAGCTCCTTCAGGTGGTTGGTCAGGAACTTGCCGCCGACGGTGAGGCGGCGGATGGCCGGGTGCAGCGGGCGGCCGTGGTGGAGGGGCGTGATGGTCGTGTGGGAGTAGCCCGTGTCGATGAGGAGGAGGGATTCGGGCGGGGAGGGCGAGGGCGGGTCGGAGAAGAGGGCGGGGATGTCGTTGTGGGCGGCAAGGACGGGCGCGAGGCAGCGGTAGTAGGAGGCGAATTCGAACTCTTCGAAGACCATCTGGTCGCAGTTGGTCTGCAGGGCGAGTGGCGAGTTGGGGGCTTCGGTGAGGATGAGCGTCGTATCGTGCGGGTCGCACTTGGGTGAGGGCGTTAGCGATGGGAGTCGATGGGGCTGCGGATTGGAGGTACCTTGAGCGGCGCGTCGTTCCCGAGGAACTCGTGGTCCCAGATGGCCTTCTCACCCTCCCAATTCACGATATAGCCCTTCTCGACAGGGCGACGGAAGGCCATCTCACCGAAGTCCTTGCATTGGTCGAGTTGCGAGCCGATCCATACGCGTCGGTCTCTTCCGCGGGCGATGCAGTTGGGGCTTATGCGACAGAATGGTTCGGTTGTGTCGTCCGGAGGGGCGAAGCCGGCCTTGATGGTGTAGGCGCCATTGTCGACAATGAGAGTCTGTGATGGGAGAGACGGCTTGGCCTGTTTGGAAGCTCGGGGCATGGCGGGGTGAAAGCGGGCGTGGATGGAGGTGAGGCGGGCAGAGATGTTTTTTTCGCGCGGCGCGTCGCCATGTGACGTCGATCGCGCTCACTCTCGTTCCGCCGGGCAACTTTGCCGCGGAACGCTCGCTTGACCTTCATCCGCGCACACTCTGCACACATACTCCTTATCCAATTACTCGTACTGCCATCCCCACGCTCGCAGCCCAACTCACCGGAAGTTTCTTTCTTTCTTGCTTTCTTTTTTCCTTTGCAGGCCTGACTACAGCAATGACACCATGTCACGTTCACTCTTTTCGGACTTGACGGGAGCATGGAGAGACTAACTCGCCGGACACGAAGAGCACAGCTCTTGTGTGACGATAATTATGTCAGGCGAAGGATTGATGTGCAGGCGGAATGCGTTTAATATCTAATCTGAGCTTCAGCCGCTTGTGCATTCCCGACCGCGCTCGGAACACCCGGCTTCATTCGGCCTGCAACGCCTTGACAGACTCCTCACTACGTATGCTAAGATATATTCTTCGGCGTCCCTTGTGTGTACGAGGCGAAATGTGCACTGCTTTCGGCAGAGGCTCCGTTCCCAACAGACGTCGCCCACCCACTCCGTTCACCAGCACGGTCCTCCAACGTACATACCCAACGACGGCTGCCTAAGAGAGTAAGCTGCCTTTTTCCCAGGAAAGAAGGCTATGCAATGGAGCTGAGCAAAGTGTTGTGTTACGGCGACACTCCGGCCGAGGACTGCGCCTGAATGTCTCGGGAGCGCACGAGAAAGGCTTGGTGTGGCCGATACGCAGACATCCAGGGCGTCGCACGAACGGCCGAAAGCGAACTCCTTCCTAGACGGTGCAGTCGGCATGGGAATTAGTGAACACCAACAGCCGCGAGCAATCGAAACACCAGCCAATCCCGGGCTCGCCGGTCGCAGATGTCGCACAACCTTAATTCTACCGCCACTCTGTCCCCAGCTTCAAGCTTCTCTGTCGGCCTCGCCTAAGGCGCCGTTGCGAGCAATTTCGCAGCCGCCCATGTCTCAGCCTTGGTGGAGGCATTATGCGCAACTTCGTCACCGCGATGCTCTGAACACGAGGTGCGAATGGGAGAGAGCATGGCGCAATCATGAAGCTTGCCAGGCGTCAGCCAGGCACATGCGCAGTGAGGGTAAGCAGCCACGGGCGGGCTGCTGAAACAGCCGAGCATGCACCCGTCCGCCCTGTGGCCCTGTGGACGTGCGGCCCTCTCAGAGGCCTGATGCATCGGGATGCCGTCGTGGGCAAATGGACCAGCCCCAGCCGCGCCAATCGGCAAGGCCGACGCCCAGCGCCAAAAACCTCCCCGATCTACCTTACAGAACCTCCACCCGACGCCGCCCCCATGCTAGCAGCGCCTTGGTCCCATGCAACACCGCTCGTGGTCGCGCTTGTCCTCTGCCGGGAGATCATGTCGAAAACTCGCAAATCAATACCTGAGCCCTCGGCGGCCTGCCTCGCCCGCAAGAACAGCCAAGCCGTGCGGAGAGGTGCCGGTCGTCTTTCCTAGACGAGCAAGTCTGGATTCCAAAGATCTCCGTGCTTTCCGTTTGCCAGCAGTCCGCCCAGCTGACGCTTTGCTGCGGACGAGAACAGCCTCTCACCCGCCACAGCCGGCAGCTTCTGCCGCGACCAACTTCATCCTTCGCGCCAGATCATCCTCACCCGTCAGCAAGCCCGTCTAAGCTTCTTGTCGTGTGGAGAGCCCTTGCCCGCCAATTCTTGATTTCTTCTGCCTCTGTCTCACAGACGCCTCAGCAGCGACCCCGCCCCACTTTCGCGCTTCCCTCCGACTGATTCACGGACGGAATAGGAATACGCCCTTCAAGCCACCCTACCTCGCACTACGCAATTCGGACTTCGCCTTCACCGTTCGCCCCCTCTCCCTTGCCTGTCCGTGTAAGCCAGAGCCGCACCACCTTCTCACCGGTGCTGAACCAACAGGCACATAAGCCCCCCATACTCTCTGCATTAGTTTGGTCTTTACTCCGTTTACCCAAATACTCTCTTTATCTTCTTTTAGTCTCCAATCCCTCGCTTCCATCTCATCTACAGCTTCCTCTGGCCCCCCTTCCTATCTCTGCCATACTACCCACTCTCCTCAAGCCTCCGGGCGGTCAAGGGAAAAGAAAATGGCTCTCACAATTCTCGCCTCGCCCATTGTCCTACTCGCCACCATCACCACCCTCCTCTACCTCCTCACCAAGCACCTCACCCTCCGCCTCCGCCGCGCCCGCTTCG
The DNA here is from genome assembly GCA_037367355.1 of Neoscytalidium dimidiatum. Lineage (NCBI taxonomy): Eukaryota > Fungi > Ascomycota > Dothideomycetes > Botryosphaeriales > Botryosphaeriaceae > Neoscytalidium > Neoscytalidium dimidiatum. The sequence continues at coordinate 398,401 of CM074696.1, read as the reverse complement.
CCCGCGCCAACGGCTGCCTACCCGCCCCCAGCCTCCCGCTCCGCGATCCCATCCTCGGCCTCGACGCGCTCCGCGCCTCCCTCCGCGCCGCCAAGTCGCACACGCTCCTCTCGATGCTGACCGCGCGCTTCTACACCGTCGGCCGCACGCACACCACGCTGCGCCTGGGCACGCCCAACGTCGTCACCATGGAGCCCGCCAACGTCAAGGCCATCCTGGCCACCCGCTTCCGGGACTACGCCATCGCGCCCTTCCGCCAGCCCGCCCTGCACGCCTTCCTCGGCGACGGCATCTTCACCACCGACGGCGGCCACTGGGCCGCCAGCCGCGCCATGATCCGCCCCAACTTCGTGCGCGAGCAGGTCGGCGACCTGCTCGCGTTCGAGCGCCACGTGCGCGACCTGCTGGCCGCGATCGAGGCCCGCGGGAAGGCCGGGCCCGACGGCTTCGATCTCCAGGAGCTGTTCTTCCGCTTCACCATCGACTCGGCGACCGAGTTCCTGTTCGGCAAGGGCGTCGGGAGCCTGCGCAGGGGTGGCGGCGATGGCGCTCAAGGGAAGGGCGAGGACGCCGAGGCGCGGTTCGCGGAGGCGTTTCAGGTCGCGCAGGCGGAGGGGCTGGATCTGATTCGCTTGGGCCCGCTGGCGGCGCTGGCGCGGCGGAGGAGGGTGAGCTCGGGTGAGAGGGCGGTCGATGTCGTGCACGAGTATGTGGATCAGTTCGTGGACGAGGCGGTGCGGTATCGGGAGGGGTTGGAGGGGAAGGAGGAGAGGGAGAGGGAGAGGGAGCGGGAGCGCGAGGGGAAGTACGTCTTTCTGCACGAGTTGGCGAAGCAGACGAGGGACAAGCGGCGGCTTCGGGATGAGCTGTTGAACGTGCTGTTGGCGGGCAGGGATACGACGGCCAGTCTGCTGGGGAACCTATTCTGGGTGCTGTCGAAGAGGCCGGATGTGTGGGCCAAATTGAGGGAGGAGGTTGAGACGCAGCTGGGCGGGAGGAGGCCGAATTATGAGGAGTTGAGGGGGTTGAAGTACCTCAAGTGGTGCTTGAATGAGTGTGAGTACTACCGCTCCTGCTCGATGGCTGATCGCGGATGCGCTGTTGCTTGGGGTCTCTTCGGCGCTTTGACTGGGCCTATCAACTGGCTATGACCCGGGGGGTGGTCGAGGCCCTGCAGGCAGAACATCTTTGTACGGAGGGCTGTTTGAAGTCTTCCTTCGGGCTGCCCCACCTCTCCACCTATGAACAAAAAAAAAAAAAAACAAAGAACAATCTCCGCTGACGACAGCCGCTCACAGCCCTCCGCCTCCACCCTGTCGTCCCCCTCAACAGCCGCATGTGCGTCAACGATACCATCCTACCGACTGGCGGCGGTCCGGACGGCAAATCCCCCGTCTTCGTCAAGAAAGGCACCATCGCCAGCTACAGCGTCTACGCCATGCATCGCCGCAAGGACATCTACGGTCCCGATGCCGAAGAGTTTAGGCCTGAGCGCTGGGAGACGTTGAGAGTCGGGTGGGAGTATCTGCCGTTCAATGGCGGCCCGAGGATTTGCGTGGGTCGTGAGTCTTTCCCGCTTTTCCCTTGATAACGAGCACGGCGGAGGGGATGGCGCAGCGCGTACATTAGCATTTGGAGGACTGCTCCAACTTCATACCCTCCGTGCCGACACTGTTTTTCCCCCAAGGCTCAACATCACTGACAATCGCTTTCAAACAGAGCAATACGCACTCACCGAGGCCTCGTACGTCACCGTCCGCCTGGCGCAGGAGTTCAAAGAGCTGCGCAGCACCGATCCGCACGAAGACTGGCAGGAGCAGATTGCGCTCACGCTGTGCTCGAGGAGGGGGTGCAAGGCTGCGCTTACGAAGGCGTAGGTGTGAGGGAATGCAGTAATGAGACGTGTGTTCCTGGTGCGCGATACCGGTGGGACTGTATACAACGACTGGGTGGGCGGTATTTTGAGATGCATAATCACGCGACTGGCTTTCATCTGAGGCTTATAAGGGCGGACTTTTGCTAAATTTTTTTTTTCAGACACCCGCTCGAAGTGGTGGATGCAGATGGCCATACTACTACCGTGGTAGGCGCATAGAAGGCTGTCAAACGCGCGATAGAGGGAGCCCTTGCTCTGTCTATGAACATAATAAGATCCGAGAGCATTTTGATGGCTCATGTTGGAACATTTCCCCCGTCTACAACATTTTACATGGGTTGATTTCGCTTCTTGGAATCGAACAAGTTTCAGGGCCTGGTTGAACTGCTCAGTAAATTAAGCGCTTTCCGTGACAGCTGCTACGAAAATTCGTTGTGGGGTTCGAGTCAAGGTGTCTGTTTGATTCAGGTGAGTCGAGCGACGTTACTTGTGAATAGTATTTATGGTATTTCACCTCTAGGCGTTTGCAGGTATCAAGCACTTGATACGGTAAGCTACCCGATTTCTCAAGGGCACGCTAGTGTCTCTCGACTTGTTAGCGACTCCAGAGGATCGCTCAAACATTTGTAACTGGCCGCCCTAGTTTAATGTAGTTGATGTATGTGGTTAGTCCGGAACCGGTTCAGGCGTATTACGTGAGGATTCAAGGGCCCCCGACAATCCTTCGGAATGTCGCGGGGTGCATGTGTTGGAAGATTGACATCAACTGCGCCTTGCTGTGGCGTAGACAATCCTTCAGATTTTCTTGGTGCCTAACGAATCCAATGACCCCCTCCTCAAACATTCTTGAAATCGCCAAGTCACTTTAAACTACAATTCCAGAATAATTTTGCTGCGTCGTCATATTGTTACGGAATTGCGCTCGTCTAGTTCCTCATCTTTGTTCAGTCATTGTTCACTCACGTATCCTCCACCTCTCGCCTTGCCTCTTGCCGAAAGCCGAAAATGCCCAGTCTGAGCAGCGATTCCACAAACATCGTACAACGAATCCGATCCGTGATAACATGGAAACCCCACATTATCACCCAACTCTACGAGCGCGACGCCGACCCGCGCGCGCGCCTCCTCGCCTACGCCGTCCTTTACCCGCTGATGGCATACCTGTGCGCGGTCCTGACGTTCATCGACGCCACCAGCCGCTGCAACCAGCCTCCATACACGATCGCCATCACCGTCGACGGTGCCCTGACGGAGAGCTACACGACCTGCAGCACCGGGAACGCCGCGACAGACAGAGTAAGTGCATCCCCCCGCCAAATTCCTACCGGAGGAGTTTGCCAACGCCGCGCGCAGCACGCCCGCTTCGCCTACTCCGCCCCCGTCCCGGCCCGGCTGATCCCACCGCATCGGTCGTTCTACCCGGTCTATCTCTTCTTCCTCGCCGTTCACGCCTGGGAGCGTCCGCTCGGCGGCCGCGGCCGGAGTCGCCGCCTGAAGTTCCGCTGCCGCATGGGCATCCACGTCGCGACCGCTCTCGTCGTCCAGCATTTCCTGACGCTCCGCCTGAATCGCTGGGGAACGTTGCTGTTCGTCGTGGTGCCGTGGAAGATGCTGCTGGAGTCGGTGATGGGGACGCTGCTGTACGCTTGCGTGGGGGAGCGGGCGCTGAGTGGCAGATCGGACACGGAGGGACCGGTGGGGGCTGAGGGAAATGGAGATCAGAAGGACGAAGGTAATGCCGGGCCGGATGAAAGTCTGGGATTATAAGAGAATGTTTGATGGTTTTGCTGGTGTGCGGATGGCTTCGCTGGAGGAATGTTGAAGCAGTCAACTGGAGTCTTCCACATACATAGTACAGCTTTTGATTTTGGAGGATCTGATCAGCCATGATCTTACTGATTCGGTAAACCCACACTGTTGGCAGCAAAAGCAGAAAACCGGGCCTTCAGCAGTCGATGTCATAGCCTTCTGCTATGAGGAAGGAGAAAAAGAGGCTCATAGAGTTCGCAAAAATTCCCAAACTCCTCCACCAGCTCTCACAGAACCCGTCCGGATAGTTGCATTCCGCAATCAATGGAAGCCGTATTACTTTCTACACGACTCATTCGGCTTCTGCTTGGACAATTCAAATACAAGCTGGAGGAGTATAACTAATTTCGCGAGATCATGGAATGGGTTTACGATGAAATTGCAAATCACGAAGACATTAAGAAGGAACTGGTAATCTACGTAGATATAAAGTCTCGGAAGGAGTGATAAGTCTGCATATCTTGGATGACCTTCCATCCTTTAACTTTGCATCTCTGCTCATCTGCGAGGGGGGTTTAAGCTGTGGCGCAGGTTTAGCGAGCCAGTCATAATAGCATCTCAACATCGTCCCACGGATCGAGAATGCCAAAAGTGTCAACTTGTAAGCGGGTAAGAACGACTTGTAGCGTAGGAAAAATGGGATGATGTCCTCCTGCCTCTCAGAGTTAAGAGCCCCAGCTATTGCCTCCGATCTCTGATAGACCTTTCAGTCGAGCTTGATAATACTGATCCGGCTGGCAGCTTGCATCATTTTGTAAGGCCCCGATAGTCCTAAGTCTTTCCAACTTTATGGAAAGGACAGCCAGCAGAGCCACGGGACTTTAAGAACTCAACCGTTGCCTCCATTTCCTCGAGACCCTTCCCTTCCTGAGGTTTTGGGCCAATACTCTTCAAGTCGTATCCTTGAGGGTGGTACCTGTCGCCACCTGTTCCCGGAACCCTGCCGCCAAGCGCTCTCACAAGTAATCGTGATGGACTCCATTTGGTCCGGAAAGTTGGCTTGATGTACCAAGGTTGGAAGCCACCATGATCAAAGTTGTACAACCCCGTTGTCGGGTTCGGATGATCATCGACAGCCTTAACGGCAAGGAAAGCTGGCCTCGGAAGGCTGAGGTGGCGTAGAACAAGTTTCCGAAGCAGTCTCCACGTTGCCAGGATCGATCTGAGCAGTGGCCCAGGGGCCTCGATGCTGTTAGAGTCCCTGTTAGACGACCGATGAAGCCAAAGGTGGATAGTTGTCTAAGATGGGCTTACCAGAGACTAGTACGCATAGTGTCGCTTAGTTCAGAGCCAATCGTCTTCCGCAAAAGGGTTGTGACGGCGCCCGGCATGGCAGATGTTGCCGAGTCAACATACACTCTGACGTACTGATCATTCGTCGGGACCGGCTTGGCGACGGCCTCTTCATACTGCACAGTCCAGTCCCGGAGCTCCATGGCGAAATGGAGGCCATCGTCCCAGCCAGTCTGGCTGGATGGGAGCGCCGTGTACGGTATCCCCATGTCCTCGCCGAGGTTCTTGTGGAAGATCCCAACCGCACACTTCTCCACGTCCGTAAGCTGCCGCCACTCGTCGTTGTCGACAATCCGGAAGATCTCTACAACATTCGAGCCCAGTGTGTGCAGCAAATCGTCGTCCAAAATCTTGCCTGCCTGACGGTACCGCGTATGCAAGTAGTTCATGCGGGCAACGGCTTGCATGTAGCGCATCGAGTCTCGATCTTTTGACTGCACTTCACGGAGGAGGATTTCGGTGTCGACAGCGCGTTTCCCGGCGTTGCGTCTGTTGTTCTGCCCTGTTGCAGCAAAGAGCTTCGACATTGTCGGGATTCCACCGGCCTGGATGTGAGGTCAGACCGCAGGTCTTCAAAAGCAGTAGTGAGGAACATACCTTGAGCAATGAAATTGTCCTGGCTTTGCCCATTGCGTATGGGAATTCGAGCTCTTGTAGCTGGGTCATGATTTCGTAAGACTCTTTCGTCGTCATGCTCGATAGCGGTCGCTTCTCACGACCAAAACTTGACTTTATGTATTCTGCGCGTCGATATCGCAGGGATCGAACTAAGAGAAGATATAAAAAGATCAATACTATGAGTGGGACAAAGCTCTCCATCGCGTTCATGTTCGGAAGGGCAGTCGAGTGAGGGGGGACTATGATTGTGGATCTTCCTTGGAGAAGAGGTCAGGAAACAACAGCTTGGATTAACAGGGCATTCGAATATCTATATATCATGGCGTACCCCAGTTCTGATGAAAAAAAAAAAATAATCATCCCGGCTGGTCCTCGGTCGAGTCTAAGGAAAGGATACGGCCGAACAACCGTTCGAAATACACGTGAAGCCGAGTGGGACGTGGCCCACTGTGAAGCGACGTATCACAGATCAGCTGAATGGACAAGAAAACATAGTTTCCCCAACACTTTGTGTAATGGTGGCGCCAATGTGATTGATCACGCTAATCGGAGGAATTATCATGCCGTCAGAAAAAAGTCGAAGATTTGTGTATCTCCATTGCGGCATAACTCTGCGATCATGTAATAGTTCTGCCATTCACGCTCTGCCTTCAGCCTTGGAGTGGATCCCGTGTACAGTGCTGCGTTTCCCAACAGAATATGTTCTAAGTGGTTAGGGCCAGTGGCCGAGAGAAATGTTTCCTTAGCGTACAACATATGGTGACTGATTGATACTGGGCATACTGCAATACATAGATTGGTATTGGAAAGGGAGCTCTGGAAGATGATCAACCTAAAAATGAGGATAAACACGGGCAGGGGGGTCAGTCTTGATCCGGAATTGATATTAGGGCCGAAGAGCAAGACGTTCACTACATGGCCGACACGAGAGGTACAAGAAACGAAGATTAGAGGTAAATGCCTTTACATGCCACAGGTTATATATTGGTGAGTATGTATGATGGCCTTGAGGTTTCGCTGATAACATTTTGGGTGATTTCGTTTGTGATGAAATATCGGCGTAGCCCGTCGTGTACTTTGAACATACGGTGTCAAACAAGTTCTCAGCCAGTCCTTAAGCATGTCGAGCAGAGGTATGTGGACTAAAAGATGAGAATGGGAGGCACTTAGGTGCGTGTTGAGCGTCGAAGAGTTCCCTTCCTCAACTTCGGGTAACGCCGGGCCATCTCGGAATTCTATCTCGAGACTAATTTCCGGTACCCCGCAACACTTCCCATGTCTCCGCAAGGCAGCGTCGCCGTAGTTTCTCCCTTCTGCCAAATGAAGAGATACTGAATGCCAGAGCGCACCTCGAAAGCGTATACAGAGGTGTTGATGGCCGCGGAGTCCCTCGCAAGAATAATTTGAAACCGGATGAGAACGCGGTGCCAGCATGGGTCTTCCAGAAACGGGAAAGCATTACGCCGTCAAATACCCCAGGAGTATTCGAGCATCATCTAGAAAGGTGACTTTTGTTAATGCATCACGTTAGCCAGCTACCAGCGAAAGTCTCGAGCACAGGCGCGGCAGAGGATTGGGAAGCTCGCTCAGGATTTGTACTCTGTTTGTGACAGCCTTTTTCACAATTCTCTCGGCTCTCATTAGTTACTATCTAACAAGTATGCGGAATACCGGACTAACGTCAAGTTTCTGCTGCCAATCAGATGTCTCTAGAGGAGATTTCTGGTATGCCTTGTATAGATTTCGTTATCCTATTATTTCATTTTACCGCACTCAGAGCCCAATCGCCTACATTTCGGTGGTTAAGCTATGTACCCTGCATTCAAATATCTTGACTGGAAATATTCCAATGGTCTCCCACTCTATATCCTAACGGGAAGGGATTAGTGGGGTCAAGTATGGACTGCCTGAAGCCTGTAAACCAAGCCATTCCCTTCATGGTAAGAAGCACTGCGTCGTATTCCCCAACCTTGGCCGTGCCGCCAGTGTGACAAACAAACTCAGTCCCAATGATGCTCCGATGCCGAAACGTCTCTCCTCCTTTCAAAAGACCTCGGGCATGCAGGACAGCCATACGGGCACAGGTGTCTGTTCCACAAAGGCTCCTGTCGTATTTGCCTGGGGAGACAATGACGGCGTTCACCGCAGTTTTGCTGCCGTTCGGCCCATCCTTCAATGCCTTGAGAACTCGGGGACCGTGACGCCTCGAATGTCGGTGTTCTCCAGGTGGACTCGTGTGTAGGAGTTCCGAGCAGCTTTCTTTATCTTTTCGCCAATCCGGACGAGCTCTGGCCCACACTCGTTGTTTTTAGCAAGGTCCACTGAGGACGCCTCCACGAGCACGTAGTGCATCCCGGCCCAAGCGATGTCGACAGACACAGTGCCCAGGCCAGGAACCTCAGCCATGGACGTTCAGTCCAGTGGCGAAAGGCGATTACATGTAATAGAGCACCCTTTTTACAGCTATCAATGACGTTAGGGCCTTTCGGAAGATCACCCAAACGGCGGGGAGAGGTGTCCCGGCAGGATATCCGGTCGCCGGGAAGATCACGGAAGCGCGTCCCGTCCGAGGAAACCCACGCTTGCACCATATATTTGCACTACACATCCTCTAGATTGATATTAATCATACAGCTTGATATTTTCGAGAATGGCAAACAGAACTGCAAGACCAGAAGAAATAGCCTCGGCACGGATCCAAACATTGCAGGGCAAGGCCGCCATCATCACAGATGGCTCCCGTCGTATTGGCAAAGGCATAGCTTTCGAGCTTGCCCGTCGCGGTGTAAATGTACGCATCACATACGCTACTGCAAAGTCCCAAGCGGAAGAGGTCTTTCGCGAGATTCAGACGCTGGGCGTTGACTGCATCGCAGTCGCCGCACCGGGCTCAGATCGAGCCGCCCCAAAATCGACTGTCGAAGCGGTCGTCGCGCAATGGAGCCGGAAAAATATCATCATCATCATCATCATCATCAACGCAGCCGCTGGGGGCGATGCCAGACTCCTCGAGACTACGAACGAAATTTTCGACAACCATTTATCTATATTATCGAGAAGCTATCAATCTAATGACCTGATAGTCCAGTGAAAAATTATTCAGCTTTAGGGCTACTTGGCCTTGCGGCTGCTGGTCCCGTGCAAGCTTTCCTCCTGCACTGCCTTATGGAGCCGCTATGACTCCCCTTTCTGACAAGAGGTTCGTGACATTCCTAGGAAAGATCTCACCAATACATCAGTTCAAAGGTAGAGACAAACTAATGAGACATAAGAGATAGTAAGATGTGGTAGTACTAGTGATCCCAAACTACAAATTCGTCTTGATCTCGGCCTTCAGCGCTACCCTCGCTCTCTCAAGTTGCTCTTTCAGATCCACATCCCAAATCCACCTCATTCTAGTCCTCAAGTTCTCGGCAATCTTGCCATCATCATCTTCACATCCGGGCAGCTCGAAATCATATAGTTGTCCTGCCTCATGGCCCGTTCTCACGAGCTTTTGCGTTCGCTCAATCCGCTCCTTCTGAAACGCATTAAATGCAGCCTGTATATCATTAACATTGTTCACTTCCCGCAGTAGCGCGCCCATAAGCCATGCATCCTCAATAGCCATGCCTGCGCCAGAACCTTGGTGAGGCGTCGTAGCGTGTGCGGCGTCGCCGATAAGGCAAATATTATCGCGCGTGTAGTATGGGGCCGGAGGGTGCTCAAAGAGTGCCCAGATGTCTTTCTGCTGCATAAGGCTTATAATACTCTGAACGTGCTGAGACCAGCCCTCAAAGTCCTTATGTAAGCTTTCCTTCGTCGTCGGCACGACCCAGCTAGTGTTATCCCAGGTCTTGCTACTGGCGAACGCAACAACTATATTGCCCGTTAACATGGCCTATCATATTCCAAAACCGGCGGTGGCGTGCTGGGTTACGAACCGTTCATGGTTCGGCCATGCTCGACCGGGAAAGTCAGAACGTGACCGTGATACCCGAGATACATCTGACTATTCCTTGCCAGCTCGTCGCCCAGCAGTTCCACTGCCTTATCCATTGGGATCAAGCCTCTGTACGCATACTTGCCGCTGTAGCGTGCCTTTGCTGCAGGGTAAGCATCGCCCAGAACGATCTGACGTGTCCGACTCTTTATACCATCGCATCCGATAAGGGCGTTGTGCACAGCCTCGGTCCCATCCAAGAATTTCAACTTAATCTTGCCATCCGGCAGATTCTCAACATCTCGAAGCTTCTTCCCGAAATTCGCGACGCCGTCGGGAACGAGCTTGGCTATCTCGTCGAGGTAGTGAGCGCGATGCACGGCGGCCCGGCCGTCGGGGGCGGGCAGCGAGCAGATCAATTCGCTCTGCTGGGCGTTGGCGTGCTGGCCGCCACGAAGCATGCCGCGCCGGAAGTCGTGCCAGGTCGTCTTCTTGCCCTCCGACTGGTTGTAGGTCGCGACCTTCTCAAACGCCGCCCGTACCTCAGGTGCGATCAGTGACATGGCGCGCACTGCGTTGGGGCCGAAAACGATGCCCGCACCGATCTCGCCAAACGCCTGGGCGGATTCGTACAGCGTAACAGGGACTTTGGCGCGCAGTAGGCTGATGGTAAGGGTGACTCCGGCAATGCCGCCGCCGACCACGGCGATGTCCAGGGTGTCTTTAATCGACATAATTGGAAGATTCCAGCAAGGGGAGAAGGGTCGAAAGGGTTGCATACGTTATTCCAGAGGCTTAAGACTTGAGAATGTGCCGGAGGAATATACGCAGCATAAATAGACTAGAAAGTAAGCCGTTGATTAGATAAGTTGAATACCCCGCCCGGCACGCTCGCGGGCCCGATAGGACAAAAAAAAAAGAATAATGACCAAGCTTTTAAAAGCTTATCATATCTTCGCCCGGAAATGCCGGCGGTAGTTGTGGTAGGATTTTTAAGTAAATAGTGGACCGGAAAGCTTCGTCGCGGGCTTTGTAACCTCCGAAAGAGCTTTTCTGGCGACAGTTCGCGCATGTACTAATTCCCACCCAAAGCCGCCCCGGTCTGTCTAGTTCACGTGCCGATTCAAGGTGGCAATGCGAATAAGCTCTCCGTGATCCTAGATGGCCGCACTAGCAAATCAACAATATGGGACAAAACTATTACGAACTAAGAACGCCTATTTAGACTTCTAATTGAGTCTTAGCAGGCACGACTCCCAGACGCGTCTCTATATATGATATAAGCGAGTAAATCGGATCTCGGCTCCAGTGCGATCCGATACTATCACAATCCATCGTATGCCGTGGTGAGCGGGTCATTCTCGCATTCGGGCATCTGGACGAAATATTTTAATCTTCGCCCTACTCGTCACAAAGTCTGGGACATCTGGACACTCAGCAAGCTCCAGGACGGGCTGACAATATTTCAAGACATCCAACATTCAAGTTCTGCCTATAGGAGCTCTTTAGCTCTGGAACAAGACTGGAGAGAGATTGAAGTCGGTCCACTGGAAGACCCGCCTTCAGATTTCAACATCTCTGAATCTTTTGCCCAAGGTAGTAGTGAATGGGTTAGACAGAATGTTACTTTCTTCGGAAATTTGGACAAGATGTATAAATAATCATTCGGGGTGGGTAGGCTGCGATGTGGCGTGTATGGAGCAAATTAACTATCAGCAACAATCTCTAACCACTTTTCAGAAGCACGGCCAGTGTCCATTTCTCCAACGTATGGTTTGTGCTATTCACTGAAGGCTCAGACGGATAGTTCTCACGCTTGCATGCAAGCAGCGCAAGCCGCATCGTTCGCAATGGTCAATTCTCTGCATATTCTGATACTGTACTGGCGTAGTATGTATTTTCACATCTACACATAAACAAGCATCATGCAAAAGCGCGACTCTCCATTGTTCTGCGATCATAATTGTGGAAGCAGCAAGAAAATGATTTTCTATGCATTCGTTGAACATTTGCACCGTCTTATATTACAGCAGCAATTACGTCCAGTCGTTGTGTGCGCGATAGTTTGATTCTGCTGCTGTTTCAATGCGAGCTGACAAAGCTGGCTTGGTGAAAATTTCATGCAAAAACTCATTATGCACGAAGAAGCAAAGGAATGTAAGAAACGAACCTGGTCCGGCCATCGACTGCACTCCAGCAGTATATCCTTCAGTCACACGCTTCCGCATGTACCTGAAGACAAAAGTCCATTGAACACCACAATGCTATCAGCTCAAGAGCCCAGCCTACTCTGGATGAACTTCGCCGCAGCCGGCGCATCAGCACCATAACCCAAGTGGCTCGCCACGCTGCTCGACTGATCACCACCGGACGAAACCATGCCAGTCAGGGCGCTCACCCCACCCAAGCCGCAAACAGGATCAGCCTGTAACACACACACATCAGCACGCAAACCCCAACCACGCCAAGAAAAGAGTGGGAAAGCAAGCCCACTCACCGTCGCGCAAAACGTCTTGAACCTCTCGGCCGGGATCCCCTTCAGCGCGACGCTCTTGAACGGGTCGCCGAACGTGACGGCGGCGACGACCTTGGCCGCGGCGTCGCCCATGCGCGTCGCCGTGTTGTGCACGAGCATGGCGCCCTGGCTGTAGCCGCTGAGCACCAGCTTCGTGTCCGGGCACTTGGTCAGCGCCTGCTGCGCGACGCTCAGCATCGCCTGCGTGCCCGCGCCCCCGGTACCGATCTCGGTGAAGATGCCGGCCACGTCCGCCGCGTAGTTGACGCCCTGCACCGCGAGGTTGTCGGCGCCGACCGCTTGCGACAGGTCTTGGGCGAGGCCCGGGCCGACGACGTTGCCCATGTTGGAGATCTGGAGGGGGGGAGGACGTGTTAGTGGGTTGGGGAGGAGCGAGGGAGGGAGTGAGGGAGGGTGGGGAACGCACTTCGAAGGTGCCGCGCGCGAAGATGAGCGTTACGGGCTTGCATGCGCCTTGCGTGACGCCGTTTTGGGCGCCGCTGAGGCCGAGTTGTGGGACGGGTTCGGGGTCAGCCGCCGGGTCGGCTACCGGAGCGGCGGCTCCGAACACGGCGAGGGTGGCAGCGAGGAGTGTGGCGGGCTTCATGGCGGCGTGTAGCTGTGTCGAAGATGGAAGTTTGGCGATGGACGTCAAGTGTTTGATGGGAGGTGAAGAAACGAATGTACAGTGAACGATACGTTGGGACTCGCGGAGCCGGTGGAAAACGAAAGGAGGTGGCAATCGAGGAAGGGCCGTAGAGACCTTGATGCGTGGTCGAAGGAAAGCATATAGGCGACCTCTTGGCGCCTTATATGCAAACTGAGTAGGAGGGGCATCTTCGAGAAGCCTCGGATGCTCCCTATGGCCTCTCCTGATGCACATGGGATGATCATGGATTACTGTGTTTAGATGCCTCGGTGGAAGACGCCTGCAAGGCTGTTCTTCCCCTTGAACATATGGCAATGCAACCTATATCACGGTGGATCCCCTTACGGGTGGGGGCACGATAGCGGGGAACTTCTCGGCCTGAGTTGCCCATTTCGGGCTACGAGATGCCTTGAGTTGCCCGTTAGGATCGTGGAGTTGCTTCATGTTTCTTAGAAGCCCCTTGGCTGCGAGAGGGGAATGCAGATGAAACAGCTGGTGGTGAGGTCTACAGTGAGCGTACCGGTGTTTTGCGTCTCGCCTACCGACAGTACCGTAGCGGGAATATCGAGGATTTCGTCGATCACTGTTGCGAAGCGAGCGTCAAGGCGGCTGGGCTTAATCTATTGCGGACGTGAGTGACCGGGGAGATCCTCGCTAGTGCCGGCCTGGTCTGACCGTGGATCAGGAATTCGCACACCTGAAATAATTTTAGACAGGCCAATGGTTATCCTGGGTGCCGTTTCGCAGCCTACTGTAGCCGTTTCGGACTGGTGGCCTTGCTCTGCTTCCCCTGTTAAGCTTACCGGGGACGTTGCCAAGGACGGCCGCACCCGAGGCTGATACTCAAATGGGTATACGAAAGGGCGTCCACCGAAGTTGTACCTTATTCTTGTCGCCCGTCTCTTGGTCCTCGGAACAAAATCCTTGTCCTGCCCTATGCATTTGGTGTTGGGTTACTGTTTTGTGGGTCTGGCCAAATCTCTATGTTCGTGTTCTCTACCCATGTACAGGAAAGAAGCTATCCGGGTTTCGGCTTTCGTCCGCATGATCACGGCGCTACCCTTGTCATTTGCCTTGTGTGCTAACGACGAATGAGATAGCTTACTTGCTCACTGTTTCCTCGGTTCCCACCAACCTGGACATCGCTCATAAACTGTGGTCTGGTAAGTTTGATGGGATAAGATAAATGATGTCGCACAACTGGCTCAAACGAACTATGACGGACTGTCGGCAACTCAATCGATAACGCAACAGGAACAACTTGCGAGATGTCTGACCTTCGTGACTCAGAATCTCGCTGTGTATAGCTATTGCGAAGTTGCATGGCCATTGCCGACATACTCTGCCGCAGAGTCTCGTCTCGGGGCCTGCACTTCACATGGACGGAGTTCACGCATCCGGCCGCTAGCGCATAGATGCAGAATTGTGCAAGCACGGAAAGGCTTGGCACAAAATGCATTGGTATGATAGGATCACTGCCCTACGAAATGCTACCGTAAAAAGCACAAGCGTCTGTAAAACGCATGAATGCCCAACTGCGCTAATGCGAATTCCAGAACTATTTCATATAGCTCTTCACGCAGGATTTTCCGCGTGCGTGAGTGTCTCCCATCCTACAAAGAGAAGATTTGTGCCCGCAGGGCGCTGGTCCTTCGTCAGTTTCTCAGTGTTGGTCATCGGGTTGCCGAGACGATTGTGCAAAGCATTAAAGCCGACCTCCGTGACTGTTATGAGTGTTGTTAGCATATTGATCCCTGGTAGCTGCAAAAATCCCGCCGCGGATGATGAGCCTACTTGGTCCAAGATGATCCTTCAGAGAACCCCCACAAAGCCAGCTTGGCACGGCCGCCCCCTCTTCGAATTGCGCGTGAAAGCCCAGCGCATACCTCAACCTCTCACCCACGTCACCCGAGTAGAGATCTGTGCCCTGGATTCGTGCGGTCTCGGCAACGTGCGAGATGGACGAGATACCATAGCCAGTGTGCGTAAGATCACGACACGTTTCCTGTGCGATGCCGTTGGCCTGGAAAGTGCTCTGACCCTGCCAGTACGTAATGATCTTATCTTTAGTATCCATGCCGCTTCCAGGTGCAGCTTTAGGATACGAGCCGTCAGACAGAAGATAAACATATGCTGGGACACGGCCGAGGAATTTGGTCATTGCTGCATCGTACGCCGACTTGTCCTCCAAGAACACAGAGATACCGATAGCCGCTTCCAGCATGACTGCAAAGCTTATCAGCATATCCAAACCTGCGGGAGTAGAGCGAGCTGCAAATCCACTCACCGAGTTCCCAGTTCCCGTTACTGTTGCTCCCGGGAGCTACAACCGGCAGGTAGACATCCCGCAACATCGTCTCGAACTTCGTGATGCTCGCCTGGCTCCACCCGGCATCCGTATGCCTGATGATCTCCGCCGCGCGCGCCCACACCGCGCCCGACCAACCCGTCTGCAAGGGAGCATTACTCTTCTGCAGCCGACGATATTAGCACACGCCTTCGAGCCCCACTACCGATCCTCAACCAGACCACCCAAAGACCTCAATCGCCAACGCTACGAAAAAAAAAAAAACAAAAAAGAAGAAAGGGCAAACGAATCCAAGACAAAAGCCGCGGACTCACCGTATGCGCCTTGATCGTCCCCGCCCACGCATCGAAATACTCGACCGCCTTGGCCGCGTACTCGGCCTTGCGCTCGACCACCCACGCCAGCGCGTTCGCGTACGCCGCCAGCGCGTCCTGGCGCTCGGCCGTGCAGCCGATGTTGGGCGTCGACGTCGGGCCGCACTCGACCGTCGCGACGGGGCTGGGCTTGCGCGTCAGCGACGCGAGCGAGTGCGCCTTCATCGCGCCGTACGCGGACGACCAGGGCTCGGCGGACGCGCCGACGCGGGAGGCGACGAAGTCGAGCTGCGGGCCGGAGACGAGGACGCCGGGGTGGGCGAAGGTGGCGGGTGCGCGGGGGTGGAGGGAGGGGGCCGGGTCGAGGGGCGTCGTGGAGGCGGGGAGGAAGAGGGCCGTGGCGGCGAGGAGGAGGCGGGGGCCGGAGATGTGCATTGTGGATGGGGATTGGCGAGGTGCTTGAGGGTACTTGGTTGTTGTGGATGATGGGCTTTGCTCTAGACTGTGTTGCAGTCCGTCCTTTTATGTGCGATTCTTAGAAGCGCGGAGCACTGCGGACGAGGTCATGGTGGAGGGTGTGGCCGGGCGACGTGATCATCAGTCAGCGGTATACGAAGCAGTGTGACAAGACCGTAACATCAGGCTGAATGGTGAAGTGGAGAGAGCTGAGGGTTGGGGGAGTATAAATAAGCAAATGTCAAAAATAAGTGCTGTGCTTGTCTAAACTTTACTATCTACCTACCTGTTAAGGTTAGATGGATTTTGGGAGGATGACCTTTGCAGGGCTGCATTGGGTGTAACTCACAGCTTGGACATCGCTAGCGCTTGCTCTGATGCAGCCATGTTCCTGAAGATCCCGTAAGCTCCGAGTCTGACAGGTTGCACAACGACTTCGAGATGAGGCAAGTCAATGATGAGCTTGTGAGTGGGCTCCCCGTTTCTGGAGATCTCTTAGTAGCACATTGACTGCCGCACAAACGTTACAAGATCAGCAGAAAATTGAGAAATACCTTTTGGAGATTGTGCAGGCTCCCAATGTCACGTAAATACGAGCAGCTGAATGTTTGATGAGAAAGGGCGGAGCTGAATCAGCTCGTCAGCCTCCGCCGCCTACCCACGAACACTTAATCTTCCACAACATTACTATGCCATGAGCACGTCCTGGAGCTATTTTTTTTTTTCGCATAACGTTTTCCTCTAAGCGATTTTAACAGGCTAGCTTGACGTGGTCTGGGCCCTCACGCTTGTTTTCATAAATGATGACCCTGGTCTGGAATGGTGACAAGCGGAAATCATACACATTACGACTGATTTCCGCTTATCATGGGTCTGGTCTTGGCGTGCAAATTGTACTTCTTTCTCCCACTCAGACGTCCACCCAAGCGGCGATCTGACATCCGGAGATAGTCAATACGGTACCCTGACACTTCAACACGTATCCATCAACGTTAACGACAAGGCTACGGCCAAGGACTATGAAACAAGCAGTCCAGCTTTGTTAGAATACATGTACATTGTTGACCACCATGCTTTCCAAGAAGCCAGTACAACACCATCAGCAGCTCAGCTGACTTGATATCTTCGATGGTCTAGTGGTGATGATTTCCGCTTGTCAAAGCAAATGCTCTAGCAAGCGCGGGAGACCGGGGTTCGATTCCCCGTCGGAGAGACATTCATTTTGCAATTTTCCAGGTCCAATAGCCTGTTTGGTTGTGGGGATATGGTTAAGTGATATCTGGTGCAGAATTTTTTTGGTGTTTGGTGAGGGCGCGCACGGGCCCACAGGTAAGCGAAGACCGGCCCGACGCTAGCGACTTCGGGTAAGTCTGAGCGGCCAGCTACAGAGACCGAGTCAGGTGCGGTTGAGGAAATCCGGAACGGATGGTGTCGGCCGACCAGGAAGGGCCTTTTGATGGAAAGAGATGCTAACCATTAGAATCTTGCCTGTCCGTGGAGGGTTGTACGACATCCTGACAGTCATTCCTGCGTAGCGCTGCTTTCTGCGCCCCTGCAGGCTCGAGTTTTTCCTAGCGAAGCTTGAATTTTAAGACACTTCCAGTTGCTTTGGTGCTCACCGTAGCCTCGGGAATATACATGAGTGAAAATCACACATCCGCGGAAAACAAAGAGACATACAATGAAATATAACCTCAAGCAAGCATAGTGGGGCAGCTTCAAAATTACACCCAAGCATGCATTTTCAAATTAGGATAACTCCCATTGCCATGTGCTCATTCCATTCCTCACTTTTCATCCAACCGTGAACGAACGCAGGTCCAACAATAGTATACTCTGAGAATTCCGTTTCAGTCTCTCGGGGAACCATAGGGACAGGCACGCCTGGAATAAGCACCACCTTGTCTCCTTTCAGCACGGTGTGGGGCCCAGATCACAGGTGGCCACAGGAGTGGATGAAGAGGTTCCGCCTTTGTGCAGACAGGTTATTGCAACAATTTATGAAATATAGAATGATCTCCACACCATTTCGAAGCTTCCGAGCGGTAAGATCTACAATGTCGGCGCCACTGAGCGTCGTGGAGTCTCGTGCCTCAGCGAGGATGCCGATCATTATGCGGTACCATTTGTTGAAGGACCTGTCGGTTGATAGAGCCTCTATGCGCCCCTCTAGTACGCTTCAGACAGCGTAAAATAATGACTTATTGGCCGGGATATAGCGTGTCCGCAGGCGTAAGTGGAAGAACCATAAAAGGAGGCTTGCAATGTTCGCTCGTAGCACGCTGGGAACTGGACAGACCTGTCTAACGGCAGCTGTAGAGCTTAGCCGCCCTAAGCTTGCGAAGATAGAACCATACACTTGACCCGATATATTTAAGCGTAAACAGACTTTATACCACATCTGACTAGAAAGCAGACTGCGGCCCTCGTCAACCGCATTTACGTTTATGGAACTGGAGGTCATCGTAGCACGACCTTGATTTTTTTATTACTGAATTCCGTTATCATAGACCTCTTGAGTCAATGCGGGTATCTTATGATAGTCTTTGTACTCACTGAAGTATTCATCTCCATTCGGAACGCCATATCGGTTCGAGTATCAAGCGTCTGGGAAGAACGGCTCTGCAGCGAAATTTTTTTTGGCCATCTTGTAGATTTTTCTGCGCACGATCCTGACAGGTTCATCGTTACTAATAACTCCGACGGCTATCACTACCATCACGATACGTCTAGAATAGTCGAGGGCACCGATGACGACGGATCCACCAAGAATTGCAACTCTGAGTGCATCAAGGGTTCCAGCACCCACAAATTCATGGATGACCGTACTGCTAATAAGCACGTCTTTGGCTGTGAGGAGTATGTGGACAAGGCATTGGAGCTTCCCGAATACCTAAATGAGATATTTCGTGAGGCCTTTCCTGCATGTGCGGAAATTTTTATGAAAATGTTTCTTTTTCATACAACAACGGCAAACCCGTGCTACGAGACATATCCCTGACCACAGAACCAGGAATGACAGTCGCGCTGGTTGGTAAACCGGGTAGTGGAAAGTCGACGATTCCGAATCTCCTCCGTTTCTATGATGTGGGAGAAGGGTCTATTTCGATCGATGGGCAGGATATCTGGAACGTGTCCATAAGCAGCCTAAGAGACTTTTGGCGTAATCGGCCAGAAGACGCAGCTGTTCAGCAGGACCATCAGGGAAAATCTGAAATATGGAGGGCCTGGTGCTACCGATGACGACATGGCAGCCGCGCATGAAAACATCGAAGCACTTCCATATGGTTACTCCTCAACACTCAAAGTCGGCAACCCGGAACAGTTTTCCGATAAGGAGTATCAATGCATTGCTATTGCACGTGCTGTCATCAAAACAACCCAGACTGTTCGTTTCTGATGAGCCGGCTTCCTCAGTGGATTCTGCCACTATGCTGGCGGAGAAGCGGCGTACACCGACGTGTTGGAGTATCAGTCTCATTCCCGGCGTTGCTTCCGATGCCGGAGCTACCACCACCAGCAAGTTCGATGCAGAGGCGAAGAGAGGTGGGCAAAGTATGCAGACCACAGTCATAAGGCGGTGGTAAGGCTGCTACTCGCAGATAATCCTGTTCACCCAGGCTCTAAGGCTGTTTCCAGGAAATTAACACTGGAATGGGAAGACTTAGCCTCGCTAGTACCTCCGTGTAGGAGACACACCGTAGATAGAATTTTACATCCGCCACGCCCTACCAGCCCATGCAACACCGCAGCCGGATGGGTCGGACTGGAAATGAGAAATTCGAAAGTAGATGCTCGCACATGTCCTGCCCGAATGTCTAGTACTACAAGAGTGAAGTTATATAAAGACAGAGGACTCAAAATAGTCCATCAGTTCCATTTGATGGGAGGGCTCTAAGTGACGTCAATATACCGCTTCGAGCGATGGGTCAGAGACAGTGAACTCAACTCCTTTCATCTACGTATTATAAGTGCGAACATATCTCCTGTGACTACCCCAGTGCCGCGAGAAGTTGAATGGGCAAATTAGGTCCGATTAAATCAGACGCCTATTTGTTCGTAGCTCGAGATAACAGTCTTTGCAGACCATCATCGTCCCGATATCGCTCCAAAGCTACCTTCTTCCACGCATCCCAGTCCAGGCTATCATCAGCCCCAACTGACTTCCTTAAGCCATGGAAAAGCCCTAGAAAGCCCGTCCAGTCTTCAAGATCATAGCCACAGCAGAACATATATTGGTGATGCAATCTGCCTTCCCGCACGATTTGAGCCAGATCATGTCTTTCCGCCTCCTCAAGAAGCTTGATAAAGACAAGCTCATCTTCACCCAGTTCGTTCGAGCCGTCGTAGAAGGTCTTCACAGGCAAAATGGCGATGGGGGAGTTGAACGCAAGAGCCTGCGATGTGGTGTAGGCCCACTCCCAGTCCATGACGGCTGTGATGCTGAAATCCTCGTCGATTAATATGTGGTCTCCTTTGTCGTCTGCATGCTTCAGATAGAAACTTTCGTGACCTCCAACTGGTTGCGGAAGCACGTCTGGTATGATTTCGAGGAGAAACCTATGTATAAGGTAAGCATCTACTGGTTGTAGTGCGTAGAGCTCATCCCGGACGATTAGATCCAGCACGAGCTGGAGGTGAGCAGTATGATAATCTCGCAATGACGTGAATGGGCCAAACGGCTGTATTCCAGAATCCGTAAAGTCCGTAAGAGATTCTCGAGCGAACGGGCCGATACGGCGGTAGCCGGGAAGGTCTAAGGAGCCGGTTTGGTCGAAAGGGTAGCGGTTCAGCTCGATGAAAATATCGGCGAGCTGGCTCATGACTCTTTTGCGCTGTTCCGTAGTTGCTAGCGACCACCTCAGGGATTTTCCTGGCATTTTTTTCCAGAAGAACGTATCCAACTCCTACTGGATTATCTTCTTGCTCGACCTCAAAGTCGAAAACTTTCGGAACAGGAACGTTAGTCGTCTGGAGGAATTTCAGAGTCGCCACCTCACTCTGGAGAATGTAGTTCTGCAATTTAAGAGGTGGTGAGGTAATGTTGAAACGTCATATGCGAGCTAACCAGGTAATGCCATCCTTGAAATGAATCTCGACATGATAGTTCATGCCGCCCATCACGGAACTTCGGATACTTTTGTCGTATCGAGGAGGTTTGATATAGCATGGCATGCCCTGGCGAAGAGTACTCGCTCGTGTGGCAAGCGCATCCATGTTTATCCGCTCAATGAGCGAGGTTATTTCCCGTCGTTCAGCCTCCCGCATTGCCGGATCGTAGATGCTTTCGTCCTGCAAGAAGCTTAGTAGTTAGTATAGAATGCTTACAATCAGCCTACCTGCCACTTCGGACAGCCGTGAAATTGGGGTTCTAAGTGCTTCGAACAGATGTGGCGGTTGCAGATAACGCAGTCGCCTTGATTGCGCACAGCATGCCGCTCGCATCCTTCAAAATCACAGGTCCACATTGGCATGCTGAGTCGAAGATGGGCTGCTGTAGGCTTAAGAAGGGGAATGACGGATGAAAAAATAAACTCGTGCAGAATCAAGGATACTGCAGTAGGCGAGTACAGATGAACGGCTATGGTGTGGGGCGCGGAAGATGGGTGGAGCGGACGATGTGCAAGCGTGGGGCTGGTGGATGATGTTCTTCCCCTATGCTTGCCAAATGCGCTCGCTCTTCTCGGTGCAACATATCCTCCAGGTCTGAAGAAGGTGAGCAGTGCAACCGGATGATACTTCTCGAGTCATATGACTGACCCAAACCTGCAGCAAATTCTCTTCAGCCTTTTTGCCGCTTTGTCTCCTACCGGCATCGTCGCCGGTGCCGCAACCGCCGGTGCTCTTTCGCTAGTATGGTGGCCATGGGCATATTAGTGCACTGCAATTGCTCTTTTCCTCCTCGTCATCGCCGGCAGCTACGCAATACCCGATCCTCCCAGATCTCGCGCCTCGGCCAGGATCACCTCCGTAAAAGACGCCATCCGAGAGCTCGACCTTCTAGGCGCGGTGACGGGTGTCACCGCTCTCATCCTCATCAACTTCGCCTGGAACCAAGCGGTCGTAGTCGGCTGGGAGGTGCCGTACATCTACGTCACCCTCGTCCTGGGCATTTTCCTCGTCCCCGCATTCTTTTACATCGAGATATGCGTGATACTCAACCCGCTGATCCCCTTGGATGCAATTAACGCCGACGTCGGCTTCGTGCTACTCTGCCTCGCCTGCGCGTGGGGCTGCTTCGGCATCTGGATCTACTACATCTGGCAGCAGTTCGAAGTCATCCACGGCCTCTCGGCGCTGCTTGCCTCTGCATGGAAAATTCCCGGCGTGCCGGGCGGCTTCGTCGCTGCCCTCACCACCGGCTACCTTTCCAGTCACCTACACCCAGCGACGCTGATGATCATCGCGGAAGTCTGCACCATCGTGTCATCCATCCTGATTGCCACGTCTCCCGCCAATCAAATATACTGGGCGCAGCTCTTCCCTGCGGTAATGGTTGCGCCATGGGGCCTGGACCTGAGCTTTCTTGCTGCCACGCTCATGTTGTCGAATGCGGTTGGGAAGGAGCATCATGGTGTTGTGGCGAGCCTGGTCAATACTGTTGTGAACTATAGTATTGCGCTCAGTTTGGGGTTCGCTGGGGTTATTGAGCAGCAGGTTACGAAAGGGGACTGGCCGTGGGTCGGGGGCTGCGAGCGGAGATGGCTGATCATCTGCGGGTCCGTAAGCTTGATCAATAATTCGCGAAGCCTGTCATTCGGGCTTGGCGAAAGGTTGGGCTGCATCTGTGCTGTCGCTGTTGCTGTCGTTCGCATCGCTGCTACTCGAGCCCAGGTCATGGGGCTCTGCTGCGCGGTCCGTTGGATTTGGGAGTCGGCTGTATTGATAGAGTCAGTGGTACGCTTGATGGCGCTTATATCCTTCTTAATAGCGTTCGTAGTCTAGAGGACTAAGTGCATAACTGCCTTTAGGTCGGCCGGCGTCGGCTAGCTAAGGGCTTTATCGTATAACTCGATAGCGCTTTTAATTAACGGAGCGATCGTATAGTAGCGGAAACCGTATCTATAGTCGCCTATATCGTTAAGAAGCTACTTTACCTAGGTCCTTAGCTATACGGCGTGCTCGTAGAGCGAAAGAGGGTTATCGCCTAGTCGTAAGGCGTCGGCGACCGCTATAGCGGATAATCCGATATTAGGCGATAGCGGATTACTAGTAGAGCGGCTTAGTACGCGTTATAGGGCGATTGCGCGTGGTTGTTAGGCGTAATTCCAAGAATTCGCTCTCGCTGCAGGTGGTTGTTTTTCGTGGTTGGAGTGCTGGATCACGTCTTGGCGGTGCCACGTGATCGTGATCCGGGTGGACGTAGGTGGGGTAGTCTCCGGGCGCCTTCTGCGTTTTTTCCTGCTGTGCCTCACCCTGCCCTGTAACATCAGGCGCATCGTCGGGTACCTTGGGCTTTGTAAGAATCGACTGACAAGTTGACCACGAAGGTCCAACCGTTGGCTGTGACCGCGACAATTCCGGTGGCCAGGTTGGGTGGTCAGGCCTTGGCATTGTGACCGCGGCGATGTTGCTGGTGGGTCCGCTTCCCTCCAGCTCAGCGCTTCTCCTCCTTCCTTTCTTGCTGTGCCGTAACATATATTAGAACTTTAAGTTAACTACAAAGGTCAAGATACTATCTAATAAGTATAGTTATATATATATCTAATCTAGGATAACTAACAATAATGTTCCAGGGAGATAATTAACTTAGCGCCGCGCCCGGTCCCGCATAAAACCTACATGCAACCCCCTGTATCGTGATATTTGACACATACGAAAAATTGGTCCGGTTTTTTGTCCGTCTGGCCTGAGTCATTGCTCAGATTATAAATCCATAAACACAAAAGGATTTCAAACTCATCTAATGGCGTCTGATCCATGCTCTGCCGTTCATTAGTGTCTATAAATGCTCGCACACCTGGTTCATTGACCGTCTCATTGGAAACACAAATCAATCCTAGTCCTACTCGAAACCCAACTGAATTGCTCCTGCTGCTCGTGTTGACTTGTCTTCCCGCCATCATGGGCCACAAGTCCGATCACGCCGCACTTAGTTTTTACTTTCCAAACACCACCTCCCCTCAACGCTTCGACATACGCGTCGACCAAGACTTTATCGACCTGACTCTTCGGAAAGTTCGCGACTATCGCCCGTCGAGAAGCCTTTCCTTAGAATGGACGACCGAAGGCCCCCCTGACAGGGTCATGACGTCTCTTGCAGAGTATTGGGCTACCAAGTATAATTGGAGAGATGTGGAGGAAAAAATTAATCGGTTCGAACATTACGCGACGACAGTGCCCGGCAATCGCAACTATACGGCGCCTATCCCTCTCCATTTCATCCACCAACGCTCTAATAGCATGACGGCCACCCCGCTTCTTCTACTTCATGGCTGGACGTCTTCCCACCTGGAATGGTCCGAGGTTATTGAGAATTTGACGCAAAACGGCGGCGAGTCGTTCCATATCGTCGCTCCCGATCTGCCTGGCAACGGCTTCAGTCCGGCACCGACTCAGCCGGGGATGGGCCCGCGTGAAATGGGCGTAGCTTTCGATGCGCTGATGAAACAGCTCGGTTACCATAAATACGGTGTCGTTGGGACTGATGCAGGCTGGACAGTTGGCAACTGGATGGTTGAAGATGTCCATGATAGCATCACTGGCTTCTTTACCGATTTTTTTTTTGTGTTACCGACTCCCTCCGATCTCGCCCGGCAAGCCAGAAATGAGACTATCAAGGAGGAAAACGATCACATCGCAGCAGTCAATGCGTGGAAGTCACATCACGTGACGTTTTCTGAGGCGCAGACTAAGAAACCTCTAGCTGTATCTCTAGCTCTGACTGATAGCCCTGTCGGGATGGCTGGTTGGATGTGGGACATTAAGTATGCCGTTAGCGATGGATATCCTTACAGCCACGAGGAGATCATTACGGATACGATGATGTTGTGGATTCAGGAGCCATACGGTGGCGTAAGATTCTATAAGGAGCTATACACAGTAAGGATTCCCCTAGAGTCCAGTGGATATATCAGATCTAACTTAATTATATAGCCCGAGACTTCGATGTATCCTAAGACCGACGTGCCAACAGGAGTGACGGAATGGGGGAATGTCAATGGGCCGTTCCCAGCCCTTGCTAACTTCGCTTTAACAGTAAGTAAGCCTACCTAAGAACTTTCGCAGAGTCGTCGCTAAAAGATAGCCAGCCTCGGGATTGGGTCGAAAGAACGGCAAGGGTAGTCTACTGGAAGCGATACGAATACGGCGGTCATTATCCGGCCGTAAACCATCCGGACATCTGGGCCAAGGATGCCCGAGAGTTTTTTTCCAGCTTATAATAGACGAAGATGGTGACACTATAGGAGTGTCTAAAAGAGGCCTAGATATCATCCCGCAGCTACTAGACAATGACCGTCTTCGATATTATCCTCGACATCTTTCTGTGTTTTAGCTAACGTGGTTGATAACCAAGCTGCGCACCCCACAAATGCCGCGCGACTTTTACAAGCTATTGCAATGCAACAACTTTATTTAGAATTTTCAGATTTATTGGTATCTAGCTTGCAGATACGCAAGTTTTGTCCCAGCATACCGTAGCGCCCGCAGCGCATTTGTTGTGTCGCCACCCCACTCGTGCGCGCCTTCTTCGAAGACACTCCACCCTCATCTTGCACACCTACGTTGCTAGGGGCCATCAATTCAGCCGCCTCTATCGTCAAGGATCCCCCCTCAGTCTGAATATACTCTTGCCTGATCAAAACCCACACTGGGGGCTGCAGAGGCTGCTTCGAGTTCAACACCACCCCACTGATCACCACCCCTATTCAGTCCAGATGGATTTGCACGTGCGATATTTTGAGTCAAACCACTTTAATGCGTAATGGGAGGTTAAATGGTTAGCCAACAGATTTGGTGTAAGCTAGGCAAAAAGGAGCACGCGTTATAGTGTTGAGCCTAAGTAGTCACCGTCGCCATCTACTCTTTGCAAGCTTGGATCGCGCCTGACGAAAAGGACGAACCACAATACGTTCATAATCTAGCACCGCGAAGAAAAGTTTTTCTCTCGTTCCTCCTATCACACAACGGCCCAAGCGCGAAGGATGAACGGCTACTTATACTGGGCCTTATTGAATCACGTTGATAAAACAATAACACATTTGCGGTAGCTATCCATTTTGCGATTTGATAATAGAGGGCCATTCCGCAATTCGCCCGGAATACGGGTACCGAAAGAACGACTGGTTGGAGTATCGCATATAGCGCAGTCCTCGGACACGACAAGCAGGAAAGGCAGGGATATCGGTTCATGATTGAAACTCGGCCGGTGGGAGATGAAGATCTGGCGGTGGGACCCGAGTGGAGTGCACGTGCGAGAAGTCGGTGAGCACATACGGCGGCCGTGGAACCGAATCTATCAGGAATTTTTTCTACGAGCGTGCATTGGTGAGAGCTGGCTGACGACGCCATGGAAGGGTCGGTCAGTTGATCCAAATAGCCTGCTGTATTGCTCGGTCCAACACTGAAATGCTCCGTTGGCCTGTGCCCTGGACGGCGAGGAAGGTTCCTTTCTACTATCATGCTGGCGTTATCATAGTACATAGCAAATAAGTCCGCGAAGCAGAAGTACGAAGGCCCATTCAAGCGCACAAGAGGGCACCGATAACGTAAGCTGGCTATGTTCTTGCTTAGAAACCCAAAGTTGATATATACCGGTCGAGCGGATGGGTGAGCACCCGGCACCCGAAGTGTTAGTGCCATGCCAACACCGTACAGCTAACACCCGGAAGTCGACGGAGTCTAATTTAAACGAGAGTGTTGCCCAACGTGAAATCCAGTACCCATCATTAAGCTGACCTTAGTTCTACATATGTACGCTAAAGAGCATCCACGTGCAGCTCTTACAAGAGAACAGCCGTCGCTGTACTTTTAAGCCAGGGTTGTACCATGCTCGTTTAGGGCGACCGATGCACGTTCCGTTGAGAGGCTGGAGACTGCCGGTCGCGAAACGAGACAGCACAGCCAAGGCAACAAAGGCGAGCATGGGGCTGCCTTAGCCGAATCCAGACACCGTGAGACTAACATAGGGGCGCGCGGGGGTACCATATCACCAAATATGCGTTGCACGGGGATGCGAGGAGCTACGGTAGACTCGGCGTTACGTATGGTAGCACGCGAATTGTCGGGTGCACGCAGAATTGGGCACTAACAGGCCAGATACCGAGACTACCGAAGGCAGTGCGTTAGTATTATTATACTTTTAAGGTTAGTTTGCGTTCAACCGGTGCACAGAAAAAAAGAACTTTAAGCAGCCGGTTGCTTGTCGCATTAAGACCCTTATGCCTGCAACGCGCGCAGGAGTAATATATGAACCAGTCCAGAATCCCCACCATTTGCCAGAGTCGAACTCGGGGCCTTTCTAATATGGTGTTCTCGCTCGCACTCTGGACTTTCCTTTTCGCTCTGTCTTTTCGGTGTAGGGCGAGCCAGCCATAACCTCTTTAGGGTGGCGTCCGTCCCGTCCCGTCTCGCCATAGCCCTCTAATGGGACGGGACGGGTTGTAGTAGGGCTACTAACGAGACGGGACGGGACGGAGGTTGACGGCTGCTTAGTAATAGTATGAGGCTTTCTATAACGTTAGAGGCTTGGCATTTACGCTTACATATTATAGTCAGCCACCTTACTAAATACTAAAAAGCTTGGACGTCTTAACAATTCCCTACTAAAAAAGTCGCGTGTCGTCATAGCCTCTAACGAGACGGGACGACATGAGCGACGTGGTGACGAGACGAGACGGCTTATATAAGCCGTCAACGGCTCGTCAAACGGGATGGACGCCACCCTGGCCCAGGATTCTTGCGTAGCGGATGCAGGCACAAACCATAGGCTGCTTGCCCTGCAAAGAGGACCGTCGGAAAGATCAAGAGAGCACAGTGCGAGAGAGTCATGTTTGATGGTAAGTAAAGACAGGAGTTACGCACTTGAATATGTTGAACCGCCCAAGCTTTGTATGAAATGCTGCGTGGGTGGCCAGAAGCGGATGCCTGCGAAGTGTGACGGCGCTGTGCCGAAACGGAGGGAAAGCAAAGTGGAAGCAAGTGATTGTATTGGCTGATGGCGAGTAACAAGTAGTCGGACTCGCTGAAAGGGAAGTAGCCAGCTTCTGCTGCCAAGGCGCTAAGCCGGTTTAGCGTCTACGCTTACCATCCCGGCTCTCTGCCCTAACACGAAGCCGAGGGTACAAAGGCCGACAGAATAGGTCCGAATCCCTGCATTGCCGGCTGCTGGGCGATGGCAGAGCCCGGACGAGGTTAACAAGACATAGTTTCTTCCGAGGTGCGGTTTTTGATCTTTCAGGTGTAACCAGCCGGAAGCGCTCAGATCCGGTCCAGGCTAAGGATCCTACGTACAACACAGCCCCCCTCCCCACCCCCATGGAAACCCTTAGGTACGTCCGTAACAAACGGAGCAATGAACGTCACATCCGACCGGTGTGGGGAACGTTTTGTATAAGTACTACATGCTAAATCTCACCCAATTACTCTCTACTCCATCTTTTGCATTCTCAACCATCCCTCTCCTATTCGCGTTAGGTGCTCTACAAAATGGGCAAATGCACCTCCCATAAACTCAATCTACCGTGTACGCTTCTCCTACATTGTGGCCTTGTACACCTTCGCTAATAATCAAACAGTGGTCGAACTCGACTCTGTCGGAAATTTAACTTTCCATCAATTCAGCATCGCGCTTTCGGCCAGCTTTACCCTTGTTGCATGCGTTTTTTCATTCTATCTGATTTACAAGCATGCGAGCCACTATAATAGGCCGGAAGAGCAGAAGCAGTTAGTTTTATGTTCTTGCTTTGGCATGTTGTTGACCCACTAATAACTTCCACAATAGGATCATCCGGGTCCTTTTAATGGTTCCAATATATAGCATAACTACATTTCTTGCTATAATATTCTACAAGCAGCACGTCTATTTGGAAACTGTACATCAACAGTACGAAGCATTCGTTCTGGCGTTTTTTTTTATCCTCCTGTGCCGCTATATGGCCTCAACAACTCGACAGCTCGAGGACCGCTTCCAAGCAATCGAGCCACAGCACTGGGTTCCGCCCATCAAATGGCTGGGCATGTGCACCGGTGGCCCGAGGAATGGCTGGTTTCGGACTCCCCGAAGCGGTGTCAAATATGTACATGTACAGATCCCCGGTGTCCTCCATCCCCTCTCTACTCTAGTTCTAGAGCCCTTACCATGGCGTTTCTAGATTATTTCCGCCGGCGTCCTTCAGTACTCAATAACTAAGTTTCTCGCGACAATCGTTACATTCGTTACAGAAGCGACTGACTATTACTGTGCTGATTCGAAGAAAGCTAGCCATGCGGCTGTTTGGGTAAGTCGCTATCGTGTTTTCCTTTTCCCTCTCCATTTCGTTCCTCAAGACAAGAAGAAGAAGGCGTGGCGAAACTATATTAGCCGTAAAGGCACACCGTTTTGTTTATTGTACAATATACTAACAATCCTGGGGAACAAAAGATAAAGGCAATCCAGATGTTCTCCCTACTTACCGCCATGGTCTTTCTCATGCAATTTTACTTGCAGTTTAAAGAGTCTCTGAAACACCACAACCCTTTCCTGAAATTCCTCGCGATCAAATTCGTCGTCTTTCTCAGCTATGTGCAGACGGTAAGGCAATAGTCCTATAGCAGTAAATGACTAAAGTATTGTAATTATTGCTAACTGGGCTTTTCCCTTGACAGATTAGCATTGATATATTCACTAGCGGCGACACGCCCACTATTGAGCCATCCAGTAAGATATCGTACCAGTCACTAAAGGTCGGCATTCCGAACATGATCCTTTCTATCGAGATGGCAATCGCGGCTGTTTTACACCTATGGGCCTATCCATGGCACGGATACAAGGGTGCTAGTATAGAGGACGTTAGTGAGCTTGGGCAGAATGGCTTCACGGGAAGCGAGAGGCCGTTTACAAGGAGCATCACCGAAACGCACGTGTCATGGAGATATGCTTGGCGGATTTTGGTGGATGTGGTGAACTTCTGGGATCTTGCTCAGGCCGCCTTGTATAGTATTGGTTGGTTGTATAGGTCGAAAGAAGGTATATAACGACGAGCGCTAGCCTCTAGACTGACCGCTTGTATACATGCCTTGCTTTATCTCTTATAGTTGAAAAGAGCAGCACTACTCGTGTCAAACTTGGTGGATAAATGAGATTCTCGGCGACAGACGGGAATAAGAGGGGGTGCCCTCTTATATCCGTGCCACTAACGCTAGGGATTCGGTGGTATAGATACTGAAAGTAGGCCGCAGCATGAGCGTCTATTATTATTAAAGACGGTGGCTGGCTGGCTCCGGCCGCAGCTCAGAGTTTTGCTGCTATGGACGATGAGGAAGGACCCAAAAGAGTAGAGGATCTGGAAGAAGAGTGGGCCATAATCGGAGAAGATTGAGGATTTACCTAGATGGCGCTGGTTGTCAGCTGCCGTGCTATTCGGCGGAGTAGTATGGCATGGTGCCGTTGTCCTTGGAGCAGCATCCGTGGATACGCAATCGAGATGGCCAGACCGCTGATCTCTCTGCGTCTGCGGCTCAACGCGTTCTCTCCTTCGGCAGATCTCGGCCCGTTTTTTTCGCAATTCGTGCAACTTCCCACGCTTTGCTGATTCCAACCACAGCTCGTATTTGACTTTTCGCGCATGACGCCGCCGACATACGGTCCTAGACCGATCTCGGGGAATTCGCCGAGCGCGCGAGAGAGTCGATTCTTCCGCCATGGAGTTGTCGACGGGGAATGTTGATACAAGCGGCCTTTGGCTGAAATACGCTCTGGACCCGCGCCATCGTGGATGCGGGGGGTAGCCATTGGTCTGAAACTCGGCTTCGGTTCACGTGTTCAGCAGCAAGGCCACATGGTTCTGCCCCATGAGAATGAAGGGGACAGGACTCGGTAGCACTGCTTGCTGTGTTAGTTTTGCGCGATTGTGCCAGCGCAGACTGAGAAGTTCGTTGTTAGAACCGGCCTACGGCGAATAAACGGTTCGGGAAAGACGAGTTCCCCGCACCCCGTCCGTCATTTCACCACTAAATCTACACAAGATATTTACTCTGTAGTAGAACAATACATACGTCTGCACAGTCTACAGTGTCCTCAAAAGAGGGAGAAATATCGTCTGTAGGAGGTGACCGAATAGCTGCCATTGCGTCATACAAGTCGCTCTTTCATCACTCATCATTCCAGGTCGCGCCTGGGTTTTGTAGCAGATCATCGAAGTTCCGGTAAAGCAGGTGACCAATTTCGCCGACTTGAGTTTGCCGAATGCCGAATCGTGAGCCGAGACGCTCGGTTCGCTCTACCACGGCGCCTCCACAACAGTGCCACAAGGCTAACATTTCTCCGAAATCCAGATCCAGGAATGAGCCATACTAGAATAAAAATCGGAGTTGTGCCACTCTTCAAACCCTTATAGCACGAGGAATACGTCGCCTACGCCCAGACTACCTCCTCTTACTAAAAAGGACATTTAAGCCTAGTTAAGCTCTATAGTAATATATTAATATATTATAGTTATAGACAGCGATATAAAGGCGAGCTAATATAAGAAAAAATTATTATCTAATAGATTTAAAATACTATTATAGTTCTTTAAAGTTAAATATATAATTTACTATATAAGTATTATAAACCCTAGAAATATATAAACGTTATAGCTATATATTATAAACGAAGATTAGACGAAGACGCTTAGATCTTATTAAGGTTCTTATTACCTAGCTTAGTTAAGCTAAGAGCTCTATAGATAAAAAATCTTAGAAACGAGTTTAGAATTAAGAGCTTTAGCTTAAAAAAGAGTTAAGTTATTACGCTAAGACTCTTTCTAAGGGAGTCGAGACGCGTCGTTAAATAGCTTAGGCTTTCTAAAGCTAATATAGTAGTAGGTAGGAGAGGTTTATATAATAGTAGGGTAGGAATTAATTAATAAGTTAACTACGAGAGTCCTAACTACGATAAATAAGTATAGTCTATATATATAGAGTAATCGATACGATTAGTAGTAATCTATAATATTAACCTACTAATTAGTACTAATTAGTAGTTCGAGCTTTACTAAGTAAGTATATAGTAGTCTAGTATATTAGTATCGGTAGGTATTCTACCGAGTTAGGCTTCGAGTTAGTTACGTAGGCGGTAAGTAGTCGTAGGATTTTATTATCCGCTTTTCTAGGCGACTATACTGTAATACTATCCCCCCTCTAGATAATCTTCGGCCCGAAGGTCGAGTATAAAGATAATTAAGCTTTCTTCTTAGTTTCCTTAAGGTTATTTCTTACTATTATATCTAGTTCCGCTCGTTAATACGCGCTTCTCGCTCGTATTCTTCGTAACGATACTAACGCTTCTAGACGTTATTCTTTTTATATAGAGAGATCTTATCTTCGTTATCTTATATCGCCGAATTCTAAGAGGTATTATAAGTATACTAAGCGAGGCTATCTTTATTCCTTTTCTTCTAATATAGCTTCCCCTATTAAGTTTCGTCGTATAGATTAATAACGGGACCGGGTACGGGCTTAGATTAAGTAGACCTAGCGCGAGATCGAAAGAGATAAGGCCGAGATTTAGCGATTATAAGAGGAGGCTTAACGTTTAGTTCGTTATACCGCTACTTCTTAGTTTAAGATAATCCGCCTATTATAAATACTTTTCTTTCTAGATTTTCGAAGTTAGAAGTTATTTAAGCGGGAGTTAGCGGCTATTAAGACTAAGAAGACGTAAAAGATACGGGCGGCTTAGAGGTTCTTATTATCTAGTTTAAGTAGTAGTAACGTAGCGAGTTTTAACGGGCTAGTTTCTTAAAAGGTACTAGTAGACTAGTTTTAGATATTCTTAACGCCTTCTCTAAGATTTATATTATAGGAGGATATTCTAGGTTTAGGCGGTTAGAATTTCGTCGGTAGTATTTATAGATAAGTTCCTCGTAGTTAAGATAAGAGATTAGTTTCTATAAGGGTTTCTACGGGTTTCTAGCGAAATCTACTTCTTTCTATTTAATAAGATACTTAAATTAACCGTCGATCTAGTCTCTATCTAGGATTTTCTTTACGTTCTATTCTTTATTAACGTTATCGAGATATATTTTAAGTTCTAGATTAGGTTCGGCGTTACTATATACGGGTTCGAGTAAAGAGATATAAAAAACTAGATATATATCTACTTATTCTAGTAACCTAAGTTTAAAGAAAATAAGTAAAAGTTTTTTCTTAATTTAGTAGGATCTAATTTTCTTATAGTCTAATTTATCGTTTAATCGTATTATTTTAATATTTTTTCTAAAAAGCTAGACTTTATCTTCCTTCTTTAGAGGCGGCGACGTCTAGCGCCGTTTATTATAGTATATAGCTATTCGGTATATAGTAAATTTAATATCTTAGACTAGTTCTTAATATAGTTCGCGTAGCTAGTCTACTCTAAGTATAGCTTTTTAGGCGAGTACTTCGTAGATCTAAAGTTTTCTAAAGATAGTAGGGTTAAATTCGTAGTTAGCGTAGAAGGGTGTAGTTTATATAGCTTCCGTTAATATACTATTATACGCGTATTAGGCTAATAGTAGAAGTTTAACTTAGTTATTTTATCTATAGTTTAGATAGAATCTTAGATACTATTCTAGCGTCTAGTTAGTTCGTTTTATTTATTCGTTAGTTTATAGGTATACCGTTATTAATATCTTATATTTAGTTTCTAACTTATAGACTAGGATTTACTAAAACTTAGCTCTAAATCGTAGGTCTTAATTCGTAATTAGTTTCTTAGATATTTTATAGTAGGCGAAGATATATCTAAGAAAGAGATAGATATAGCCTTCCGCTTCGATTTTCTTATTATAAGGGACGAAGTATACCTATTTTATTAGACGATCGACGATAACTAAGATAGCGTTATATCGTATTTTAGTTACGGGGTCTACTAAGGCTAGTAGATCGGTAATAAAGTCTATTATAACTAATTTCTAGAATTTAGTTAGTATTATAATAAGCTATAGTTATCTATATAGTATATATCGCGCTATTTTATTCTTTACGTATTCGTTATATTCTTAGATAACTTTCTCTACTATTTTTCTTATTTAGGGAAAGTAGAAGTATCTTATAAGCTATTCTAAGGTTCTTATTATTTCTAGATATTTATAGACTACGAATTCGTAGTATTTCTTTATTAGCCGTTTACGTAGAGGTATAGATACGTAGATTTTTCCGCGAAATAGTATATTACCTCTATAGTCTTAGACTAGATCGGGGTCGTTATATTTAAGGATATCTATTCGTTAAAGTAGTTCTTAAGATAGCGGATTATTATTATATTTTCCTTAGATAATTTATTCTTAAGTAGCGGTATTATCTTCTTCTCTATTTATTACTTCTTTCGCGGTTTCTTTAGATATTAGTATAAGTTCCTTATCCTATAGTTTTTCTTTATTCTTAGGTTTCTATTCGGGTATTAGGCCTCTTAGAGGCTCGTCGTTATCTATAGGGTTTTCTAGTCTTACGATAAATACTAGTATTCGTTTCTCCTAGAGTAGGTTAAATTCCTCGATAACTTAGAGGCGGTTAGAATCTAACGTATCGTCGTTATTCTATCGTAATACTACTAGTAATAGTTCTAGCTTTCCTTCTATATAGTTGGCTCTACGGCTAAGTACGTTAGCCTTACTATTTTTCTCTCTCTTACGATAGTAGATTTTAAAGTAGAAGGAGGCTAATTATTCGGCCTATCGTACTTATCTTCTATTTAGTATCTTAGTAGTTATAAAGTATTCTAGGTTCTTATAGTTCGAGTATATTATAATTTTATAGTTAGCTTCTTTAAGATAGTATCGCTATTTCTTAAACGCTATAACGATCGTAAGTAGTTCTTTATCGTATATTTCGTAATTAAGTTTAGCGGGTAATATTTTACGAGAGTAATACGTAATAGAGTATAGTCTTCTCTTATCATCTAGCTAGCTAAGAATAGCGCCGATAGCGTAGTTAGATACGTTAGTTTTAAGATAGAGTAGTTTATCGGGATTAAATATAATTAATACTAGTACTTCTATAAAGACTCTTTTAAGTTAATTAAACGCCTCTTACTAGGGTTCTTTCTAGGCGAAGAGGGTATTCTTTCGGATAAGTCGGATTAAGAGTTCGGCTATATATAAGTATCGTTCGATAAATCGTTAGTAGAAGTTAGTAAATCCTAAAAAGACTTATACTTTTTTAATATTTTTTAGTTCTAGCTACTTTAAAATATCTTCTATCTTCTTTAGGTCTATAACTACTTTTTCTAGTTCGATAATAAAGCTTAGAAATTCTACTCTTTAGATATAGAAGGTATATTTTTCTAGTTTAATAGAGAGGTTATATTCGAGTAGTTTCTAGAAGACTTTAGATATATATTCTTTATATTTCTTAAGAGTTTCTAAGTATATTAGAATATCGTTAAGGTAGGCTATATAGAATTAGTCTAGATATTTCTATAGAACGTAATTAACGAGGGCTTAGAATATAGTAGAAGCGTTAGTAAGTCTAAAAGATATTACTAAGTACTTATATAAACCGTATTAAGTTCTAAATATAGTTTTCTATTTATATCCCTCCTTAATTCGGATAAGGTAGTACTTATCCTATAGGTCTAACTTAATAAAGAATCGTACTCTAGAGAGGCGATCCCTTAGTTCGTCGATATAAAAAGAGTAGCGGTCTTTAATAGTTATATCGTTTAGAGATCTATAATCTATATAGAGGCGTAATTTACCTCTAGACTTCGATATAAAAAGAACGGGAAATCCTACTAAGAATTAAGAGGGTTAAATATATTCTTTCTTTAGTAATAAGTCTAAGTATTCTCTTATTACTTATAACTTCTTTTCCGATATTAGATATAAGGGTCTAAATCGGGGTTTAGTACCTAGTTTTAAGTTAATCTCGTAGTCTTATAGTCTATATTTCGATAGTACGTCTTTAATTTTCTCTTTAAAAATTTTCTTAAACTAATAGTATTTCTTAGAAACGCTATTAAAGTATTATTCGTATATCCTAGTAGGATTATCTTCTTCTATAGATATTAGATAGTTTAGTTTTTCTCGTCTAGTAGTACTAATCTATTAGGTTCTTTCTTTATTTATAGTAGTAGGGCGATACTATATTATTCTAATTATCTACTCTTTCTTTTAAGTTCTTTCTAGCGCCGCTTTTAAAATTAGGCTTACGTAGATAATTAGTTTAGCTATAGTACGTAGTTTCTATCTTAGCTTTTAGTTTCGTTCTCTAGACTTAAGAGTAATTCCTTTATTATTCTAATCGTATTATACTTTCTATTTCTTCTACTAAGGGATACTAAGAATAATATCGTATTTAAGAATCTTAGTAACGTCTAGATAGATACGTTCTCTATAGTTTTTATATTTAAGAGTTAGTTTCGGGGTTTTAATAATTATCTTTCTATCTCTAAAAGAGCTAGAGAATCTATTAATAGTTCTTAGCTAATATAGTTAGTCCTTTTCTCTAGATTTAAGATTAGCTTTTTCTACGAATCGATTTAAGATATAATTCCCTTAGAATACGAAGTTAATAAGAGTAAGCGCTCGGTATCTATTAATTTTTATTACGATAACCTAGTAGTTCTCGTATTCTACGGAATCCCCCTCGCTTTCTAGTAGATATCCTATAGTTTTTCTAGTTAATACTACTATAGTTCTATAGAATAGAAGGCTCGCCTACTATAGCTCTAGTTTAGTAGGCGTTTCTAGTTTTTTAGATAGTATCCGCTAATATTCTTAGCCTTCTAGTAAATAGAGTAGGCTTCGATACTATAAGTAGACTAGTAGAGGATATTATAGTTAGAAGTCTTAGACTATTCTTTAGTAGCTAAGATAGTTTTCTTATCGTTAGTCCGCTAGTTACTAGTTTATTTATCTAGATAATTTCTACTAATATATCCGTACTTTTTATAGTAGAAGTAAAGACTCTTTTCGCGTTATCGCTATTCTTTCTTCGGCGCTAGCTAAAGATTTCGTCGTTAGTTAGTATCTAAGTCTATAAAGTTCTCTAGAAATAGATTATTTTAGGATTACGCGGTATTAGCCGAGTATCGGGTTTAGTCTATTTCTTATCTAAAGTTAAATAGTTATTAGTCGACTTAGATAGCCGTATTAATAGTCTCGCTAAGGTTCTTAAATAATCTTATACGAGCGAATTTAGCCTTTATATTATACTTTAATCCTTTATAAAAGATATATTTAAGGGATTAGTCGTTCTAATTAAGATAGAAGGCGAGTATATAAAATTCCGTAACGTATTTTAAGACTAATTAAGTTTATTAGAGGTTCTAAATTCGAAGAGCGGCCTTCTACTTCTTATTTTTACTACTAAAGGCTTATCTAATTACGTTAGTAAAGCGATTATAGTTAGCGAATAGGCTACTAGTTTCCGTACGTAAGATAGCTAAGCGGAAGTTCTTTTAATAGAATTTAAACTATCGTACTACGTTATCTCGGAGGTAGATTTCTATAAAGCGGACTCTTTTCTCGTCGTCCTTAAATAATATTTTATAGAACTTAAAGTAGTTCTTTAACTAGACTAGAAAATTATTAAGCTTACGCTAATTTCTATTATAGATATTAGGAGTCTTAATCTTTAGCTTAGTATCGTATTAGATCGATTTTAGTAGTATAGAGGTAGCTAGAGTAGAAGGCTATATAATACGGTTAACGGTAAAGACTTATTCTCGAATAAAGTACTCTAGAAGAACTTAACCGTAGTCGTCGCTAGCGTTCTCTAGTACTCTAGATCTATTAATTACTTAACTTAAGAAGGCTATATCTAAAGAATAGACTTCTAAAATAAGTAGTCTTATATTAAGGGCTAGATTTCTAGGAATTAAGGGATAGATTAACTAAAGCTAATTCTTCTCTATCGAGAGATTATTTCTAATTTCGGTCTAGAATATTATAGTTAGTAGTTTTTAGGGTAGAATTACCTCCGGTATCTATAAAAAGATAGTTAAAGTATTACGCTAAAATTCTTTCTAGGGAAGTCGAGGCGCGTCGTTAGGTAGCTTAGGCTTTCTAGAGCCGATATAGTAGTAGATAGGAGAGGTTTATATAATAGTAGAATAGAAATTAATTAATAAGTTAACTACGAGGGTCCTAACTACGATAAATAAATATAGTCTATATATATAGAGTAATCAGTACGATTAGTAGTAATCTATAATATTAATCTACTAATTAGTACTAATTAGTAGTTCGAGCTTTACTAAGCGAGTATATAGTAGTCTAGTATATTAGTATTAGTAGATATTCTACTAAGTTAGACTCTAAATTAGTTACGTAGATAATAAGTAGTTGTAGAATTTTATTATCCGCTTTTCTAGGCGACTATACTATAATACTTAGAGTCTAAACTAGGCTCTTCTTCTAAGTACTTTATACTTATTTAGAGACCGACCTCTTAAATTTAAATAAGACTTTTATATAAGACTCTAGCGCGTTTACTAAGTAACTTTTATTAAAGACTATTCTTACTAAATATATCTACTATAGATATATTAAATTATATATATAAACTACTTAAAGATCCGTCTAAGACTAGATAAACGTATCTAAACTAATCTCTTAGAGCTAAACTATAGACTTAAGAATTAATTAATAATTCTTAATTATAAATACGATAATCTAGATATTTATAGACCTCTAAAAGCGTATTTTCGCCCTACTTTTAATAAGATAAGATTAAGATTTATATTTATAGCTAGATAGACTTCTATTTATATTCTAACTACGCTAAGATAAAAATAAGACTTACGTTTATAGCTAGATAGGCTTTTATTTAAATTCTAGCTACGCTATATATATAAGCTCTATTATTTTCTAGATTAGTTTTATAAGTAAGTAATTTAGTTTTAATTTAATTCTTTATTTACTTCTATAACTTATATTACGGTATAGTCGCCTAGAAAAGCGGATAACGAAATCTTATAACTACTTACCGCCTACGTAATTAACTCGGGGTCTAACTTAATAGAATATCTACTAATATTAATATACTAGACTATTATATACTCGCTTAGTAAAGCTTAGACTACTAATTAGTACTAATTAGTAGGTTAATATTATAGATTACTATTAATTATATCGATTACTCTATATATATAGACTATATTTATTTATTATAGTTAGAACCCTTATAGTTAACTTATTAATTAATTTCTATTCTACTATTATATAAACCTTTCTTATCTACTACTATATTAGCCCTAGAAAGCCTAAGCTATCTAACGACGCGCCTCGACTCCTCTAGAAAGAGTCTTAGCGTAATACTTTAACTATCTTTTTATAGATACTAGAGGTAACCTTATTCTAAAAACTACTAACTATAATATTCTAGACTAAAATTAGAAATAACCTTTTAACGGAGGAGGATTAGCTTTAGTTAATCTATTTCTTAATCTCTAGAAACCTAGCCCTTAATATAAGATTACTTATTTCGAAAGTCTATTTTTCGGGTATAGTCTTCTTAAGTCGAGTAATTAACGAATCTAGAGTACTAGAGGATACTAGCGACGACTACGGTTAAGTTCTTCTAGAGTACTTTATTTAAGAATAAGCCTTTATCGTTAATTATATTATACGGTCTTCTACTCTAGCTACTTTCGTACTACTAGAATCAATCTGATACGATACTAAGCTAAAGATTAAGACTCCCAATACCTATAATAGAAATCGGCGTAAGCTTAACGATTTTCTAGTCTAGTTAGAGAATTACTTTAAGTTCTATAAAATATTATTTAAGAACGACGAGGAAAGGGTCCGCTTTATAGAAATCTATCTTTAAGGTAACGTAGTACGATAGTTCGAACTCTATTAAAAGAACTTCCGCTCGGCTATTCTATATACGGAAACTAGTAGCCTATTCGCTAATTATAATCGCTTTACTAACGTAATTAGATAAGTCTTTAGTAGTAAAAATAAGAAGTAGAAGACCGTTCTTTAAATTTAGGACCTCTAATAAACTCGATTAGTCTCGAAATACGTTATAGAATTTCGTATACTCGCCTTCTACCTTAATTAGAACGACTAATCTCTTAAATATATCTTTTATAAAGGACTAAAGTATAATATAAAGACTAAATTCGCCTATATAGAATTGCCTAAAGACCTTAGCGAGACTATTAATATAGCTATTCGAGTCGACTAATAACTATTTAACTTTAAATAAAAAATAGGCTAAACCTAATACTCGACTAATACCGCGTAACCCCGAAATAATCTACTTCTAGGGAACTCTATAGACTTAGATACTAATTAATAACGAAACTCTCGGCTAGCGCCGAAGAAAGAATAGCGATAACGCGAAAAGAGTCTTTACTTCTATTATAGAAAGTATAGATATATTAGTAGAAACTACTTAGATAAATAAACTAGTAACTAGCGGACTAACGATAAGAAAACTACTTTAGCTACTAAAGGACGATCTAAGACTTCTAACTATAATATTCTCTACTAGTCTACTTATAGTATTAAGGCCTACTCTATTTACTAGAAGGCTAAAAATATTAGTAGATACTATCTAAAAAACTAGAAACGTCTACTAAACTAGGACTATAGTAGGTAAGTCTTCTATTCTATAGAACTATAGTAGTATCGATTAGAAAAACTATAGAATATCTACTAGAAAGCGAGGGGGATTCTATAGAATACGGGAACTACTAGGTTATCGTAATAAAAATTAATAGACGCCGAGCGCTTACTCTTATTAACTCCGTATTCTAAGGGAATTATATCTTAAACTAATTTATAGAAAAAGCTAACCTTAGATCTAGAGAAAAGAACTAACTATATTAGCTAAGAACTATTAATAGATCTCCTAGCTTCTTTAGAGATAGAAAGATAATTATTAAAACCCCGAAACTAACCCTCGAATATAAAAACTATAGAGAACGTATCTATCTAGACGTTACTAAGATTTCTAAGTATAATATTATTCTTAGTATTTCTTAGTAGAAGAAATAGAAAGTATAATATAATTAGAATAATAGAGGAATTACTCTTAAGTCTAGAGAACGAAACTAAGAACTAGGATAAAAACTACGTACTATAGCCGAACTAATTACCTATATAAGTCTAATTTTAAAAGCGGCGCTAAAAAGGACTCGAAAGAAGAGGTAGATAATTAAAATAATATAGTATCGCCCTACTACTATAAATAAAGAAAGAACCCGATAGATTAGTACTACTAGACGAGAAAAACTAAACTATCTAATATCTATAGAAGAAGATAATCCTACTAGGATATACGAATAATACTTTAATAGCGTTTCTAAGAAATACTATTAGTTTAAGAAAATTTTTAAAGAGAAAATTAAAGACGTACTATCGAAATATAGACTATAAGACTACGAGATTAACTTAAAACTAGGTACTAAACCCCGATTTAGACCCTTATATCTAATATCGGAAAAGAAGTTATAAGTAATAAGAGAATACTTAGACTTATTACTAAAGAAAGAATATATTTAACCCTCTTAATTCTTAGTAGGATTTCCCGTTCTTTTTATATCGAAGTCTAGAGGTAAATTACGCCTCTATATAGATTATAGATCTCTAAACGATATAACTATTAAAGACCGCTACTCTCTACTTTATATCGACGAACTAAGGGATCGCCTCTCTAGAGTACGATTCTTTATTAAGTTAGACCTATAGGATAAGTACTACCTTATCCAAA
This sequence comes from Neoscytalidium dimidiatum, assembly GCA_037367355.1. Classification (NCBI taxonomy): domain Eukaryota; kingdom Fungi; phylum Ascomycota; class Dothideomycetes; order Botryosphaeriales; family Botryosphaeriaceae; genus Neoscytalidium; species Neoscytalidium dimidiatum. The sequence continues at coordinate 356,811 of CM074696.1, read as the reverse complement.
TTAAGGAGGGATATAAATAGAAAACTATATTTAGAACTTAATACGGTTTATATAAGTACTTAGTAATATCTTTTAGACTTACTAACGCTTCTACTATATTCTAAGCCCTCGTTAATTACGTTCTATAGAAATATCTAGACTAATTCTATATAGCCTACCTTAACGATATTCTAATATACTTAGAAACTCTTAAGAAATATAAAGAATATATATCTAAAGTCTTCTAGAAACTACTCGAATATAACCTCTCTATTAAACTAGAAAAATATACCTTCTATATCTAAAGAGTAGAATTTCTAAGCTTTATTATCGAACTAGAAAAAGTAGTTATAGACCTAAAGAAGATAGAAGATATTTTAAAGTAGCTAGAACTAAAAAATATTAAAAAAGTATAAGTCTTTTTAGGATTTACTAACTTCTACTAACGATTTATCGAACGATACTTATATATAGCCGAACCCTTAATCTAACTTACTCGAAAGAATACTCTTTTCGCCTAGAAAGAATCCTAGTAAGAGGCGTTTAATTAACTTAAAAGGGTCTTTATAGAAGTATCGGTATTAATTATATTTAATCTCGATAAACTACTCTACTTTAAAACTAACGTATTCGACTACGCTATCGGCGCTACTCTTAGCTAGCTAGACGATAAGAAAAGACTATACTCTATTATATATTACTCTTATAAAATATTACCCGCCGAACTTAATTACAAAATATATAATAAAGAACTACTTATAATCGTTATAGCGTTTAAGAAATAGCGATACTATCTTAAAGAAGCTAACTACGAAATTACGATATACTTAAACTATAAGAACCTAGAATACTTTATAACTACTAAGATACTAAATAGAAGATAAGTACGATAGGTCGAATAACTAGCCCCCTTCTACTTTAAAATCTACTATCGTAAGAGAGAGGAAAACGGTAAGGCTAATATACTTAGCTATAAAGCTAACTATATAGAAGGAAAGCTAGAACTATTACTAGTAGTACTATAATAGAATAACGATAGTATATTAAATTCTAACCGCCTCTAAGTTATCGAGGAATCTAATCTACTCTAGGAGGAACGAATACTAGTACCTATTATAAGACTAAGAAATTCTATAGATAACGACGAGCCTCTAAGAGGCCTAATACTCGAATAGAAATCTAAGAATAAAGAAGAACTATAGAATAAAGAACTTATACTAATACCTAAAGAAACTACGAAAGAAATAGTAAATAGAGAAGAAAATAATATCGCTACTTAGAAATAAATTATCTAAGGAAAATATAATAATAATCCGCTATTCTAAGAACTACTTTAACGAATAGATACCTCTAAATATAACGACCCCGACTTAGTCTAAGACTATAGAGGTAATATACTATTTCGCGGAAAAATCTACGTACCTATACCTCTACGTAAACGGCTAATAAAGAAATACTATAAATTCGTAGTCTACGAATATCTAGGAATAATAAGAACCTTAAAACGGCTTATAAGATACTTCTACTTTCCCCGAATAAGGAAAATAGTAGAGAAAGTTATCTAAGAATATAACGAATACGTAAAGAATAAAATAGCGCGATATATACTATATAGATAACTATAGCTTATTATAATACTAACTAAATTCTAGAAATTAATTATAATAGACTTTATTACTAATCTACTAGCCTTAGTAGACCCTATAACTAAAATACGATATAACGCTATTCTAGTTATCGTTAATCGTCTAATAAAATAGGTATACTTCGTCCCTTATAATAAGAAAATCGGAGCGGAAGGCTATATCTATCTCTTTCTTAGATATATCTTCGCCTACTACGGAATACCTAAGAAACTAATTATAAACTAAGATCTATAATTTAGAGCTAAGTTCTAGTAAACCCTAGTCTATAAATTAAGAACTAAATATAAGATATTAATAATAGTATATCTATAAACTAACGAATAAACGAAACGAACTAACTAGACGCTAGAATAGTATCTAAGATTCTATCTAAACTATAAATAAAATAACTAAATCGAACTCCTACTATTAGCCTAATACGCGTATAATAGTATATTAACGAAAGCTATATAAACTACGCCCTTCTACGCTAACTACGAATTCGACCCTACTATCTTCGGAGAATCTTAGATCTACGAAGTACTCGCCTAAAAAGCTATACTTAGAGTAGACTAGCTACGCGAACTATACTAGAAACTAGCCTAAGATATTAAATTTACTATATATCGAATAGCTATATACTATAATAAATAGCGCTAAGCGTCGCCGCCCTTAAAGGAGGAGAATAAAGTCTAGCTTCTTAGAAAAAATATTAAAATAATACGATTAAACGATAAATTAGACTATAAGAAAATCGAACCCTACTAAATTAAGAAAAAACTTTTATCTATTTTCTTTAAACTTAGGTTACTAGAATAAGTAGATATATATCTAGTTTTTTATATCTCTTTACTCGAACCCGTATATAGTAACGCCGAACCTAACTTAGAACTTAAAATATACCTTAATAACGCCGATAAAGAATAGAATATAGAGAAAATCCTAGATAGAGACTAGATCGATAGTTAATTTAAGTACCTTATTAAATAGGAAGAAGCAGATTCCGTCGAAAACTCGTAGAAACTCTTATAGGAACTAATTTCTTACCTTAACTACGAGGAACTTATCTATAAATACTACCGACGAAACTCTAACCGCCTAAATCTAGAATATCCTCCTATAACGTAAACTCCGAAGAAGGCGTTAAGAATACTTAAAACTAGTCTATCGGTACCTCTTAAGAAACTAGCCTATCGAAATCCGCTATATTACTACCGTCTAAACTAGATAATAAGAATCTCTAAGCTACTCGCGCTTTCTACGCCTTCTTAGTCTTAATAGCCGCTAACTCCCGCTTAAATAACTTCTAACTTTAGAAATCTAGAAAGGAAAGTATCTATAATAGGCGGATTATCTTAAACTAAGAAGTAGCGGTATAACGAATTAAACGTTAAGCCTCCTCTTATAACCGCTAAATCTCGACCTTATTTCTTTCGATCTCGCGCTAGGTCTACTTAATCTAAGCTCGTACTCGGTCCCGTTATTAATCTATACGACGAAACTTAATAGAGGAAGCTATATTAGAAGAAAAGAAATAAAGATAGCCTCGCTTAGTATACTTATAATACCTCTTAGAATCCGGTAATATAAGATAACGAAGATAAGGTCTCTTTATATAAAAAGAATAATATCTAGAAGCGTTAGTACCGTTATAAAGAATACGAGTAAGAAACGCGTATCGACGAGCGGAACTAAATATAACGGTAAGAAATAACCTTAAGAAAACTAAGAAGAGAGCTTAACTATCTTTATACTTAACTTTTAGGCTAAAGATTACCTAGAGAAGAAATAGTATTACGGTATAGTCGCCTAGAAAAGCGGATAACGAAATTCTACGACTACTTACCGCCTACGTAATTAACTTAGAGCCTAATTTAGTAGAATATCTACCGATACTAATATACTAGACTACCGTATACTCGCTTAATAAAGCTCGAACTACTAATTAGTACTAATTAGTAGATTAATATTATAGATTACTACTAATCGTACCGATTACTCTATATATATAGACTATACTTATTTATTATAGTTAGAACCCTCGTAGTTAACTTATTAATTAATTTCTATTCTACTATTATATAAACCTCTCCTATCTACTACTATATCGGCTCTAGAAAGCCTAAGCTATCTAACGACGCGCCTTAACTCTTCTAGAAAGAGTCCCGGCGTAATACTAAGAGTTTATTAGCTAAGCTAGTATAGGCTTTTATTCTTAGATTTTCTAGTTTTCTAGCTATAAAGTCTATAGTTTCGGCCTAAACTATTATAAATAATATTCGGCCCTAAGATTACTAAGAAACTAGACCTTAAATAAGAAATCTAAATAAGTTAAATTATTTAAAATAGTTATTACTAAAAGCCTATAGTCTAGCCTTTTTAAATTTAGACTAAAACTACGGACTTTATAGCTAGAAAACTAGAAAAACTAAGAAAATAAATCTACGCTAGTCTAGCCGATAAGCTCTTAGAGTCTAAACCGAGTCTTTTCTTTAGATACTTTATATTTATTCAAAGAATAACCTCTCTAATTCGAATAAGACTTTCGTATAAGACTCTAGCGCGCTTACTAAGTAACTTTTATTAAGGACTACTTTTATTAAATATATTCGCTATAGAGTTATTAAACTATATATATAAACTATCTAAAGATTCCGTCTAAGAATAGATATATATATTTAGACTAGCCTCTTAGAGCTAAACTATAAACTTAAGAATTAATTAATAATTCTTAATTATAAATATAATAATCTAAATATTTATAGACTTTTAGAAGCGTATTTCCGTTCTACTTTTAATAAAATAAGATTAAGATTTACGTTCGTAGCTAGATAGACTTCTATTTATATTTTAACTATACTAAAATAAGAATAAGACTTACGTTTATAGCTAAATAGACTTCTATTTAAATTTTAGCTACGCTATATATATAAGCTCTATTATTTTCTAATTAGTTTTATAAGTAAGTAATCGTTAATCTTTATTTACTTTTATAAGTTATTTAATCTTCTAAGCTAAAGCTTCTTTAAGTTTAAGCTCGTTTCTAAGATTTCTTATCCGCGGAGCTCTTAGCTTAACTAAGCTAGATAATAAGAATCTTAATAAAATCTAAGCGCCTTCGTTCGACCTTCGTTTATAATATCTAAATATCTATATTATATATTATATATAATTGTAACGACGGGGCCTCTACTACTAGGCTTCGGAGTTACCTAGTAGGTTCGGGTTTGTCGAAGGGTTTACCTTAAAGACGAGGAAAGGAGAGTAATAACGGAATAAGAAGTTACGTAATATAGGAGTTCGATAGACCTTATTACCTCTAAGTTAATATAGTATTAAATTAGAACTTTAAATTAACTACGAGGGTCTAAATACTATCTAACGAGCGTATTTATATACTATAGTAAAGCTATAATAATCTAGATCTAGATATAGTAGATTTATTAAGAGTAGATATACGGTACTTAGATTTATAGAGATCTAAAGTAGGCCGTACGTAATACGTAGCGCTTAGGTTCGTTTTCCGATTCCCGACTTCCTTAATCGTACGAGCGGCTAGTATTATCGTCCCGCCGCGCTCCTTCTTATCGACTTCCTACTCTCTACCCGTATAGGTTTATATCTTTTATAGCTATAACGCCCGTATATTCTAGAATTTGTAATACTATCCCCCTCGTTAGAGATCTTCGGCTCGAAGATTCTTCCTTTCTATCTATATCTCGTTTCCGTTCTCCTTATCTTTCTTTCTCGTAAGTCCCTTCTTACTATACCTCCTAAGCGTAAGCGCTCCGCCTAGCGTACTAAATATTTAGTTTTAGGCGACGAGATTAATCGTAACGGTTTCCTAATATCTTTTTCTTATTCTTCCTATCTTCTAGCTAACGCTAGTAAGGCCGACTCCGATTCTTCCTTCGTAGTATATAAGATAGATAGGGTGTATTCTCGTTACGGTAAGTACGCTCGCCGGGGTAAGTCCGCTTATAACGCTAGTAGTTTAGATAATTCTAACTATAAGTTCTTTTTATCTTTCTTTTTCTCGTTATTCCTAATTTTTATTCGTAGTTCTCCGAGTTCGCTAAGCCTTACTAAAGGTCGAGCGGGACAAATAGAGGGCTCGTTAAGAGTTACGTACCTCTATAGCTCGCTTAGATCGCGTTAAAAAGTAGAGGGAGTTACTTCGTTATCGGGCTTATTTAATAATTTCCCGAAAGGTTTAAACGGTCGAGGAGTTAAAGAAGCTAGATCGCCTAGAGTCGGTTCGTAAGGCTAGGAATCCTACTAACCCTAAAAATACTAAGGAGTCGCGAGTAGTAAAGCGTATACGTAGCGACGCCTTAGCTAACGCTATAGGTCTATCCGTTCTATTAGGTCGCCTAGCGTTAGTTCTACTACTACGCCGCCTAAGAGCTCCGAGCCGGTTAATTAGGCGCGGTAGTCTTCGTTTTCTAATTTCGATTTTAGGTCCTTTATACTTAACGAGTCGGCGGTATTAGTCGATCCGAGTTTCGACGATAGAACTTATTAATAAGTTGTCTATATTCGTCGTAATTTTCTAGCGGTTTCTAGGTATCGTTCTATTCTCCTTTCTATTTAAGAAGGTACCGGAATTAACCGTCGATATAGCCGCTATCGAGGACTTTCTCTACTTTCTAATCTCGGTTTTCGTCGGCGTCTAGATTTTCTAGAAGTATCTCTTTCGTATAGATTACGGTTTTAGCGTTCTTTAGTGCTGATTCTAGGAGGAATACGTAAAAAACGGGGTATATCCGTATCGTTTCTAGTAATTTAAGGCGGAAATTAACTTTTCCGATTTTTTCTTCGATCTTAAATAGTCCTATTTTCTTAAAATCTAGCTTATTATTTAGCCGCCTTATTCTAATATTTTTTCTAAGAAGGTAGACTTTATCCCCCTTCTTTAGCTACGGTGTCTTCTAGTACCGCTTATCGTAGTACTTATCTATTCGTAGAGCTACGAATTCTAGGTCTAAGTATAGTTATTTATAGAGTATCTTTAACTAGTCGGCTTTAAGGATTTCTTTTTAGGCTAGTAATTCGCTCGGTATCGGTTCTTTATAGGCTAATAGCTTATAACCGTAATTAGCGTAGAACGATAATTCTTATATTACCGACGCTTTAGAGCTATTATACGCGAACTAGGCTAAGGATAGTAGTTCTATTTAGTTATCTTATATATAGTTAAGATAATAGCGTAGGTATTATTCTAGCGTCTAGTTAGTCCGTTTTATTTATCCGTCTATCTACGGGTATACCGTAGTTAAGAGCTTATACTTTACTTCGAGTTATTTAGTAAGAGTCTACTAGAATTATAATATAAATAGTTTATCTTTATCTAATACGAGTTCTTCTAGTAATCCGTAATTGCCGAGAATAGTTCTTAGGAACGTATATACGAGATCTTCCGCGTTTACCCTCTTTAGGTAGGGTAAGTAGTACGCGTATTTCGTTATTCTATCTACGATAACTAGTACTAAATCGTACTTAACTCTAGTAAGTAGTTCTTCTAACTTAGGTAGGTCCGTAATAAAATCTAGTAAGATAGATTACTAAGGGCGCTTAGATACCGGTAGTAGCTAGAGTAGCCCGTAGGGTACGTATCTCGCCGCTTTACTTCGAATATAAAGGTCGTATTACGTAACTATCCGTTAGACTATCCTTCTAAGCCCTAGAAAGTAGTAATTTCTCGTAATCCTCTCGATCGTCTTCTCGGTTTCTTAATAACTATATACTAGGGCCTCGTATATATTCTTTACGAGTTCCTCCCGTAGTTTTACCGGGACGTAGATTAATCCTAAAAATAGGATTGTTCCTTCTACGTCTCTAGTTACTCGGGGGTCGTTTTCTAAATTTTTAATTTCTTATACTATAGCGTCTTCCGCGTAGGCTTCTTAGATTTTACGATTCTATTCGTAGCTTTCTAGGCGTATCGCTAAGGCTACTAGCCTAGCCGAAGTAAGCGACCTCTTAGGTTTCTCTTTTCTTCTATATATAGCGGAGATCTAGCGTTTATCGGGTATAAGAGATTCGTCTTCCTATTCTACTAGTATCGCCGGTTATAGTTCTAGCCTTTCTTCCGTATAGTCGGCTCTTCTACTTAGCGCGTCTACGCGAGCGTTTTCTAATCCCTTCCGGTAGATAATCTTTATATCGTAGAATACTAGCTCTTTAGCCTATCTAACCTGCCTTCGATTTAGCTCTTTTATAGTAGTAAAGTATAAAAGGTTCTTATAGTCGTAGTAGACTATAATCTAGTACTTAGCTTCTTTAAGATAATATCTTTATTCTTTAAAGGCCGTAACGATAGCTAGAAGTTCTTTATTATAGACGTCGTAGTTCCTTTCTAGTCCTATTATTTTTCGGGAGTAATACGTAATAGAGTATAGTCTATCTTACTCGTCTAGCTAGCTTAAGACCGCTCCGATAGCGTAGTCCGATACGTTGGTTTCTACCGTTATAGGTAGGTCGGAGTAGAATAGCTCTAAGACCGGTACTTCTATAAATATTCGTTTTAATAAGTCGAAAGTATTCTACTATCTTTCTTTCTATACGAATCTATATTCTTTTTTAGTTAAATCTATAAGCGGAGCTAATATCTTTATATAGTTTAGAATAAACTTCCGGTAAAAGTTAGTAAAGCTAAGAAAGGATTATACTTCTTTAATAGTTTTCGGTATAGGCTATTCTCTTATCGCGTCTAGTTTCTTCTCGTCTATACTAATATATTCTAGAGTAATAATAAATCTAAGGTACTTAGTTTTCTATATATACTATTCGCTCTTATCGGGGGCTATCCGAAGGTTCCGTTTCTCTAGTACCTATAGGACTTTATATACGTGCTTAGTATATTCTTCGAGCGTTTCCGAGTATATTAGGATATCGTCTAGGTAGGCTAGTGCGAATACGTCTAAATATAGTCGTAGTATATTATTAACTAGGCTTTAGAACGTAGCCGGTATATTAGTAAGTCCGAATAGTATTACCGTATACTCGTAATATCCGAATCTTATTCGGAAAGTCGTTTTCTATTCTTCGCCTTCTTTTATCCGGACGAGGTAATAACCTTCTCTAAGGTCTAGCTTAGTAAAGTATTTAGCTTTTCTTAGTCTATTCTATAATTTATCGATACGTAGTAACGGGTATCGGTTTTTTACCGTAATATCGTTTAATTACCTATAGTCGATATAGAGGCGGAGCTTACTATTTTTCTTAGATACGAATAGAATAGAGTATCTAGCTAGTAACGTAGAGGGTCGGATATATCCTCTTTTTAGGTTCGCTTCTAGATACTTCCTAAGTGCTTCGGCCTTATTCTCCGAGAGAGAATAGATAGGCTTAAACGTAGGCTACGTTCCTAGTAATAGAGGTATTTTATAGTCCTATAGCTTATACTTAGGTAATAATTCTTTACCTCTTTCTTAAAATAATTCGGCGTATTTCTAGAATTCCGAGAGTACTTTCTCTAGTCCCGTAGTATTTTCCGTTACGCGTATCTAGTTAAGGGTTCTACCTAGCGGGCTATACCTCTCGTAGATCTTCTTTAGATAGTCTCCTCTAAGTAGCCGGGGGGTATTAACTTCTAGGGTCCGTTTTCTAATCTATACTATAATTCGGCATTCTTATTCTAAGCTAGGCTTAATATAGACGATATAAGCTTACTCTCCTCGTTTTTTTATACGTAGTAGGGTATTAAGGGATATCCTCTTAGCCTCTATTAAGTATTCTCTAGATAGCTCTAGCTCGTAGCTCTTTTAGCTCTAGTTCTCTAGCTCTAGCTCTCGGCTCTAGCTTCCTAGCTCTAGCTCCTAGCTCTAGCTCTTTAGTTTTTTTTTTTACCTTAAGATTCGCGAGATATCGCTTATAGTTGTCTCTAGAGAACGTTATAGTTCCTATATTCTAGCTAATATACGGGTCGTAGGTTTTTAACTAGGATATCCTAAGGACAATATTATAGTTTAGGCTTATTATTACGTCTAGGTTAATTTGTTCTTTATAATCTCCGAGGGTTATTCGTACTTAACCGGTCTCGATTCTTACCTAACCCTTACTATATTCTATCGATAATCTATCGAACGTTCTAAGTTCGTAGGGCCGTTTCTTAGATTAGAATAGTAAGTCGTTCTTCCTAAGGAATTTAGGATCTACGAAATTTTCTTACGTACTACTATCGATTATTACTAGCGTAGTAGTTCCTTCGATTATAACTAGTACTTCTAGTAGTATTTTAAGTTCTTTCTATTTACGAGATATTCCGTTTAATATTAAGTATATAACTTAGTTAAGGGATCTTCGTATTAGCTCCTTCTAGGGTCCCTAGCTAGGGGAGCCGTCTAGTTTTTTAATATCTCGTAGCGTATATACTCGTTCTATTCCTTAACTAGAATCGGAGTATCCTTCTACTAAGTCTATCGTCCCCGCTTAATTTTACGCCTCTAGTAGATTTATCCGTTACGTACCTAGTACTAAAAGGTTAGTTTACCGTATTTTTTATTAGGTATCTACTATAGGGTGCCGCGGCTTCGCGTAGCTATACCGTAACGGTAGAGGGTATAGGCTATATCGCGTAGAGACGTAAGGTCTCATTACTACTATATTCCCCGGGCTTCTTCTTTAAGCTAGAATACTACCTTATCGGCCGTTTTTATTAGCAATTTCTTCTAGGGGTACTATACGTCGTTCTCGAAAAACCGTAAGCTAAGTTTTCCGTTCTTTATCTAGTACTATTACGGTAGTAGATCTATTCTCGATCCGGAGGTCTAGTAGATCGTAGGAATATAACTAGATTTAATATTTCTTATATCTCCGTACTAGTTTAGGTGTTCGGTAATCCGGTTAAGTATAGCCTAGTTCTACTATTACTCGATAGTTCCTACCTCGCTAGATTCCGGTATACTATCGTATAGTTCTCTAGTTTCGCTATTTACGAGGTCTTCGTCGGCCGGGAAGTGCCTTTCGATATCTTTCTCCGTAGTCTCTTCTAATTTTCGGAGTATTATATTAAGTCGTCGTAGCTTACTAGAATATTACTCCGTAGCGTTCTTATCGCTCTAGTAGATAGTATAATCGTCGTCGTAGTACGCTATCTAGCTTAGAGCTATATAGTCTACTATTTTTATAGTAGCGATTTCTCGTAGCGCCTTCTATCCTTAGATAGCTACTACTACTTCCCGTAACTCTTTCTTTAAGTATTTATATTCTACGCTCTATTTATCTCTATATCGGATATATAGTTCTTTCTTATAGAGCTCTTTTTCTTTCTTACTCTATTCTCTTTTTTTACCCTTATTATTGCCGTTCTTTTTATTCTTATCTTTATCTTATCGTACTATATTATCTATTTCTATAGCGTCGCCTCCTTCTTATATATAATAAGGCTTAGTTTACCTTAAGGTATTAGCGTTATACTCCTTCTTATCGAACTACCTCTCTATACGACGCTTGTCTATAAGTAGGGCTAGCTTAATTATATCGTTAAGGGTTTCTAGTTCCTTATAGTACGTTATAGCTTTCTTAATCTTATTCTTTAGCCCTTAGTAGTAGAAGGTACGTAGCGTAAGGTCGGAGTGCCCGTCTATAAGATATGCCGCGTCTTAGAATTTAGCTATATAGTCTTATACCGTTCCTTTCTATTTTAGACTTATAAGGGTCCTTATAGCTAGGCGATTCTCGTCTACGCCGCTAAAGGCTATCTTAAGCTACTTCGTAAAGTTTTAGTAGTCGCTAAAGATTATTAAGGTTATTTCGGACTATAAGTATATAGGTTTCTCCTAGTACTCGCGCTTAAAAGGTCGGAACTATTATTCCGTCGATTCTCTAAGGTAGGTACTAGCGTATAGGACTTATTCGGCAGGGCCGGCGAAGTTACCGTATATAAAGTATATATAGTTATTTAGCTATATAATAAAGGCTTAGGTCTTTTTTCGGTCTTCGTAGTATAAGTCTAGTTTCGGGACCTTAACCTTAGTAGCCGGTAGTAGAGCTAGTACCTAGGTAAGCTAGATACGTAGGATTACGTTTTTATTTCGAAGTTCTAGAATTATATTAAGTAGCTCCTCGTTAGTCGGTATATTAGGGTATTAGTTTCCTACTACCGTACTATATTACGGCGGTTACTATAAGCCTAGGGTATTCTACGCCTCTTATACGTACTTACTACTAGATACGTCCGCTATAATAGCTAATGCTATTAGTACTTCTTAGGGTAAGGAAATACTTTCTATTTTTCTAATTAAATTACTTCCTTTTCTATAAGGATAGTAGTTAAAGTATAACGACGGGGCCTCTACTATTAGGCTTCGGAGTTATCTAGTAGGTTCGGGTTTATTAAAGGGTTTACCTTAAAGACGAGGAAAGAGGAGTAATAACGGAATAAGAAGTTACGTAATATAGGAGTTCGATAGGCCTTATTACCTCTAAGTTAATATAGTATTAAATTAGAACTTTAAATTAACTACGAGGGTCTAAATACTATCTAACGAGCGTGTCTATATACTATAGTAAAGCTATAATAATCTAGATCTAGATATAGTAGATTTATTAAGAGTAGATATACGGTACTTAGATTTATAGAGATCTAAAGTAGGCCGTACGTAATACGTAGCGCTTAGGTTCGTTTTCCGATTCCCGACTTCCTTAATCGTACGAGCGGCTAGTATTATCGTCCCGCCGCGCTTCTTCTTATCGACTTCTTACTTCCTATCTATGCGGGTTTATACCTTTTATAGCTATAACGCCCGTATATTCTAGGGTTCGTAATAATAATCTACTTTAGATCTCTATAGATCTAAATACTACTAATCTACCTCTAATAAATCTATTATACTTAGATCTAGATTATTATAGCTCTTTTATAGTATATAGATACGCTCGCTAGATAGTACTTTTAACCCCTATAGTTAATTTAAAATTCTAATATAGACTTAAAGTTTAAATTAGAGATAATAAAGCCTACTAAACTTCTATATTATATAACTTCTTATTTTATTATTACTCTTCTTTCCTCGTCTTTAAGGTAAAATATTCGATAAATCTAAATCTACTAGGTAACTTCGAAGCCTAGTAGTAGAGGCCCTATCGTTATAATTTCTTATTTAAAATAGTTTATTTACTTTCTATTAACTACTAAAAATTACTTAATTACTAAAAGATAAGTAAGATATTCTAACTTTTATACTAGTAATCTATAAAGCTAACAGTTATATTATAAGTATTTTATATAGGTTAGACTACCTACTTTTTCTAAAACTATCTTTATAAATTATCTATCCGCCTACCCCTCGACCTACGTAACTATAATATCCTTCTTATCTAACTCCTAAGAGTATTAAGAGCGAAAGAGAAGATAGCGATAGTATAAAAGAGAGCCTACGCCGTGCTTCCTGCGCTAGAAATCGATCCTGCCTCCCCGGGAACTCCTATCCGGGTGGCGCTTATTATTAAGGGTGTCCTAAACCTGGTACTGGGGCTACCGATGATCTTCACGCTACACTATATAGCGCTGCGGCACCCGTTGCCGGACGGCAGCCCGGCACTAGAACGAATCTCCCCGGAAGCCGTCTTTATAGTATAAGTCTATGGGGTCGTGTTCCTCGGTATTAACTGCGCCCTTGCGCTAGCCTTTAGCAACGTCCCTAGCGCTGTCGAGAGGCGCCGCTTCTTTTACCTCTACGCCGCCAGCTTCGAGTGCTTGTCTATAATTGCTACCTTCTAGCAGGCGTGGGTTGTTGGACAGGAGAATATGGGCATAGACCCTGTGAAGTTGGTCGGCGGGTATGGCACCTCGTTCGCGGCGCTAGTAGCATGGCGGATTTACGCTCTTTAGTGGAAACCCGAGTGGTTTAGACGGTATCGCCTAAAGGAGGAGAAGTTTTATTAATTAAGAGGAAGGTTGGTTACGGCATAGCAAGAAGAACGGGGCGGGAAGTAAGAGGGAAAGAGTAATATAAAGAACAAGATATACGATATAACGTGGTTCACAAGTGAGCAGTCACCCCAAGCGAGCGGTCATCCCAACCAACCTCAGACAACTTTATACACAAATAGCACAACACCACAACAAGTTATAATAGTACATTAAATGCAGTACCTTACTTAGTATCTAATACTTCCTTTTAACAGGTACGAGAGTTATGCCCAGTCTTACCACAGCGCCCACAGCGGCGTTATAGCGTCGCGCCGCTCTCTACGCGCAACCTCTTCGCAGGCTTCTCACCCTTCTCCTGCCTACCAGCACCCTCTGCAGCAATTAATTCAGTGCCCTCATCCTTTATTAGGATCCCCTGATTCTATATACACTTGCGCTTCCGTAATTTCCGCTTGCTTGCCGCCTCATTTGCCTTCCGAAGACTCGCAATCTCATCGCGCATTAGCACCATCGAATGCACTATCATCTCAGCGCCCTTCGTGAGCCGATCGAGCGAATCAATAATGGGAGAGGGCGAGGAACCTTAGAGCCTCTGGATCCGATCGCGAATTAACGTTAATTGGGACCCAAACTCAAAAGCGTTTCTTAGTGTTTTAGATTCCCATAGGCTATCCTATAGTGCGGGTGGTAACGGCGTACGAAGCTGCACATCAAGCTTGGATAACACTGCCTCTGGGTAAAATAGGCCTAGCCCAGCGCCTTAAAAGCTTAAGCAGATGTTTTTCTTCGTTAATACCTGCTCAAAGGCCGCCTTAAACGCAGGGAGGAATTCCAGCTTAGTAATATGATTGATGCAGTTACGCGCCAAGCCACAGATCTAGTCCCGATACGCGCGCTTCAACGGCGAGAAGCAGCCCACATCAAGCGGCTACAGCAGGTGCGACGAGTGCGCAGGCATACACAGAGTAATAATATTACTCTCCTTGCAGATTTCCTAGAAATCGAGCGGGTTGTAGCTACTGTGGCCGTCGATAATTAGCAGCTAATGCGTGCCCACGGTACGCGTCCTCGTATGCGCGTCGAAGTGCTTCAGCCACGCGACTCCAAGCTCATCTATTGTCCAGCCGTTCTCGCTAACCCCGATAACTCAGTTACCAGATATAGCGTTGTTCTCGTACCAGCTAGAGATGTGGCTCTGGCCAGCGAAGTTGATGAAGGGTAGAATCGCCCACCCAGCAGCGTTGATACGCTGGATCACCGTCATCCACTCGCGATTGTCTAGCTGGACAACCTTCCGCTTGCCACGCCTCTCTAAACCTATAACAACAAGCTGCGACGAGATAACGCCCATCATAAAGCCAGTCTCGTCAAAGTTATATCTTTGTTTAGGATGCCATACTTCGCCTTTATGGACTGTACAAGCTTGAACCAGTCGCCAATTACTCGCGGGTCTTCGTTCACGGCTCGCTGGCGATCGTACGAGCGGCTCCACTAAGTTCTAGGCTCAGGCGTGTGGTTGATGAAGTTGTCTAGCTAGTTCTTGCCAACCTGCTTGTCACCACACTCCTGAAGCAGTTTATTGGCCATATCTCGCACGGCACCCTTCGTGGGCAGAAACCCTCTCGAATCTAGGTCAAGTGTGTGTTGGACAATTGCTAGTCCTTCGTACTCAGTGAGCTTCTTTTGAATTAGGCTCACAATCGCGTCGTGCAGCGGTCCCGTCGCGTCGTCGGCGCAATGTAGTTCGGGAGATGTCGTATGCGGTTGCAGCGCGATTTTCGCTTTGAATTTGGTTGCAGTTAATAGCTTGTATAGCAAGAAGAATGCTGCCTTCGTTGTAAGTTAATTGCACGTTGTGTTGTTGTTGCATCGCGAAAAAGGTAGGATGCGTCGTCTGAAGTTGGTTGGGATGACCGCTCGCTTGAGGTGACCGCTCGCTTGTGAACCACGTTAGTCGAAAACGTCATATCTCCAATGTCTAGTTGATAGATTTGTATACATTCACCAAGAAGGAAGCGGAATATGTCGAAGAGCCTGAGGTTTAGTTTGGGATTTTACTACGCAGTGGTTGTTGCGATATCGCGCTGCAAATTGTGTGATTATTGGTGAGAAACGAGGTGTCCGGATGACTGGTGTGTCCGGATGAGTGGTAAAAACACGTTTTGCCTTAGGTGCCAGAAAGAAAGTAACATCCTCCGCCAACCTGCCGCGCGAAAACCCTAAGCGGTGCCAAACCAACTCTCGCTCCTCAAATCACCCTCTTCCTATACATAAGCTGCGCAGTCGGATCCGCAAGAAATTCCGCTCCGATAAGCATCGGCTTCGGCTTCTCCGCTCCCTCCGGCAGCTTCCAGTCGTAGCGGATGAGCAAGGCACACAGGAGCAGCTTGATCTCATTGTTGGCGAAGAAGCGGCCCGGGCAGGCGTACGTGCCGTGCCCGAAGCCGGCGGCCACGGGTGACGTCGAGACAAACTGGTGCGCGTTCTCCTTGCCCGGCTCCGCGCGCGCGCGGAGCGCCCGGTACGGGTCGAAGCGCTCCGGCTCCGGATATACGGAACCGTCGACGCGCGCGTCGTTGTAGAGCGCCAGGTAGCTGCCCTTGGGCAGGAAGGTGCCATCCGAGAGTGTCAGGTCCTCTGTTGTTATGCGCTTTGAGCTCGCTAGTGTGGAGGAGAGGGGTTCAGCATGGGGGCTTCGGGGGGAAATAGAGCGGTGAACTCACTAAGGGTCGCCGGCTTCATCCGCTGCACCTCCTTCATGAGGCTATCCATGAAGCGGAGGTCGGAGAGCTTTGTGGTGGGGCTCAGCACGCCGCCGGTGGCGGCCAGCACATCGTCGATTTCCTTACGCAGCGGCTCGAAGTACTCCGGATAGCAGCAGAGGTCGAATAGAGTCTGCATGACCATATCCGTCGTGGTGTGCATCGCCGCCGCCGTCAGCCCCAACTCGCTAACGACGAAATCAATCTTGTCCGCCGGATACCCCTTCTTCTTCGCCATATCCAGAAGCATGTCGACCACGTTCTTCGCCGGCCTCTTGTCTCCCACCGCCTGCCGCCGCTCCCAGTCCACCCGCATCTTCGCAATCTCCGGCGTCAGCACCGCACGCGCTCGCCTCAGCGTCGCCCGCAGCTTCCGGCACTGCGGCAGGAACCAGTGCACGAACGGCCGCAGCCGCTCCGGCCAAAAGCGCAGCGTGCGCGTGCCCTCGAACAGGTCCGATGTGTACTCGGCCGCGACATCCAGCCAGCGCGCGTCGCGACACAACGGCAGCCCAAGGAAGACGCGCGACGAGATGCGCGCCACCATCTGGTAGCAAGGGTGCAACATGACAGTGGTCATCCACTCGGTCGGCTGGCCCAAGATCGTCTCGGTTGCATCGTGGACCTCCTCCAGGAGCCCTTCGTTAAGGTACCCTGTTGGGCTTGAGTTAGAGAAAATAGATAAGAAAGGAAAACTGTGTGAGGTCAGGAGAAAACGCGCTACGCACCCAGTCCGGATTTGAGATTTGTCTTGACCACATCGAGCAGCAGCTGGCTTTGTGTCACCACACGCAGGCCGTCGAAGCCTGGGAGGTCGATCATGAAGAACTTGCGGGGCGCATCGTGGGCGTTAAAGCGCCGGTCTGACCTAGTCTCATCGCCATACCGGGACGACGGCAGTATAATTTGGGGGCCGGCTTCGCTGTAGATTTGGAATGCTCTGCGGTGGAACTGGAACGTTTTTTTTTTTTTTCAGCCAAACGAGTCTCGTTGGCACAGCACATGTTCTCTTCTGGGTTTGGGTGTCGGGTTGTGGCGGTGCAGGAGAGGGAGGAGTAATAATACCTTCTGGATGCCCCTCTCGAGGACGAAGATGCCGTCTTCTGCATACGCCTTCTCGGCCTCGCTGGGGGAGACACCATCCTTCGGACCGAGAGCTAGTTCGCAGCCTTTAAAAGGCGTTTCTGTACTGAACCAGAAGCCAACCGCGATTCCTGCGATCGCCGTGAAGATGGCTGACGCAACGTAGATAGAAATTGGGTAGGGGGAGAGGGGAGTGGTAGTCTCCATGATGGCTGCTTACAAGCGGCTTGAGATGTGGTTGCTGAACCTGAACGGTAGAGAAAGTGGTGAACCCACCGATCTATATCGTTGCTCCTCTCTTGTCAGAGTGTGTCGGAACCATACGGTGTCCTTGGCTGTGACGACGGGCGATGCTCATCCGGCGTGGCAGAACGAGGCGGTTGGACGGATAAGAAGCATCCCCGAAGTTCCGAGTGGGTCTTGCAGTGTTGAGTGACTCGACATATGAGCCCATTCCCGGAGCCCATGATAATTGAGGCGTCCAGACGTCACAAAAACATGCAAGTCTATCTGCAAACGTAAAAACAAATATAAGTCTAATTATTGCTTCAGGACGATGCATCTCGCGCTCGGCTCCTTCTCTTGACGCCTACCGATGCCGTACAACATAAGGCGGGCCTTGCCCTTGAAAGGAAGGATCTACAGCCGGTTGTGGCGCACGGGTGCGGCTGTCAGGGGCAGGGTTGCCGATGCACGCTTATTGTAGGTATACTACCAACTCCCCTGTCAGCGAGCTCAGCTGCCGTGATCAGTGCTCTGCTTGGAGTCTCACTTACAATAGCACCAGCTGGGCCGAGGCCGAGGACGAGTGAGCCAGGTGATCAAACGGCGAAAGGCGCTGCTTCGTACTCGGGCCGGATGCAATACGCCGTGGCTGGGCAACGATACTGGCCGGAGTTGAGCTCTGGGCAGGCCAGAGTATGACGCGATCGCTTATCCGAATTGGATCGTTGGGACCCACCGCGCGCAGCTCCGCATTCTCAAAAATACAGCCTTGTTCCCACCTCCCTCGTCCCTTCTTCCTCTTCTCATTTCCATCTCGCCAGTCATCAGCGCGTTTCATGCATCACGCGCTTCACATTGCTTCCACTTCCGCGCTCGGTTACAAACTCGCACTCACCTAAGGAACAGCTACCTAAAGCGTTCTCGGTGCCTTACATGACGAACTTATCGGACTAATTGTGCTCTATTTCCATTGGTCGTTGTTCTATCAAAGCTCGACTTTTGATTTGCCTGGTTGATTGCGAAAGCGACAGATACGATCGAGGTTCTACTTGTCGATCGTCTTCCGTAGAGCATCGGCTCCAGCTGCAGCCGTCTATCTTCCGATTTTCTCCACTCTACGTCTTCATAGAGATTCACTACCATGTATGGCAGATAGTATAGAAGAACAGAGCAGCCGGCATTTGGCGACAGCATCTTGAACGGACCAAAAGTGAAGGTGAGTTGAAGTATTCGGCCGTTGTAATTCCCGTGGTAGGGATATCTGTAACAACGTTTTAACTCAGCAGTTTCGGTCTGGTTTTTGTCTGGCTTGTTTATAGGAATCTAAAATCGGCATTTCGCGCCGAGCTCGGAGAATAACTAAGGAATGAATATGCTATATCTGGTGAAGTTCTCATACTAGATGTCTAGAACTATCATTCCATCCTTTTGCGATACATGACCATCTCCGGGAGGTAGTCGGCGTTCCAGTCAAAGCCTATATGACAGGCTTCGCCCTCACAAGTAGTAGCACCTTATCCCAAAGTATCCAAACTTTCTGGTCCGTCCAGTTCTCGCTTTCGGGAGAGAGTTTAAGGTCGAAGTGACAGAGGACCTTGGCAAGGATTATGCGCATCTCATGGTAGGCAAGATTGAATTTATCAGTAGAGGGCTGTAAAAGAGTTCCCGGAGAAACTTACTTCTTTCCCAGACAGGAACGAGGACCAAGCAGCGTGGTCAACAAACAATCAAGTACATGCCTGTTTGCTTCCGAAAAGGGTAATCGGCATGGTGTTGAGTAATCTGCTGGGGAAGGGGCGGGACTAGTATACAAAATTAGCAGAATATCTCCTCATCTCCCAGCCGTTGTTCCGGCTTGGAGAGGCGCATGAAGAAACGCGTATGAATAATATGTATATTGCTATCGTCGTCCGAAAGAGGAAATGCTCATGGTGTTTCTATAGCCACACCGCCGTCCTACCTAACGTCATTCCTGCCGTGATCATTGCTGCCGAAGCCCTGTATATTGATAAAGCCTGCGCGTAGCCAATGAAGAGCCAGAGCGACTATATAGGCGGCCGTCTCGTCACTTCGCTTATAGTAGGTGTTAACCTTCTTCTAAGCTATATTAACGTACGCCTTAAGATAAGTATTCGGCTAAATACTTAGCTGCTGTTTCTTATCCTCTAGGTACGTTATAATCGTCTTAAGGTAGACGAGCGACTTCTAGAGTAAGCTGTATAAGTCTAGCGTCCTCTAGACGTTTAGTAGCCTCTTTAAACGGCTTAAGAATATTCTTTAGCTCTATAATCTCGTTCTAATCTTTATTTAAAAGCCTATTCTCTATAACGTTATAAGCGGCGTTATTATAAGCGACTCTACTTACTTTAACGTAGTATATATTTGTTACGGCACAGTCGCCCAGAAAGGCGGATAACGAAACCCTACGACTACTCACCGCCCACGTGACCAACTCGGGGCCTAACTCGGCAGAATACCTACCGACACTGATGCACCAGACCACCGCACACTCGCTCAGCAAAGCTCGGACCACCGATCAGTACTGATCAGTGGGTTAACATTACAGATCACTACTGATCGTACCGATCACTCCATGTATATAGACCACACTCATTTATCGTAGTTAGGACCCTCGTGGTCAACTTGTCAATTGATTCCTACCCTACTATTGTACGAACCTCCCCTGCCTACCACTGTATTGGCCCCTAGAAAGCCCAAGCTGCCTGACGACGCGCCTCGACTCCCCCAGAAAGAGTCCCGGCGTAACACTTTGACCACCTTTCTTAGGCACCGGAGGTAACCCCACCCTGAAAACTACTAACCATGACATCCTGGACCGAAATCAGGAACAACCTTCCGACGGAGGAGGAACAGCTTCAGTCAATCCGTCCCTTGATCCCTGGAAACCCAGCTCTTAACATGAGGCTGCTCATTTCGGAAGCATATTCCTCGGGCATAGCCTCCTTGAGTCGAGCAATCAACGGACCCAGAGTACCAGAGAACGCCAGTGAGGACTGCGGCCAAGTCCTTCTGGAGTACTTCATTCGAGGACAAGCCTTTACTGTCAACCGTACTATGCGGCCCTCCACCCCAGCCACCCCGCGACATCAGAATCGACCCCCACAACACCAAACTAAAGATCAAGACCCCCGACACCTACGATGGGGATCGGCGTAAGCTCAACGACTTCCTGGCCCAACTAGAAATTACTTCGAATTCTACAAAGCATCATTCAAGGACGATGAGGAAAGGGTCCGCTTTGCAGGAACCTACCTCCGAGGTAACGCAGCACGGTGGTTCGAACCCTATCGAAAGGATTTCCGCTCGGCCATCCCACGTACGGAAACCAGTAGCCTGTTCGCCAACTACAATCGCTTCGCCGACGCAATCAGACAAGCCTTTGGTAGCAAGAACGAGGAGCAGGAGGCCGCCCTTCGAATTCAGGACCTCCGACAAACCCGATCAGTCTCGGAATATGTCACGGAATTCCGCATGCTCGCCTCCTACCTCAATTGGAACGACCAATCCCTCAAATACATCTTCTACAAGGGCCTAAAGCACAATGTGAAGGGAATTCGCCCGCACCGGATTACCCAAGGACCTTAGCGAGACCATCGACACGGCCATCCGAGTCGACCAACAACTGTTCAATTTCAGACAAGAGACAGGCCAAACCCGATACTCGGCCAACACCGCGCAACCTCGAAACAACCTACCCCGGGGACCCCGGACTTAGATGCCAACCAACGACGAAACCTCGGCTGGCGCCGGAGGAAGAACAGCGACGGCGTGAAAAGGTCTTTGCTTCCACTGTGGAAAGCACGGACATATCAGCAGAAACTGCCCAGACAAACGAACCAGCAACCAGCGAACCAACGACAAGAAAACCACCTCGGCTACTGAAGGACGACCGGAGACCCCAACCATGACACCATCCACTGGTCCACTTGTAGCATCGAAGCCTGCCCCATTCACCAGGAAGCTAAGAACATCAGCGGGTACCACCAAAAACTAGAAACGCCTACTGAACTGGGGCTACAGCAGGCGAGGCCCCCCACAGGACCATAGCAGCATCGACCGGAAAAACCACAGGACACCCACCAGAAAGCAAAGGAGACTCCGCAGAATACGGGAACCACTGGGTTGTCGTGACAAAAATCAATGGACGCCGAGCGCTCACCCTCATCGACTCCGCATCACAAGGGAACTACGTCTCAAACCGATTTGCAGAAAAAGCCAACCTAAAACCCAGAGAAAGGACCAACCATATCAGCTGAGAACTGTTGATGGATCCCCAGCTCCTTTGGAGATGGAAAGGTAATCATCGAAACCCCGAAACTGACCCTCGAATACAAAAACCACAGGAACGTATCTGTCTAGACGTTACCAAGATCCCCAAGTATGATGTCATTCTCGGCATCCCTTGGCAGAAGAAATGGAAAATACAATACGATTGGGACAATGGAGGAATTACCCTCAAGTCCAGAGAACGAAACCAAGAACCAGAATGGAAACCACGCACCATAGCCGAACCGATTACCCACGTAAGCCTAATTTCGAAAGCTGCGCTGGAAAGGACCCGAAAGAAGGGGCAAGCAATTGGAATGATGTGGTATCGCCCCACCACTACAAACAAAGAAAGAACCCGACAGATTAGTGCCACCAGAGAAAAACCAGACTACCCGACACCCGTGGGAGGAGATGACCCCACCAGGATACACGAACAGTACCTTGATGGCGTTCCTAAGGAATACCACCGGTTCAAGAAATTTTCAGAGAAAAGATCGAAGACGCACTACCGGAACACAGACCATGGGACCACGAGATCAACTTGAAACCAGGCACTGAACCCCGATTTGGACCCCTATATCCAATGTCGGAAAAGGAGTTACAAGCAATGAGGGAACACTTGGACTTACTACTGAAGAAGGGATACATCCGACCCTCTCAATCCTCAGCAGGATTCCCGTCCTCTTCGTACCAAAGCCCGGAGGCAAGTTACGCCTCTGTGTGGATTACCGATCCCTGAACGACATTACCATCAAAGACCGCTACCCTCTACCCCGCATCGATGAACTAAGGGATCGCCTCTCCGGGGCACGATTCTTCACCAAGTTAGACCTGCGGGATGGGTACCACCTTATCCGAATCAAGGAAGGACATGAATGGAAAACCGCATTCAGAACTCGATACGGTTTGTACGAGTACTTGGTAATGCCTTTCGGACTTACCAACGCCCCTGCCACATTCCAAGCCCTTGTCAACCACGTCCTACGAGAATATCTGGACCGATTCTGCACAGCCTACCTCGACGACATCCTGATCTACTCAGAAACCCTTGAAGAACACAAGGAACATGTATCCAAAGTCCTCCAGAAACTACTCGAATACAACCTCTCCGTCAAACCAGAAAAATGTACCTTCCATGCCCAAAGGGTAGAATTCCTAGGCTTTATCATCGAACCAGGAAAAATAGTCATGGACCCAAAAAAGGTGGAAGACATCCTGAAGTGGCCAGAACCAAGGAACGTCAAAGAAGTACAAGCCTTTTTAGGGTTTGCCAACTTCTACCGACGATTCATCAAACGATACTCGCATGTAGCCGAACCCCTAATCCGACTCACCCGAAAAAATACCCCTTTCACCTGGGAAGCACCCCAACAAGAGCGTTTGATCAACTCAAAGGGCCTTCGTAGAAGCGCCGGTACTCCTCATGTTCGATCCTGACAAGCCACTCTACCTCGAAACTGACGCATCCGACTATGCCATTGGCGCTACCCTCAGCCAGCCAGACGACGAGGGAAGATTACACCCTATCGCGTATTACTCTCGCAAAATGTCACCCGCCGAGCTCAATTACGAGATACACGACAAAGAACTGCTTGCGATCGTCACAGCGTTCAGGAATGGCGACACTACTGAGGGGAGCTAACTACGAAATCACGGTATACTCGGATCACAAGAACCTGGGATACTTCACAACCACCAAGGTGTTAAACAGAAGACAAGTACGATGGGCAGAACAACTCGCCCTTCTACTTCAAGATCCACTACCGCAAGGAAGTGAAAACGGCAAGGCCGACGCACTTAGCCGCAGAGCCGACCACGTGGAAGGAAAGCCAGAACTATCACCAGCAGTACTACGACAAAATGACGACGGCACGTTAGGCCCCAACCGCCCCGAATCATTGAAGAATCCGACGCACCCTGGGAAGAACGAATACTGGCACCCATCATAAGGCTAGGGAGCCCCATCGACGACGACGAACCTCCACGAAACCCAACACCAGAGCAGGAGCCGGAGGACGAAGAGGAACCGCAGGACGAGGAACCCATACCAACACTTGAAGAAACCACGGAAGAGGCAGTAAACGAGGAAGAAGATGACACCGCCACTTGGGAACAAATCATCCAAGGAAAATATAACAATGATCCGCTATCCCAAGAACTGCTTCAACGAATAGGCACCCCGAACATGACGACCCCGACCTAGTCCAAGACCATAGAGGCAACATACTATTCCGCGGAAAAATCTACGTACCCACACCTCTGCGCAAACGGCTGACAAAGGAATACCACGAGTCCGCAGTTCACGGACACCCAGGAATGACAAGAACCTTGGAACGGCTTGCAAGACACTTCTACTTTCCCGAATGAGGAAAGTAGTAGAAAAGTCATCCAGGAATGTGACGAATGCGCAAAAAACAAGGTGGCACGACATGCACCATACGGACAACTACAGCTCATCACAACACCAACAAACCCTGGGAATCGGTCACAATGGATTTTATCACCGACCTGCCAAATTCAGTAGACCCTGTGACTAAAGCGCGACACAACGCCATCCTGGTCATTGTCGACCGTTTGACAAAATGGGCAAACTTCATCCCCACAACAAAAAATCGGAGCAGAAGGCTGCGCCTACCTCTTCCTCAGATATGTCTTCGCCCACCACGGGATGCCCAAGGAACTAATCACGGACCGAGACCCACGATTCAGAGCTAAGTTCTGGCAAACCTTGGTCCACAAGTTAGGAACTAAACACAAGATGTCAACAACGGCACACCGCAAACCGATGGACAAACGGAACGAACCAACCAAACGCTAGAACAGTACCTAAGATTCTACCTGAATTACAGGCAAAACAACTGGGTCGAACTCCTACCATTAGCCCAATACGCGTACAACAGCACATCAACGGAAGCCACACAAACCACGCCCTTCTACGCCAACTACGGATTCGACCCTACTGCCTTCGGAGAACCCCAGATCTGCGAAGTACTCGCCCAAAAAGCTATGCTCAGAGCAGACCAGCTACGTGAACTACACCAGGAACTGGCCCGAGACATCAAATTCACCGCATACCGAATGGCCATGTACCATGACAGACGGCGCCAGGCGTCGCCGCCCCTGAAGGAGGGGGATAAAGTCTGGCTCCTCAGAAAAAACATCAAAACAACACGATCGAACGACAAATTGGACCACAAGAAAATCGGACCCTACCAAATTGAGAAAAAACTTTCACCTGTTTCCTTTAAACTCAGATTGCCAGAACAAGTGGGTATACACCCAGTTTTCCACATCTCTTTACTTGAACCCGCACACAGCAACGCCGAACCTGACCCAGAACTTGAAATACACCCCGATGACGCCGACAAAGAATGGGACGTAGAAAATCTTGGATGGAGACTGGATCGACGGTCAATTTAAGTACCTCATCAAATGGGAAGGAGCGGATTCCGCCGGGAACCCGTGGGAACCTCATGGGAACCAATCTCTTACCTTAACTGCGAGGAACTCATCCATGAATACCACCGACGAAACCCTGACCGCCCAAACCCAGAGCATCCTCCCACGACAAACCCCGGAGGAGGCGTCAAGGACACCTGAAACTGGTCCACCGGTGCCTCTCGAGGAACCAGCCCGTCGGAACCCGCCACGTCACCACCGCCTGAACCAGATAACAAGGACCCTGAGCCGCCCGCGCCTCCTGCGCCTCCTCAGCCTCAATGGCCGCCAACTCCCGCTCAAACAACTCCTGACTCCGGGAATCCAGGAAGGAAAGTGTCCGCAACAGGCGGATCACCTTGGACCGAGTGGCGGTACGACGAACCAAACGTTGAGCCTCCTCTTGCAACCGCTGAATCTCGGCCTCATCCCTTTCGATCTCGCGCTGGGTCTGCTCAATCTGAGCCCGCACCCGGTCCCGTTGTTGATCCACACGACGAAACTCAATAGGGAAGCCATGTCAGAAGGAAAGGAACAAAGGTGGCCTCGCTTGGCACACTCGTAACACCTCTTGGAATCCGGCGACACAAGACAACGAAGACGAGGTCTCTCCACACAAAGGAACAACGTCTGGGAGCGTCAGTACCGTTACGAAGGATACGGGCGAGAAGCGCGCGTCGACGAGCGGAACTGGACATGACGGCAGAGAAATAATCTCAAGGGAACTAAGGAGGGAGCTCAACTACCTTTATACTCGACCTTCGGGCCGAAGGTTGCCTAGAGGGGGGATAGTGTTACGGCACAGTCGCCCAGAAAGGCGGATAACGAAACCCTACGACTACTCACCGCCCACGTGACCAACTCGGGGCCTAACTCGGCAGAATACCTACCGACACTGATGCACCAGACCACCGCACACTCGCTCAGCAAAGCTCGGACCACCGATCAGTACTGATCAGTGGGTTAACATTACAGATCACTACTGATCGTACCGATCACTCCATGTATATAGACCACACTCATTTATCGTAGTTAGGACCCTCGTGGTCAACTTGTCAATTGATTCCTACCCTACTATTGTACGAACCTCCCCTGCCTACCACTGTATTGGCCCCTAGAAAGCCCAAGCTGCCTGACGACGCGCCTCGACTCCCCCAGAAAGAGTCCCGGCGTAACAATATTAATAGCTAGGCGGAGCTTCTTATATACTAGTAGACGTATTAGAAAGTCGTTTTAGAGATATACTATAAGATTTATATAAGAATCTCCTTACTAACTTACACTTTATTATATATTAGATTCTAATATACGTTTCTATTACTTATTAATTTAAATACGACTTTATTATATATTATAATAATATATTAAATATTATTAAAAATATTATTTTAAAGGCTAAAAGAGTATATAACTATAATAATATTATATAATTTATATATAGACTTTATTTTATACTACGTTTAAAGTTTCTATATTTTTATTATTATTTTAGAAGTAAAAGATTATTATAAATACTTAATATATAACTTAAGTTTAATAAATAGAATAGATAAGATAATTATAATATTATAATAATATTAAGTATAAAACTTCTCTATTTTATTATCTAGTATTTAAATAATATTATTAATAGTATTTTTACTAATATTATATATAGCTATTATTATCTTTAAATTATAAATATAATTAGCCTAATATATATAATATATTTTAATATTAATAGCTAGTAGACTTTAATTAAGTTATTTTAGTATTAAGTTATTAATAATTATTAATAAATTTTAAAATATAAAGGCTTTATAATTATATTATAGCGTAGCCTTTATAAAATAAAAAGAATAAGATAATAATCTACTAAAAATAGTATTACGAACCCTAGAATATACGGGCTTTATAGCTATAAGGGCCGTAAGCCCGTACGGGAAAAAGGGCCGTAAGGCCCCGAGAACCCTATATATAGTAGAGCCACACTCCTTAGTCCCGTACGGGAAGACTAGGAATACGAGATAACGGCGCGTATAGAAATACTAGTAGGTAATAACTACCGCCCGTACGAGAAGAACGCCTACGCGCGTAGTAACTAGGAAGGAGGTACGGTCTAATAGAGGACTCGTAGAGAATAGAAGGACTAAGCGAGTAGAAAGCGGAAAGACGATAAGAGTAGATACTACGGGATAAGAGTATAGCGGTAATATCGTCCGCTAATACTAGCTAGAAGTCGAAATCTAGAAAGTAGGCTTTAGCACCTAAGTTACGTAAAACCTATAGAATCTATATAGAATTAGGGCTAATCTAAACCTCTAATCTAGGGCTCTAATCTAATACTATAATCCCTAGATTACTATAGCTCTCCTATAGTATATAGACACGCTCGCTAGATAGTATTTTAACCCTCGTAGTTAAACTTAAAGTTCTAATTTAATACTATATTAACTTAGAGGTAATAAGGCCTACTAAACTCCTATAGTACGTAACTTCTTATTCTATCGTTACTCCTCTTTCTTCGTCTTTAAAGTAAACCCTTCGATAAATCCGAACCTACTAGGTAACTCCGAAGTCTAGTAGTAGAGGCCCCGTTATTATAAATAGTTAAATTTTAAAAATAAAGAATATAAAAGATTATATAATCTTTATAATTAATTAAGTCTTTTTACTTAGTTACTAAAATTAACTAAGCTAATAATATAAACTAAGTAAAACTTACTTAATTAATATTAACTAATTAAACTATCTTATTTACTAAGTATATTATACTTACTAAGCGTATAAATTATATATACTTTTTTATTTATATATAAAAGCTATTAATAATAGACTTTATATCTATAAAAAAAAGCTATAAAGTTAAATATTATAAATTTTAAAATATATAGACTTTATAGCTATAAGGGCTATAAACCTATATAAAAAAATAAGCCGCGGAAATTTAAAAGTTTTATGTCTAATAAAGCTATATATTTTAGCCCTATATAAAAAGACTAGAAATATAAAATAGCGGTACGTATAAGAATACTAGTAGATAATAACTACCGCCTATATAAAAAGAATATCTATAAGCGTAATAACTAAAAAGAAGATATAGTCTAATAAAAAATCTATAAAAGATAAAGAATTATATAGATAGAAAATAAAGAGTTAATAAGAATAAGCGCTATAAAATAAAAGTATAGTAGTAATATTATCTACTAGTACTATTAAAAGTTAAATTTTAAAAAAGAGACTTTAATATTTAAATTATATAGAATCTACTAAGCCTACTAAATAATAAGAAATTATAACTATCTATTACTATATATAGATAATAAAGAATATTAATTATTTAATATTATTTATAAATTATTATAGCTTTACTATAATATATAGATACGCTTATTAATATAACGACGGGGCCTCTACTACTAGGCTTCGGAGTTACCTAGTAGGTTCGGGTTTATTAAAAGGTTTACCTTAAAGACGAGGAAAGAGAAGTAATAATAGAATAAGAAGTTACGTAATATAGAAGTTCGATAGGCCTTATTACCTCTAAGTTAATATAGTATTAAATTAGAACTTTAAGTTAACTACGAGGGTTAAAATACTATCTAACGAGTGTGTCTATATACTATAGTAAAGCTATAATAATCTAGATCTAGATATAGTAGATTTATTAAGAGTAGATATACGGTACTTAGATTTATAGAGATCTAAAGTAGGCCGTACGTAATACGCGGCGCTTAGGTTTATTTTCTAATTCCCGACTTCCTTAATCGTGCGAGCGGCTAGTATTATCGTCCCGCCGCGCTTCTTCTTATCGACTTCCTACTTCTTACCCGTGCGGGTTTATACCTTTTATAGCTATAACGCCCGTATATTCTAGGGTTCGTAATATAGAGGAGGATTAGCTTTAGTTAATCCGTTCTTTAATTTCTAGAAACCTAGCCCTTAATACGAGACTACTTATTTTAAAAGTCTATTTCTTGGGTATAGCCTCTTTAAGTTAAGTAATTAACGAATCTAGAGTACTAGAAGACGCTAGCAATAACTACGGTTAAGTTCTTCTAGAGTACTTTATTTAAAAATAAGCTTTTATCGTTAACCGTACTATATAGCCTTCTATACTAGCTATCCCCGCGATACCGGAACCGACTTAATACGATACTAAGCTAAAGATTAAGACCCCCAATATCTACGATAGAGATCGGCGTAAATTTAACGATTTCCTAGCCTAGTTAGAAAACTACTTCGAGTTCTATAAAACGTTATTTAAGGATAATAAGAAAAGGATCCGCTTCGTAGAAACCTATCTTTGAGGTAATATAGTACGATAGTTCGAATCCTATTAAAAGGACTTCCGCTTAGCTATTCTATATACGGAAACTAGTAGCTTATTCGCTAACTATAATCGCTTTGCCGACGTAATTAGACAAGCCTTTAGTAGTAAAAACGAGAAGTAGAAGGCCGCTCTTCGAATTTAGAACCTCCGATAAACTCGATTAGTCTTGGAATACGTTACGGAATTTCGTATACTCGCCTCCTACCTTAATTAGAACGACTAATCCCTTAAATATATCTTTTATAAAGGGCTAAAGTATAATATAAAGGCCGAATTTACTTATATAGAATTGTCTAGGAATCTTAGCGAGACTATTAATACGGCTATCCGAGTCGACTAATAACTATTTAACTTTAGATAAGAAATAGGCTAAACCCGATACTCGACTAATACCTCGTAACCTTAAAATAATCTACTTCTAGGGGATCCTATAGACTTAGATACTAACTAACGACGAAATCCTCGGCTAGCGCTAGAGAAAGAATAGAGACGGCGCGAAAAGAGTCTTTACTTCTACTATAGAAAGTATAGATATATTAGTAGAAACTATCTAGATAAACGAACTAGTAACTAGCGAACTAATAATAAGAAAACTACCTTAGCTACTAAAGGACGGCTTAAAACCTTTAACTATAATATCCTCTACTAGTCTACTTATAGTATCGAGGCCTACCCTATTTACTAGAAGGCTAAGAATATTAGTAGGTACTATCTAAAAAACTAGAAACGCCTACTAAACTAGAGCTATAGTAGGCGAGTTCTTTACCCTATAGGACTATAGTAGTATCGATCGGAAAAACTATAGAATATCTACTAGAAAGTAAGGGGGATTCCGTAAAATATAGAAACTACTAGGTTATCGTAATAAGAATTAATAGACGCCGAGCGCTTATTCTTATTAACTCTATATTATAAGAAAACTACGTCTTAAACCGATTCGTAGAAAAAGCCAACCTAAAATCTAGAGAAAAGGACTAACTATATTAGCTAAGAATCGTTAATAGATCCCCTAGTTTCTTTAGAGATAGAAAGGTAATTATCGAAACCTCGAAACTAACTCTTAAATATAAAAACTATAGAGAACGTATCTATCTAGACGTTACTAGAATCTCTAAGTATAATATTATTTTAGGTATTCCTTAGTAAAAGAAATAGAAAATATAATACGATTAGAATAATAGAGGAATTACTCTTAAGTCTAGAGAATAAAATTAAGAACTAAAATAGAAACTACGTACTATAACCGAACCGATTACCTACGTAAGCCTAATTTTAAAAGCTACGCTAGAAAGAATCTAAAAGAAGGGGTAAGTAATTAGAATAATATAGTATCGCCCTACTACTATAAATAAGGAAAGAACCTAATAGATTAGTACTACTAGACGAGAAAAACTAAACTATCCGATACTCGTAGAAGGAGATAACCCTACTAAAATATACGAATAATACCTTAATAGCGTTTCTAAGGAATACTACCGGTTTAAGGAAATTTTTAGAGAAAAGATTAAAGATATACTACCGGAATATAAACTATAGGACTATAAGATTAACCTAAAACTAGGTATCGAACTCTAATTTAGACCTCTATATCTAATATTAGAAAGGGAGTTATAAGTAATAAGGGAATACTTAGACTTATTACTAAAGAAGAGATATATCCGACTCTCTTAATTCTTAGTAGGATTCCCCGTCCTCTTCGTACTAAAGCTCGAAGGTAAGTTACGCCTTTATATAGATTATAGATCTCTAAACGATATTACTATTAAAAACCGCTACCCTTTACCTTGTATTAACGAACTAAGGGATCGCCTCTCTAAAGCGCGGTTCTTTACTAAGCTAGACCTACGGGATAAGTACTATCTTATTCGAATTAAGGAAGAATATAAATAGAAAACTATATTTAGAACTCGATACGGCCTATACGAGTACTTAGTAATATCTTTCGAACTTACTAACGCTTCTACTATATTCTAAGCTCTCGTTAACTACGTCTTATAGGAATACTTAGACCAATTCTATATAGCCTACCTCGACGATATTCTAATATATTTAGAAACCCTTAAAGAATATAAGGAATATATATCTAAAGTCCTCTAGAAACTACTCGAATATAACCTCTCCGTTAAACTAGAAAAATATACCTTCTATATCTAAAAGGTAGAATTTCTAGGCTTTATTATCGAACTAGGAAAGGTAGTTATAGACCTAAAGAAGGTGGAAGATATTCTAAAGTAGCTAGAACTAAGGAACATTAAAGAAGTATAAGCCTTTCTAGGATTTACTAACTTCTACCGACGATTTATTAAACGATACTTATATATAGCCGAACTACTAATCCGACTTACCCGAAAGGATATTCTCTTCGCCTAGGAGGAACCCTAGTAAGAGGTATTTAATTAACTTAAAAGTACCTTCGTAAAAGTATCGGTACTAATTATATTCGACTTCGATAAGCTACTCTATCTTAAAACCGACGTATCCGACTATACTATTAGCGCTACTCTTAGCTAGCTAGACGATAAGAAAAGATTATACTCTAATACGTATTACTCCCGTAAAATATCGCCTACGGAACTTAATTACGAGATATATAATAAAGAACTACTCGTAATTATTACCGTATTTAAGGAATAGCGATACTATTTATTTATTTATTTATTTATTTGTTTAACGTCCTTATATAAGCTAAGCTTATAAAAGACGGCTAGTCTACTAACGTATCTAGTCCGGTATTTCGACCGGGGTTTTTATTCGGGTTTTCTTCGGGAAGGAGTCTAGAAATAGTAGGGGCTAAGCCGGTGCTTTTTTAGAAAGAAATAGGAAAGTAAGTAGGGAGATAAGAAGAGGTAGAAGATAGAAGAAAATAAGAGAGAATAACTTCTTTTTAAAGGAGAGACTAAAGTTAGTTTTTTCGAAAGTACGTATTTAGACTTCCGTCAAAGTAAGTTCTAATAGCCACTTTCGGGTAGCTATTTTAGTTGTCGATAAAAAGCTTAAAAGAGCCTTCCGTCCTTCTTCGGTATTAAAAATAAGGTCTAGGGAGGGGTTTTTCGTTTCTAGACTAGTATATATATCTTCTCTTTTAGGTCGATACTTTTTACAGTCTAGAATTAGGTGCCGGGGGGTTTATTTAGCCGTATTATTATACGGGTAGCTATTAGAGGGGTTTAGTCCGAAGCGGTTTAGATAGGACTTAAAGTATCCGTATTCTATTTTAAGCTAGTAAAACGCGGAGCTAGTTTCTCTCTCCGTAGAGAGGTCTATTAACTTTCGTTTTATTTTCTAGTTAAACCGCCTTAGATAAGACTCTTTAGAGGCTATTTCCGCTTACTTATTCGCTGTTTTTTACCACGAATTAATAAAATCTACTTACGTTAGCACTCGAAAGAATGCGTAGCTAGTCGATTCGTTATTTAGGTTTATTTTATAGGCGTATTTAGCTAGGGAATCTGCTTCTTCGTTGCCGCGTATATTTAAATGGCCGGGGACCCATTCTAATTAAACTGAATTTCCTTTTAGAATAAGCGTTTTAGCTACGTTTAAAGCTCGTATTTACGCTAGTTATTCTAGATTTCTAGATAGTATTTTTAGACGGTAGAGCGCGGCCTAGTTATCCGCGTAGACTCTAATATCTTTATCGGTATATCCGTTTTTAACTACGAGTTCGAGGGCTCTCGTAAGAGCCTCTAGTTCGCCGTTATAAACTAGGTTATTATCCCCGATATTTCCTACTATAATAGTAGTTTCGTCTTTAAAGGTAGGGTCGTTTCTATCTATAAAAACTGCTAGTCTAATTCCGGTTTTATTCGGAATCGAACTCGCGTCCGTATAGATAGATATTAGGTTATCCGGGGGGTTTTCGAGTTCGTTTAGGTGTTTCTTAGCTTGTTCTTCTTTCGAGAGTTTAGAGACTTTAACCGAGTAGGTAGATAGCCCTAAGTAGAAAGTAAAGGATTAACCGTTTCGAGGTTATACGGCTTATCTTTTAGAAAGTCTCTAATTTTTCGAACGAGCTTACTTTCGTATTCGTTTTCTCTTTCTAGAAGGCTTTAAATTGGGTGTTTTCGGTCTAATTTAAGACTTCGTAGGGCGTAGGATCGGAGGTTATTTTCTAAGTAAATTTCCGAGGGTGGGATCGCGGCTTCTATTTTAAGGGGAGTTATTAGAGCGGTTTTAAAAACGCCTAGTATTTTCCGTAGGGCTAGATTCTAGAGTATCGTAGCTTTTCGTTTAAAATTCGCTTAGTTATTCTAGTATAAGACAGAGCCGTAATCGAAGACGGAGGTAACGTAGGCTAAGTATAACTGCCGTACCGCGTTAGGTTTTAGTCTGTTTTCGATGTTAGCTAGTCTATTTATCCTTAAGAGGCTCGAACGAGCTTAGCTTATTCTAATATCGACGTGTTCCTTAAAACTAAGAAGTAGGTCTAAGAAAACTCCTAGATATCGGACTAGATTCTTAGGCTTTATAACTAAACCCGTAGGTAGTTTTAAAGTAGAATCCCTTGCCGTTTTTTCTTTAGAAAAGTGCATTAATTCGGTTTTTTCGAGGTCGAATTATATAGCATTTTCCGCGCCTAGTTTATAGAGTCTTTCCACTTCTCTTTCTAGTATCTTAATATTCTTTTTCTAGCTTTTAGAGCTTGCTGTTAAAGAGATATTATTAACGTAGGATAGATAGCTAACGGAGTTCGTTTAGAATAGATCTCGGATATAAATTAGAAATAGTATCGGCGAAATAGGGCTTTCTTACGGTATACCCGTTTCTACGTTACTAAACTCTTCTATATTTCCGTCGAAACTAAGGCGTAGTTATCGGGAATTTAAGAAAGTTCTAATCCACGCGAGTAGATTAGTCGGAAGCTTTAACTTTCTTAGAATTCCTAGGAGTTATTCTTACGCGACGTGGTCGTAAGCGCCGCGTACGTCTAGAAATAGCGTAGATATTTTTAGCTTTGCCTTATAGTTTTCCTCTACTAAATTCGTTAGAATAAAGCAGGCGTCTATAGCGGATTTTTTAAGTCTTCCTCCTATTTATATAGGGTGGATTAGGTTTGTCGTTTCCGCTAGAAAACCGAGGCGTTTAGCTATTACTCGTTCGAGTACTTTTCCTAGGCAATTTAATAAAGAAATAACTCTATAAGTCTTAGGATTCGCGGGATCCGGCTTATTAGGTTTCTTTAAAATTGCCCCCGTAGCTTATCTCCAGCACTTTAGATAGTAGCCATATTTAAAGAGGTTTGAATAGATAAAATAAAAGGCTTTTCGGATATTATGGCTCAGATTATTATTTATTAGGATATTAAATCCGGCCCGGGCGTAGTTCCTTTTATTAGGTTCGAATACGTTCGTTCGAGCTCTTTTTTATCTAGAATTAGCCATTCCCAGCTTAGATCCGGCTGGTAATTTATCTAGTTATTTTCGATTGCGTGTTGAAGGATAGAAATAACGTTTTTAACATGGAGCTTTTCCCTTCCAGCTATCTTATAGTAGTGGTCGCTTTTACCGAATCGGTGGGATTCGTTCTATCGGACGGTGTTTTATATAGGCTATTACTTTAAAGATAGTTTCGGGGTATTTTTACTAGAAACGAATTCTAGTAGTCCCGTTTAGCTTTATAAATAGAGGAGAAGTATTCGTTCTGGGTTTTAGAAGTCTTGCTTATTTACGAGCTCCATGAGCGTCGTATAAGCCGCGTTTGTCGTTTAAGGTTGTTCCTCTGTTAAGATAGAATTCTACTAGGGTTTTTTTTAAGAAGGGGGTAGTTTTAGAATAGCTTAGTCCGCTACTTACCGTATAAGGTTAGTTAGGGATTCTTCTAGTTTTTCTAAGAGTAAGACTTCTATCGAACGGTCTTTTAGAATCTCTAGGCTAAGATCTTTATTCTCTTCTTCTAGAATAGCTAGCTGGGGGCGTAGCTTTTCTATAAAGTTCGAGGCTTTTTCTTTAAAGATCTTAGAGAATTTATCCCAGTTCGCCTTCTCGTAATTAAATCTAATTTGCTTAGATTTCTCCTAGTTTATTCGTTTATTTAATTAGATTTAAAATAAAATAGGAAAGTAGTTAGATCCGATAGATTCGAGTATTTACTAGTCCGTTATTTTATTCGTTAGCCCTCGGCTAGCGAGCGTTAGATCTATTACCGTAGGTCTATCTAAGTTCGGCCGGTAGAAGGTACCTTCCCCCGGTGTATTTAGTAGGTCTAGGTTATTAGATTTAATCTAATTAATTAGGGCAGAGGCCCCGTTCGAGTAGGGGGACCTTAGGTCCTACTACGAGTGGTAAATATTAAAGTCCCCGGCTATAATACTAGGGAATTCTAGCTATTAGTAGCCTAGAATACGTTCTAGCGTATAGGGGGAATTGTCGTTTTCTTATTTCTTTTAGTTATATAAATTAAAGAGGTAGAATTAGCTATTTTCCTCTATTATTTTTAGAACTATTAGGTCGGGGGATTTAGTTACCGCGGAGTTATAGTTAATATCTATTCCCGTTAGATAACGGAATATATATACTAACGTACGCGGTCTTTCCGTTAGAGAATAATCCGGTAGAATTTAAACGAACGTAGGGTAGTTAACCGACCGCCTTTCTCTAGGATTTTCGGGGTTTATTAGCTATGGTTCTTATATAAGAATTAGGCTAATTTTAAGATCGATTGCTTTAGATAGAAGGCTCTCCGTAGCTAGAGCGTTTCTATTTAAATTTACTTAAAATACCCTTAGTTTATCTATAGATAAAGAGGGTTAGTTAATTCGAATTAGGGTAGTACTAATACCGTGTACCTTTAGAGGCTTTATAGCCTATAAATTTATACTTATACTCTCCCGTAAGGTGCTCCTTTTTATAGATTTCGTATATAGGAGTCCTTATATATTTAGCCGTTTCGTATCCGTTTTTAAGGTAGTTACGGCATTAAATTCCCTTAGAAATAATCCGTGCTTTCTCTACCTTATAACTTATTCCGTATATAAAAAAGCGGCTATTAATAGCCTTTTTCTATTCCTTTTCAGTGCGAAACGAGACTATAACGGATCCCGCGGATTAGTTTTCTCTTTTCTTCTTAGAGGTGGCCTAGTAGGGCTTTCCGATAGGAGAAAGACCTGCGTTAAAGGTCTCTATTTCCTCCTTAATAAAGGAATCGATTGGAATATCCTTAGTCTCCCGCGTAGGGATTCCGTAGATAATAACCTTATACTAGGCCTCGACTGGTTTCGGGTTAGAATTAGGAAGGACTTTCCTAATAATATTCTCTTTTTCTAAGAGAAATTAGCTAGTGTAGCCTTTAGTACCCGTAATTAGGATATTTCCCTTAAAAGAGAGGGAAGTTCCTTAGATAACGGGTTTATTTACGAATCCGGCTCCTATAAACGTAAGGTTTAGCTTTTATCGGAGTCGGATTCTATTAAATTAGTCTCGTGCGCCGTCGTAGGAGACGGTAATTTATCTATCTTTAATAGACGTTGGTTTTACGAGCTTTATAGTTGTTTTTTTAGTTGGTTTTTTATACGATACGGTTGTAAAACCGTCGTTTAGAACTAAACCTACCGCTACCGAGGCGTAGAAGGTAGGTTTTTTTACCGGGGTTAGTTGTTTAGGCTGGGGTTTTCCTATCGTAGCTACGGAGGTAGCTCTAAGATTCCTCGTTTTATTCGAAAGCGTACGGGATACGTTCTCGAGAGCGCGGATTTTAGTTGCGATAATTAACTTAGTAAAGTCGATTTTTTCTTTCGCCGTATATTCGCGGAAGACGGTAAGGAGTTTACTAAGGTTATTTACCTTAGACCGGTCTTCTTCGAGGTCGATCGCCTTAATAAGGCAATCGAACGCGGCTTCGATATATTCCGCGGAGGACTTTAGTTTCGATCCTAGTATATACCGGGTTCTTTTCTTAGGGCGGTATTCGAACGGGTTAGTGCCCGTAGTTATCGGCGAGAAGGAAAGTCTTTTTCCTAGCGTCGGCGTAGGCTCTACCGTTACCGTTACCTTCGGCCTTCTCGGTAGCGGTGTTACTTCGTCGTTTTCTATCTCGATATCTTCGATACTACTCGATCCCGTAGTATTCGAAGATTCGATAACTACCGGCGTAGTCGATAGTCGAATTAGAGTCGAGGGGCATAGAGGATCCGGGGAATTCGGAGGGTCTAAGGGCGGATATC
Source organism: Neoscytalidium dimidiatum (assembly GCA_037367355.1). Lineage (NCBI taxonomy): Eukaryota > Fungi > Ascomycota > Dothideomycetes > Botryosphaeriales > Botryosphaeriaceae > Neoscytalidium > Neoscytalidium dimidiatum. Next base: position 319,061 of record CM074696.1, on the reverse strand, counting down.
CTTAGTTTTCTATACTCTTTCTAGAAAAGAAATAGTAGAAATAGGAAATTAGACTAGAAAGAAATCGCCGGCTTTAGTTTCGTCTAAACTAAGCCGTAAATAAACGAATTCCGGGCGAGCGCGGGGAATTTTCTTCGTTACTTTCTCCCGAGAAGTAACGAAGCGTTTTCGGGCTATTCGTAAGCTTTTTATTTTCGGTTATTCTTAGTTCGCGTAGGTAGGGAGTAAACTCTACGATACGGCCGCGGAAAAGGGCGGACGGAGAAGAGGGCGCCTTCGCTTTAGTGATTTAGACGTAAACGCGCTCTAAATCTAGTATAACTTCGTACGAAGGTGCGCGTAGGTGTTTTCGGTAGATTCCGAAAATTTCGTGCGTTTTCGGGTCGATTTAGGAATTTCGTAGGGGTGCGGAGGTAGAGCGAGGCGATTTAGCCTAACGAAGTCTCTTTTCTACGCGATAACGTAGTAGCGCGTATAGCTACGAAGCTAAGATTCGAGAATCTAGCTAAGGGAATCGAGAGCTTTCGATAGATACCGGTCTTAGCGCTTTTTCTCGGGGTCGAATTCGAAGGTGTAGATATGTCGTTTTTTATTTATATATAACCTAGTATATATAGGCTTTTATACTATCTAGCTTACTAAATAATAGCGCTATAGCTAGAAAATCTATAAAATTATTTTAAAAGTTTAGTATAAGGGTTTTTTTACTACTATATAGTATCTTATTAATAAACCTTATAAAGAAGATTAATAATTTTAGTTATAGTCTAAAAAGTTCTATAGTATAGAGACTTAAATTCTCTACGTTAATACTAAAGATAGTATTACTATTAAAGATTCTTTTAAATTCTTCTTTAATCTTTAATATACTTACTTAAATAAAGAAATTATTTATAGTCTACTTAATAAAGATTTCTAGCTAAAGTAGATTAGTATTCTCTATATATACTAGGCTTAATTTAATCTATATAACTAAATTATTACGTAGATTTAGTATAAAAGACCTAATTAAAACCTTCGTATAATTTATAATAAAAAAATCGACGGATTCTAGAATAATAAAATTCTAATTATAATTATTAATCTATCTACGACTTAGAGTCTAGGTTTTTTAAAAGATAGCTATTATATTAATACTATTTTATCTTATAGATATTTAAGTATTATTTTAATTTATAATTACTACGGTCTATTATTAGATTAGAAGTATTAATACTCTAATCTTTAGTCGGTTTTTAGAATTATACGCTAGAAAAGAAGGTTTATTACGATAAGTAAGAAGGCTATCTAAAGTCGTTTCTCTAAACTTTAAAAGAATCTAATAAGCGCCGCTAGTTTTAAAATAGAGGAGAACTCTTCTATAGCGGATATTTCTTAGAATAATAGTAGTAACTAGAAAGCTTCTATAGCGGATACTCTTTAGAATAATAGTAACTAGAAAGCCTCTAGAAACTAGAACGGCTAGAATACTAATACTACTAGCCTAGATCTTAATATTAAGGAAGAGGCTATCTAGCTTTCGAGGGAACGTAATAGTAATTACTAATAAGAGGGCGAGGCTTTCTTTCTTTTTCTTTTCTTACTTTTCGAGTTAATAATAGGAGGACGAGGATTTCTTTTTTCTTTTCCTTTTACTCTCTATAGTTACTAAGGACAGTAATAACTAGGGGAGGGGTAGATGTTATAGTAGGTACGCTTAGCGCGGCGCCATTAGATGTAGCTCCAACAATTGCTAACCACTCCTACTGGACCAGGGTGACATTTAGCGCCGCTAGGTAGTTTAGCTCCTTCGCTCTCTTCCATACAACGAAGACTAGACAACGAATACAGATACATACGAGTTTTTGCTCCAACAGGAGGGGTAGGGGCGTCGACCGCCAACAAGGGCCTGCTCTGGGATTCTGCGAAGCTTTTGGGCACTGATAACATAAGTTCACGTTGGAAAACGGACATTTGACAGTTGGCTTGCCGAGCTTCTGTCCTTGTTGCGGAAACTGTCTTCCGCCGGCTCTGTCTACCTGGCCGCTATCCTTTCGTCCTTATAGCATCATGGAGCCTCTCTTTGCTGACGAGGGACTAGGGACTCGTCCATTGAGAGGGATAGCCTTGCTGGAATTCAGTTCACCCAACTCGAGTCAAGGCTGCTCTGTACACAAAGCCCGGGTGGGAGGGAATACCGCAACGGCGGGGTTTTCATATTTAACTTAATGAATTGTTCAATTCACTGATCCTGGCTTGATATAGTCCTGTGCTGTAATAAAAACATCGCCTAATGCCTTCCAGACGCCGCAACCCGATCTCTCGGGCGATTTTGGAGAATCGCGCTGCTATAGCGTATGTGGATGGGACCGATGGGTCATGGTGCAAGTGCTCCCTATCTATTCTGTTCAACCGGGATAATTCTCGAGGAATCATCAGTCTTCGGCTGATTACCGGATTCGAGGGCTACGACAACGATATCCTCGTAACGCTCCGTATATCCCCTCGTAAGCTCACATCAATGGAGTGCTCCACCTGTGACATGGCGACTATTCCTTCGCAGATCAGGGGTTGCCTAAGCGTGAACACAGAAATGCGCGCCCTGGACCAGATCCTCACCATTTCCTTGGACATGAGTGCCCCTGGCTCTGTACTCGTGCCAGAAAACACCGCGTTGCTTACACCAAGAGAAGAGAACAAAGCGCAGGTGAGAGCTTTCCAAAACGCCTGTCAGGCCACTAGAATCCTCCTCTACGTTCGAGCATACGGCCTCGCAGACAACAACCGTGCTGCGCTGCAAAAATTCGCGGAAGATGTACTCCATGGGAAGGTCGACCCATCTCCTCTCGACCTCCAGCGCATGTACAATGGCCGCGGGGGCCGCGAGACAACGTGGAAAATATTCGAAGTCCCTGAATCGCCGCCTGTTTACACGAAGCATTCTGAACGACCAACTGACAAACGTGCTAGAGAAGGTTAGCTGTTCAATGGAGCGTAGAAAGGGGGCAAGGAAGGAAACTGACAAAGCTCCACAGAATCTCCGAATATACATGCCGAGCGTGCCATGAAGCGACCTGCTATTCTAGGGCAGTCAGCCCGAGTCTGTTCGACTTCGTTTCAAATACCGACACGGAAACCGATTTCCCGAACCGCGTTTTGAGCCCGTCATCCGCGACATCAAGCACCTCCGCAAATCTGCATATCGGCTCGCAGCGGCATCCGGAGTCTGGGCCTGCCGGCCTTTTCGACCCAGAATTTGTAGGTTCGGCTATTCGTGATGCGATACAGGGCACGCTGCATCGCGCAGTACGCATCGAGCTACAGGCTCTACTGCCATGCATTTTACAGCCAATGGTACGAGACACGCTACGCGAGACACTACGTGAGGCGCTGCACGAAGAATTGCCCAAATTACGTCCGAAGGAACCGTCAAATCCCACAGGTGCCGAAGCTCAAAGAGCCAGCCAAAGCTCCCAAAATAGCGCCATAGAGACGCTTGTTGTCAATCATCTGCCGCGCGTTGTTAGGGAGTATCTCGACAACGATGAAGGGTCGCTGGACGACCTTCGCGAGACGGCAGAGCTGCAGTTTCGAGAAGCAGTCGACGATGCACTTCTCGAACTAAAAGACACGAGAGACAAATGCATTACTGAGATTAAAAGTGCGGAGACGGACGTGCTTGAGAGGTTAACCGGCATCGATTGGGATATTGCCTGGGAGAGGATCTATGGCGCCACACCATCACAAAAAAACAGCGAAGTGCGAGCTTCTTGTGGGGAGGAAACAGGAGGAAGACAGTTGTGTGTACCAGAGAAGTACGAGGCAGACCCCCAGTGGAGAAGGGAAAGGGGAAACGACACGGAGAGCACCACTAGCACAGAAACTGCCAGTGTGGCTTGTTCGAATGTGCGGATTGAATCGGGGTCGCACTCAAGCACTCGGGCATTAATGGATGCTGGAACAGAGATCGAAAGAGACGAGGGCGCCCCGGGTTGGGAGGATGATAATTCGTCTCGTTTTGATCCTACTCCTGGCATAGAAAACGTGCAGGCGATTGCCCAAACGGGGCAGGGTGACTGGAGGATCGGGTTGGATCACAGCAGCACTCAGCCGCCCACGGCATCAGAGAGCGCAAGAAAGGCTAGCTCCCTGACAGGCAGTGTAGTCGGGATGGAAACTGACGCACAGGAACTGCCTTTTGCCCAGAAAGATGAGTGGGGTGGGAGGCCGTGGCCTGAGATGTCGCCAACACAGCCGCATACGGAAGTGGATGATAGCGTGGGAGGGGTTGAACCAGAGGGCGAAAGGCGCGATGGTGCATCGGCGGGCGGAGATCCTAATTGAAGGCCAAACTGGATATGCGGAAAAGAGCCGGCGTGTGAGCTTTTATCCAAGGGTCGGGATGCAGATGTCTCTCGAACGATATAATTACGAAAGGCCTTTTTCTTTAGAAGACTATTGTAAGAAGAAAAAAAAAATAGGTCCGATCTTTCCTAGTACCGCCTTTGAGAGAGGACTCGTTAATCTACTAGCGGATAGAACGGGGTCGGCTTCTTGAAGTTTCCCCGAATAAGCACCTGTCTTTATAAGGGAAGGAACAAAGAAAATCCCAACCTCGAACGTCTGAAAAGTTCGGCGACATGCCAATACCGTGAAATTCTTTGTTTGCAGTTTAAAAAAAACGAAACAGTCAAAGCCGCCCCAACTCTCCTCAAACATCGGTTGCCGATCTTCTCGATTTTCCCATCTTGTTACCGGGAGGAGTCGGCATATGCGCACCTTTCGCTCTTTGAGGCCTTGCGCATAAGCATCCCGGGCGACAGTTTCCCATCGCCGTTCCTGGCGCGTGCGGGGTCGTGCCGATGATTTCCTTACAATTCAGCCTTGTGGGATAAGCTGATGTTGTCGGAAGCCGTGGGATTGTGCAGCCTTGCTGGCGCCTGATCATGTCTTCGTAGCTCATATTCTTTTTCTATCCGCGAAGCGCGATTCCTCTCTGAAGGCTAGGAAGTCGGACTTCACCCGCCTCAACATGGCCGAGTTCGCATCCGCAATCGTCGCCCTTTCCGTTGAGTTCGCGCGCACAGGCAAGAGACTCAGGCGTTACGTCAATACGCTCACATATGCAAAGGACGAGATGACAGCCGTTCGCTCCGATACGAAGACCTGCGGAAACGTCTTGCTGCTGTTCGGCAACGCGCTGGCGGAGGACGACTCCCCCATGGTCGGCGAGGTGCACCGTTTGAACATCGACGTGGATCTTGAGCGCAGGAGCCGATGCTTGCTCGAAAAGCTGGAGAAGATCCTAGACAAGCGACTCAAGCCAATGGATAAGCGGAGTGGCGCAACGTTATCGCAGCGAGCAATTGCACGGTGCCTATGGTTGTTCCAGAAAGAAGACGTTGAGGACCTCAAGAAGGAATTGGGATACGTTTCGGCTTTGGTGCACATGTGTATCAGCCTCGTAGCTTATGGCAGCTTGAAGAGCAAAATGGTAGCTATGCCTGCCGCGCCACCAGAGCTCAAGGAAAGAATGTGAGTGAGGATATATCATATTGATCTCAAGGATAGCCGTGCTGATGTATGCATCTCGTTCTGAACAGCAAAGCACTCGAGAAGTCACTAAAGACCCAGCTGCAAACGTGCACCCGCTTGAATGAGGCGCTGCATCAACAATCCGTGACACAAGCGGCTCAAGCTGAGGCTTTGCGGGAGATGTCGCAGTTGTTGGGGACGATAACGCAACTTGCCGAAAGAGAGGTCAGAGATTCAAAAGCCCACCGTAGAGAGGAACGACGGCTGCGGACAATGGGCGAGAATACTTCCGACATCACCGAGTCCGATACTATCTCTACTTGGGAGACGGACGAACAGACCTTGCCACCAGTAGACCGTTCAGCAAGCAATTCGCCTCAGTCTCCCTCACCGCCACCGGCACCACCTGGCGGATCTCCCTCGCCCACTGATTCCACGACCAACAACAACACTATTCCTAGTGATGGCGAACGACCCGCGTGTCGCCAATGTGGCCTCCACGATTGTCCATACCTTCGTTAAGCGCTGCTTATATGTCAAAACGATACATAGGCTGTTGAAAATCAAATCGATCTTATAGGTGGAAGCTTCAATGATGTGCGGATAAGCCGATTACACATTTCGAAACTTGGAGAAGAAGCTCTGGGCATAGTCCACTTTTTTGTTGAAACTACTTTGTTCGTTGTATAAATTGAAAAAAAAAAAAAAAAAACACTTATATTGATTATGGCGAATAAGTGTCCTCAGGGACAACATTTGAGGGCTTTAGGATGGTATTGCTTGTAGTATTCTTTGTTCAGCCCATCATATCGGACGCATTTTTCATTCTGTAGGTCTGAGAAATGGGGAAAAGCTCACGCAGACCTTGGAAAGGTTCACAATGGGCTCTCCGAACAATACGATGTAGCGTCTTGTGATGATACGACGTAGTCGGGGCTGAGGTAGGCAGACATGAGGCTGACAAAAAACGCCTTCAGAAAGAGGCTGAGCAGAAAACTGGCGCAAGGCTGGAGAGTGCTCTCCTTATCTACCCGTGATAATTAGCGCATATTAAGGCTAGCTACAAATGCGCCACAACGCGTGCAAGCAGGGGTAGTTTCAGCTGCGGGGCTGCTCAGCTCGTCAGCCGCATCCTTCCGTTGAGACACCGTCTCAGAAGTCCCAGCCTCACCTCTGGCACTCTTTTTCCTGCGCAATCGCGCATTTCCGGTTCCATAGCTGTCCATTAGGTACTGAACTGCTCCGCTGCATAGCCTTCCATCAGTAAACGACTCGATGTTTTACTGACCACACCAAATGCGGACGCTAGGCTCGCAACAGGTATGTCATCCCAGCCAGATCAATGGTATAGCTGCAGTGAGACCTGCGACGGCTTCGGCTGCGCCATCTCTTTTACCGAAAAGCTACCCCTTGACGTGCTCGACGTCATCGGCCACGGCCGGTTCGGCCTGGTGAAGAAAGTGCAATCCGCCACAACAGGGCAGCTCTACGCCCTGAAGGAAATCCGCTGGAACTTTGACGAAAAAAAAGCTCGAAGTCATCCAGAAAGAGATCGAGACGCACCGACGGCTGAGTCAGCAGCACGTCACGTCCCTCCGCGGCAGCTTCACCCGAGCCAACACTTCCTGTGGGATCCTCATCCAGCCGGTGGCAGACTGCGACCTGAGCGTTTTCTTCGACGCGATCGTGGAGAAGCAACGCGTAGAGCAGCCACTGGACGACGAGCTCGCGCTCCTGCAAGACGCCTTCGGCTGCCTCAGCTCCGGGCTCGCGTATCTGCACGATGAGAAGGTCAAGCCGGGCAACATCCTCGTCCACCAGCGCACCGTGCTGTTCACGGATTTCGGCCTCTCCACCGACTTCCTCGTCAGCGGCCAAAGCACCAGCTCCGGCCCGACGGGATTCTCCCGCGAAGTGAGCCAAACGCCTTTCCATATCCAGGGGCACGAAGACCGACGATCCCGATAGTGGGCAGCACCAGAGGTCCTGCAAGACGAATCCACGCGCAACACGTCCTCGGACGTCTTCTCCCTCGGCTGCGTCTTCCTCGCCATCTTCACCCTCCTGCCGGCCGCGCGGTTGCCGCGGGACTTCATGCGGCGCCGGCGCGACGACCTGCAGCCCGCCTCCCGGATGACTGCCGCCAAGACGGCGACGTGGGCGCAAGAGATCGCCCCGGCACTGCGCGACCACCAGCGCGAGCTGCTCTGGACGATGAACGCCACGGTGCTGACGGACCCGCGGCAGCGGCCGTCGGCGCGCGCGATGTGGCACGTTGCGAGCACGACGCCGCGGAGCGGGGATGCGGATGCGAGGAGGTTCTGCGGCGCGTGCTGCGCGGATTCGTACGATGCGTCGGAGAAGGTGAAGCGGGATGCGGAGCACTCGCGGGCGTTGGCGGCGCTGATCAGGCGCGAGAAGGAGCTTTCTGAGGAGCTGGAGGCAAAGAAGAGTTTGTTGGAAGAGCTTAAGCAGAGGGAGCAATACGATGCAGTTAGTCAAATTCGACGGGACAGGCTGGTGGGTCCTGCTTTGGAAAAGGTCACGACTGGTGTGGCCGAAGCGACAGACCAACTAGAATTTGAGCGGGCAGTTCCAGGTGAGGGCGAGGGAAGTGCGGTGGCTACGAGCAATGGTAGTATCAAAAAGGAAGAGAAGGCCACGAAAGCACCGGAGAGGGAGGCACAGATGGCCAACGAGATCGCGACGCATATGGCGAAGAGTGTTGTGAATCTTGCGGACGAGAACAAAACTGTACGATATCACATCGGGTTTGAAAATTCGAGACAACAAAGTGCGGAACTCCCTATCAGGGAATTCGATGACAATGTAGCAGAACATTTGAAATGGAAAGAAGACACATGTCCATCGTAAGTTGTCCTATAGCCCCAGTCATCTGAAACTTGCCCCGCAGTCCCACCGACCAGAGCGCAGAGACCGGAAGCCCCCGAATCCCTTCTCAAGCGGCCAGGCCGTCTCATTCAAGACCGACGTCAACCGTAAGAAGACCGAGAAATGGGTCACAGCAAAGGTCTTCTCCTACGACGGAAACGATTGGGGGGAATTTGACGAGGACGATGAGTATGGCATCGCTGCGTACGCCTCACAGAATCCACAGCCTCCGATCGGTTTGAGGCAGCGCAGCCAGAGCGCCGAACAAGCCTGTGGAAGACTTAATCTGGAGCAAGCGGTCGTGGAAATGGACATGGCTGAGCATGAAGGACCGAGTGAGCAGGCTTATCAGAGAACGAAGAAAGCGTACAAAGGAGCGGAATAGAGCAAGATCCATAAGATCAAAAGTCGAAGAAGCGCCAAAGGCAGATAAAGAGCTTAAGAACTCAGAACGCTAGGATGAGGTAGATGAGATGGCGAGAGAACTCGTACGGTGGGACCAGGACAAGGATGAGAAGTCGAAGGCCGCGAAAATGTTCGCGGTTCTTAAGTCTTCCTATGGACCCAGCGCAGATGTTTCTGATATTGAACCTGCCAATGGAGGATTTTCTGGATTATCCTTCCTTCCTGGCTTCTAGAGCAAAGCTGTCTTGGAGAGCCCCAGACCCAAATTTCATGATTTCCCTAACTACAAAGTAGGCGCCACTATCCAAAGTATCTGAAGTACTGATTCATCTCAAACTTAGACGGTTTCTGGGCTTCAATGAAGACATCAAGTACTCAGAGGGAGCTCTTCCCCCAAACTTACGCTTAACCAGGATCAAGGAGCTAATGGAGTCTATTACGCTCAGGATTTCTTACCCTAACTTCGGCATTCCTTTACGGAGAATTCCATGACCTATAGGGACTATAAAATGAAGGATTTCTTCGAGAAGGATACTATTTTCGCTTCCCGCGCTCCTTCTCCACATCATCTTCCTGGTAATGAGAAAAATGGCGGAGGCTACGGGTTGATATTTAAGGCTGTCTGCCTCTGCCATATATGTAACGGACGGCCTCTACCTCTAAGGATCCAACACCTCAGAAGGAGAAAACTAGTTACGGGGTTTTCCTTAAGTAGGTATAAGAAGAGAGAGAGAATAAGTAATAACTAAGTACTACGTACGAAGGCCTATTACTAATAATTATCTAAATTATTATAGAAGAAATTAACTACGAGGGTTAAAGCTATCTAGAGAGTATAGTTTATATATAAGTAGAAAAGAGTATAATTATATAATCTAGTAGTTTATAGGTTTATTCTACTAAGCGGTTAAACGTTTAAACTTCGCGAGTTTAGGAGTTTAGAGTGCTAAGGCTTTAAATAGTTAAACCGGGAGTTACGTAACTCCTTAGTAGATCTTCCTCGCGGGCGTGTAGGCGCCCCGCTTGTCCTTCTTCTTGTCCAGGTTCTGTGTAGGTTGTACCGTAACAATATATATTTCGTTAGCAGGGGGAACAGTGCATGGATGAAATATCTTAAATATATGAGAAGATTGTACGTACATCTGGAAAAATATGATCGTGTGTCTGCTACTGACAGATCGCTGGCAACATCACTACGGCATATGTCACCCTACACCCCGGCTAAAATCACCATGTCCTTTTCCAGCCTTCCGCACACTCGCCTTGCCCAAGCCTCTTCATCCTCCTCTTCCATACCCAAAACACCCCTCTGCCACGTTAACGTCACCACCATCCCCCCACCCTTCACCGAGACAACATTAAAATTGACGGCACAGCCCGTCGCGTCCGCTGGCTGCGAGAACGTCATGCCATCCACCGCCCATTCGTTCCCATCAGCATTCGCATCTCCCTCCCCGTCAAACGCCATAATATTACTCAACTCATATGACGCCTCCCGCTCCGTTCCCACCCTCCCCTCCAGATCCTTCCGGAAGCCCCTCAAAAACTTCAGCATCGCCACCGGCTGATCGACCACGGTGCCGGCCCTCTCCCTCAAATACGCCGTCGTCTCCGCCGCACCCCTCCAAATCCCGTCGCCAAAGCCGTCCCCCTCCGCCCGCGGAAAAACGTGATACGCCACGCTCACGCACGCGCCGAACGCATCGCTCCCGAACCGCGGCGCCGCGGCGCGCAGATTCAGCGCCGTCTCCGCGACGAAGCTGGGCGCCACGCTCGCGGCCAGCTCCGCGCTCAGCGCGCGCACGATGCACTCGTGCAGCGCGGCCGTCAGCTTGACGTCGCCGAGCCCCCTCGCGCTCTCGCGCCTGCACCGCGCCAGCAGCGCGTCCACGGTCCGCGCGTCGGCGACCGCGAACGCGAGGCCCGTGACGTGGTGGGCGGCGTCGTAGGCCACGCGGCCGGCCGTCCACGCGCGCGTCGCGCTCGGCGAGACGGCGGCGCGGAGGCCGAGGCGGGAGGCGAGGCAGGCGGGGAGGAGGGTGGCGAGGGCGGGGCGGAGGAGGTAGGACGGGGTGAGGGGGAGGGGGGTGAGGTGCTCGAAGGGGGCGGAGAGGGATGGAGAGGGCGGGGCGGGAAAGATGGGGGCGGAGGTATGGTTCAGGGAAGGGTTACGGAGGGCGGAGAGGAAGGCGCGGTGGAAGAGCGCGCCGGAGGTGCCGTCACCGTGGGAGTGGAGGTAGGAGAAGAGGAGGTAGAAGGCGTGCGGGGTGGGGGAGTTGGAGGGGCCGGTGAGCGGGATGACGGTGAGGCGCCAGGGCGGTGTGTTGGATGTGTTGCGGAATTGGGCGTCGTGGGCGGCGATGAGGTGGGGGTGGATGGCTGAGAGCTCGTCGTGGGTTGTGGCGGTGGTGGGGATGGTGATTGCCGGGATGAGGATGATGTGGTTGGAGAGGTCGAGCGTTGCAGGTCGGATGAGGGAGGGAGACTCGGAGAGTTCGTCTTCGATGGCTGCGCTGAGCATGGGATGCACGGATATGCAGTGCTTGAGGGCTGGGATGAAAGTCTCTTTGCCGCGGTAATCGAATCCTTTGGGAGCTTTGTAGCGGCCGGCGACGATGAGTGCGCGGTAGTATCCCAGCGCGTTGCGCATGATGTATCTTCGCTCAAATGAGCCTAAGATGTTAGTTGTTTAGTGAGAAAACTGCAAGAACTTGCATCTCACCTGCTGGCCGAAGGTAGGTGTTCTGAGCATCTCGCACCACTTTGTTTGACCCCATCTTGCTGATAACAGTAAAGGGTTCGGCAATGCATGAGATTTTGGTGCAGATGGCTTTGAGGTGGTAGGCGGGATTCCTGTTCTGCCTGTGTCTTTGCCATATTAGGAAACATTCACGCGAAGTTCATGATCCTCATTAGCCCCACAATCTTGCAGGCCTGATAGCGCGGCGCACAGCCCAGTGCATCTTCTATAGTCGTGCAAGAATACAAGCTATACCGTCGACGGAATTGAAACCGCGAATGAACCCCCAGGTGACCATAATAGCTGTGACGCGTACGTATGGAAAAACAGCCGCATTCAGAATAAGTGTCGCGAACCTCTTGATGGCATGAACGAGTTCTAAATCCTGGCGATGTCGCTTTAGGAGAATTTCCGCCTTGCACATCTTGCAATCAAGGCGTTGGTGAAGAGACTCCGTGCTCCAGTCTCCAGCTTCAGGAGCCACGAAATTCAGCCAGCCGTGACCAACTGTTCTCTTCCCCTCCTGCCTACTACTTGACACCAGTCATCTTGATCTATAGGCACCAATAGCCATCGGAGGTAGCAACTCCTATTTTGGGTCTTTTATTTTCCACGAGCACGGACATCCATTCTTTTACCTCCCACCACTCAACCCTCAAATGCCTTCAACGCCATTTCAGTCGCCATTGATACTCGCGCATTCGTGCCTGGGCAAAGCCATTTATACGAGACCTCCGATACAATCCTTCCTCGAAAGCAGCGTGAATACTATACTAGCGTGCCATTCTGTCGACAGGCGAGTAGGCAGAGAGCTGCCGAAAGATCAGATGCATATTTGTACGAAGCTCCACTCTTCCCAATAACAACGACACGGCTCCAACACATTACATGCAGACCTAAAATGAGGTTTCAAGTATGATTGTTTATCCAATAGGCTTACTGCTTGCAAGCTGACGATGGTGCTTGGAGCAGGAACAAGTCTAGAGGGCAAGCGGCGCGAGTCGATCTCAAAAAGCGTCTAGATCAAAGGATCTAGGGAAAAGGCGATGGTGAGCGCTTGAGGTGTTCCCGTCAAGTAAAGCAAACGCACAACAGCCTATTTTCTCGACTTCCCGAGCGTCTTCTGCGCAGCCCTCAGTCTACTCTTTTAGTCCCCACTGTACACCGGTAGCGATGAACCTGCAGAGGAGGACAGAAAATAACCAGTGAGCAGAGAGGAACAACATTTCCATGGGCACGCCAAGGGTCGATATTTTTGCGCAGCCCCTTGACACGACTTGATGGGAAAATTGCTTTTTCTTGCAACCCATGCACCTGCAGGTCGCCGTCTCATCGTACGCACGCGTGCAGCTGGCGGGGCCCGTCACATTTCTCACAAAAAAAAAAAAAAATCGAGACGCTCGTATTAACGACCCAACCCACATCTCCGACGTGAAGAGCGAAGAAGTTACGATTTCCGTCAGTACCGAAGCTGTGGCGATATCGACGAAAGAAGGTTGCTCTCACGGTCCGAGTCGCATCAACCTCCCGACTCAGCGTCTCGCACCACAAACAGAGAAGCGGTGTCCAAGAGCACCAAAAAAGGGGCTCGAGGGACAACCGCAGCAAAGTTCGGCACTTACCTTCGCCTCCGCCTGCAGGTCCGCATGCACGCCACCCCATCCACGCCTCCGACACGCAGTTGACAGCCACCACCGTTTGAAGCACAAAAGCAATGTGAATACGGAGAACAACATCTCTCTTTCAGCTGTCTGCACTAAATCCGACTGTTCCTCCCTCGTCCACAGCTATCCTGCCGCCTTCCTGCCTGCACGAATCGGGTGCATCCCGTAACACAGCGGATAGTGCGCACCGCTGCTCATCCCACAGAAAACGCCGTGCGACCTGGGCGTTTCAGCGCAAAACAGATCCTGGGCTTTCACCACAGATGCTGCAGACAGCCATGAGGGTGCCCATAACATTGGGTACGAAAACCAATATTCGTACATTATCGCCGCCCGCATTGGCTACATGCGGCCTGCGGTTTGGAAATTGGGACCCACGCCGCTAGCAACCATCGTCGGGCTTTCTACTTAACTGAGGGAACAACCCACTCAGCCCGCACACCTCTTGCCGGCTGTCGATCGAACATTGCTTTTTCGACATCCGAACCCAAGTGAAAGCGTTCGTTCCTGCTGTGACTGATTTCATCTCACATTCGCTCTCACCGTGCTCGCTATCTATCCCTTGCCAACCCCGCATGCGGTCATCGAAACCAAGTCTCAGAGTCTGAGTCGAGGTCCAGACTCGTTATAAACCTCGCAAAGCCGAGCGTGTCCTCTATTCCCCTGCGACTCGATTCTTCACAATCAACGATCGTTTCTGTCCAACCATGAAGTTCTGCACCGCCCTTCTAGCCGCCGCGGCATCTCTCGCATCCGCTGCCTATACCACCAGCGACATCCCTAGCTGCGCTGTGCGTTCACCCCTCAATTCCCTCGAGAAACGCCCTCCCAGCTGACCATGCCTTGCCCGCACAGATCCCGTGCTTCGAAAGCGGCGCGCCGCAAGTCGGCTGCGCGGTGACGGACCAGGCGTGCCAGTGCAGCAAAGCGTCCGAGCTGACGGACAAAATCACCGGCTGCGTGACGAGCTCCTGCTCGATCGAGGACGCGCTGAGTACGTCTCTCTCACACCCGATTCGCATGCCCCGTCGCTGACATCGTCCCCGCAGAGACGCAGCAGGTCTCGACAGGCATCTGCGAACAGCTGTCGAGCTCGTCTTCCTCGTCGGCGGCCGCATCCGCGACGTCTGCGTCCACAGCCACGGCCACAGCATCCGGCTCGTCAGTCGCCCCTTCCTCCAGCACTAGTGGCTCAGCGGACAGCATTAGCACCAGCACCAGCACCACCGTCATCTCCACAACTTCCAACGGCACTGCTGCAAACACAACTGTCCCGTCCATCCCAAGCGTCAACGTGACCGCGGTTGCCACGCCCAGCACGGCTGCTGATTCTTCTTCCGCTACTGCTGCTGCTACGTCATCTTCCTCTGCCGCCGAAAGCGCCTCTGCTACTGTGACCGAGTCTGCTGACGGTAGCTCTTCTTCAAACAGCGCCTCAGGAACGGGTAGTGCGGCGAGTGCCTCGAGCACCGCGAACGCAGCGAGAGCGATGGGGGCTAAGGAAAGCCTTGGTTTGGCTGTCGCGGTGGGCATGGGGTGGTATGTTGAGTCCTTGATGGGCTACCTCATCGCTGTAGTTTGATTGCAGTACCGATGAAGGCAGTCGTGACGGACAATTTTGGTTGATGGCGGTTGAGGAAGATAGCATCTGTAGACACAGCCGTTCCTTCCTAAGATAATTCTCAAGCGTTGATGGCGTCCCGGAACTTGGCTGACCAAGCTGTGAACTCGTCATCCCTGCCATCCCAATTCTGCTTGACCAGTTCTGAGGCACGAACAGCGTCAGCACTGATTGTCGAAAAGACTTTCTGTGCCTGTTCGCCGTTGAAGTCGTAGAAAGCGCTCGCCATGTCGTCCACCGAGTCTGGAATGGTCTGCAGGACCCCTAGCAGCTGGTCTAGCGTCTCGGCCTTTCCCTCCCCACCGGGATACGTCTTGATCCGCCGCTTCACCAACGCCTGGTAGAGCACCGTCACCGTCTTAACCTTCTTCAGCGAAGCATCCAGCTGCTTCCGCAGCTCTTCGTTGCCCTTCCCCAACTTATCGTTCCCCCCAAAAATATCGTCCTCATCCTCCTCATCGCTCCCAAACCCCCCTTCATCCCCATCCTCCTCATCCTCCTCCCCCCACTCCTTCAGCTCCTCCACCGCATCCAACAGCGTCGCCCTCCACGCCTCGACCTTGCTCACCACCACCCCCACAACCCCAACCGTCCTCACCTCGATCAACGCATCGCACGCCTCCCAGACCAACCCCGTCGAGCTCAACGCGTCCCTCCCCTCCCTCCTCCGCTCCCCCGCCCCGCCTCCATCATCACCACCATCATCCTCGCTCCGGAGCGTCCGCTCCGCCATCCTCCTCACTTCGCCCACCTCCTCCGCGACCGCGCCCATGATCCGCCGCACCCGCGCCCGGACCTCCCTCTCCAGCAGCGCGGGCATCTCGCGCGCCCGCTGCTTCTGCGCGCACAGCTGCGCGCCGCCCATCATGGCGGGCAGCACGGCCGCGGCCACGTCGCGCAGGACCTTGGCGACGGCGGTCGCGGTGAAGGGGTCGTTGAGGAGGAGGAGCGAGAGCTTGGTGGTGTGCGCTTTGAGGAGGGTGGCCGAGTCGGCGAGGAGGGCGAGGGCGTCGATGGTTGGGTCGAGGGGTTGGGAGGGTGACGAGGAGGAGGAGGAGGCGTCGGTTGTTGTTGTTGTTGTTGTTGTTGGGGACAGGTTGGCGAGGAATTGGGTGAGGAGGGCGGAGGTCGAGGTCGTGAGGTCGATGAGGGCGGTTAGGTCCGCGGGCGTGGAGGCGGGCGGCATGGTGGTCTGGTGGCTTTCGGGTTTCGTTTTTTTTTTTCTGGCAGTGGGTTGGGCGAGGTCGCGGTGCGGGCTGATGTTGGATTGAGGAGCGTTCAAGTCGCGAGTCGTTCGAATTTTGTCGCGGATGAGAGGAGAGGAGAGACGGGGAGACTCTGGCGTATGCCAGGGTGCTTTGTTGTCAAGATGTGTGGAGTGGTGGTGATGCTGCCTGGCGACGAAAATTGTAAGACTTCATGAGTCATGCCAGTTCTACGAAATGACTCGCGACTGTGCGTCATCCGCTGAGCGACCCTTCGTTCCGTTCAGCTCGGCACGACAACAGCTAAACCCCACTTCCGCTGACCTGCCCCGTCTGTGTTATCACAACTCTCCAACGATGATAGGATGATATGTGTTCTCGCACCATGCTGGCCTAGACTCTCAGGTGCGGGCTGGGGCAGAGCCAAGCGGCGCGGGCTGTTGCATGCAAATACCGTCTCACTTGCGCTGCTCTCACGCAGAGCCAGGCAGTGATTCTGCGCCCAGCGTTTGCTGCGCCGGACCCTCATTTCTGACTGCCATGATCCGGCGCCATGTAACCGCTAGGCACCTACTTTGTTTGTTTGCAACGCCGCCTCGCTTCTGCCCGCAGCGAACAGACTTAACCTCAACACCTCTCGCCCTCCACACGCTTCGCACTGCGACGTGCGCTTCCCACCGTCATGAAATCGTCAGCGAGCAACATGCCGCATGACAGGCTTCAGGCGGTAGCTCAACCCTTCGACGTCTACGCACGGCCCTTCGTCCCGGAGGAGCTCCGCTCAATCAACATCCAACCTGCCACCGTGCTGGAAACTCCACCGGGTCGCACCATCGCCTTTGATGCCTATGCAAGTAGCTTCATTCCACCTCTATTCCTCCATCGCCGCCCAACTGTGGATAACCTAAACCACAGGAGATTGCAATATCAACACCTCCACCCAAAGCAGCCCGTTTGCCTCTCACCTGAGGCCCACGCAATCTACTTCTGCGACGCCCTGAAGGACGAAGGCCGCGCTCTCGACAGGGAATTCTCTAACTACGCGCTGTACCAAGTCACTCTGCAGGTGCATCACCAGCCCGACGGTGCTTCCTATTGCGTGCTGCACGTGCCCGGTCTTCGCGAGAACAGCCCTCACATTGAACTCGAGGACGTCGTGTCGGTCCGACAGCTGACGAGGGTTTCGTGGAATGGCGCGCTGCGGCTCGGATTCTCGGGTTACCAGTACAATGCTCGTGTGCACTACATCGCTAAGGCGAAAGAGCTCGTGACCATCCGGATCGCTCAGGGAGAGACACTGATGTCCGTCGGCTCGGGCTTCAATGTCTGCTTCAACTATCCATATGGCCGGATCGCGGCTCAACAACTGTCACTTGCATTGATCCAGGATTCGCTGGATCACCTGGCATCAACGACGCCCGACGAGAACCCGATGCTCCGTCACCCGTCAAATGGAATTGCAGAGACGTCAGGAGCGAGTGCGGAGATACGCGGCCAGAGAGAAGCTTCTTGGACTGGTCGTATGCTATTTCCGACGGGTGAGGATGGCACACTACAGACGGAGCTCACGCGTCTGGCTCAGCGAGATCTCTTCGACGAGCAGCTAAACTTTGAGCAGCAGAAAGCCGTAGACTCGGTTTGTCAGCAGAATTATGGAGAGGTCCCTTTCCTAGTCTGTGGGCCGCCCGGAACGGGCAAGACGAAGACGATCGTAAGTAGCCTCACCGTTTCTTCATGTTAATTTCTCTTGCTCCACGATGCCAAGAATCCCGTTGGTTCTCGAACGTCCAGCAGCGTGGATGAAACGAGCATTCCATTTCACCTGCCCACAGAAAGAGGTGGCATCAAGGCGAATGCGTGCTCACCCCCCCTATTTCCTTTTACTCTTTTGGGCCCAATGTTTCGCGCGGAAATAAAGTTATTGTCATGCTCGGCCGAGTGTAGCCAACCAAGATCATCTATTTCCTTTTAAGTTTCCGGATATTAATTGCTAACGTCACCTTAGGTCGAATGCGTGCTGCAAACTGTTTCAAACGACTCGCAGAAGCCGCACATCCTCCTCTGCGCGCCATCGGATCCTGCTGCAGATACTCTTACGCAGCGTCTCAGCCAGCACCTGCAGTTCGGAGATTTCTTACGACTCAATGCACCTACAAGAACCTTTGCCGAGGTCCCACAGAATCTAATGCCTCATTGCTTCATCGACCATGATCACTTCGCCCTGCCAGCTCAGCCCCAGCTGCTTTCCTACAAAGTTGTAGTCACCACCTGCAGGGATGCTGCCATGCTGGTCGCCGCAAGAGTCACCAACCAAGACCTATTCGCCCTTGAGCACGGTGTAACAACGACGTTGCATCCTGAACAAGCGTCCAGGAAAATCACGCTCCACTGGGGTGCGTTGATGATTGATGAAGCCGCACAAGCCACAGAGCCCGAAGCCACGATCCCCATCAGCGTGGTGGCCCCGCCCAGAGACAAAAAGGCAATCATCAGGAATCCGATTCTCGTCATGGCAGGCGACCACATGCAGCTCGGGCCACGCGCGAAGACCGCGGCGTTGAAGATCAGCCTGTTCGAACGCCTCTTCAATAGACCGCTGTACAAGGATCATCCCCTCGCCCGCAACAAGAACGCGCCGGGCGCGCCATCCAAGCCGCTCGACAGGACGATGCTCCCCATCACCCGGCCGCCCTTCGCGAATCTGGTCCGCAACTACCGCTCGCACCCAGCCATCCTGGCCGTGCCCAGCAACCTCTTCTACCACGACACCCTCATCCCCGAAGCCAAAGGCACCGACGCGCTGCGCGCCTGGCCGGGCTGGCAGGGCCGCGGCTGGCCGGTGCTCTTCCACGCCAACGCCGGGCCGGACGAGATGGACGGCGAGGGCGGCGGCTGGTACAACGTGGCGGAGGCGCGGGCGGCGTGCGCGACGGCGCAGTCGCTGGCGCGCACGGGGCTGGTCAAGGAGCGCGACATCTGCATCATGAGCCCGTTCCGCGCGCAGGTGCGCGTGCTGCGGACGGTCGCGCGCGAGCCGCCGTTCCGCATGTGGTCGGTCAACATCGGGCCCATGGAGGCCTTCCAGGGCCTGGAGGCCCGCGCCGTCATCGTCTGCACCACGCGCGCGCGCCCGCGCTTCCTCGACCGCGACGTCGAGAGGGGCCTGGGCGTCGTGCACGAGCCGAAGCGGTTCAACGTCGCGCTCACCCGCGCGAAGGAGGCGCTCGTCGTGATTGGCAACCCGCACGTGCTGGCCGCCGACCCGTGCTGGGCGACGTTCCTGGGTTTCTGCCGGCGCAACGGGCTGTGGGTGGATGGGGGAGCCGCAGGAACGCAGCCTCATCTTGGCACGGTGTCGTCGTTGTCGTCGTCGTCGTCGCCGCCGCCGCTCGGGCCGGGCCTTGACACCGGCACCGGCAGCGGCTGGCAGGCGGCTGCCGCTGACTGCGACAAGCGCGTCTCGGCGCTGGAGACGGGCCTCGTGACTAAGGAGGCGATCAGGCTGGACATTACCTCGGATTACGCGCGCTTCATGGCCGCGGGCACTGACGACGAGATGTGGGTTTCCGGGATGCTGGCGGCACTGGCCATGGACGAGGGCGAGGGTGGAGGCGGTGGCGGTGTTGTCGAAGGGGACGAGCAGGCGTACGGGGATACGCGTGTTCTAGAGCACGGCGAGACCGGAGGAGAGCACAGCGGCTGATTGAGGAGGAAAATGAGCTTGGCGGATTCCTATACCGATGAAAGCTAGAGTTGGGGTTTAATGGAGATGATGGGCAGGGGGCCGTATTCGTGCAGGTAGATCGAAGCATGGGTGGATACTCGGAAGGGCAAGTCTTGGGGGCGCAATGGGCTCTATGATCACCGTGCTGTAATGTGAAAGAGACGCAGGCTGGACAGGGCGTGGCAGGGCTGGCGGACGTCAAATTGACCGCGGCCAAAAAACGCAAATGCATCGACGGGTGCCACGGGGCGCGGCTGAGCAGAGATAGTGGTCGACGGCTCGATCGGGAGGGAGCATGGCTGCCTTGGTTTTACGGTTGCCAACCTTTCTCAGGCGAGTCGGCGAGGAGGAGAGCGACGGATGGCTTATAAGGATACCCCGGGGGGCGTCGGCCTTCCGCGGCTCCGCCAGGAAAGCAACGGCGGCGCGCAGAGGCGGACTTCACCTTATCACGCGCAGCAGCTGAGTTCAGCAAGATTGCGGCATTTCAGGGCCTTCCCGCCGGACGATGTCTCGCACGCTCGCGATCGAGGGAGCTCGGCGCTCGGGACGAAGACGGTGGCACAGGAACTGGATGGACCCCTTCCTGCTTGAGAGAGGGTGTCTTCAAAGCATGGCGCTGGAACGCAGACGCAATCCTCAAACGGTTCCTGATAGATTGGCTTCGCGACGGCGGAGCGTACCGGCTGTAGCGCAGCAGCCTCGCAGCTCTTGTTCAATGCTTGGCGACGCGCGCCCCCGCCACACCCAGTTGGGCGGAGCGGATAGACGTCCGGTGGTGTTGACGGAGGCGCCTCCTCGCGCACCCCTGAGCACACCCTCACCGGCCGGCCGGCGCTGCGACTCGCGTTCACACACTGGCCAAAACCTTAACCGTCTAGCCTCAACGTTGCGCGATCTAACCAGCACACGGCCGTTCTCGATCCCCTTATTCCTCCTCGCACTGTGGCTCTGGCCCCCGGCCGCAGCCCCATGCGGTTACCTACCAGTCCGGGCGCAGTAGGGCTTCTGCACGCCCGCCCAACCAGCGGCCCCGATGCCCGCCCGGCAAAGTTTCGACGAGATGGTCCCATCTGATAACCTCTCTGTTGATTCATGGCCCAGACCAGCAGTCCTGCGCTGCGCTCCGCCAAGCTGCTGCCCGACGAATGCCGTCCACATCCCCGCCCTCACACGCGCCGCCGTGCGCTGTGCGAGCGGGCGTGCGAGCGGGCGTGCGAGCGTGCGGTGAGAGAAGCTTTTTGGCTCACCATCCGAACAAAACCAGCCGCCGGCCCATACCACGCAGCCGCCACAACTCCAGACCTCCAGACCTCCTCCCACCCGCCACACTATGCAGCGGCTCGACCCGCCCATTGCCCATCACCTGCGCTCAGCATGTTTGTGAACATCTCCTCGACATCCGACATCTCGAGCACCGCGACCTACAAGTTGATCAACTCGTGGAGCCTGTGGCCGCTGGCCCTCGACCCGACCCAGCCCGACCTGCAGCTGCGCGCCCTGTCCAACAACGACACCGCCCTCGAGTTCCAGTTCCGCCAGTCCGATGAGCCCGCCAAGTTCAACATCTGCGCCGCCGTCGGCGGCCAGACCTACTGCCTCGACGTCTTCAACCAACCCAAGGATGTCCCTCACATGACGCCCTGGGGCTACTATTCCGGCCAGTACTGGTCCATCGATGCCAATGCCGGCTCCGTCAAGCTCTCCAACGACTGGACCGGCCCCGGTTGGTATCTTGACGTCTTTCAGGGCTCGCTGGCCGCCCATTTGACCCAGGCCTCCGACAACACCGCCGGCCAGTTCTGGATGCTCGACAGAGTCGCCGAGAACGTGACGTTACCTCCCGAAGCACCTGATGTGAGTTCATCTGGATATTTCCTTCATTTCCGTTTCTCTCGACCCGGAGCGCCACTTTCTCGGCTTTTACGTTGGAGCCGTGGAGCTCCGGAGCCTCTGGACAAGTCGGAAAGAGCACTTCCTATTGAGACTTCTTCCCGTCTGAAAGATTACCCTAGCATCATATTTCTCAATCCTTCATACCAACTTCCATTGCTCTGGAGAATATTTGCACGTCGATATCTCTGCTCGCTCACAGCGTCAAGATTACCGCAGATCACATGATTTCTGACTACTTGCCAGGTCGGGACTGTAACTACACTTGCACCCAAGGAAAAAGAGGGCGGTAGTAGCGGTCTCTCCACACCAGCAATCATCGGAATCAGCCTTGGAGGAGGTATCTTCTCAGCGGCATTCCTGCTGGCCGTACTAGCACTACTGTTCCGGCGTCGGCGCAGGCGGCTGAAGCGCCTAGGACAGCAGAACGCCGCCATCGCCGCAGGGATGCCACCGTGTGAAAATCGCGACCAGCTCGTCCGGACACCCAACTCTCGAACAGGCCTGGACCCAATGAGCAGCACGCTCGGATCTGCTCCGAGCAACACGGGCGGGACGGCCATAACGCCCCAGGAACCTCATTTCAACGGGCTGCCACCCGAGCTCGAATCCCCCATGGCCGCGCACCACGGGACCAACCCGCATCACGGCGGGGCGTCCTATTTCCCCAACGGCACCACCGCCGCCTCTGCACAGCAGCAGCGCCAACAGCAACGCTCCATCTACGAGCTCCCCGGCAACCACGAAGACCAGATCCTGCCCGCCCCCCAGGCCTCCTACACCTCCCTCAACCACAAATACCACAACCCGGACGAAAAGGACCCCACCCTCTTCATCACCAGCACCGCCACGACAAACACCACCGACACCACGTCCACGACGCCCGCCTCCCCAGCCTCCTCTACCATCACCGGCTCCCGCCGCACCGCCGGCCCCCGCTGGGAGGAAGTCGTGCCGGACGGCAACGGCGAGATCACCTTCTCCACCATCCCGCGCACCACCATGTCGTCCTCGCCGCCGCCGCACCCGGCCGCCGCCGGCGGCTCCGTCCCCGCGACCACGCTCTTCCCGCGCAACATCGCCGGCATCGCGTACGGCTTCGGCGGCGGGGGCGGCATGGCGGGCGGCGCGGCGCCGGGCTACATGGGGGCCGCCAACACCGCTGCTGTCCCTTCGACCTCGGCGCGCGAGCGCTGGGCCAACGGGACGTGGTCGAGCGACGGGCGGGGCTCGAGCTGCGTGAGCAACGGGAGCGCGAGCCCGGGCGGCTACGGGGGAGGAGGAGGAGGCAACGACGGCGCGAGCGAGCTGGACGGGATGCCGATGCCGTCGCCGCCGCCGCGGTACACGGATCCGTGGGGCGCGACGGCCGTGCACGAGGCCGACGGGATCGAGCGGCTCGAGGCGGGCGGGCGCGAGGTGATCCGCTTGGCGGACGCGCCCGGGCCGGGCGTGATGAGAGAGGTGGTGAGGCTGGCGGATTTGGGGGCCGGGCCGGAGCGGGAGGTCGTTCGGTTGGTGGATCTGCCGCCGAGCCCGGAGAGGGAGAGGGGCAATGGCGGTGGGGAGAACGGAAGGGATTGGCCGGCTGTGGGGTCGATGAGGAGGTAGTTGGTGGAGGAGGTATTCGTGGTCGACGCTCCCTAGAAGTTTTTTTTTTTCCCGTTATCCCTTTTCCCTTACTTTTTTTTTCTCCTTGGAAGAGTCCTATACCACGGCACACGCCTAACGTGGGTTGTTTTCTTTTTAAAAAGTCAAGCAAAACTTACGAGCTTCGGCGTTGGATAATACTGGACGGATGAAGGGAACGGAACGGAACCACACAACTCATCAGCTTCTACCCAATTTGGGGCAGGTTGAAAGGATGGGATGGTCACTATATTCATGGTTCATGGACTGGGTATCGAGACGGGGCGTTTTTGTTGTCTTCTTGCTCTCTCTTTTCCGTCCTTTGGAGGAGGGCTTATTCACGCATTATCATCACACGGACCGTCACCTATAAACACACACACGCACGCACACGTCTTTTTCTTCCCACCATGGGAAGATCATGGGCTGCCGATTTGCTCCCGTTCCTTGTTTTCATCCAATTTTGCTGTTGTTCGTCATGTCTGAACAGAGCAGTTCTATACCTTCACGAGCATTAGTTGGCATCAAGGCCAGGCAAAAAGCGCTTAATAATTGGAATTGTCAAGAGGAAGAACTTGCTTCAGAATTCTCTCTTCCGGTGATCTACATGTGACCTCTCAAATGACCCTTCTTCGATAGATAATATATCCACCCGGGTGGCCGGTACGACAGCCATACGTCGTCGAGTACGCGTTCAATCAAGAATGTTTTAGTGGGAAACCTGAAGAGAAAGCAGGCCTCCCTTCATCCCCACACACGCATACGCATACCACTAGCGGCCGGGAACGGCACGTCGCGAGTACGGCACAGTGGCCCACAATAGCCGTGCGCCACACATATGGTGGCGACTGGTGAGCAGTTCTTGGCTGTTCTGGCCCCTGGTCTCGTATATTTGAAAGGAGCTAGCATTTAGGAAGAAGACGAGAAAGAAGAAGTCTAATTAGCCGGCCGTTGCGGCGCATGGGCGCTCTTGCGCGCTCTGCTTTCTCCAGCCCTCGTTCATGCTGCTCTTATCGCCATCATATGATGGTGAACGCGCGACAGCTGCCCTTCGATTGCCTCGAGAGAATGTATCACGACGAGTCGTTCTCTCCACAACGCCATTGTCTCGTCTTGCCTCGCCTCTCCAAGCGTGCAGCGCCTCTACATCGCTCTTTCGTCCGATTGCCCCAAGCCGGGGCCTATCTCCAACCCACTTTCCCGTCACCGAGCCCTCCTTTGAAACGAGCGTCTCAGACGCTCGCCCACCCACCCACCCTACTTTGCCACTCGCTTCCTACGACCTGCAACAAGTCTCCCCTATCTTGCGTCCCTTCTGCCACGTCGCAGCCCTCGTTCTCGACCGTTCGTGGCGGCGCAGGACCCCATTCTTTTCCCCAAAAACACTTGTTATCTCTCTGCAGGGCCGAACCTAACCGGTCAGCATTGCGAAGTCAGCCACAGTGACGAGCCTTCCCCCCCCCCACCGCTCCGACCTGACGGCCGCTCCTGAACTCTAAAAACAGTCGAACGCCGGCCTCAGCGCTTGGCGCTGCTGTAGAGCCGTTTTCGCCAGCTTGGCAACCGGTTTGGCGCTTGCTTGCTTGCTTGCTCCGGCGCGGGCCGGATACGAACGGAGCGCAGGCATTTCTTAGTGCGGCGACGGCGGCGGCGGCAGGCAAGCAGGCAGGCAGCGTTCGTACGTCACTGTATGGGGATGTTTTACTGCAGAACTATACACCCGAGAGCGGGCGTTCGATATACGCAACAAGGGGAACGAACCAGTCCGCTGCACACCCACGGCTTGCAGGAACGAAGTTGCGCTGGGAGAGAGAGAGAGAGAGAGAAAGGGAAAAAAACGCATATTTACTATCTGCCAGCATTGCACGCGCGCATCATGCAAAACACCTCTCCTGACCACCAAGCATGCGCATCAATTCTCGTGTCTCTAAAAAAAAAAAAAAAAAATGCTCAAGCAAAAGATCTTAACGAACGTCCCTTTTTCTTTTGCCTACACACTCACCGACGCATCCCGACGGCTTTGAACAAATCCCGCAGCAGACCCTTCGACACGTCGGCAATGGCGGCGCGGCTCTCGACGACCGGGTAGATGACGCAGATGCACATCGAGGCCCAGACCCAGATGAAGGACACGACGGCCCAGCCGGTGAAGAATGCTTTGCTATCTGTTTGGTCCACAGTCAGCATGCGTGCCCAGGTAACGATGATGCAAGAAGCAAAAAAAAAAAAAAAAAACGAGCGCGAACGATGAGATCCGGTGACAAGGCAACGGCAGTGATTCTGGTGTGCGCGAGACCCCCCCGGTTATCATTGGCTGCTCGTAGCGTCCCCGCCCGGAAAGGGACAGAACCGCGCGAAGGACTACGTGCGGGACAAAACAAGCGGAACCGTCGCTTCACGTTCGAACGGCGGAGTGGGCAAGGCTCGTGGCAGAGCCCGCGGTGGGGGATATCCGAAAAAGCATCTCTCCCGCGGTCACAAAGAGCCACCAAAATACCCTCACACCCGTCGGAACGCGTGGTTCTCGGATCGAGGACGATGCGCGGGCGGCCCGTCGCCGTGATTCGGCCGGGCTGCGTGTCGGATAGTGGCTCTTTTCTCGGTCCTTCCCATCGTGCGCGGGGGGGAGCGGTCACATCGTTTCAATAACTTTTACTCCTTGCAGGGTCTCGATGGTTGCATACACGTAGCTGAGCGCCGTATGCAATGCCTGATCTCGCAAAGTCTCGCGGTGGTATACGAGCGGAGCTGCGGTATGCGAGGGCGGAACGAGCACGGAGGAGCGGTGGGCGTCCGGTGGGCTAGCGGTACCGAGGGATGGGAAGGTGTGAGGGTGGGCAGGGGAAGCGTGTGGGTAGGGTTGCCGCCGTCTGCAAGTATGTTGTTGGGTGGGTGTGCCAGCGGTGTGGGAACATGTGGAGAGTGGTGTGTTGGGCTTTGCCAAGTCATGAGCCGGACGGAGAGAAGACAGGCGGAGGGCGGACCGACCGAGAGCGGAGAGTCGGTGGGAGGAGGGAAAGAGGAATACGGCGGAGGTGATGGGTCCGCCAGAAGGCGTGGAGGGATTGGACGAGAGAGAAGGGTGATAGGGAGCAGGGGTGGTGCCGGCAAGGGCCGTTGTGTGACAAATGAAGCAGGGCAGCATAGACAAGCCGAAAACGGAGAAGACTAGCGAATGCGCCAGGAACAGGGATACTCGGTAGTGGCTGACGGGGTGGGAGGGAGGATTGGGGCGCGGGTAGCGGCTGAGTTCGGCTGATGTCGCTCCCGATGATGAAATAAACGCAGGAAATGGCAGGGTAGGACCGGCCTCTGACGTCTTGCTTCCAAGCTCCACTTGCAGCCTGAGGATGGCAGTCACCAAGGACGAGGCAGACGGAGGTTGAGGCAGCCGGGCGGACGAGGTCTAGACCGCACGCAGGGGGATGGGAACGGTCTCTGCGGGCAGATCTGGGGTATGGAGCGAGGGAGGGCGCAGGGGCAAAAAGTTAAAATCCACTTACAAATGTAGCCAGTGCCGAATAGCGTGAACGGAACCAGTATAACCGCAACAGCTGTAAAGACCAAGTTAGCACCCACGGCCAAGCGTGTACTCTTCTTGACCAGAACTGGGTCCATCGGTTCCGTGTGGCTCGCTTCTAGAAAATCGACGAGCTCGTTGCCAGTCGGAACAAAGGTTTCGGGCTGCGGGTTGGCCCAGACTTCGGTTTGCTCCTTTTGCCTCGGGATTGGAGATTCTGCCGTAGCCGCCGATGCCTCGGGATCGTCTGACTTCTCTGCGATGTCCTTGAGCAATTCCCCGGACGGAGGTGTTCCGGTGACGGAGGGAGGCTCGGTCTTCGTCGGAGAAATACCCTGGATCTTGTTGTAACGTTCGATCGCCCCGGGGTCGGTGGAGACGTGCTTCTGTGGGAATAGGAAGCTCAGAATGATGGCAACGACGGCTCCGCCGGCACAGCTCGTCACATTTCCAGCAACAGCATTGGTAGTGTCGCCGGTTGTATCGATGGAGATGCCTCCGGAACGCTTCTGAGCAGTAACAAACCATGAAATGAGGCCAAAGGCTAAAGCGATGTAAGGGGTAAAGATGGTTGCTGGCGTGCTCATGCGATCCCAGAGTAGAACGAGGCCAACGGGAACGGCGGCTCCGCCGACAATGATGCCCAGAACTGTCAACAGCCAGGTGAGATTTACACCAACGGCATTCAAGATGCAACAGAACGCAGCCAGCACCACAGAGTAAATGCCAATGCCGTAGTGGGAAATTGTTACCAGCCGAGCAGACGACGTCTCGGGCCGGATATACGTCTTGTAGACGTCGAAGGTAAGCAGGGACGACACAGCAATAAGCTCGGCGGAGGTTGACGATGTCACAGCCATAAAGAGGAGCAGAAGCATTAACACGGCTCCGCCCTTCCCGAGCAATGCGATTGCTGTGGCAGGCGATGATAGGCCAGCACCGTTCTGAGCTGCACTGAGAGGATCCGGATAGGTTGGAAAGGATGGCGTGTTGGTGAGAGCAGCGCATCCTAATTGATTTTGTCAGTGCAATTGCAACACGGGATTCTGCAAGAGAAAGAGGTTCACCTAGCCCCATTGCGGTTGCGAAGCCGAACGGAATGCCGTACCAAGCGACGGCGCCCAGAATGTATGCCTGGATGCTGGTCTCCGGCCTGCTCGCGATTGCACGCTGCCAGTAGGCTTGATCAAGCCACACGGTGCAGAAGCCGGCAACAAGAAGGTCCACTGCAAAAACAAGGCCGTCGACGGAGCGGAAGGCTAGGTAAGATCCATCCTTGTTGCCGTCAATAGGCATCTTCTCCGAAGCTTCCACTAGCAGGTCGTAGACCTTAGACGGGCTTCCAAGGACATCGCTAGTCGCCCATACAAGGAAGCAAAAGACGAATATGGCAATAAACAGGATGACCGTGTGGAGATAGTCGGCAATGAAAGTGCTGCGGAGACCACCGGCCACGACATAAGCAGCTACGACGAAAGGAATAAGCCAGCAAGAGGCATAGACATTCATGCCAGAAAGTGCGGCGACCACCTATTGCGTGTTGGGTAAGTAATTTTCGGCATCGACAGAAAGAATACGCTAGAGGAAACTGTTCAGGGCAGTGTCTCTTCGACTCACCTGTGACCCGCCGAGGACCAAACATGCACCAACCAACATATTGCAGCAAAGACCAGCGACCAAGTATGTTATATGGGCCACCTTTCCGTGTCGTGCGAGTACAATTTCCGGGAACGTATGGGCCCCTGGAGCATTTGCTTTGATCTTGACAGCGATCATAGCGAATAACAGGATTTGCAGACAACCCAGCTGCAGGACGGATTTCTGTCAGCTGCGTTGTCCCTTTCACATAGACCAGTACCCACTAACCGCGCCATACCACATGGGCCCACAGACGCCGTAGCTGTAGGCGAAGGTCGAGGAGGTGAGGAGCTGGGAGTGGTGGTCGTTCAGTTAAGTGTTCCGCGCATCCCTTGTGGGCTCAACCACTCATGACGACCACATACAGTAGCAGACCACGTCCATGACGACACAATTCCTGCTGCAATGAGTCCAGGCTTGACGCTTCTGGACGCAGTGTTGAATTCTTCTGCATGGTGGGTCGAAAAGTTGGTGTACCGATTTTGCATCCACGTCACGCAGAGCATCACAACTGCGAAAACGCCGCCGATTCCGATGACAATGCCATAGCCAGCAGCAGGGGGAAGCACCTGGATGCCATCTCCAGCAGCCATATTGAGAATGAGGTGTGAGACAATGAAGGAGAAGATCGACCAACCAGAGCTGAGTAAACGGCGAACGAGCCAGGAATTGGGAATTGTCGGGCTGGGCCAGGAAGCATGCAGCGCATAATGCGCCTGGCTCGGCTAATATAACTACTGGATGCATGGCGGATGATAGGCATCAAGGGCGCTGATAGATGGATGCTGGATTGTCTGCGCGCCTTATCAAAGGTGTCCCACCACTTTTGGGGGGAACAGGCGTATCACCGCTGAGAGCGCGTCACAAGGGAGGTTTGTGGCCATGATCGGACTGATAAGCAGATCGTCCGGGAGAGTACATGATACACGTTGTGGCGTTATCTGGAGAAGTGAAGCGATGGCGTAGCTGAGGCGGGGAAGGACGGTGGTGACGTCGGGCCAGCTCCGCCGAGGGACAACCCGGCGACAGGCCGGTGAGGCCCGCGGGGCCAGCTGCTGCCTTAGTCATCAACCAGCGCTGACTGGCGCCTGAACGCCTGGGGCCAACAGCGCTCAACGCCTCTGTCTCCGCCACTCCGCCTCCCGCCTCCGCTCACTTTTCGACGCAGCCTCGCGCCGCCTCGTCGCTCGCTTCTGCAAGCCCCCCTGCCACCATGCACGTACTCGTGCTTGCAGACGTTCGACCTTTGCCTACCTCGCCTCCTCCAATTCAGGCACCTGCAGCGAGCCCGTCCTCTGCCCACACAATCCTCCGACACAACGGCCGTCCGCCACGAAGCGCGAAATACCGCGCTCATCTCCTCGTCACGTCTCCGATGTCGCGCCTCTACGCGATTTGATCTCGCTCTCCCCTGTGGTTGCGGCAAAGTATGAGAGCGCTTGCACCATCCCTAATCTCGTCGCTCGGACGAAGCTTATCACCACCTGGCATTCCTTGTCTCCCCGCCTCCAACGGCCGGCCGGCCGGCAAAACCCACACCACGCTTTCGGGATTTGCTCTATCCAATAATACAACAGTTGCAGATGCACCCCATCCTCGTGATTACCTCAGAATGAGGCTCCCGGTGCCTGTGCAACCTCCGCGCGTCAGCACCTGACTAATAACCCTATTGTGTCCGTTCTGCTGGGCTTTCCTAACAGTCAATCGTCGCCCGGCGGAAGCTACCATGCTTCGCTCCGAGGGCAACCTCACCAAATGGACGAAGAAACGGAGATCTCATCACTTACTTCGACTTTATCTCCATCGGTCTAACGCGGCCGGATGACAATCGCTAAGCAACACATATGCCCGGTCGCAGAGATCTGCCGTGCCTAGTACGATACTCAAGGCTTCAGGCACGTCTATGAGTCGACAGGCGCTGGAGAGCTTCGTCACCTCACTGAAGCTTCACTCGTCTTGACACGTTGCGTCAGCAGCACGCATTCGCCCCGTCTCATTCTTTTTTTTTTTTTTGGTCGGAGTTATCCGTATGGCGCGAGTTACCTTTCTCGATATCCTTTATTGGCTACTTTATCTCCACAGAGTCAGAGTCTTCATGATTCCAACTTCTAACATAGAGGTAACAGCAGTGGCTACTCACTCCTGCTACCATCGCCAGCTGCCAGCTCTCGGCCGCCAGAATGGCATATCTCGGCCGAGGAACATCTTCGCTCAAGTGCGTCTTATTCTTCGTCACGTCATTGGTGATGATGCTTTCTATCGCAAGCTTTAAGCTTCCCAACAAAAAAAAAAAATAAACGGCAAATACCGTTTGCAAGAAATGGTTCATCATCCAATATCCTTTCAACACGAGCCTCCTGAGTAGCAAGAGCTTTCCTCAGTCATGAATAACCTTGCAATTATATGCGGGATGTGTTCCTGCAATTTGATCCTCGCTTTCACTGAGTCACGCATGCCGAATTTTAAAGAAGGGGAAGGCCAAGGCGAAGGAAGCTTCCGGAGTCAAACCTACCCTTTTTTACTCGTGTGCGCTAGTCGCTGACGCAATGGAACCGGGACTTCTCTGACGTTATCCACTCGCCCGGAACGGACGCCTGAACAACCTTCCCGCTCTGTTGGAAAAAGGCCACGTTTACGGCAATCTCGCCACACCTTATTCATACCACTTCCTGAATGGCAAGCCTGCGAGTCTTGTACTGTCGGTCATTCCCAGGGGCATTTCCTACAAGTTTGTCTCGTGTTTGAAGCCTCATCGGTGGTGATCACTCGGCCGAGATTTGATGCCTGATCCGGTGCCTCTGGTGGCGGTGCAATTCGCCCAGGAACATTCTCTGTCTGGATATTCAACCTTCTTTTCAAGAGAGCATACGCACCCTTAATTCAGCCAACCTTCCATAACGACTGCACGACCGACTTACAAGTTGGTGCTCAAGACGTAGGAAGTTGAGGCAGCCACTCGGACGCAAATATCTGGATTCCCGTGCACATTTGCGTCCGGATAACCGCTTCGACTCCCTACGCGCATTTGCACTACCTAATATCAGTCTTTTGAGGTTGACTTATCTGTTCTCCCTGGCGTTTTCCAAACTTTGCTAAAGTTCATGCTGCCTCTTGCATACCCCTACCCCATCGGATTAGTACGGTGCTTATTTACTCCATACACAAAGGCGTACGCAGATTCAAATAGAAAACAAAATTCTTGAGCCTTCATCCATTTAGAAATGGATAATGCTTCCAGATTGATACCACTTCAAAGACCTACAAAACAAACAGCCCAAGATCAGGTCCAGTATACATACACTCGAAATGAAAATTGTGCTTTGCAGAGCTCGGTGTCCATGATTCATCAGCGCTTTCCAGTGTACCCCCACCATCTCGCTGCAGAATGCGGCCTCAGCAGATCACGATATACAACCCATTGGGAACACTTTGATGGACACTACTTCTGTTTACGGGCTCCATTCTCCATCGAACCCTGACATGAAAACTGTTTCTCTTCTTTCAGATGATTTTTTTTTCCTGGTTTCAGTTAGAAATTATTAGGCAGTTACACTGGCGCTATCAACGTTGATGACTAGTATTGCTCCCACTTGATGCAACTCAATGGATTCCCGCTAAACCCTAGGTCAAGAAGATATGTGGGATCTCCCCCTTCCAAACGTCAGTGGCTTAATTCCTCCATATTTGGATTGTTGGATATATTATTGAGCCTCTGCTCGGCTCGCCGAGCAGGACATCTGAGCACTCGTACGGACTTAGCCTCGGAATCAATGGATGCGGCTCGACCCCATCAGGAGCTCAATCAGAAATCTAAAGCAAACATCAGCAGCTTGTGGGACGGCGCAGAACGAGCCATTAAGTTTGCGGCATCTGTCATTATAGTCCCCGTCTCTCTTGCCTCTTGATCCCGTGCTCGCGTTTGGGTATTTCGTGCAGATTGAGAAGCTGGATTTCTTTCTCTGCTGTCTTTACCCGCCACGAGATAGAACTGTCTTCTCCTCTCTGCTGCTCAATAAGCGCAAAAGTTTCTTATAAATATTTGGATGGCTGTATTTTCAGTAGATCCATAAATCTATGTTTCTCTTGTAGTTTCCTACTAATCTACAAAATATTCAAATTCATCAATCTCTGCTTGTGGCCAACAATTAATCCTGCTATCCACGAAAGCGATGAAAAGACTAAGAATACTTATGTTGATGCCGGAGCAGCTAGTTAAAATAGAGGTGGCCCTTCATATGCATTCAATACTGCTCAGCAGATTTTTTGAGGCTTGACCGCAGCCATGGCGTAAAATACCTCCGAGGCCAGCGGTTTGACTGAGAATTCAGCAGCTAGACTAGGCCAAGTAGATCAAGTTCTAGGTCTCAAAGAGGAGGGACTCAGGCCTCTATGACCTTGTACTCGAAATCTCTCTCTAGATGATGCCACAAATCAATTTGAGTTTACCAAGCTTTTGTAACCTTGAAAAAGCTAAACTGTAATGTCTCCAATGCGCATAACGTTGCTGGATCGATCACCTTCGTGCGGTGCCATAGCTAGTCTCGAATGACCTGGAAACTTCGTTTCTACGTGGATCTGGTAATCTTTGTTGCCCAATTATGCCACTGATTCACAACACCGCATAGAGCTTGCGTGTAAAGCACCATCAGTTTTTCCAAAGGGCGTAAGGCAATTCACCGTCTCATTTACTTCGACAGAAAGGCATAGGCCACTCTTGTCTACCAAAGCCGAACGTTTAACTCACCGTCATCTACGGAGAGTTCCTCAAACATAGCGTGTATATGACTCAGTAAAACTTCACGAAGGCACAACTCCGCATAATTATAGAAAGAAGTAACACAGCGTCAACACTACATAATAGTGAAGCAAGTTCATACATATACTTATATAGCCAGTCAAGCTTGTTCCATCAGTCGAACAAGAATCTTTCTTCCAGCGAGGAACAGAAAAGTACGGAATACGGCGTTACCTTAAGAAGTAGCAATTGTCATCCATATTTCCCTAGTAACATTCCGCAAATCAATAGAGGAGCCTTCCTGAATAAGTCTCTTTGCGAAGAGATCACATAATAGGTAGCAAAGCTGCCATTCCATTCTCATCACAATTCAGTGTGTTCGCAATGCCGCGGGGTACATTTCGCACATCCATTTGGACTCGAATCACTTCAGAGAAACCTGTCCGTATGGGCAATCTTTTGGAATAGCAAATAATTTCCTGGCCTAAAAATTAGCTTACGCTCAGTATTCAATGTCAATACCATACTCATTCTAGACTAGTAATGATGGCTGTCACGGTAACGTTGCTAAATTACGATATTACTTTAAACAAATGAAGTACTACGGCTCAGTATCAACGGTTCATTTCTTGCCAATAGCGCCTCAATTACTCTCAAAGATGCTCATTTATTGGCAATACCCACTATATACAAACTCACCAGAAGTCTCGACATCAGCAAAATTCCCCAGCCAGTTTCGGCTAAGAGCCTTAGGTCCAATAGGAAACGTGCCCACCCATCTGGCTCGCAACCTCGTGATTAGGGCTAGCACGTCCAGAGGTTCCAGAGGGTCCAGACGTTCCGGAACGCGCGTGCACGGACCACCTAACACGGTCGAAATTCTTAAAGTTCACCTTAGCGCGGTATTTGTGAGGACCGTGTGGTAGACAGGGAGTCGACAGAGGGACGAAGGGCTTGCATTCGTAAACAGACGATTCGATAGGGAGGAGGTTTCGGTAGGCTGGCCTCGGTCGGGGTTTTACCCTCCGCCCGGCCGCTAGGGTTCCGCCGGCGATACGCCGGTGGCCTCCTCCCTACGTTAGTCTCTGGCTATCTATCTATCTACGGGCCGGCGTTTGACAGTATTCGCACCAGCGCTAGCGCCGCCGCGTAGCTGCTACCATCACCTACGTATAGAATTTCGCTTAATCGTTCGAATTTTACCTTCTTTCTTTAATAGCGTTAATAGCTATAGAGAGAGAGCTTTAGCGAATTCTATATATACGGGCTATAAGAAAAGGAATAAGTATTTTCTTAGAAATCGTCTATACGCGCGTGCGAAATAACTAGACTCTCTAGAAGTACTAGAACCTCTAGAACCTCTAGAACCTCTAGAAGCTCTAGAAGCTCTAGAGGCTCTTAGGTCGGGCCGGACTGTAAATTAAGGTTGTGGTCCCTACGTTCTAACCCGGGTCGGCATAGGGTCGACACGGGGTCGACAGCTTAGTGGCTTGGCGCTCGGGGAATTTTGTTGATGGAACTCGAACAGAATACTTAGTCAGCCGTAGATAGCAATATAAATAAAGGCTAAAGGCGGCACTCAAATAGCTCGACAGCAATTCGAAGTGTCTTCTACTTGACCACCCAAGCTTCTTGTTCGCCCTTTCACATGAACAGTGACTATACACATGAGACTGCGGTGTACATCAGCTACACCGTGCAGATATATTGATATTCGCCTACTTCTGGTGCCTTCCAGACAAACTTGAAACAAGTTCTATTAGAGTTGGGGGCATTGATTCTCTTCCGGAGATACCAGGATTCGAAGTTTCGTGAGCCAAATTCGATTCCGGCTATGCCTGTCTCTAGGGAAATAGGTGAAGATAGATACCTAGTAGAGCTTAAAGCTGAGAATTTCCCTCATTTGAAACCGGTGCGGTGTCACAAGCGCCATATTCTTGTGGGACTGATAACGATAGCCACACATCTGACAGTCAGTACTATCATCAGCTCTGTATATTTCAAGACTTGTTATTTGATCCAACTCGTGCCAACACCTCAGAGATCAGAAATTCCCCGCCATCCTATTGCGAGAGCTACGGGCCTTTGCTCCATTCCGCGGTAGTATTGCCTTGAACGTGGCTGTTAAGCATGTAACTTATTTGGGAGCATGGCCAACAGGGCCTTTCGATCCTTGAAAGCCCTCGACGTTCCAAAAATCCATTTGATCTTGATACGCAGACATATTGTCTTATCAGCATATTGTAAAACCCCGGGGTTTGAGATAACACTGAGTCCTATCGGGCTGGAAAATACCGCCTGCAAGACAATAATTCCAGATTCCCGTCACCATTAAAACAGAAGAGGCTTGAGAGGCATCAGTGGAGATGTTCTTCAATCAAGGCACTGTACAGGCACGTCATGGCATTCAAGAGTGGAGCGCCAGAAGTTCGAAGAGCCAAAAAATTCACGAGATGTGATAGGTCAAGTGTGCCGTTGCACGGAAGGGGGTGTCCAATTGGTCGGTCAGAGAGGTGCCCATCGGAGAAATTGGGAGTTGAGCTCACTCGCTCCCAAGGTCAACCATCCCGCTCCGCAAAGTCATCATTCTCAATGTCGATGGATGCTAATGGTCACATCTGGACCAGAAGGAACACCAAATACACAGACTTGCAAATTTCCCTCGAGTGATCGAACTATCACTTTAGGTGAAAATTCTCGGATAAGCACCGCGTGCTCCTCGACCGATTAGACACAAGAATCACGTCATCGACAAGGTCATGTTTGCGACTTACACTGCCATGTTCCCGGCGACCGATGGCGATACTCTGACCGCTACATCCGAATGTTCCCAACGATGCCGGGCAGTCGAGCTTCGCATTCCTGCGGCCACGCCGGCTCCGAGGCTGAAAGATTCTGATGCAGATGTGGAATCGGTAGTTCCGTCCAGCGCGGCAAGTACCGAGCTCTGCAATCCCGACGTCTGCGTACATACGCACTAATGCGCATGGCCCACGGCTAAGAATGAAAAGCCCCGTCATCACACGAGAAGAATGAAGAGGGCCATCGGATTGCCCCGCCGAAAGAAAATTGAAGCACCGGCAGACACTCGAGGCAAGATGACAGGTTATCGGCAAGATACACGGCCTGCATTCCGCCCGTTCGAGCGTCCGGTAAATAACAACACCTCGGGAGATCCCAACAACATATTCACAACAAACCCAACATATACATACGTACCCAAGGTACGGAGCATGCGCCCGCCATGGGTTCATCCGTCCATTCTCCCGAATGCTCCGGAAATGCACGATAAACACCCCTGCGAGACCGCTTTCACCCGCAAATTTCAACCAGGTCAGAACCACACGATGACACGCAGCAGGAGCGCCCATAACACACTGAGTTTCAGTAGCAGTAGAAGTAGGAGTAGCAGCACGCCGATGCCTCCATTGATTTCTCAACGACAGTAGAAGTTGAAAAATAGTAACGAAAAGGAAAGGAAAACAGA
The DNA here is from genome assembly GCA_037367355.1 of Neoscytalidium dimidiatum. NCBI lineage: Eukaryota > Fungi > Ascomycota > Dothideomycetes > Botryosphaeriales > Botryosphaeriaceae > Neoscytalidium > Neoscytalidium dimidiatum. The sequence goes on along the minus strand of CM074696.1, from coordinate 282,394 downwards.
CTACGCTTAATTCCCATCCCTTCCCTGTCATTCTCATGTTTTCCCTATAACCCGTTTTTGACAGAGCAGGAAGAAGAATTTCGCCACGTAATATTCCGCCTTCCTCCGCCCATCTCTTTTCCCACTATTCTGTGGAATTCCCAGCGCATGTATCATAGAAAACAACAACAACAAAAACAGAGGTTGTTTAAGGAAAATAGATTGAGAGAGAGAAGAGAGAGAGAAAAGTGAGGCCCGGGCCTACCAACCATCTTCCGCGCCGAGATATGTGTATAAAACAAAAATAAGACAGAAAAAGTTATCTCCTCTTGTTCTTGGCACAAGTGCATACACATGTAGGATTCTCCTCTTGTGCAGCTAGCGACCAGTTACAGAGTCAAGCCGTGCGGAAAAAAAGACAAGCAAGAAGCGAAGTAAGAACAGACATAGAAGGAACATAAAACACAGGGACGGTAGAATCAACCGTTACGATTTGAGCCACCCAGGCGGGCACCACAGGCGCCGAGCGAGTATTGATAGAAGAACAAGACAAGCCTTTCCACCCCAGCCGCCAGTCTCAGTAAAACTCCGCGTATTCGCGTTTCTTAATGCATAATAAAGGAGTCGAAAAAAATAGATCGCACAAGGCGGAATTAAGCATCCTGATGGGTGCATAAAAGCAGAATGTAAACCGGTAAGCGGAGAATGGAAGAAAAGGAGTCTCAAGAAGAGGAAATACAGGCCGAAGGGTGTATCATTTCGCCCCATCCGCGAGAAGAATAGAGCCGGTTTTGAGTTACAAACGGACTAATGCGCAAGCTTGAGCTATGGAGAAGAGGTATCGTGCAATACACGCTCTGCAAATTTTGGAAAAGCAAGCAAAATGGAGTATGTTCACGTGGGAACATCGAATGAAGAAATGAAGTTCGAAGGAAATCGGTTGGCGGCCGTAGGTCATCAGTTAGAGTGGGTGGAGAAACCGTTCCAGTTGCAAACGCAAAGCAGCTGACCAGGCTGCATAAACCAGCGGAATGGAGAGAACTGTCCTCTAAAACATCGCACCTTCTCTCACCTGCGGCGGTGGAGGGGGTCTCATGGGTAACGCATCTTCACTCTCTTGGTTCGCAGCACGATACAAGGCCGGGTTGCTGCTCTTCCGCAGCCTTGAACGACCCTTCTTGTTGTCACTGTCGTCAGTGCTAGGTCTGCCGTCCGAAGCCGTAGTGCTAGAACCATGGGAATCCGAACGACCGAAGCCGAAACGGCGGCGCATAGGGTTGATGGGTGGAAGAGGCGGAGGCTCATCCATTCCGTTTTTAAGTGAGGCACCTGGGGGAAGCTCGATGGTATCAACAACAGAGGTCGAGGAAAGAAACATAGGCTCCGAAATGATTGACTTAGCGATCGACTTCTTGCGCTCCGGAGGCAGATTGCCAGCACGACGAGATTGCGAAGGAGGCGATGCAATTGCGGGAGAAGAGTGGTTAGAGTGTGCGGCAAAGGTAGCTGCCTTCATTGGCATCGGAGGAATGCCAGGACTATGACCAGCGGACCTGGTACCAGGAATAACTGGAGAACGACCAGCAGGGAAGCCCGGCGACACGTGGGGCGAAGCACCAGCGGAAACGGGTGACACGCGAGACAGACCGTTGGGGATACCTGTCTGAATTGGGTGCAAAGATTTCGAATCGAAGTAACCAGGCATAGACGGTCGGCTGCCGCTTCGCATGCGTGGGGCTGGAGGGTTTGGCGGCGGCTCAATCAGGGGCGACGCTGAAGGCAACGAATCAGGTGTAGGTAATCCTGACCTTGGGAACTGTGCCGGCACAGGGGGAGGCATCTCCTCCTCGGATTCGCGAGGACCGGTACGACTCCGAGACCGACCAGAAATTCCGGAGACGTTTGAGTTTGATCTGCTCCTACCAGTACCCTGCGCCGATGGTGAACGGCTCTTTGTCGACTTTGGTTCGGCCTGCGGGTCACCGCTAGCTCCACGCGTGAGGCGCTCCTCGAATTCCCTACGGTAGTCGGTTTCGTCGGCAGGCAGGGGGCTCTTCGCAAGTTTCTCCTTCGGCCGTCTCAGTTGCTCTTCGCTAGCCCGAGCAAGTGAAATGTTACTGGAATTACCGCCCATTCCAAGCATGTTCATAGCCTTCCCGTTCCCAGCTTGACGGCTCGCAAGAGTGTCACGGCTCGACTTGGCGCGGAGCATACCGAAGGCTTTTAGCGCACCACCCACTCCAGGAGTGGGGCTACTGGACCGGCTCTCAGACTCAACTTTACTCCTCAGCGCCTCCTGAATAGCTTTCTGTCTCTCCTCCAAATCCTTCTGGAATGCCTCTCTTTCCGCAAGGGTCGAGTGGCTGACATTCCTGGAATGCTTCGACTTCACTTCCTGCTCCCAAGGCGCAACTTGCTCTCGGTCCTGGGGCTGACCCTTGGCCGATCCCGAACGGGAAAGATCCGCATTGGCGGCAGATCGGGGGAAGGGCTGAGTCTTGGGTCTTGAGGCATCTACTGGGCTGACAGAGCTGAGGCTATCTGCCTCGCCATAATAGCCTCCGTCGAGATCCTCAAGATCCCAAGGGTTCGAGTGGGAGTAGCTGGAATGACCAGGAGTGTCGGACACCATGGAGCTCGCAGCAGGATGTTTGGCATGGCTGTTGTCATGATCGTCATAGTCATCATGGTCATTATCATATACCGAAGATACACCACTCTGCTGGCTCTGGTTCCGGAGATGTTGTCTGATCATACCGTTGAGGCCACCGTTATCGGGTCCCAGGGTTGGAGAATCGAGATCCGTTGCGTCAGATTTGACAAGTGTGGAAACGGAAGATTTCCGCTCCGAATTGTTCGGCGAATGGAGAGCCTGGAGCATGTTTTCTGAAGCACGGGTAGCGGGAGACGTAGGACCCGATCGCAAAGCGGGGTGTTCATGGACGGGTGGAGGAGACCTAAGTGCGGGTGATGTACCTGCGGAAATGAGGTTGCTTCTCGTCGCCACAGGGCTATGAGGCTTACTTCCAGGCATAGGGTCAGATCGATTTACTGGAGATCGCAAAGGCAACGGCTCCGGGACATCATCTTCATCGTCGCTCGAGTTTGGAGATGCGAAGAACGTCTTTTGCTCCTTCTCAGGGCTATCTTGAGGAGAATCAACACCTTGTGATTGCATTTGCTGCTTGGCACGCTGGAACACAGAAAAAGCCGATGGCTTCTCAGTCTTCTCAGATGTGGCCGCCTTGGGCGGGGTCACCTCACGTGGAGAGATTAGAGTAGACGTGGGGCCTTCCCTTGGCGGTGAGACCGGTTTCGGCGTAGACAGTTCTCGTGGTGGTGACACCGGCTTCGGAGGCAGCGCCTGAGTTGGCGGCGAGACTGGCTTCGATAAAGCAATCGGCTTAGGAGGCGAGAAAGGCACCTTAGGGACTGGGGGTGCTTTGCTGCTTGAATTTGTTCTTGCCCGGGATCGAGCTGATCGATCCTCAACTTTCTTCTCTGACTCGTCCTCGGAGTCAGAAGGCTTAAGGTCATCCAAGTCAGCCGCTATCTCACTTCGAAGTGCATCAAGACGCTTGCGAGCATCCGAGACAGTCTTCGATGGAGGAGGTTGCTTGAACTTGGCATCCGATTCCCGGCGTTTCATCTCAAATTTATCTAGCTTCTCCTGGACAGCCCTCGACGGTGACCGAGAGGGCTTCCTGAGGGGCGGGGTTTCCCGGCCTTGGTGCATCTGCTTCTGCCGTTGCAAATATTGATTCTCATCAAATTGGTGCGCTGGTTTGTTGAATGCTCCCATAGCAGTCGCCTTGCCACGATCTCCAGGCTGGATAGCTGAATTCAGTGGGTGATTTTCGTCTAGGGGGCTTATGGGCGGGAAGGGGCTGGTCGGGGAGGACGTGCCAACGACAGGACTTGATTGTTGCGAATCACTATCCTTAGCAGCCATGAAACTCGACATGTTGGCCAAGGGTGCCGAGGGTGGGGGACTTGCTGCCCGATACTGGCCGGCGCGGTTGAAACGGTCGCTGAGGTTCGTTGCGCTCCTCGCTTGGGTCAGCGGAGGGGTGGCACGACCGCTAATTGCAGTACGCTGCTTCTGGAGAGAATTTAATCTGCTGATTGCCGAGTTCCCCTCGTGGATGTTCCTGTCTAAACCTTGCTCGTAAAGCCTTCTGCCTTTCGTTCCAGCGCGCTCAAGACCTTGTGCCGCAGTGGAGGAGGCAGATGGCGGGGGAATGGCATTCGCTCCTTGGGAAGCAATTGAAGTTGCCGCGGTGGATGCGCGTGCACCAGCTCCGGAAGTGGTTGAGGAGGCAGTCTCGCGCCGGCGGAGGGATCCTGAGAATGATGAGGAGTGCTTCAGCTCACGTGCGGGGCTTTCTGGTTCCTCATATTGCTCCCGTTCTTCTCCGCGTGCCGCCGCTTCTTCTTCAAGTTTCTTCCTACGCTCCTCGGCACGTAGCCGCTGATAGGCTGACATGCCGACGTCATCATCGTACAGGGCGCGGTTGCCCAAGTAGACCTTCTGGCGACCACCGAAAAGCACGTTGCCCTCACCAGGTCGCGACCTACTCATCACGCTACCGCTGTGGATGGAATCGCCGTCGTCCGTCCCATAACCACCATCAACAGAACCCGACCGTCCGGAGAGGAAAGGGGGCCGGATGGAGTCGTTGACAGAGGAGACCTCGGCGATGTCCGTCAAGCCTGCTGGATTGAAGCCATAGTCCGTTAGCCGCGACTGGCGCTTGGGGAAGAGAACACTATCGTCGCTTGCTTTACCCAATTTCGACTCTGGATCATCCTGCTCTCGGAGCATGCTGAATCGCGCCGAAAGATTGGGCATGAGCAGACTGGTCCGGAAGTTATCCGACGAGGGAAGGGCCTGGGTCAGATCCAGCTCGGGCTTGGGCTCCTCCTTATTCTTCTTTCCCTTCTTGCTCTTCTTGGTAGCCGGCGGCGGGCCGTCGGCGCCCTCGAGGGCGGCCTCGGTCTTCTTGCGCGTGAGGAAACGATTCATGGTCGCCTTGTACAGGTTAGTCATGCGAATGTTGGTGAGGGACCGTCTGCTGCGTGCCGAGCTGGTGGAGCTCGTTGAGCGGGCGTTCGACATGGACGACGGTGATCGCTGCGGGAAGGTCATGGTGAAAGGCTGTGAGTGTGTACATACAACTGAGGCGTCTCAATGGATCCCCGAGGTTGGTTCTGGGACAGCGCAGCGCAGTGCGCGAGCTGGATGAGCTGTCAGCAAACAGGCGTTCGTGGCGGCGGCGCAAACGGCGGCTGAGCGAGGCTCTGGTTGGGTCGGGTTTATGGGGCGCAGCGCGGGCGATCGACGTACTTGCAGGACGCGTCCTTCCTCCGCGAGGTGTTTACTTGTAGAGAGCGTGACGTTGCACTGCAGCGGCCATGCAGAATAATGCAGACTGAGACTCGCGCAGGAAGGATGGGCCGGGGGGGTGGGAAGGTGGGACGAAGCGGTATTGAAGGCCGGAGGCTGGGGGGCTGAACGAGCGGACGCTGTGCGGGAGCAGCAGAGAGCGGGCGTGGTGGTGTCGTGGTGTTGTGGTGCGGGCGGAAGGTGAGGTGGTTCGGGGAGCGCACGCGGCGGCGCAGGGCTGTGGATATGTTCTGGCGCGGTGTTCGGGTGTGGCGCAATCAAATAATCGGGGATTGACCGCTGGGCAAGGCCGCCGGAATGCACGAAATGAATGGATGTGCGCTGGGAGGAGTGCTGGCTCCTGATCTCTCGTGGACGCTTTCGCGGGCAGCGGCGGCGCACTTGCGGCTTTGGGGGAGCTTTCTGAAGCGAAGGCGCGAGGACCTCAGGCCGCACAGCGCAGGAGGGCAAAAAAAGAAAGACTTTTTTGGACGCAGCAGCGGCAGCGCAGCAGCTCGCGGTCAGAAGACGGGGCCAGCGGCGGGCGGGCGGGCGCGCAGGGTGGAGGATGGCAATTTGAGCACTGGCCCTGCAAGGGGGCCGCTGGCAGAGACAATGTCACAATTTCCACATCAATCAGCATACCGCGCTAGCTGGCACGCGGCCGATCGGGCTCGCAGCCGCCAGCTAACGAAGCCACCCAGCGCGGGGCGAAGCTTGAGCCCCGGCCGCCGCCCATTGTGTGTTTTTGTGGGCGTTGACTCGCCCCAGCGCCCGATGCGGAATGCCGCGCAGGCCCAGGGACCGAGGGGACCGTCCGTCCACGAGCCGCGGCCTGCAGACGGCGTGCTGCCCGTTGCTCGCTGCCCGCTGCTGGCTGCTGGCTGCTGGCTGCTGGCACGCGGCGTCCGTATCACCACGGCCGCCGCCATCGCCGCCGCAACGCGCGGGATGCTGGACGGACGAGCAAGGCGGCATGCAGGCAGGCAATGCGAGAGCCAGCGCGCGAGCGAGTCGAGGGCGTCTGAACGAGCATGGTCTCAGATCGCCAGCTAGAGGGGAAAGCTACAGGAGATCCGTCGGGCGCCCGGGGGCTCCCTACAGCAGCGGTACACGCGAGGCAGGCCCTGGCAGCGTGCGGAAGCAGCTGTCCACTCCCGCGGCCGCAACCCAGCGGTCCCAGCGGATCCAGCAGGGGCTCACGTCGCCTCTGCGCCTCGACGGAGCCGCCAGAGCCAACGACCAGCACCCGGCGCAGGCACCTGCTGCTGGATCGCGAGCGGCTCTGCACATGCGCTGGCATGCACGCTGTGCGCTGGCGATGTGCGGACTGCGGACTGCGGACTGCGGACTGCGGACTGAGGACTGTGGACTGCGGAGGGGCGCCGAGTCGAGTCGCGGCAGCCGGGCGCCTATCCCTATCTCGCCGGCCAGCGCTCCAGAGGTCCCAAAGAGGCTACGCGCCAGGAACGGCCCAGGTACGGCGGTTGCGGGCGCGCAGTATGCCGGCGGGATGCAGCGCACCTGCATCAGCACCAACGACGGCGCACGAGGGATGCTGAACGCTGCTGTCCACAAAAAGCAGCAGAGATCAAGCAGCACGGCGCGCAGCGGCCCCACGGCATGCAGGCGCCAATCGCTCGAGCTCCCGGCAATCCTGGCCCAGCTTCCGCTGCGGCGGACTCCTGTCTGAAACTGCGATCGAGGCTTGGTTTGGGGCGCTCGTTGATTAAGGCCAACGTCTGACACGGCGCCGCGCTGATCCCCGCGCTGGCTGGCTGACAGGCTGCCAACGCTCATGGAATTGCCCGCCGCCGCCGCCGAGCGCAGTCCGCCCGCCAGTGGCCAGTCGCCTGCCGGCTGTCGCCAGTGCTGCGGTGCGATTCGCCCGGTGCCTGTTTCAAGCGTCGAGGCTGGGCCCGAAGGCTCTGAGGGCTCAATGTCCGGCGTGCGACCCGGCATGGAACCCCCCGGGCGCAAGCAGAGGCTGCTGGTGGATCTCCCGCGCGCGCTGAGGGGCAGCCGGCTCACACAAGACAACACCAGCAGCCAGCGTGTCTAGACCGCGCCTTAATCACGCTGCAACGTCATTCATATATATGAACTCTTCCCGCCGGCGCTGATCTCCGAGCCCTACCGGCCCTGCCGCCAATTCTTCAACTTCGTATTACTCAATCGCCCTATTGTGTTTGAGGGGCTGTCCTTGTCATCAAAAAAAATTTGTTCCAAGCCTTTTTCTGGTTGACGGGTCCTGGGCTGCTGCAACGCGCGCGCCTCTGAGGGTCCCACGGTCCCTTGGCCCCCGCCGAGGGGTCCACGCCCACGTCAATCGATGCATCGGGCGTCGCCGCGTCTGCAGCCCTGAACTCTGATAGCCGTCGTGCCTGCCGCGCTGCATCAATCATCCATGCCCATAGCAGCAGACAGGTATGCGGAGTAGCGCAGCAGCACTGACGGGGCTAAATCGCAAAAAGGCTGCTCGCACAAACTGGCGACTCGCTGGTCGCACTTCATCAACGGCCAATTTTACCGGATTGGCTCAGCTGCTCGCCTATTCTTAACCCGTTCAGGCAACCCCATTCGACGCTGCTGGCGCCCAGCTCATCTATTATTTTGCCCGCGTTCCCCCTTTCCCCTTCCCTTTTCCCACATTTTGGCCTCTTTGCTGGTGCTCGCTCTCCCGGGCTCGCTGGCGGAACAATCCGCGCTCGGCAATGCAACGGACGGCGATCATCCACATTGGGCGGTTCCTGTATAGCTGACAATGGCCGCCTATAGCGTGCATACACGGAGTCCTGCGCTGCCGAACCCTACCATCCCCCCCGACGCCGCACGTCCTCAACGGTCGCGCAGGCGTATCCCGTAAAGAATAGGCGAGTTCAGAGGCAACGGAAAAAATCAGAGACTGTAGACGGTGCGATGGTCCGTCGGACCCAGCGCTCTAAAATTCGTGCCTGTAGCATCGTGAGACAGGACCGCGGGGTTGCGACAGCCATCATCCCAGAGGAAACGCAGCCTGCCGCCTGCGCCGCCTCCATCATCGTGGCGTCTCTCTGGCGTCTGTCACGCCTCACGCCTCATCTCCACACGCGCATAAACGCCTGTGAGGCGCGCGGAGCGGCACCAGAAGCAGTGCCGTTGATGCGCTGCTGGTGGTTTGCTGGGCCGGTCCCCTTGCCGGGGACAGCTCAATGCCGAGCTGGCCCAAACGAGAAGACAGATTACACATGTACTCCCGAGACGGGCTGCATCTTTTGATTAACCTCTCACTCCACCATCGCCTTGCAGCCTGGGAAATCCACAGAAAGGAAGCGCAACTAACCGCCTAGCTGCGTCAGGATTTCCGGCCGATGACTCGCGCTCGCCGGCGCCACGCTGCCCAGTGCCCTTAGTGCCCGCTCAGAAACTCAAAGATGACGGCGGCGCGCGCCCCGTTCTCTGCCAATGCCAACGGTTTGACGTAGATGCTGGGCGGGGAAGCTCGGGAATTGTAACTGGCCCAGATGCCAGAAAAGACCTGCAAGCTTGCCGGGACGCCTTACCGCAGCACCAGCTAACTCGGACCTCAGGATCGTAATCGACCTTCATCGCCAATCTATTCACGGCCTGAACTCGGGGGCACTGCAGCCACATACTTCGGGGATCAAACGTATGCAAGATATCCGTCCATGTTTCCTGAGCTATTTTCACCCTCGTCGTCCGGACCAACCGTTTCACGCATGCACCCTCCTTTATAAATCGTGCGCACCCGGGAACCGGCCGATTTCTGAATAGATTGAGCTGCCTTCCCGTTGTTTCTCTGCAGCATCGGTTCCCAGGTTCGCGCACACCCACTTCATCAATCATCAAATGTACAGGTATATGGCATACGAACCCCACTTGCCGGCGGCCGCCGGGTCGGCGCCGCCGGCTGCACCTTGGCTCTGGACGAGATGGCGCAAGTGAAAGCTACCTGACCGGCACTTCGCGTGACCTGCATGCACACTCCAACACCGGAGCCCTGCGGCAAAACCTTCTTTCTACGCCCTGTTTTCCCTGAGGAAGCTCCGCATACAAAAGCCATTTAGATTGAACCTCTAGGGATATCCTCCCCTAAGCCAGGACCCACCTCACATCCCATCAATCGACGGAGTGGCGAACAAAAGAAAAAGGCCCGGGCAAGCACACCGCGAACAGACGTTACAGCAAGGGAAATCAAGATATGATCGTCATTGTCAACCTGCGTCGTTTCTTTTCTTAGCACCCATTTCCCGCCCACGATGATCGGGCGTTCCTCCGCATGCAAAACGAAGATCAAACCGAGACCAACAGGAATCGCACCGATCAGTTGCGGCCGATTTCCACCCCCAGGGCTTCCAAAAGAACGAATAAGAAAAAGGGGAAAAAAAAAAGGAACAAAGAAAATTCTCCTCATGTCCAATCCAACAACAGAGACTGCGGGACACATGTCCGCCCGCCAACGTCGAAAATAAGTTGCGTCTCGAGCGCGCGCGGTCCCTGATTAGCGCCGTCATTCATGCAAGCAGCTTTGAGCGGGTCCAGACGCACGCGCATGGCAGCGCGCTACGCCTGCACCATCAGCAGTAGTTACCGCAAGCCTCGCGTTAGCCGGACGCGCGCGCCGTAGTTCGCTTCTTCGTCAGCAACCGGCCGACGACATCATCTCGCAGGCGGGAAAGGCGAACGAACCAACATATGTCGTGCGTTCGGACAGCAGTGCGGCCGACCGGCCGCGACCATTGTCCAAGGTAGAGTAGTATACCCATCGTTCACCCGCGCCGCGCTTCTGTTCTCCATGACGATCGAGTGACGACTCGAATTCGAACCGGCCGTAAAAGCCAGCTCGAATCAGTCAGCCGTCACCCAACCGCCCGCCGGCCGCCCAGCCAGCCAGCCAGCCATGGCGAAACTAAACAGCAGATTTGTTCATTCCGCTTGCGTATAACGTCCGAAGGAGTCCGCGGCCGGGTAGCGCAGCCAAGAAAACCTCTCATGGTCTCACTATTTTTTTTTTCCCCTTCTCTCTTTGACAACCGAAAGAGCTTTCCAGCTCTCATCTGCTCGACATTGATCGCTATTCAGCCCGTATTCCTCCTTTGTCTCCACACAAAGCCGCCTTCGCCCGGGGCTGCGCAAAGACCCGGATCGTCGCGCCGCTCAAATGCTGATCCCCAAGTATGGGGAAAAGGGCGAGACAGCCGTCCGCTCCCGCGCAAGCCACTCTCCGTTTCTCGTGTTTTTCGTGTGTTCCTGCGCGTGTGTGATCGACCGGTAAACGAAGGGAAAAGAGCGCACGCTCGCGCCCGCCCGCGATACGATACGGACGGACGGCCGGCCGGACGGGGCTGGTTGCCGTTGGCGATACGTACCCGATATCCGGCTGGGACCGGCGCGAACAAGGCTGCTGCAGCGGCGAAGAAGAAGAAGGGGAAAAAAAAAAGACGCGCTTGATGAAGAAGTGGGGCCTAGCCTACCATTGACCACCCGTAGATGACTCTCAGGGGGTTCCAAAACGCGACAATACAGGTAGGTGAGAAAAAACAAAAAAGAAAGGAAAAGGCCGGTCGGCGTCGTGGCTTCTCAAGGCGGCTCGGACAAGCGAGCTGGCTGTCCTTGTTTGGGAAAAGTCCGATAGGGCCACATAATTGCAATAGTTGGACCTGGACCTTAAGAGCGACATAGCGCATTGAATGTATACATTGAGAGGCGTGGCCTGATTCTGCCATGTCTGTCCCTCGGAATGTCCTTCTTATCATTGTCGAAATTGCGATTTTCCTCCTCCTCGAAGAATGATACGATTGCGTATGTTGGCGTCATTCGTTGGCGTCGTTATCAGGACGGGTGTGAAAGAGAGTGCGACATCCATGCAATTGTAGTTACTGGCCCAGTTGCGTACCTACATGGGCGTCATTCGTTGGCGTCGTTATCAGGACGGGTGTGAAAGAGAGTGCGACATCCATGCAATTGTAGTTACTGGCCCAGTTGCGTACCTACATGTACAAAAATAAGAAATGCCAATTGCTCATCAATGCGCCCAAAGATACCAACAAGCTTCTCGTCTATCAGCTTTTTCTAGATAGCAATTCATCGCCGACTTTTCGCATGCCAATCTTCTCTTTTTACTCGTAGTTTCCTTATAGCTCATCGCGTGCTTGTTCCTTCTCCTGCTTCTTTGGCTTCTGGCCGTTGCAAACCGCCGGAGAGCCAACTTCCATGCGATACACGCACTTCTCCTCCTCCCTAACCTTCCAGATCTCGTCCTTCTCCGCACATGCAAGAATGACCGTGGTGCTCCTGTTCGGGCCGTTCCAGCAGTGCTGACCGTTCTCGTACTTGAGCGCGATACGCTCGCCGGAGCCCAGACCCTTGCCATCAGGACCCACATCTTCGTCAACGACGATGGTCTCGATGCGGACGAAGTTGCCCATGTTCGTGTTGCCGCCGCTCTTCTTGGGCTTCTGCCAGGTCTTGCCCATGTAGCAGAACTCATACGTGTACTCTCCCGACTCGGTGCTGACGCACTGCTCCTTGAGAGCGCGGAAGACTTCGTCGGGTCCGTAGTCCTTGGTGAGATCACTCTCGTGGTTCTCGAGTTCCTTCTTCTGGTTCTTGAGATCCTTCTCAGCGCCATCGAGACGTGACTTGGCATCCTTGACGACCTGCGATTCGCTGGCGGAAGGAGCCGAATCGTCCTCCGGCAGGATACCGTTGTCAATCAGGGCCTGACGCAGGGCCCTGAGCTTGTCATCGACCCATGAGCGGAGGGGTGCGGGGAGATATTCCTCAAACGCGTACACTGAGGATGGGTCAGTCCAGGGCAATAGCAACAGGGCCGAGAACCTTGCACTTACAAACATCGCTTCCCTCCTCCTCACTCTCAAAGCTGTCCCAATTGAGACCCTCGATCTCAGGCTTGAGATACTCATCAATATCCCGGTCGTGGGCAGCGTCACCATCCGGGCCTTTATCCCGAGCAGCATAATCCTCCCAAGCCTTCACAGCGCGCTTGACACCCTCGTCGTTGAAGTTGGGGTTATACTCCTCCTTGAACGTCGACAGGATTTTCTCCAACTCCGCGACCCTCTCACGGCTCGCATCCCTCTCGCCGCGCACCCTCTCCAACGCCTCCCTCAGCTCATCCAGCCGCTGCCTCGCCAAGCCCGCCAGCACGGCGAACTTGCCCCCGCCCTTCTTCCCCTTCTTCACCAGCTTCGCCTTCTCCCGCGCCTCGATCTCGGCGTACTCCTTCTCCAGCTCCTTGACCCTGAGCTCCGCCGCCGCGATCTCGGTCCCGAGCGTGCCGACGCGGTCCTCGACCTCCTTGCGCAGGCGGGCCGCCTCGGCCACCAGCTCCTTGCGGCGCTGGTTCGCGGCGGCCAGGCTCTTCTGGCGCGCCTCGTCCTGGCGGCGCCACTCCTTGCCGATCTCTTTGCACCTGTCCTCGCACCTCACGCCGCCGACGCCGTCCCACTCGTCGCTGCCGTCGCAGCACTGCTCGTAGTCGCAGATGCCGTCGTTGACGTGCGTGAACGGGATGTAGCCCGGGATGTGGCCCCTGTTCTTGCAGTAGAAGCCGGGGAGGGCGAGGGAGACGTTGGCGTCGGCGGCGGCGTTGGGGTCCGAGGCCTGACGCGGCGATAGCGGCGACAGGTACGAGCACGCGGCCGTGCCGGGCTCGTCGGAGCCGTCGGGGCAGTCGCAGAAGTCGTCGTTGACCTGCGAGGGGGAGAGGGTGATGGCGGGGCTGGAGATGCAGGTGAACTTGTCGTCGGCGTCTTTGTAGTACTTCGCAACTGCGGAGGGTGTGAGCAATGACTAATTGACGCGGATAGAGGCGTAGGGAGGCGTTAGGATAGAAATGCGGAGGGGGAATGCGTGCAGAGCTGGTGAGTGGTGCAAGGTGTTTACATACATTCGGGACCGACGCCGCGCGGGCGCGACGCCTCGGCGGCGGCGGCAGCGGGTGCGAGGGCGGTGCCGAGGAGCAGGAGGGCGTCGAGCGAAGTGCTCCTCATTTTGGGCCAAATTGAGTTACGGATGGGAGAGAAGAATCTGGGGATGGGCTGGCGGGCTCCGCGAATGCCAGCTGGTGAGATCGAGGTGCTTGGCCCGAGCTCCATCCTGCCAGCTGCTTTCCCCACAACCCCACGGCTTTCGCGCCGTGACCGTCGCCGTCACCGTCACCATCACCTGTCAGCTCAAACACAAACTCTGACGTCCCAGTATCCAATGCGCTTGTCATCACTCTACACCCGAGCCCTGGAATTCTATAGTGCCAATATCGATGCAGCATATGATGGGCTGCGACTCTGTATTGGTGTCTCTGCACCTACCTCGCGGAAGTCACACATGTGCATGTTGAGCTTAGAACAGCAGGTAGGATGGCTCGCCATCCCGTCGAGGATCGCTCTTCCTTCTCAATGCTCTTCGACACTGCTTCCTCCATTACTCTCTGTCCTCACTGATAATCCCTAACCGCGACTGTTCCTTGCACCTTACGACGGCGCCACCTATTCTTGTTAGCTACCTTGCTATCTTTAACGTTGTCCTCCTGGTATCCTGTTGCTGGTCGGCGAGCAGATCCAGCAATTACATCAAGCCGCTCCGTGTTGTTGCCGCGATAGAAGCAACCCGAGGCGAGAATACTTGGTAGATGGGATCACCGGTTGCAGAACTTGTTGCAACAGCTCTCGCGACCCACGACAAGGACAAACGAGCTTCTTCCGGACCAATCATCGTCAATGATACCGACCCTTCACCCACGCTGGACGAGCGCAAACACCATCTGCACTTGCCAAAGACAGCATCGGATGGGCGTGGACAAGGCGAGGTGGAAGAAGATGAGCCAAAACTGCGTTGGCCAGTTCGCCACTACTCTGCTTCTGCAGATCCGCTCACTCGGGATCGAAGGATAAAGCGAATTGAGACTTTCATCGACAAGGCAAAACAGCGGAGGGCATCTTATCGAGAACCTCTGCGGAAGCCATCTGATGGCGGCACCATTCGCCGCGTCCGCACCGCGCCAACCCCTGTGCGAAGAGGCTCACCTTCCGCAGTATCACCCCTTCTGTGGCTCACACGACCACGTTCAAGAGATCCAAGCGCCGAGTCCCTCTTTCGCCGGGTTGGTCATCATATCAAAGCCCGGCCACATCCTGGAAGCAACTCACCTGGAAAGACACTTTCAGAGGAAAGCATCGGCTCTTCGCGTTCTGCACCTGAGATCGCAATTACCGGCTTGCCTTCCGGCTCTCCAGCCAACTCTCGGGCCAACCCAGGCCCGGATTGCAGGTACTCGCGCCACCATTACCATTGCATGCCCGCATTGCATCTTTGCAACTATCGAGTGTCGTCTTCCTCGAAGACAGACTCCTCTCAATCCGATATCGGTAGCCCTTCACATTCCTCGCAGTCGTCCTTGAAGAGCGCTTGTGCTGATGCTGCGACTACCCTCACTGATGTGCATGTAGTTAAGGTTGCTCAGGATGAAAGAGGTGGTTTGCTTACTCCTGGCCAAGCTACTCCAAGCCCCAGCATGCACATAGTCGAGTCGGGCTACGGTTCCTACCATGTTGTGTGGGACGATCAATCATCCCCTTCTCAACCACTTGCCTCGGACGGCGATCCTGATGCTGTCGCCCCTGATAAAGACCGCTCGAAGTCTACTTCCCCTACAGGTCTCGAGCGGGTCAACAACAAACTCGAAGAATGGTCATTCGCAGCCCGCGAATGCACTGCCCTCGACAAAAGCAGAAGCCATGCTCACTTCAGGCCTTATGTTGAGGTCTACCAGGACGAAGAGGATGCCCAATTCGATATGGACGAAGATAACCATGTGCTTTTCATGGCTCCTCCAAACAGCAAGCTGCCAACGCCCGGAGCGTCAGCCTGGTCGACCGGCCGCAACAGCCAACAGGAAACCAGTCATTCGGAATGCTCGACATTCTCATCTAACGGCCATTCGGACTCGTCTTACCCCTCTACCTATTCCCCTTCAGACGAGCATCAACAAACCGATGATGAAGACTCTGGTCGGCTTGCCGTACCCCGTCTTCAACTCGACGACGATTATCTCTTTCCAAGCGGGTGCTACAGCCCACGTCCCAACAAGCCACTCACCATGGCAGACCGCCTCAAACCACAATCTCGCTCTCTCTCAAATTTATCCAACACCTCTGACATGTCCGACAACGCAACCTCGCTCTTAACCAGCCATCGCGACTCGGTCGTTCTGATGGCCGAGCGCTATCCCGACCAAATCGAGCTTCCGGTTGGCAATCCATGGTCCAAACGTGACTCTATCGCCATAGCGAAGGAGCGCATCAGGAGGAAGCATGCCAATGAAAGTGGCGAGGCTTTGATCAAAGGTGTCGGTATCTTGAAGGGAGTGGGAAAGGGTGGAGTTGAGAGAACTGCACCACTGGATATTCCACGGTTCCAACAGATCACGTATATGGGCGTGTTGAGTCCGATTGCCGATTCGAGCCCGCCTAACTCCGGTGGGAACAATTATGATAGGAAGATTGATCAGTTGGCTGGAAAAGCGTAAGTTGTTGCTGAATATGGTAGGTATTGTTTGTTGTCGGTCCCGCTCCTGAGAGAACTCTGTCCACTGTACTTTAACAGCTGTTCAGAATGAGAGATGAGCTTTCATATAGCGATTTCCCCCTAATGGCATAGCTGGCTCTAATACTGATGCCAGCGCCCCCATTTTCGCTTCCACAGGCATCTTCCACTTTATAGCCTCGCATGCTCATGACATACTTTGGCTCTCCGACCTTTTCGAGTCCTTTATCATCCCATAATCAGCGAGACTTCTGGCTTGTTCTCACGCTCATCCCATTCATCACTTCTACACATCACACGTCTACGAAACAAAAGGAAAGGCAAAGAAGAAAGAAAACCGTTCTCTCTCACCCATCACCCCGACCCCGGACACCTCTCCGCGCTCACCTCGCACGTGTACCCCCACTGCTGCGCATCCCGCGCCATGCCCACCGCGCCCCGCGTCAACCGACTGTCGCTCTCGGCGCTCGACCGCGCGCCGCCGCCGTCCCCGCCGCTCCCGGCGCTCTCCTGGTCTGCCGCCCGGATGCTGTACACCTCGGACGTGCTCGTCACCTTGATCACCCCGTGCTCCAGCTCGTTCAGCTCGACGTCCTTGATCCCTCTTTCTCCTTCTCCCGTCTCCCCCGTCTCCGCCGTCCCCGCCCGCCGCAGCCCCACTAGCCCGATGTCGTACCCCACCTCCTCCTCGCCGCCGCCGCCGCCGCTGTGCCGCCGCGCCATCATCTCCCGCACCTCGACGACGCTGCTGCTGCTGCCACCGCTGCGCTTGGGCGTGGGCGCCGAGGTGGAGGGCAGACGGCACGCGTGGTGGTAGTGGCTGTGGAAGGAGCGGTTGGTCGTCCAGGACATGGACGACGGGGGCAGGGTGCGCTTGCTGGCGGTGGTGCGGGTGTACACGGTGGAGGCGTCGCACGTGTCGGAGGGCGAGGAGGTGGTGTTGGTGTTTGTGCTGGTCGCGTTGGCGGTGGGGGTGCCCGAGTGCAGGAGGCGGAGGGTGAAGATGCGGCCGAGGAGGGGCCGGAGGGAGGGGAGGCAGGCGCACATGATGCAGACCTGGAGGAGGGGAGGAGGTTGATGTTAGAGATTTGAGCTAGTAGGAGGAAGAGGAGGAGGAGGAGGAGGTTTGGGGTGGTACGCGGACTTACGTGCAGCTCGACGGCCGTCCAGGCGGCCGGGCTGGGCGAGGTCTTGACTTTGTCTGCGCTGTGCGCGACGCGCGCGATGGTGTAGAGGCGGATCGCGGACATGATGCAGCCGCTGAGGAGATACGGTTAGTCTGTTTTCCGTTTTTCTTTCGTTTTTGTTTTTGTGCGACGGCTTGCTTCGAGGCAGCGCGCGTAGTGCTAGCGGTCCAGACTTACACGAATCCGAAGGAGAAGGCGATGATCATTCCGTACTTATTATGGTTACTGATGTTCAATCGCAGTAGGTTCGGGATGGGGATGATGATGATGATAACGTTGATGAGCATGTTCATGGCGGCGTTGAAGTAGTAGTAGACAGGACTGTCGTTGCACGTCCCGGGCACCGTTCTCTCCCAATACTTGTTAATCGGGACACAGGAGAAGATGCCGAGGATTGTCGCTTGGGCTGTATAGGCGGAGACGAAGACGATGGCCAGCCACGTGGCGATTGTCGTCCGCTTGTCGATGAAGACGCGGAGGTACTGGCAAAGAATGGAGAGCTTCGCAAGGCCGGTGCCTAACGAGTAGAGGAGTATGCTGGCCCACAGCCTTGAGAATGTCAGTACGAGCTAACAAGATGATAGACTCATTGTTCAGGCTTACCATTTAAGTAGTCTGCTCACCATCGGGAAGGTGATTTCGCGCATGGAGCGGCCTTGTCCATTTTCTGCCTCTGCCCAGGGTGTGAGTCCAAGCTTTGATCAGACATCACGAGTTGTACTCACGTCCAAAGACCGTGACGCAAAACGGTATCGTCAATAGGAAGGAAATCGTGACCAGCGCGTCATCCCAGCCCAAGCGCCCCTGGACTCGGGCGCGGGTAACGATCTTGAGGCCAACGAAAACAAGTGAAAGGATTGTCATAACGATCGTGACCACACATGCTCTTTGAGCCGCCTTCGTGATAGGCAAATCCAGGCGATCCTGCATGGGGTCCATGGTTGTAGCGTGCACTAGTACTCCGGCCTGAAGGATGGAACGGGATTCTTCCTCGAAGGGACACCGCAAACGGGTGCCTTGGGGCCCAGAAGTGCCGTATATACTCGTGGGATCGCCCTCGTGGCAAGGCGGCAACCGTGGGTCGCCCATGCCAATAGCCGGCATTCGATGACAACAGCTGCGCGCTAGCTTCCGGGGCGTTCGAACTCTCGGCGATGGTGGCTGGGGTGCGTTCAGCTCACCTCGATAAGCACCGTGAGGACTAGTTCCCCACCATGACCACGCGGGAGCTAACCGCGCCGAGCTAATCGCAGGTACGGACAGTTGCCGAGGAGTCGAGGCCCGGCCGTTCCTGCATATCGCTAATCTTTCAGGGCAATGCGTTGCGGACAGTGGAAAATTGTGGCCTGATCGTGGCTTTGTACAGGTCTTTGGCGTCGTACGGACAGTGAGGGGAGCTTTTGCAAGAGGCTTCCAACTCAAAAAAAAAAAAAAAAAAAACCCGTATCCAAGACAGTAACGGGTGATCAAAGAATGTACGACCAAGCTTCCCGCCGCGGTCCTTGAGCCACTGGATCCCTGAGCATAAGAGTTATCCAATTGAAACATCCCCTTTTCCTCAAAAAATGATGCGTTGAAGCTCCGGTAAGCTGCTCTCATTTATCTCCGGGGATCTACTGCATGTGCTGGTCCGAGATGGGAGAGATCGGCACGGCTTCCCCGGGGCGGGATTGGCGTGGGCATCGGGCTCGTGGCGGGCGTGAGAACGTGGAGTTTGGTGTGGCAGACGGGCGGGTGGGGGGAATGCCGAACAACCTAATCTAGCATGCGCGTTGCCATATGCGGCCCTCGCCCCCAGCGCGAAGCTCGGTGGCCAGCCTCTCAGCTACGCTTAGCGTACCGCCCCCGGAAGCTTGTGCCTGGATCCCCGCGGCTGATGGGAGCCTGCATCCCCGAAACATTGGCAGAACATCTCACGGATCTTAAGAGCTGGGGCTTTTGAACTTGTTGTTGTTGTTGTTGTTGCTTCTTCTAGTACCATCGAAGAGGGCTGTCAAGATTTGTCTCCCTGTCGGTGCGCGAGCAACGTAGACCAACGCCGTAATGCACTTCAGCTTAGGACGTCTGCGAAATGGTTTGGTGCAAGCTTCTGGCCAGAACACTATGCGCTATCGGTGGCTGCGCCCGCCACAGGACTCCGCTCACTTCGAATCATACGCCGGGCTGCGCTTGGCAGAAGGGCAGGCTTGCTCGACACGAGAGATTCCAGATACGCCATTAATTTATATCGGCAACGCCGAAGGGTCCGGCTATCAAACAGCTCCCACGTGGCTGTTGAAACGGTCGATCACATCCCAGCGTCTCGTACGATGATTCAACTATAGATGCTCTTGAGTTCCACAGTGGCACCAGACTTACTCGGCTGTCCCAAGAGAGCACGAAGGATACGGAGGCTTACTCGTTCACCACCGTGGTGAGACGCTGGATTACAGCATGCCCAATAGTAAAAATAGCAGGGCAGGGGAAAAAAAAAGTTGCACTGGAATACCATTTTGGGTGGATGACTAGACTATATGAAGGCATACCCAACTGAATCACAATCCATGAACACGTACAAATAGAGTCGAAGTAGTAGCCTGCACGTGATAGCATTCATTCTCTTGAGAATCGCATCCAGACCAGTACTTCAGCCACCATGAGATTTCTCGGCCACCAGAGTGTTTCTAATTACAAACTTGGTTACCGGCCGGGTGCGACGGGGGTAAATCTTAATGCCATTGGGGAGCCGACGGCAGACATGCCTGCTATTTCATGAAGCTCTCTAGGAATGCTCATGCTACCTCTCCCCTCCCCATCCCAAGCAGTCAATCTACTGCACTGATGCACCTAGCTAGCCTGATGTGCTTCAAGGATCCGTGTAATTTCGCTCCAGGTCTTTCTCCTATCTGCTTTATCTTTAATATCCTGGTCTCGTGAGACATCAAGGATCTAGTCGATGGCTCGCGCTCGGTATTCCAGAAGAAGGCAAACTTCTGCTTGAAGCCCCTTCAGACATGCTAGTTTTGGGACACTAGTAAGAGCCTCCTTAGAGCAATGCTCGATGCCTCCGCCCATTAAAAGGATCCCGAGAATCTCCCCATTCTCCCATTTTAGGTCTAAGTTGCAAGTAGCATCTAATATTTCATCGGCGACGATCGCGCCACGTTCGAGATAGGTTATTGCTTTGCTCTCGACATTCAAGACTCATACTTTTAGAGCTTCAGTGAAGCTTTCGTGAGCGGGTTATACCCATTCTGCAGAAGAGCTTTCGGGGTGAAACCGGGTGCAACGCCCCGGCGGCGGTTGCAAGCCAGCAAAAGCAATTCATCAGTGACTTTGGCGCCCCGCTCAAGTAGCACTTTGATCGAGCCACTGTTGCCGTTCTCACAAGCGATGCGAAAAGCAGCTTCGACTATCTCCTTGGTGACATTGTCACTGTGATCCAGCAACATTAATAGCGTTCTTTTCTCGGTTTCCTGATCCCATGCTCTGCCAGCGCATGCGGCTTCTGTCATCCCACAAGAGCCAAGGCAACGGAAAAGCACATCAAGAAAATGGATTCTAGACAATTATAAAGCACAGATGGATAGGATAAGCATTACAAGGATGCTTCTATACCTACTTTCTAATTCTTGCTGGCCTAAGGCTGAGCTCATCCGACCGTATATCATCGCTTAACATGTTAGATCTTCGCCATACTCTTCTACATCTTCCTTTCCGTGTGAACCAGTCACATCTATCTCCGTGTCCGCTTGAGTGGGAGATAGGTCAGAGTACCGCAATCCCTTGTAGTCATCTTCTCCCGATACATTCTTTATATATTCTCCGCTCATCATATTTCTCAGTCCGTCTATCGGTCCTGAGAATGTTTGTCTGCGCTCGCCTGCTTGCGCTTGCGCGCCTGCAGTCGAAGCTCTCGGGGACGGGGATAGTCCTGGCGCATAGGCCGATGGCGATAGATTATGAGTCGACCGCGAGGAGAGACTGCCCTCCACTTGCCCGTCTCCAGTTTCATTATCTGCTCCCGCCTCTACGCTGTCATCATGAGCAGAGGAAAAGCTGGCATGGGTCGACAGTGAGCCTCCGGTTTGTGCTGTATCAGTCGTACTCGCCACGTCCTCGGTACTCTCACCGCTTGCAGGCGGCTCTCGCTCAGCCCGCGTGCGAGTGAACTTCAGTAGATCTGACTGAGCGCTCTCACCGCTGACAGTGGATCGCACTGTCCTCATGATTGACTGCAGGAGCGCCTTTCTCAGGTTATTAGGTTTGGATCTGATAATCTGCTCTTGTTGACTCACCTGTGGGCTTCTATCACCATCTGTACCCCAGTTAGTATGCTCCAGCATCTCTCGGACAATAGTTCCCGTTTCTTCAACATCTTTAACGCACATATCCCTCTCCTCACGAATTTGGTCCAACGCGTTGTCTCTCTCTTCTTCAATCACCATTTCCATTTGCTGCTGCGCCTGGTAAATAAGATCATCATAAGTACCATTATCATCCATGACCTTCCTTACAACGGTAGGAAGATGTTTCTGGACAATGGGCTCCATCATGCCTACGAGAGGGTGCTGGCCGGTCCTGTTTTGCTCCATATTGAACTGCGAGGCGTCCGAAGCACGACCTTGTTGGATCCCTGTTCGAAGCCCGTAGATTTCGCCATGCAGCACTTGCGGCAACATGCCTTGCACGGCAGTCTTTAACACGGTAGGGAGCATCTCCGACAGTGCATTTTCTACAATTTTTGGTAGTGCATCTTGTACCATGCTCCGTATGGCCGAATGCACGAGGTCCGCGTCTATGGAGATTGGACTCGAATTCTCGTTATAGGTTGCAGCGTTGACGTCTTCAGGAGATAGGCTAGCGAGGAATGGGCTAAAAGCGTGTGCCGAAAAGTCCGTATCCGTGTCTGTATTAGAGACATGGGCACCTGACCTAGGTTCTGTAGATCTAGAGAGATCAATTGCTTGTCTCTTAGGTGTAAGGATCGGAGAGGCTGCGAGAGTTAGAACTTTCTTATCATCGTTCAAGAGCCACTTCTTATTTTTTTTTTTTTTTGAGGCGGGGAAGAGTGAAACGCTAGGTTACGTGCACAGTGCATTTCTTACCTTCTCGAGAACGCTTATTCATTCCTCGCTCTGGCCACTGCGGGTAGGCGGGAGGAGACTCAGGGATGTCGAATATTTCCCAGGTTGCTTCGCGGGCGCCATTTCCACCGTACATCCGCTGGAGATGTACAGGTATAGATGCGAGCATCCCCTGCTGATCTACCATCTCACTAAACTTCTCCAGCGCTGCCTTCTGAACTCCGGATATATCATTTGCTGGAATATATGTGATGAATTCGGTTGACTGGCAGAGACGTTGGAAAGCGTGAACGGCAGTACGATAATTGTCTTTCGGCGTGAGGACAGTGGTACTCGATGGCACGATTAAGCGTCCGGTAGCGCTCATCTTAATCGAAATAGTGAGAATCTGTTCATCTGTACGTATGGGATTGTCCTGGGCGAAATGGTCGTGAATTATTGAAGGAATATCCTTTTTGTTGCCATATCTATGTTGTACCCGTTCAAGATTTTCAAGCGGTAACCGTAGTGTGACCAATTGAGACCCGTCAAAGCCTTCGAATTGAGCGAAAAATCGCAAGGTCAGGTTACCTTGGCAAGGACTCTTGCTCTGATCCAAAGAGAGAGATAGAGAACACGGATAGCAGGCCCCGGTTCTATCGTTTATTTGAGCCACGACCGAACGCCGATCAAATATCGAGTGCGAAGAAGCGTTGCGGCGGCGGGAGCCCTTCGAAGGCATGATAACGACGAACTGTTTCACTTAGGCACAGAAGCTACCAAAGCAATTAGCTTTGAAGAAGTAATGGTGTATTGGAGCTATGGAAATGCGTGCCCCGCGACTGCGGTGTTCCCTCCCACCCGGGCTTTGCGAATGTTGAGTAGCCCTGACTCGGCGTAATTCCATACAGACACGGCACTGTCGGCAGACCTCGAAGGTACCAGAATCTCAACCATAGACTGCTGTCGACGGCGGCTCCCCGTACCCCTCCCCGAGGGGAGGCCCTATGGATACCACAGGGATGGCAGGATGAGGGCCAGTAGGACAGAGTGAGGGAGACTCGGCAGCCTAGAAGCGACCACAGTGTGCCTCCAACAGTCTCCGTTGTTAGCGGACGCCAAAGCAAAAAGCAAAGCTGAACCTCAGCCTGGACTCGTATCGATCGACAACTCCCCTACCCCTCCTCAAGAGGAGACCCTATGGAACCACAGGGATGGCAGGATAAAAGCCAGAGGGACAGGACCAGGAAAAGATGGCAGCTGCTTCGGCACGACGACAAGGAAGACAGACCCACGACCCGACCTGGCGAAGAACACTCCAGTCTGCGGAATCCTACCTCGGCGCTATCGGCTGGCGGCCAAGCTTACTCTCCCATCGAAGAACACTGAAGTATCTCAAGAAGTATAAGCCCGGAGCCAGGAGCGACAGGCCGATTGGGGAACGGCGGTTGGAATGCGACGACAGGTCGGTCGGTGTAGAGGCGGCGGATGAGATGGCGAGGTAAAGCAGCAAGGATACGAGAGTCTATCTACATGGGGTAGTGAAATAGTACGTACAGCGATTGAGTTAGAAGATCTGAGATGGTTAAGGGGGCCAAACCAGTTTCGTGGATGATGGATAGTGTCGCAAGTGAGGAGGCGAGGGAGGGTGTTGCTTAGCGAAGTGAAAACAGAGTGGCTTTTGTCACGTGATGTCTATAGCCTCTATAACCGGATAACTCCGAGGCGCTAGCGCGTTAAGCCTTACATATTAATCAGCTACTTCATTCTTTATAGAACCCCTACAAGATTTATCTTAATGCTATTTTAAGATAGTTATAAGCCTAAATCAATATAAAACTTAGAGTTTAACTCGCTGACGCTCGTCCGCAAATGTCGAGGTGTCTTTTACCCAATAATAGTGAAGGATAAGAGAGACGTCGTCTACGATTATTACCGGTCTAGCGTTCGTGCTTATATCGAGCTTGTACTTAGCAGGCGGCTATCCTTTAATATACTGCGTGCATTAGTTTTCTAACGTGCGTTATAACGGGATCCCCCGCTTACTTTATTTACTTCGACTCTCTAAGTGTTATGGCAGGTACGCTTAGCGCGGCGCTAGCGCCGCGGCTGGGTAGTTTAGCTCCTTCGCTCTCTTCCAAACAAAGCCAGACAACGAATATAGATGCATACGAGTTTTTGCTCCAACACTAAGCGTTATTCCAATCTTAATCTGTCTGCCTTCGATATAGTTGACGCTAATGCTTGAACTTTTAATGTACGCTAATCGGTTTGCGAGACCGATAATAGTCAGGGCTCCACTCTAAGAGACCTATTACTACTTCCTTAGTTGTACTTCTTAAGAGCTGTAACCTATTCCGCCCGATATATCCGCAGTATCTAATTATTTAGTATTATATACGCTCTACAGTTGGTATAAGAGTCTCCTACTTTTTCCACCTCTCCGAGACCTCCTTGACTTCGCTCTTAGTCGAAGGCATATAATTTCTTTTGATTGTCCCGATCTTGCCTAGATTATCGAGGCGTCGTCGATAAAACACCCCTATGAGACACCTGACCGCAAAGTCTCGTATCGGCTGTTCGCCACCTTCTATATGTTCGAGGATCCTTCGATAGGTATGGTCCTGTTCGGATGGGAGGGTTTCCAATGCCTTCTGAACATATTCATCTTTCGATCTTGCACTAGCCTTGCGCAGATGCCGCAGCTGGAGGTTAACCCACAAGAACCTGGAAAGGTCAACGAAGAAACTCTGGAGACAAGCCTGATTCCAAAGACTCACATTTCATCAGCATCTCTTGAGAGGATTTCAACTACTTTCCGTGCCAAAGTTTCGTCTTTAATATGCAATCTTGATCCGTCATGACGGAAGCGTAGCCTCTCCATTTCACTGGTAACATACTTCTCAATGTCGGCCAGCATATGCTGCGCCTCGATCTGAATAGTTGGTACTCCTGAGGACTGGAATACGTCGGCAATATCGCCTTATCTCCGGCCGGTAACGAACACCTTGATTCGAGGCAAATCGCGCGCCACTTGGGCCAAGAAACGGAGTGTTGGAAAATCACGTGTATTTAGCTTTAGTGTAGTTTCAGCTGCGTATTAGCCAACTGGAGTATAAAGAGGGACACCTCTGACACCCCTCCTCCAGCATGCCTAAAATACTATTCCGCTTTTTCACCAACTTCTGAACTCAACTCGGAGAAAATTTGCCCACTCTTCTCCTTCGGCACATCCGTCGAGAGCATCAACCAGGAGGAAACTTCTTCAGATTGACTTGCGGCCTGCCGGAAATGGATATGGTCGCCAACGGTCGCCGGAGGCTCCGAGTTGTTTCTTGCTCTTTTAAAAACCTCTGGGATGTCGCCTTTTCGCAAAAGCTGTTTTATCAGGGACAGGATCATGGACGAGTGATCTTGCAAGGTCGATTTAGCGTATCGTAGTATGCAAAGCAAATACCTGTGTTCTTGCGTGAGCCGATGGCCTCAATAACGATCTCGATAACGTGAGAACTATCCGATGCTCAGCAAGCTTTAATAAAAGAGTTATAATGGAATACGCATGCAAGAACTGATCTGCCCGCATCAACTGCTCATTGTCAGCTCTTGTATGGCATGCAAGTCGCCGAAACACCCACGTTTGCCGTAGCACCACGAGAACGATAACTCTCGCTTGTCCAACCAAACTTGAAATTCAGGCATCTGAATCAACCAATCCCGAGTCCCTGAATGCCGTTTCTCGTATACTAGATTACGTTTCTCTTCATGTGAAAGGGAGCAGATCCAGGTCAACAGCTCTTCCCTCTCCTTTACTACTCATGTGTCAGCGGGCAGTTTGCGAGTGAGCGGCAGAGCCGGCGGCATGCTCAGGGGGAAACTTTCTATTCTCCCTGGCTCTTCTTTCCCGCTCCCTCTGAGAAAGAAACAGGGTCTCATGGTATGTTGACGACCCCGCTGGATGACTCAGAACTTGTAGATGGTGTTGCATCTCCGCCTCTATCCTGCCGAATGTTTCCTCAAATGGACTCCATTGCAGACGGAAGAACACCGTTATGGACACAGCCTTCTTTTTCTTATCTTCAAGATCCATGAAAACACTTCATGAACTCCTGAACAAGCTTAGAACATCTACATAGGCGGCTGCAACCGCTTTGCAGACAATGTCACTGGCCCCGGTGATCTTTGCATATGTCGCGAGCGGGTCAAGAAAGTCGCTGAATCGGGTGGGCATCTTGGACAAGCGGTCGAAAAGTGCCAGCGAGCCCTTCGTCAGATCTATAATCAAGCGGATGCCACCCACGACCAGAGAAGAGACTCATATCCGGGCTCTGCTAGATACCGACTGCAATGCCGCCGAGGAATCTGTCCAAAACGCCGAAGAACTTCAAATGACCGGCGCGTGCGGTCTGAATCGTGAGACCTGCCTGCGATCATCGCCTAGACGCTTGATGTCTCCCAAAATGTTGCTCTGTGTGATCGTTCGGCTGCCTTTTGGAAATACTTGCTTTTCATCATCAGGTAACTGATCCGCACGCTTCCAGCATACCCTCGACTTCAGCATGAATAAGGTCGGTCTTCGAAATACTGCAATAGAAAATAAAATAGTTCGTACGATATCGTAGTAGTAACGTAGATTTACACGTACCCTTTAAATCTTTATATTCAGATTACCGCTTCAACTACCAAAAGGCGAGACCGGTAGATAATATAACGGTGGGCCTCTTCTACTAAGCTTCGGTGTCACTTAGCAGGGTGGGAGGCCGTTTGTTTCCCCTTGAGTAGAAACAAAAAGAGGTTGAGTGCAAGCGAGGAACGTTTCTGCGCGGTGCACAAGGCATGTGCGAAGACCTTTTTACCCACAACGTCTCAATTGCTACTCTGAATTGACCACGGAGGCCAAGCTACTATCTAAAGAGCATGATCGTACACAATATGAAAGCTATAATAGTCTGAAGACCATGACTGAGGCTGGATCAGCCGTGCAGTAGGATCAATCTAAGCTCTGGGCCAGAGGTGCTGGCTTTGATCCAGATGGGCTTGCACATAACGTGGGCGCTCAGCGCCTCTCCTGAACCCAAATCTTGTCTCGATGAGTGAGCGCTATTCCCGCTATTCATGCCTTCTGCACCTCGTGCCAATCTCCTAGATCCGTGATCCACCACCAATGGCCTTTGTCTCCTGCAAGATTACTTTCCTGACGTCCCTTCCTTGCTTTCCTGGAGCCGCGTGGGCGTTGTTCCCGCGCGGGCTTAATTTGTCGCTGCCCAGTTGTTGCTCCTACGCACTACGTCCCCATGCGGCTGACTCTCCGGCACGGGCCTTCTGCCCTTGTGGCATTAGATCCCGTATGAACTTTCGACCCGCGTGTTTCTTAAAAGAATCGCTACAGTCGTCTCGCGGAGGCTCGTAACAGATGGCTCCTCGCCTATGAAATTTCCCTTGCTTTACTGATTAGACTGATGTAGCGTGCCCAGGCCACGCCAATGTCTGGCCGATCTCAGTATAAACATGAATCCTCAGTGTCGCCCGCCCACCATGTTCTCCTCCATGCCAATGATCTACGGATGAAGGAGTGTACGCACGTGGACATGATGTAATGAAAGGGAGGTTCAGATCAATAAGGTGGTATAGGCGATACGAAACAAAAACTCCACGCTTTCCGCAATTACTAAGGTATGGTAAGAATTTGCCCACGTCTCGCACTTCAAGCCTCCGGTTTCCTGCCGTAGACGAAATGGAACCGACTGTAAGTGTGCAACTTCGGATCTCTCAGCTCCTTCCGCACGCCGGCCATCAACACCTGCGTCTCCTCGTGGCTCCACCCCATCACGCGCGTCAGCAACGCGAGCGTGAACGGCTCCACGCACAGCACCATCTGCTCGCGCTGGAACCTGCCCAGCTCCTTCAGCTTCGGATCCTTGGGCCAGGCGCCGATCGGCACCTTGTACACGTCGTCCGCGACGTCCACGAACCCGGCCTCCTCCAGGAAGCCCTTCTGCAGCTCCGCGACGTCGAACCTCTTCCCGAACCGGCTGCTCGCCTCGTCCATCACCCGCTCCCACCGGCGCAGCATCGGCGCCCTCTCCATGCTCCCGTCGTCCGCCGCCAGCCGGCCCTCGTACTCCTGCACCTCGATCCACCCGCCCGGCCGCAGGTTCGCGTACGCCTGGCGGTACAGGCTGGCCCAGTCGCCGATGCTGCCGGCCAGGCCGCGCCCGTGCACGAAGTCGAACCCGCCGGCGCCGGTCTCGCGGTCGACCGCGTCGTACGCCCACTCGCTCTCCAGGTCGTCGACGTAGAAGCGCACGTTCGCGGGCACCCAGCCGGGCTGGATGGGGCTCAGGTCCGTGCCGACCACGTCGGCGGCCGGGTGCTCGTCCGCGAAGTCGATGGCCCAGATGCCGGTGCCGGTGCCCATGTCGAGGGCGCGGTGCACGCGGCCCGGCCGCAGCGGCGCGCGGTGCAGCGCGCCCGACAGCGTCAGCCGGAACACGTGGTGGTGCAGGTCGAGGCGGTCCTGCTCCGCCTCGTCGTTGGGCAGCGGGTACGCGCCCGGCCGGTAGGCGTGGTAGCGCCGGCCGTTCTCGTACGTGTAGGCGCGCGCGCTGGTCGCGAGGGAGGTGCTGGCGGCGGAGGAGGCGGCGGTGCCGTCGTCGGATGCGAGGTCGGAGTGGGTGTCGTGGGGGTCCTGTTTGGTGTGTGGGGTGAGTGGGACGAAGAGAGAGAGAGGGAGAGAGAGGGAGAGAGAGGGAGAGAGAGAGACCGAGGGGATGAATAGGCGCGGTGAAGGTTGGAGAGAAGGGAATGCGTGGGGGTGGAGAGAGGTGTGTAATGCGTGTATGTACGTATGTACGTACCTCTGCCTCGATGGCGGCGGTCGCGTTTGGCGCGGCAGCGGGGTCCTGTCCGCACATGTTGTGATTTTTTTTTCCCCTTCCTGGTTGACGAGCGCGAGGGGAGCCTCGTGGGAGGCGGGGAGAGGTAGTAGGGTGGAAGATAAAGTAAGGTTTAAACGGTCGGCTATTGTATGGCTGCTCGCGTGCAGTAGGTCGGGTGGGGCGGGCCGATGGGAAGCGGTGCGGCGCAGCTGGGGAGACACAGCAGTTGGACCTTCCCCATGCGTCTAAACGAGCTGCACGGATTTCCATTTTGCAGCGAAAGCGTCCGGAGGCCCGGGTTTGGGGGAAAAGATTCAGGACCCTTGTCGGCCACGTAACTTGCCGGCATTGGGCCTGTCCTGGCTGCTCGTGAGGATGAAGGCTGTTTCCGCAATGGCTGAGGCACAGCACCTGCACTTTAGGCGAGATGCGATCACCTGCTCTCTGCTCGCCTGCATATCATTGTTATCGCATGCCCACCGTCGGGAATAATCGAGCGACATTGGCGTTGAAAATCTGACTATCCGGGTCTGACGGACGGGCGCATCCGCAAGTCCGCTAGTGTCCAAAATTACCCGATGCGGAAATTCAGCGGACACTATCCACGAATGAGACAGAACCAAAGCAAACCTAAAAAAATGAACCAGCATTTCACCTCGTTACAGTGACTCCCAGCCGAGCATCGTCCTGGAATAATTCAGCGGCCCGTTGAACGACGCCAAGCTGCTCGGCTTTCGTTTGCAGGCCCCCTCGGAAAATGCCGACTCCTGGCCTTGCTTTTCCCCGGGGAAATCCTACCCTTTCGGTCCAGATCCTCGTGCGGTTTCCCGGCCAATTCGACACCTCCAAGAAGTTCTCTAGTCATGATCGTCAGAGAACGCTTGCGGTGTCTGCATCCGCTAGTCACATCTTCCGTTCCACGTCGTATCTGTTCCACTGCGTCAATGGCGCCGGGCATCAACTTACTGAAACACTGCAGTCCAGAACTCGTTCCTCCTGCGATTCAACAGCAGCATGGAACAACAGCTTCAAATAGCGGCTTCTCCCTGTACTGACCGTCATCGTGTCTTCCTCCTCTCCATGCAAAGACCAGGGCAACGACCGCGCATCGGGGAGGCACAGCCACCATGGGCAAGAATAGGGTTCTTCAATTTACCATGCAATTCTACAAAAGGAGTCCGCGTAGCAGCCTCTCAGGCCAGGGCGTAGCAACTCACCAAGAATAGGGATTGACCGTACTAGAAGCTTGAACTGACTAAATCCAAACGAAAGGGAGACGAGCAGCAACACTTGGACATCAAAATAAAGTAGTCACGCGGAAACCCACCTGCTGCCAGCTGATTACCCCAGAAATGAACCTATCGTAAGATCACACAATCCACTACACCCCTTCCATACATCTTTCAGCAGTTGCTGTTGCAGACTTCTCGGCGAAGTGCCACCGGAGTAAGCACGGCTTCGGACCGTTCCGACACGGGACTATTTATCCCAGTCGCATAGCAGATCGGTGAATAGGTAAGCAATTCGAGGACCGTCATAAAGCATTTTGAACTTTGCAAATCAGATGTCGAATCCAGGAGAATCGCAACGGCTAAAAGAGGGACCCACAGACACGCGGTGCAGTCGTCTGGACATATGTCAGTAACACCTACATCCTGCCAACTGATTTAACTGCCTAAGATATGAAACCGGCTTTGAAAGTAGCGCGAAAACACACAATATGCATGCCGTCAACGGACAACTGCCGAGCCCCAATGAGCGACAACTGTAAGAATTTAGCGGCAAAGCACACGAGACACGGACGGCTGTGTGACGGCTCACCAGAACTGACAGCCTGCTTTGAGAATCCAAAATCAAGGTGGCTGAGCATGTAACGTCGTGCAAAATGCAATTTAAAAAAAAAGGACAACCGTGCTTACTGCCTCGGAGCAAGATATAGGTTACAACAGGAAAAAGACTCAGATATTACACAGACCATGAAACAGAAAGCCCAATAGAGACCATGAGCCCGAAGTCTCTCTCGTTTATCATATTTCCCGTACTATGCCCTGCATCTACCGTGTCCTCTTGCTTGCACCTTGAATCACCGTAACTCCGACCGACTCGTGAACCGCCAAATGGACCATACAGAGAGGATATCATGAAAAAGAGGCAAAAGGGAAAAGCTGGAAGGAGTCCATGACAGAACTGAATTTTAAGGTGAAAGGCCGGAGAGAAAGGGAGAAATAGACGCTTAAGCGTGCATGTGGACCTCGGTGCTACCGGAACGGTGCCAGGTGGCAAGGAGGACGCCGCACTTGCCACACTTGTGCTGGACATCCTTGGTTCCGCTGATCAGGTAGGGAATGCAGCCCAAGCACAGGCAGATGCACACTCCGAAAGCCCAGGCGCTGTGGAAATGTCAGTTTCGAATCTTCCGATGTTCCTGCTGGTTAAACGAGATGCTTACTGGGTGGTGTTGCCGGTAATGAAGCTAGTGGTAGTCATAGCGCGAGTGCCACAGGCCGGGCAGTCAACAGGAGCAGGAGAGCGGTTCAGGTTGGCAATAGCAGTGGCCGTGCGGAACTGCTGGCCGCCAGAAGCTTGGTGAGGAGGCATGCCCGGGTGCTGTTGCTGCTGAGCATAGTACTGGCTCTGGTCGTAGCCGGGCTGGGGCTGGGCATAGGCGTGATCGGGCTGGATAGTGTACTGCTGGTGGGGGCTCGTAGAACCGGTGTGTTCGGGATACATGGGAGCGGGGGTCTGCGGAGCGTGGTCGACAGGATATTGACCCATGGCGACTGGTGGCACAGAAATCTTGTCAGTGTCTGCGGAGGAAATTGCGCTGGCGGGCGGGGGCGTGGTTGCGGTTGCGGAGAGTGGTGTGTTTGGGCCAGGCGAAGCTGAAGCTGAGGTGGGCGGGTAGGGTGCCAACTGCGGCTCGACAGGAACCTTCTCGTCCGACACATGCGTAGGCGCAGCAGAAATAGTTTCCCGTGACACCTGATGGCCTGCCTTTTCGTCTGTTTGCTCTGCGGATGCGACGTCTTTTGGCTTTTCAGAGGACACGACCTCAGGTTGCTCAACCGGTGCTTTGGGCTTCTCAGCCTCGTGCGGCGGCTCAGCGGTAGCCATTGGGATGTCGTGGAGCGCGCGCGGTCGAGCAGAGACAAACGGGGTTCAATTGTTGCTACGGGCGGGGTGCATGCCAAGGGAGGAGGGAAGAAGGGAGGAAATGCGAGCATGACATACCGCCAGTAGATTGCTTCTCCATGATGACGCTAAGATAAGATCTGCGTGCGGCGCAAGGCTAGCTTGTTCGGCGGGCTGTGGGGGCCGGAGGATTGCGAGGAGACTGGGGGTGCTGGTGAGGCTGGTGCGGCGGAGCTTGGAGCCTGGAGCCTGGAGTCTGGAGCTTGGAGCGAGGGAAAGGGCGGAATTGTAGGGACAAAGAGGAGAGGCTTTATGTGAGAGGAGCGGGCGCAGGGAGGGGCAATGCAAGTCAGGGCAGCTGGATGAAGCTGGTCTGGCATGTAGCGCGCTTTGGCTTGCGATTCCGAGTTGGGTAACTGCGGCCCCCAAATGCAGGTGGTTGTGGCCCCCCGAGCCAGGCACCATCGCCCAATGGCCGCCACCGCTGCACGCCGCCCACCGTATTCATAGAACGCGCAGCCACGGGCGCGCGATCGACGGCCTCCGTGCCAGCGGGTGGCCAGCCTGGGAGCCGCAGCCAGGGCGGTGAGGCTGTAGACTGTTGTGTTGGTTTCGTAGCCAAATCCTTCGCGCCCGCATTTGACGGGGCTGTGAAGGCAGCCAGCCTGTCGTTACCCGCTGCGGCAACCCGGAGCCGGGTCGGTACAGCTGCACCCTCGGGCACTGCCCGCTTGCCGTTACCGATGAGCGCATAGACCGTGAGCCGTCCGTCAGGCTGACTGGGACAGTTGGGGAGCCGCAGAAAGTGGCGCACTGCCTGGCGGGTTGTTCCATGGCCCAATGGCCGCCCCGGCGTCGCGTCGTCCTGTCGAGCTGCGTTGGCGAGATGAAGAGCGGCAGTCTTTATTAATAGGCTCCATGAGGCTTGCAGGCACAGGCTCCCTTGACGCCGGCCGGTCGAGGCTTGAGTCACTGTGCCATGCAGGAATGTAGGTGCACGTTCTCCCGCAACGGCCTGTGAGACGAGGACATGGGGAGACGGCCTCGACTTAGCTAACGTCCACTATCTTATCGCCGTTGCATCTCCGCCAGCACGTGACGCCCATGAGACCTCCTTTTGCACGCTCTCAGCTCAAGCCCCATGCGTAGCCTCGGAAATGGAGGTTTCGCTGAAGCAGTGTCCAAGAGCGGAGGCGAGGGCTGCATGGAGGATGTATAGTGATGATCCTGGTTTTAAGCCGGCGTTCACAAGCGCTTGGCTGCCCGAAAAGGCAACAGCCGAGGTCAGTGACGCGACTCGTGCGTCCAGCGAAAGCCGACGCAGAATGTTGACAACACACGACCACTCTTCGCCTTCAACCTCCCGTTTCCCTTTCGTCGCCCGGGACTTGGCCATGCGAGCCCCATCATCATGAGCTCCGTCGCCTCTTCCTCGTCCTCGGCCTCGTCCTCCGGCAAGCCCGAGCACCTCGATCCCGTCGTCCGCAATGCTCTCCGATACACTCTCAGCGCGCGCGAGTACAGACTTCTGCACCAATACCTGATCTCCCGCGCTCCGCCTGCCGCTCGCCAGAAGGCCCCTCCGCCACGTCGCTACGAAGCAATTGTCAAAGCCACCGACGACTACAATGCCGCTGCCATCCGCGCCTCTCTGCGTCTCGCCATATCTTCCTATGGAGCATTGAAGCTCTGGGAAATAGTCTCTGCGCGTTTACGGGGAAAACGAAGCCGAGCCCAGTGCGCATGCCTCCAGCGTTCGAGATACACCCGCCTACTGACCTTTACGCTAGAGCTCCAGTGCCCCTCTGGAAGTCGTCCAATCTCCGCCTCTCCAGCTCCCTCGGCCTTATCCTTTTCTTCCATCGCATACTGCATCGCTTCTTTCTCCGTCTGCGCGAAAGCATCCTCGCCGACAACGCAAAGCCCTTCCGTCGCCGCAACCCGCGCGTCACACGAGTATTGACCTCGAAGCTCGCCCCGGCCATTGGCGCAAGTCTTTCGGGCCTTTGGCTCGGACTATACCCCGCAGATCAGCTCCGTATTACCGTGGCCATCTACGTCTTCACGAGGTCGCTCGAGTTCGTCTATAATGCACTGGAGGATAAAGGCTTGTTCAAGGACCGTCCGTGGTGGTTCGGCTCATGGCTGCTATACCCCGTGTCGTGCGGACAGTTGCTGCATGCATTCGTCTTCGACCGGGACTGCTTCCCTGACGCTTATGGGCGCTTCATTCTCAAGAATTCGCCTCAATATATCCAGACTAAGCCCCAACACTACTCAGGCAAGGCGCCATGGCCAGATACCCTCTCCATCGTGGACAATCTGGCCGAGGTAGCCCGCCAGCGCTGGCCGTGAGTCGCCCACCTTCCCGTATCCGATGTCAGCTAACTCGAATTCAGTCCATTCGTCTCTCCTATCATGTTCCCCAACAAGCCCACCCTTCCTCGCAGCCTGACCGCCATCTCCCCAATTACCTCTCCAGCTCACCCGGCGATCAAGAATCTTTCGTGCGCCCTGCTTCATCCTCATGATCCTTCCTGCGCCCGTACATACATCACCTACTATATCCAGGCCTTCCCGGCAGTGGCCCGTTTCTTCACCATTATTTTCGGCGTTCTTTCACTCGCTAGGTACAAGGCCTTCGTCGACGCACCATTCGCCGCGCTCAATCGCCTGGCGAAGTCCATCCTCCGTATGTCCCTCTTTGTCACCGGGGCCATTGGTACTAGCTGGGCCAGCATCTGTCTCTTCCAACAGTATCTACCTCGCGGCTTCCTCCCCACGCAGCGATTCTTCCTGGGCGGTTTCCTGGGCGGACTGTGGGCTTTCCTTGAGCGTCAGAACGGCCGCACGACTTTCTTGTACTCCGCTCGTATGAGCATTGATAGCTTTTGGAAGGTGGGCGTCAAGCGCGGTTGGTGGCGTGGCATCAAGAACGGCGATGTGTTACTGTTCGTTGCGAGCCTGGCAGTGATCAATGCTGTTTACGAGAAGGACCCCAGGGCGGTAAACGGTGGGGTTGTGAGGAAGGGCCTGGGTATGCTGCGTGGTGACGGATGGGTGGATCGCGCTGTTTCGAAAGAAAGAAGTACAAGGCGAGGGAAAGGAGACGGCGTTCTAGACGAGAGGGAGACCAAGGCAACAGGTATGGTAGAGAGGGGGGCATTGAGTAAGAAGGATGAAGAGGAGATTCGGGAAAAGGGGGCGTAAGTGTTGTCTCCGCCCGCTTCCCATTCTCACGATACCTTTTCCTTCTCCCAATTTGGGCATTTTTCTTCTTCGAACGACTCTACGGTACGATGAGATGGGAAGCGAACGCTTAATATCAGAAGTACATGGCTGCGCGATGATTAATACGAGTTGTACGATTTTCACAGGAATATTGCTACGCCTGGCTTGCGCATCACCGTAACCGATGTGGATTATAATTTCTCTCTGACCATACTTTCGCCGTATGTTCTTCGTCAACGAATGAGTGCTACACAATTTGAGTGGAGACGTGGTTGTTGGCTGACAGTGAGCACTAAATCCAGTTAGCACTTCCCCGCGTCGGGCACGTCATCCCGGAATGTGGGTCTGTCCTATCGACGTCATCACCCACCCCTCATCCTTTTGCTGACCCCATGCTTTCGGACTTTTATTTCACGGACTATTTACCAGCAAGCGATTGTATTCTTATACCGGCGCATTTATATTTGGCGAACCGGGGTGGCTGTTGCTTATTTACGCCTCTTAAGACACTTTAGAAGGATTCATTCGGAGGCTTTTGACTTCGATCCTGTCCCATAATTCGCAAACAGCAGGCTGCATCGAACGCTGAGGATATCTCGTGGAACCCTCGTATCTCGCACTCTTCCATCATCGACCATGGCATCCAGCCTCAGTCAGAAACAATCCCTCGCGCGCCCACCGCCGAACCTCCACATCCCGCCCTCCAACTCTACCGTCTCCGTCTCCGTCATCGACACGTGAATCTGCAACGCATACACATCTTTCTCTCCGAACTCGCTACTAAGTGGGGGGCAAAAAAGAGAGAGAGAGAGAAAAACAAAGAGAGAGAAGGCCACCGCGACTGACCCAACCCCGACTCCCGGGTGGCGAGGGTGAGGGGGGAGGGGGCGCCGGGGGGCGAGGCGTTTGTGTTTTTGGGTGGGGTGAGTTGCTGGTTTTCTCTGTTGTTGGTTTCCCTTGATTGTTGTCTTTCCTTTCATCTCTTTTCTTTTTCCCTTTTTCTCGCATCCGATTTGCTTGACTGCGGCAATTTGTCTTATGGGCCATTTTTTTTTAAGGAGTTTTCGCTGACAAGAGCTCGACAGTGTCGAAGATCGAAGGCCTCACATGGCATTGACCTGATTGAGAGAGGCCTAATCAGGCCTAGTTCTACCCCTGTGTACAATAGACTCCGCTAGTTGTCAAGCCCCTAAGAGGGTCAATCTATCATGGTTTTCAACAGACAGGACTGCGCTCATCACGCTGCCGAATTCCGCCTCTCGCAGTGCCTTCCCCTGCCCGACCAGCTCGACCCTGCGCCTCTGCCGCACTCGTTCCCGGGCGTCTGTCCTGGTGCGCTGTTCGAGGGGATTCATCCCGCACACGAGAAGGAGGAGAAGCGCACAAAACCATTCTACACTCCAACCCTATCCTTCCCCCTGGAGCTCTAACAGTGCTCGTGGAGCATTGAGGGAATGCAGGAGTTTGATGCGGATGAGAGGGTGTTGGTCGTCAATGCAAACGATGAGAGCCTATTGGGTTGTTTGAGGGTGAGGGTGAGGAGGACGGAGATGGGAAAGGGTGGATTTGGCCGAAGGGGAAGAACTTGGATGGGTGGAGGGAGGCGGGGCTAGGCAAGATGGGGCGGTGGAGGTTTTTGAGTGATTTTGCTGAGGCGGTCGTTGTGGAAAAGCGGTAGTTCATTTCACCCCAAAGGCAGTCTTTATGTGAACGCTGATGAAGCAAAGCCGTTGAATTTACTATTCCTCAGTGGATTTCGAACCAGTCCAGCCTTTCACGGCTGGTTTCTGCCTCGCGTACGCCCAACACGTGTGCATCGCCTATAAAAGTGAAGCTTCCATCATTCCGATGCCTCCTTAGCACAACTGGATTCGAACAGCCTGCCACGACAGCGACCACATCTCCAACACAGGCAAAATCAGGAGCAACCATTAAACGGGCATCCGCCATTTTGCAAATAGTCCTGCTCATCAAAAGATACTCAAGTAGTTCCCAGAATTGCTCAAAGTCTCGGAATCGTTGCTCATCCGTTATGACTGGCATATTGCTATTCAGACCCCTGAGTTGCGTGGAAACCAGATATGAGGTATCTTCGCCACCGAAAAGTGCAGCGAACTCGGTGAGGAACAGTTCCAAGTGCATCGTCCACAGATTGTCAGAAGCAGGCAGCCGATCTAGAGCATCGCGGAACATCCCTCCGGTCCCGTACTCAGGTTTGAACACCCACCATCTCCTCCTTTCAGATACTAGTGTATTTGGATCAGCCAATGCTGTCACAGGCATGGTTTTGGCGTTGATGTGAAAATCTCGCGGTACGAGACGATCGACTTCAAGCATGGTTGCGGATATCTCTCCCAGGACGCGTCCTTTCACGCGCAGTTTGCTTGTTCCTTCCGGCGTGTAGACATCTCCGAGGGTAAGGTTGATCGGTTTCTTTAGGGACTGCTTGTTGAGGTGGAATACCCCTGCGCGTTCCGGTCTGTCCCAGTCAGGGGCCCATGAAGAGCTTTGCGTCAACCATTTACTGTGTTGCGAATGTAGAATTATGTCGAGAGAGTTCGTCGCGGCGATGAACCACCTTACCGTATCTCGGTTATGCTCTTCGATGACCTTCTCATACGAGTACTCAACACGATCCCGGAAAGCCTTGCCCGCAATACCCAGAACCGAAAAGGTCCGATCATGCTTTTTCTGGCAGCCACGCGCACGGGTTGACCACAAAGACCATGACACATCCATTGCTGAGGACCCATCACCGTATCCTCTGCCTGATCGTC
This sequence comes from Neoscytalidium dimidiatum, assembly GCA_037367355.1. NCBI lineage: Eukaryota > Fungi > Ascomycota > Dothideomycetes > Botryosphaeriales > Botryosphaeriaceae > Neoscytalidium > Neoscytalidium dimidiatum. The sequence continues at coordinate 244,216 of CM074696.1, read as the reverse complement.
TTTTCAGGATCACTCTCCGGCAATATTCGAGATTCAATGCGTTGTTGATGGCATCGGCAGTCCAGTCGTCCTTCAGAGTCGTACTTTCGGCCTTTACTTTACTAACGACGTCAGCGTAGAGTATAAAGGCCGGATGTATTCTCCTATTTATTTGCAACGCAACCTTCATCTGCGAGAAACTGACCGTCTCGCTGCCACACTGCACAACCATCTCCCGTGCTTGGCTCATCTCTTGAACAATCCAAGCGCGGTACCACCAAGGTCTCCTCAAAAGCTTGTAGAAGCCCGTGAGGCACTCGAGGTCCATCTGGCTGAGGGGAGCGGTGGCCAGATAGCTCAGGGGCCATTCGGTGTGCGCAACGTCGTCGCAGATCTGGTCCTCCTTGCCGGGCTCGACCGGCGCGTGGACGTCACGGACGTACCGCATGGCGAGGTGGCTGTCGGCAGATGGATCGCCCAACCAGACAATGACTCTTCGCGCTTGCTCATATATGACGTGCATGTCAGGGATCTGAGACTTTTTCTCGTCCGGATTTTTCTGATCTATACATATCGCGTCAACCCAGATCGACCGCACCATGTCGACGGCGCGGAGGTAACGAAATATAGATTCCAGGCTTGGCGAGACTTTGAAATCGCAATCGTTCAACAAGATGGATACGTTGGCACCTTCATTACCCCAGTGATATGACAGCGCTTCGAAGTCGAGCAGCTTTTCTGTGAGTGGCGGCTCGACTGTATCTTCTCCAATCTGGAGTAGCTCCTGGGAGTTGCTGCCTTCTTCCGCACTGTTGGCGATGAGGCTGATGTGTGATATTTCAAGACCGATACGAGCGTTGAACCCCCCAGGCTGGATGGATACGACTCGAATGAAATGCGTATCAAGAGGAAGATACTCGTACGATCGGACAGTGTTTTGACACATTTTTGTTGCATCAAATGTGCTGAGTGAGGTAATAGAGAACACAAGGTAGGCTTCACTCTCACTTTAAAGACTCGAAAGCTGCAATTTTGAGGGTTGTAAACGGCTCAGGGAAGATCCAGTGGACCGAAGCTGCCTTCATATGGCTTTAAGCAAGGCTGAAGATTTCTGTGAATGCGCTCATTTCACAGGATGCACCAATGGGAGCGCTTCCCATCAGCCACTAGGCAGCCTCCTCCGTATCTGGCTCGCCACGTTCAGCCAGACGCTTCCCGATTGTACGATAAAGCAAAGTTCCTACGCCTTCGCCGCCAGTGAAATATTCGTGTTCAATAGGCTGAGTGAACAAAAAAATTATATGTTCTCTCAGCAGTGGTATCATGTTTCTATCATTCGTTCTTCATCGCCGTTCCCTCTCTAAAACCCATCCAAAGCTCTCTTCTATCTCATAGGTCTTTTCACCTTCATCTTAACCGGCCCTCATAAACGTCCTTGCATCGGATAGCCAATCGATATCCACACATCTACACCAGCTTCAGACTAAACCCCGCCCCGCCCTCTTCCCTACCCGCAAAAATCCCCGAGAAGTCCACCTCCTTGCCTCCACCAAGCCCCGGCGCCTGTCCCCTCTCCGGGGCCCTCGGACTCGCCCTCTTTCTCCTCCTCTCCTGTCCCGCCTTGCTGGGAAACGTCGGGAACATCTCGGTCCGCTTGGGCTTCGGATTCTCGGTGAAATACGGATCCTTGAGGACGTCGGCAGCGGACGGGCGCGAGGCTGGGTTGAGTGCGAGGAGGGAGGCGAGGAGCTTGGCGCCGGCGGTGGTGAGGAGGGGGAACTTGGCGCGGATGAGGGAGGTCGTGGACTGCGGGTGCGGGACGCGCGGGAGGCGGAGGGACTTGGCGTTGGGGAGGCGGCGGAAGGAGGGCCAGGTCGTTTCGGTAGGGAGGCCGCAGAGCTCGAAGATCTGGGAGAAAGGGCTGGGGGTTAGTCGGTGGGCGGAGGCCTTTGAAGGACTGTGGGGACGGAGCGGGTTGGTGGGACTTGCCTTGGACAGCTCGTCGACCTCGTTTTTGCCTTGCAGGAGAGGCTCTTTGGTTAGGAGTTCGCCGAATATGCAGCCTACGCTCCACATGTCGATAGCGCTGTCGTACTCCTTGGCGCCGAGGAGCAGCTCCGGCGCACGGTACCAGAGAGTTACGACTAACTGGGTGAGGTCGGGCGGAGTAGGGTCGCCGACAAAGCGGGCCATGCCGAAGTCAGCGATCTTGATCTCGCCGCGGTTGTTCATGAGGATATTGGATGTCTTGAGGTCTCGCTGGGGGTAAATTAGCAGTGTTCAGGGAGGATAGGATGAAGATGTGTACGTGTAATATCCAGTGGTCGTGTAGAAAGCCAACCGCGGAAGTCAATTGCAGCATCAGCGTCTTGACCTCAGAAGGCAGAAATGGTTCGGCCATGTCTTCTTGCAGCGTCTTGAGGTCGTGCTCAAGAAAGTCCATAACCAGGTAAACGTCATTTAGAGTGTTACCAACAACGACTTCTCTTAAGTCGACGATATGGCGGTGCTGGCGAGACTCCTTCAGCGTCTGGATCTCGCGCAGCGCGGTGACGGGAAAGCCGTCATTCAAGTTCTCCATCTTCAGCTTCTTCAACGCCACGATCTCGCCAGTAGCTGTTTCACGGGCACGCGACACCCAGCCATAAGAGCCCTCCTCAATGTGATTCAACGTCTCGAAATTGTCCACCCGACGACACGGACCCCACTCTGGCGCGACAAAGCGTAGCAGGCGACGCGGTTTCTCTTGCTGCGTGTTGTTGTCGTCTCCCTCGCCGGGCGGTGACACTCTCCTTCTCTTGGCCGGGCGGTCCTGGTCGGTGGCAGCAGCTTCCCGCTCAGCTTTGCGACGCTCCTCGGCCTGGCGTTGCTGTTCCTCGAGCTTGCGCTGCTTCTCAGCCTTTGCCCGCTTCTTTTCCTCCTTCTCGCGCTTGCGCTGGGCCTCGATCTCGGCATCCTCCTCTTCGTCAGCCCATCGCGATCTGCCAGCCATGGCGAATTGACCGGGTGGAGGCGAGCGTATGCGGGGGGAACCGAGCGTGGAGGCGCGGGGAGTCGGAGGATGTGGGTTGGCGATGATGTCGGTGGTGTTTGGAGCTCCTCCGGCGGCGCGGGAAACTTTCGAAGCTCGCCGCAACCACCTCCGCCGCCATGCCCGCAACCGCGACTCTCCGCAACGCTTCCCCGCCAACATGCGCCCGTGTGCGAGGTTATCATCGCGTATCCTGAGTCGCACTATATCTCACCAGCTCTACGCAACCCGAAGTAGCTGTCTCGCAGCAAGATGGTCGTCCACCAGTTCGACGACTGAAGGTCGGAAGTGGTCGACGCCGCTGGCAAAGACACTGACTGAAGCCATTACCGTGAGTGCTGACTTCCAAGTCTCTACATACACCGTTTGACTGGATACTGAATTTCTCAAGACCACCGGTCCTGTTCCTGTAGCGGCCTACATGCGCCAAGTGCTTACCTCTCCGGACGGCGGCTACTATACCTCGCGACCCGGTGGCGGAGACCAATTCGGCCAAAAAGGAGACTTCATCACCTCTCCGGAGATTTCTCAGATATTTGGAGAGCTTGTGGGTCTATGGTTCGTCGCAGAATGGATGATCCAAGGGAGGCAGAGCTCCGGAGTCCAGCTGGTTGAGGTCGGGCCGGGAAGAGGTACATTGATGGACGACATGCTGCGGGTACGTCCCAATTGTTATGGACAGAGGTTCGAATGCTCACGCCATGTTCCAGGCCATAAGAAATTTCAAGTCAATGGCGTCGGCGATTGAGACTGTCTACTTGATCGAAGCAAGTCCAACGCTGCGCGCTGCTCAGCACAGGCTACTTTGCGGAGATGCTCCGTTGAAAGAGACGGACATCGGCCATGAGAGCACCAGCAAATACTCCAATCTCAAAATCATCTGGTCTGAGGATATCCGTCTTGTTCCTCAAGGTATATTCCACACACGACTCTTTTATAACGAACTCAAAATAACAATACTCAGACGTCACCAAAACCCCCTTCATCGTCGCCCACGAATTCTTCGATGCCCTCCCCATCCATATCTTCGAAAGCGTCGCTCCTCCCCCAGCCTCCGCCACCACTCCACCCACGCCCGACCCGCCAGCCGACCTCACCAACCCGGCCGCCATCGCCGCCGCCGCCGCCCGCCAGCAAGCCCATCGCCCGCAAAAAGTCAACGAATGGCGCGAACTTCTCGTCTCCCCCGTGCCCCCGAACTCCACCCACACGACCCTCAACACACCGCACACCCTCCGCGCCGACTCGCCCGTCCCAGACTTCCAGCTCGTGCAATCCAAGGGCCCAACGCCACACAGCATGTACCTACCGCACACGTCTCCGCGCTACGCCGCGCTGCTGCAGCGGCCCGGCTCCGTGATCGAAATCTCGCCCGAATCGCTCGCCTACGCCTCCGACTTCGCGACGCGCATCGGCGGCGCGCCGGTGACGCCGCAGAAGAAGCCCGCGCTCGGCGCCGCCCCGCCCGACCCGGCCGCGACGCCGAGCACGAAGCCCACCCCCAGCGGCGCCGCGCTGATCCTCGACTACGGCCCGCTCGACACGGTGCCGACGAACAGCCTGCGCGGCATCATGCGGCACCGCGCCGTCAGCCCGCTCGCGGCGCCCGGCGCCGTCGACGTCAGCGCCGACGTCGATTTCGTCGCGCTGGCCGAGGCCGCCATCAACGCGAGCCCCGGCGTCGAGGTGCACGGGCCGGTGGAGCAGGCGGCGTGGTTGGAAGGAATGGGCGTGCGGGAGAGGGCGCGGATGCTGGCGAAGCGGGCGGGGAAGGACGGCGGGGAAGGGGAGGAGGTGAAAGAGCGGATCGAGAAGGGCGTGAAGAGGCTGGTGGACAGGGGCCCGAATGGGATGGGCAGGTTGTACAAGGCGCTGGCGGTGGTGCCGCATTTCCCGGAGAAGCCGGGGCGGAGGCCGGTGGGTTTTGGAGGCGATGTCGGGGTGTGAGGTCGAGTATGCGTGGAATGGTTGAGGGAAAGGCAGATTGAATGTCGGCCGTTCAGCAAGGTTGACAATTGAGACGAAGGACATGTGCCAATTGGATGTACAATAGCTGATTTTCTAGTCCAGCGGGCAAGACAAGCTGTAACATATTGCAAACACAAGTCATGCACCAATGCAAATATACAATACTTGCTTGATCATCATGCTTCTTTCAAGACTCCATCAGAAAGAACTGGGACTTTCGAGAAACGGGGCAGGAATCAGCTGAACTACTCGAGGTCTACCTCTCTACTCCAATACTCACTGAGGAAAAGATGTGCCTCTCCCAATAGCCCTGATTGCGTACAGCCTTCAAGCAGAACGAGAGAATATAAGATGCCACTTTTCTGGTATATTTCAGCCTACCCCTCACTCTGGCTAATTCTTGAAGAGCATAAGTATTCTGCATCACGAGAGTAGTCCTAAGAATTCACCAATTTTCAACACAGAAAATGGAATAACCTTCCCACGAACGAAGGTTCTTGTAAAGTTTGAGTACAGCACAGATACGTTTGTACAGCCTCTCGTCGTTACAGAGTCACCAAAACGCCATGGTGAGATGTTTCACGGCCAGTAATCATTGCCTCTTCTGACAGTATTGCTGAAATACCAACAGATGAGTTGAGAGCTCCTTCAATGTAACTGCGGGAGGGTGTATATCAGGTAAGTTGAAGTATTCAGCTTCCAGTTTAACACTACTAATATCTTCGCGTCTTCGCTCTACTGACCTATGCATATGATACACCTAAAGAGCAGTTTTTTATCCACGGGGAATATCATAACTAGCATAATATGTGGCCTGAAGAAAGTTCCCATTTCTCGCCTATTTGAACGTAAAATGTTTAATGTCCAATAATCCAAGTTCCGTCCTTCTTCCCTTTTCAATTTTATTGTATGGCAGAAGAGAATGCATGACTGCACAGTGTCCATTATCCGCCTTCATCGGACAGTGCGACTGGTAGGCGGATAATTACTTAGCATCGTCGTATTCACCTAACCTGTAGCCTCGCCAAGCGTCCCTGAGAGACTCAAATCTCGGCGCTCTATACGGAAGCCTACAACGGAAGAGTTTTCAAGCAACACACCCACCCACCCTCTTAAACCTCCTATCTGGAAAAGAGGCTCTGTAAGTAAGATCTGCACTTGCCGATCTCTAAGTCTCAATAGTAATGCTGCCAGGGAGGTTAGATTAGTGTCGTACTGCCATTCAAGCCTTTATGATGGAGCAATAAAGGAATTTCAGCTTTTACATGAAAAGATTTAGATGTATGTATCCGATATAAGTGAATTAGCAAGCACGCAGCAGTCATCGACACTTAAAATGGGTTGCGGAAAGCTAAAGAATAGAACCAATCACTTTTTAACAAGGGTGGCCATTGAAAAGCCACCCCAACGAGCAAAACAAAATCCTCCGATATTAATTTCGAATTTTTCTGGTTTGTATGGGTTTTCAAAGAACTCTTTGACTATACGTTTCAAGGGCATTCCACTGAATAGCCTTTGTCAAATTCACAGATTGTCTAATGTTGACGGAAATGATTGACTTGCAAAGTCCTTCTGGCAAACAGCTAACCTGATCTGACGTTGCATCCTGGATTGATATCCTGTTATTAGAGGGTGAAAGTAATCCATCCAATGTCCTCTTCTTTTTTCCCCTGTTCATAACCATTTGTTCAATTATTTAACTGCGTCCTAATGCTCTTATTCTCCGCCTTGATGCTGGCATTACCATACCTAGGTCACGAAGTAACTTCCGCTCACGGCGATGCTCTCACACCTGTCTAAATTCCACCGCTACGCAGTCCGTTCTGGAAAGGAGCGAAAATATATCTTCCGGGATCTAGTTTCGTGGAATATCGTCCGGGTAGACAAGAATTCTCCGCGGCAGCATCCTTGACTCCAGTCCCTGGAATCAATCGTGGAGAAGCCCCGGGGCCGTCAAAAATCACAGTGCCTCTCCTGACGTGGAAGGGCACCAGAACACGGCTGCAATGAGCCGAGTATTTCCTCGGTACAAAATTCTAGCCAATGCTCCCGCCGCCATATTCCCCAAGCCGTATCACAAAGCGTGAGAGACGTCGTTCACAAGTCCGTTTCGACATCTGATCGTGAGCTCGAGGCCAGGAAAGAATATTAGTCGAATTCGTAACCTCTTGTGAAATTGTACAGTATCAAAGTGTCGCAGGGATTCTGGTAAGTCAGCCAATGACATACGAAAGCAGAGAACATCGTCCATCTACGACGGCAGGTCATTCGAAACTGCGAGCTACAACTATCTGTGAAGAGTAAACCCAGGACTCAAACTTCAGGCCTACACTTGAAAACATCAGCTCACCAGGGATAAAAGTCACCAATTTCTGTGCAGTTCCAATGTAGTGATCTCCTCTTTCACTCCTTGTGCTCCTACGCTCGACGGACCCATTTCTAATCGTGAATGGCGAATTTCTAGCCTCTCAAGCACAGGGGAGAAAATCCAAAAGGCTCTTCTCCGGCTTTGTGAAATTAGGGAGTTTCGGTCTTTCTCGTAAGCCGAGGCACACGGGCGTCAGTTGTTCGTGAGTTCAGACATTGGATGGGGAAAAGAAAGGGCCGCGAGAAAGATCTCTGCTGCTCAGAAAGTAAGCACTAAAAATCTCCCACCAGCGCCCATCACGATCAAGAAGCCGGCGTTGCGACGTATTAGCAGCGCAGCTCCTTCGGCGCAACCGTAGCTCCGCTTCCTCGGCTCACGTCTCCAAAACTTCACGAGAATCCCACTTTCGCGCCGTTCGTATCTCGCGCATGAACAACGCAGACGAAAGTCTTTCACTTGGAGCGTCTGATAGATAAACCCGTAACCATGTCTCCGTTGCGTCCGGCGGGGTTCCAGGTCCAGCCCGATCCGCGGCGCGGTCTTTCTCTTCCTTCGGATGCTCGATGTTTCCGCTAACGACGTCACCAGCGTTGCGAACATTAAGAAAAACGTCAGGGAGCGTTAGAGAAACCCGCGCTCACGGCGCCGACGGGTCCCGTTGCCGGAGTTTCAGACGGCGGGGTAAAAAAGAAAGACACGGCGCGCATCGTGTTGCGCCGCGGTCGGGTTGACATTGCTGTCAAAGCGGAACCAGTCTAACGGGCGCCGGTGGAGACAAAATCGTCGCGTCCAGTTCCAAGGCCAGAAAGGAAGGGGCAAGCTGCGTACGTTCGAGAAAACGAGTACGAAGGAGGGGAAAACTGGGAAAGATGAGGGAAAAACCAAGCTCGCTCTTCTCCCGCAAGAAGCAGGTTTCGCGAGGGAGAGGAAGTGCGAAACCTTAGGCTCTCCTCAGACCGAACTCGGTCCTGCTCTCTTCACTCCTTCCAGCAACCTCGGCGTTCGCGGAGTTTCCGGTCTTTTCTCTCCTGCCACACTCTCCATTCTGCCTCACGGAATGAAAGGGACGATCAGGCCAGAATGGACGGGGAATCTTTCGGTGGTGTCACGGAGGAAAATTCGTGCGCCGTTCGCCGAAGGGAGCCCAGAATCTCGGCAAGCGAATGTACCTGAAGCGTTTTCTGTCTTTTCTCTCGGCCCTGAACTCCGTCAGTAATTGCAACCGCGGCGGGGGGATCGCTCCTTCAAAATAACGGCGGAGGCTCGTCGAATCTCCGGGCGTTGGGCAACCAGAGCCGGTTTGATGTTCCTGACGGCTGAGACTGCGATGGTCGCAACGGAGAGTAATGGGGATAAAATGTTTCTCCGACGCAACAATTCGTGTCAGAGAAGCCCGCCGTGCCATGGTGTGAGAATCGGATCGGAGGGAAGAGATCAGAGCGGTAGGACGAAGCGTGGTGTTCCGTTGGGCGGAGGGTGGAAGTTGAGTTTGTTCGGAAGGCGGGGTCGCCGCGAGACCGCCGCAGTCAGTCGTCACCGCATGCCGAAGCCTGCATCCGTCCACGAATGCTGGATGTCTCAGCAGTGTATCGAGGCCCTGCGGTCGGTGTTCGGTGGTATACGCGTGGCGCGAGGCTCACTCTCTGCTAAGGCAACTCCTGCAATCGCAAACATACTCGGCTGGAGTTGGATAAAGGCTGACAGGAAGGGGGAACCACGGCATAAACGTCGACCTCTTTCTCCAAATTTCCAGAGCAGGGAACGTTCAAGGCCTCGCATGAGCAGGAACCCCGAGAGTGTTTTCCGGACAAGGTTTCCGAGAGATTGGCGGAGGAAACGAATTCGAGGCGGGAAGGGTTTCGTTTTTCAAACTTTCCAGGCGGATGGCCGCGGCCTGACGGAAGACCCCACGATCAAGTGCAGCACAAGGTTTCCAAACAATCACGGAAACAGATTGGATTCTGATATATGAAAGGAGCCGAAGGTCGATTCTCCGGGGCCGCTAATCGAGCGACGGGCGTCTTCGCCGTCCGTGACGCGCATGAAGAGGCTCGTCGGACGAGGGCCTGTTGAATCTCGCTAACGCTTCAACACCATGGCGCGGGCAACGAAGTGGAAACGCAGCCACAAGGCAACCCGCGGGCCGAGGCGTGAAAAAGGGAAGAATTGTTTCCAGGCCACGAATGAGGAGGGAGAACGGCGCATCTTTTTCTCAAGTGGTTCCTGGCGGTGCTGGACGGGCGCGCGGCGCATGAATCGTCGTTCCTGACATGTGGCGCCCCAAACGCCAGCGTCAACCTCACACGCCGGCTCCACCGTCGGCATTGCGTCCTTCACTCTCTCAGCTCCTTCCAAACATGATGACTTCATTTCAAAGCGGCGGCAGTTGTCGAGGGTGCTGGAAACGCTGCGGAGTGTGTACTTGCGAAACACGCTGCTGGCGGCAAGGCAAACAGCGGGCGAGGTTGCACCGCTAAGTAATATCGGAGACGGACCTATCGTGTCAGCACCTCGCAACATCAAGGGACGGGTATGCAGGTGTCAGGAGGCAAGGCATGCGGCTTTGCAGCTGCAGAACACCTCACGGGTGCCACTCGAGTGGGGGTATACCGCCTCGAAAACTCTTGGTGAAGAAGGATGGGGGACGCTGACCGGTGTCTCCACAATGCCACGTCGAAGCACCACATCTGTCGTGCAAACAACTTCCCGCCCCCGGACTGAAACGCGCAAACACCCACACCGCTCCGGTAGATCTCCCTTTGTGCTGTCGAGGACAACTGCTGATCTGGCCTACACGCTCCCTGCTTCCCTCCCGAACACCCCACGGTGTCGTGCACAAGTGGAGGACGTGAGGCCCACTGCAATTGCATAAACCACCAACTTTTGGTGCGGCGACGCGAGCATCGCGAGTTGCCAACGCACAGGTTCCCGCCGCGATGCGCGCTTCCCGAGCAAAAAAATAGGGGAGGCGAGAAAAAACACCCGCCTGACCAGGTCCATGAGCTGGCGAGCCCAGCCCAGCCCAGCCCAGTCCAGCAATTAAACAGGAAAGGAAAAAAAAAAATAAAGTGTTGCGGGCTATAAACAGACTCTCATTAATGGCTGAAAAAGAAACTCTCGAGAAATGAGATGGGGCGCTGACAAACTTGCGGCTCAAGTAGCCCGCGGCGCGGCCTGGTCCGTGACAGCCTCGCGACGGGCGCTTGTTTGGTGCGCGCAAAGTCGCAACCGCAATGAACGAGCAAGCGGGCAGCAGTGGTTCATCAGATCAGCTCAGATCAGGTACATACCCGTCAGTCAGTCAGTCAGTCAGTCAGTCAGTCAGTCAGTCAGTCAGCCAGCCAGTGAGTCGCAGAGGATGCGCCCCCAATGGCCAGTGCCAGCGCAGCGCCCCCAGCGGTGTGTTGTTGCGTGATAGTGGTAGCGTCCGCGCTCGCTTTCGTTTCGTCGCCCTACGGCGCGGCGGATGCAAGGGCACCGAGATGCAGGCGAGCCACCGGACGGCTCAACACAGGGGCCGAGTTGGTCGCTTTGTCCCTTTGTCGCTTTGTCACCTTGCGGCCTGAGGGCCACTGAGGCTCGCGCGACAGCCGGCCGCTGGCGCGCCAGCGCTTACAGGTTGCATCGTGGCATGCCGCAACGCGCTCGTCTGCTGGCTCGTAGTCAGCGAGTGCGACGGAACGAAGGGGCGGGGCGGAGCGAGTCCGCGGGGAAAGGATGGAGGCCGACCACGGCAGACTCGGTGTTGCCGACCGAAGGGGCTGTGCTACCACGGCGCTGCCAAAGGGCTTATTTGGCGACGCAGGGCAGAGCCAGAGAGCCAGAGGGCAGCACCTCACCGCATGGCCAAATCCAGTTCCCTAGCCGGCATTCGCATGTCTGGCAGCGTGCATATGCGGAGAAGCGTCGCACAAGCAGGCACCGTGATTGGATGCGCCGTGCGCGGTGCCCAAATTTGGACACACGACGCGGGAGTGCCGCGACGAGGTTACCGCGCGTGGCCCTGCAGTCTGCATTCTGCAGTCGGGCGCAGCAGCAGCAGCAGCAGCAGCAGTACTGTATAGCCGCCAGCAGTCATCCGGACGAGTTCTGACAATTATGCTGCCGCGGATGAGTTAGTTCGAGTCATCGTTGGTGGGAGTGGACAGCAATTAATCATCACCCACGGATTCTGAGCGACGACAAACAGGCGACTGCTTAAACAGGCGTTTGCTCGAGCCTATTTGTGGGCGGGCGTGGCTTTTTGTCAGCAGCAACCATGACGTGCGCTGGGGTCGCGTGTGTAAGCCAGCCCTACGAGCCGGCAATGTGGTCATCATTTTTCTGGAGATAGCCAGCTTACATGCTTAAGCCCGCCTGCTGCGTTCTCGCCCGTCTCGCCCGGCCCGTGACGCATTCGGCTCGCAAATAACTAATCGCCGTCCAACTCTGCGCGACATGCCGGACGGCACGGCTTTCGTTCGGCCTCGCGGGCGCGCAAGAGTCAGTCGCAATTATCGCATACGGCGTCGGCCACCTGCGTCCTGCGTCCTGCGCGCGTGCAGGCCCGCGGCCGTGGAGGGCGAGTGCGCAAATGCGGCATGCGCGCTGGATGGAATAGGCAGGCTTTTTATTGGCAATGAAGCGAGGTACGAACACGCGCAATTGGGAAAAAGCAGCGCGCGCTCGTATGTCGTACGAAGGTCGAAGCCAAGCACTGGTAGATCTACAGCGGGGCGGCAGCCTTCGGACTCGCATCGCTCCTAGTGCTCCGGATCCAGGAGCAATTGCGCGCTCGCGCAAACCAGTCTAGTCGCTCCGACAGCCGAGCAGGTGCCAGGTGCTTACACAGGACCGACTAGGCCCCAGGCAGCCGCAACAGGAATGAACAAGGGAACAAGCCTACATGCTCCTAACTCCGAGATTTGTCGTCCGCCTGTTCTGCCCTGCACTCGCAGTGACGGTGACTCAACAGCGGTGACTTGACGCTACCGCTGGCGCGCCGCAGCCTGAGAAGCGGGTGAGGCCTGGCAGCGACAGTTTCGACGCCCTGCGCGCCACTCCAGCGACTGGCCGGCGCCCCGGCACTGACGGATCTTGAGGTCGCCGGCCGCACTGGGGGGGCACACAGCTGGCTTGGCAGGGCATCCGGTGCCTGGAGAAAGGGCGGAGGAATGCACAGGCTGTGTGGCTTGAGATGACAAAACTAGGCGCCAACCCTGCCGGTGCTCATCTCAGGCTTCCGCAAGGAGGCACGCGGGCTGGCCCCCCCAGGGCTGGCGGGCACGGAGACTGCGGCGGGCAGCGGGCAGCAAGCAGCGCGGTCGCCCAGGCGAGCGGCGGCGGGTTCAAACACGCCGTGTTGGAGGCAGATTGGCGCACTCGAGATGATGAAAGTGGTCCGTGGGGGGCTGTTTGAGCGAGGCTGTTTTGTTTCCGCTGAAACAGGCCGCAGAGCGTGGGCCGGCGCTCATGCGGACTGGCTGGCAGGCACGCGGAGCGATTGCAGAGAATCTTCCCGAGCGGTGCGCTGGCCTGCTCGGGCGACGGGCGACGAGTGAGCGACCAGCCGGGTTGCGGCCGAGGGCGGACGGGCAGCGCGGGCACCGCGTGCGCGAGCCGGGGTGTTGTGTAAGCCGGCGATCTGCGCATTATGTGCGCTTGCATGGATGGGGCGGCCTTTACAGCTCGGGCCCGGAGACAATCATCAGCCTCGCGGCGGTGAGCACGCACGCACGACGGTAACGCCGGGGTCATCGACGCTGTCTGGGAATCTGAGGCATGGCATAAGTATACCGCCAGACCCGCCCCTCTGTCCACCAGGCACCAGTCCAGTTCAACAACATCGCAATCAAAGCAAAAGAAACAGTCTACAAGACGCGGCACACTCTCCGCAGCTACGCTTCGCCCACGCCTACTACGCAAGACGCCATCCGCACCCTTGCCTGCTCGGCCCTTCTTCCGCCTGCTCACCGCCCGCGGCCTGCACCCCATACGTAGGTTACCAGTCATCGGCTCCGAGTTTCGCGCTTTTATTGACTCACCCCTCTAGGCACTCCAAACTATTTTACCTTCTATCTCCTCCACAATGCCTTCCCATCTACGACTTCAATCACACTTCGAGCCCTTCTCGGCTGAGACTACCCGCTCCTACTTCCCCACTCAAGCAGCACCGCCTGCCAAGAAGCAGAAGATGTCTCTCTCGCAAACCTACTACATCGCCGCCTCTGCGCGGACTAAGCTCACCAACGAGGCCCAGAAGAGCGACCACGACCTGAGGTTGCTCGTCGGCCACGCCAACCTCCTCGACTCCCTGATGCTCGAGCTCGCCGAGGCCGAGCGTGAGCAGGAGGCATGGTTCAACAAGACCGTCAACAAGGCCGCCCGTGCTGAGAGGCACATCCAGTGGGCCGACACCATCGACGAGGAGGTCATGGAAGACGAGGAGGACGACGACATCATTTCCGACAGCGAGTCGGACTCCGACTACGACGAGGATTCTGAGGACTTCGACATGATCCCCCAGCTCAGGAGGATACCCTCGCCGCCCGTCCGCATCACCACCACCGAGCTTGAGGATGAGGACGAGGAGGATGACGATGACGACGACGAGTACTACGAGGACGAGGAGTTCGATGAGGAACACGCTCTCGTCCGCTCGCCTTCGCAACAATCACCTCCCGAGTTGGTGCACGAGGAGGACTCCGACTCGGATGACGACGCAACACCAACAACGCCACCTCAGCCTACTCTCGAGTACACTGAGAAGGAGAGGCAAGCCATCGCAACAACAGCATACTACGACCGCAAGGAGGCACAGTTACAAACGACACCCGATCAAGCCGCCTTCCTACCAGAAGGCTACTTCCTCGAGCAACGCAATGCACCGCTCATAACATCCTATTGAGCAAACCGCAACGCATTCTGTCTCCTTCTGTATCTGTTTATGGCCTCATGAGCGAAGCGATCCTCATCATTAGCATGGATTTACGGCGTTCTTCATTGATACCTATTTTCTTTTTCTACGAAGCATTTTCACTTGGCTGGGATTTTTAGAAATGCGCGATGAAGCATTCCGCGCAGGGTCATGTTTCCACTCATATTTCTCTCTCATCTACGGGTCGTGGCCCGCGAACGCAGCTCAACGGTTCTCCCTCCTGCTAGACAGTCGATGGTAGAGACCCTGCTTGAAGCAGCAGTAGCTAGAATACCACCCACAAACAAATGAAACAAATAATCACATACTCAAACCTATCGTCACTCGACCTGTGCCATGTCTCACTGTGAAATGCATCGCATCGCACCTCATCGCATCGCACATTGAATTCTCCAACCAAGGCTTACACACGTAAAGGCAGCTGCATGTGATGGGGTCTGCAGGGCCAACGCAGCTGACTGACCGATTCCAGGCCGAGCCCCTTCGCTCGCCAGAAGCGCGTAAGCCGCTTCGTCCCTCCTTCGCTCTCTCGCAGCTGCTTTGCTGCACATTCCGAAACGGGCGGTGTCGGGGTTGAGAAGGGCCAGCTGACCAACGCAGACATCGCAACGCATCCCAAAATTTCCCCTCCCCCCTTCCCGCCAACCGACGCCGACCGGTCGAACCTATTCTGCTGGTTCTCGCGCATTCGCGCACTTCTTCCCCCCCCCCCAGTCCCGCGCGCGGCCGTCCTGCCGCGCCGCGCCGTGCCGCGCTCACTCTTACAGCACAATTAATTGCCTTTCACCAACGCCGCTCTTGCCGACCGTCGCCCGCCGACTCCGTTCTTTTCCGTCCCATCCCGCATGTGCGTACGGAGCCGTTCTCCGCGGTCGCGCACGCGCGCATAACGAGCGGTAGGCAGCAATCAACTGCGAGAGCGGGCAATCCCGCGCACACACTGTGGGCAGCACAGAGCTGAAGTGGCATGCGCGTGGGTGAATCATCGCATCCTTTCACCGGAGAAACGACGAAAAGAAAATTAATAATTTTTAATCGCATCACATCGCATGAGATTACTACTCTTAGCCGGTCGCGTCGGGCATTGGAAAAAAAGAACCGCCCCCAAGCACGACGCGTGAAGCGAGAAAAGTGTGTTTCCTCCCTTGCGCAATTTATATGTAATCAAAGAAGAGGAGAAGCTGGAGGAAGCGCATAGCCGAAGCTTTCCAGCTCCAGATGAAATAAAAAAACTTTGACTGCCCGAGGCTGGGCTGGTCTGGGCCGTTTCTGCTGAGATGATGAAATACATCGCGAGAAGTGTACATATGTGAGTCGGATTACGAATACGCGAGACGGGTTCGGCGTGGGCGCGTCGCGCGGGCGCGCGGGATTGCCTCCTTCCCGGCGTTCGCTCGCTCGCTCGAGTTGCTTTGTTGGCAGAGAGGCAGCCAAGCCCAGCATCGTTCGAGCTACCCCTCCCCCTCCTTTGCCTGTCTATCAGTGTACTCTTTCTGCGCCCTTCCCCCTCCCCGAGATCGGCCGGGGCGGGGCGGTCTCGGTGATGCTCGCGACGGCAGCCCTTTACGGCAGTCCCGTTCTTCCTGCCTCTCCTCCAAGACTCGCACGAGATGCGGATCTGAAGCACGATGTGCGTGAGAGGAAAACTTTTCCCCCAAGCTACGGCCTGATTCTGTCGTGATGGGGGCCGGGCAATGCCTCGGTCAAGCCCCCGCCGATAAAAAGATTGATCTAGAGGGCGGACACGAGTGGATACCGCGGCGCGTCCAGCGGTCACGCCGCGGCTGCCGGGCACTGTGAAATGGATCTGAAGCAGAGAATGAGTGGACGAGGAGCCTTGGTGGAAGCTAAAGGAAAAAATTCTTTCAATGCTAGTGGTCGGCGATTAGCAGGCGTTAAGCAAAGGTCGTCGCTGAATCATCCATCCATGCCTACTTTTGTTGAAGCGGAGACGGATGAATCTCTACACGGCTCTGACGTACGCGCTGCCCGGAGCTTAGGTACCTGCGACCGTTGTGGCTTTCCACCACTTACACCGGAGACAGCGGACGGAATTAAGGGTCTGTCCGGAGACGGGTACCTGGGCTCAACACCAACAAAGGCGAGCTTTTGCTGGCGCCTGTTTTTCACCAGGTAGACCTTGCAACTGCGGACACAACAGTGGAGGCGGGCAAGCTTTTCCCTCCTCCACAGCGAACACTACCGGCACCAGCTCCCTTGCCCTGCTCGGGTCTGTTCTCAATGCCTCGCTCTCGTCGACAAGAAAACTGTTTCTGTCGTCTTCTTCTGCCTTGCCAATCTTATCATGCCATCGAACGATCGTCTCTCACGGCCGAAGGACGCGACTGACGTCGTTTCATCTTTAATTTCTGCAGTCGAAAGCGAGCGAACGCGCCGCGCGCCTGCAGCTGCACCTGCAGGACCCTTTCTCTGCCGCACCGACCCGCAATTAATTTTTTTTTCTTCACTCTCAGCTGCCGCTTTTCTGTTTTTCACGTAAAAGCGCTTCTGCTGAAGCTCAAGGCAGAAATTAATGGAAATCAGAAAAATCCCGAGCGACGCTAGCGTGATTGGGGAACGGCAGTTGACAGCTTCCGCGCTGGACCCTTTTTTTTTGCCATCGAGCTCAAATTAAACACACAACACACTGACGTTGTGCCGGCAGTCCGGAATGCCAAGGAATGGCGATGTGCGGTGTCCACAATTGCCACGGGGGATAAGGTTTACGAGCGAAGATATTGATGGCAGATCTCTTTTTCTTGTCTCCGGGCCGTCGCCGCGGAGCGCGCTGTCCGCAGCGGTGCACTGTTGTCAATCCGCTTTCTGAGTCGGAGGCTCGGAATGATACACGATGGACTTTCCGTGATGAATAGAGCGATCGACGGGGGAA
Source organism: Neoscytalidium dimidiatum (assembly GCA_037367355.1). NCBI lineage: Eukaryota > Fungi > Ascomycota > Dothideomycetes > Botryosphaeriales > Botryosphaeriaceae > Neoscytalidium > Neoscytalidium dimidiatum. The sequence continues at coordinate 227,064 of CM074696.1, read as the reverse complement.
TAAGAGCTGATCGAAGCAATGGTGACGCTGACACCTCGTTGACTTTTGCTTGGCTATCTGATGACACCGAGACATCCGACGACGACCGGATCAGGGCAAACAAGGAGAATCAGAGATCACATCCTATTTTTTCTCCTCACTTCGGATCTGGGGCGGAACCAGAAGCCAGGGGCGCGCGAGACCGAGAGCGAGATGTACCAGAGAAGGACGACTCGCTGGCTGGCTGGCTGGCTGGACTGGGGCGCCGGACTGTTCGGGCTCTCGGGCATCCGGCCGAGCGAAGCGAACCGACAGCTGCTGTCGTTCGTTGGTCGAACGGTCGAACCCTGGATCCGAGGCGACGCCACCTACAAGTCTTTGCCATCATCATACACAAAGTGAAGAAGAGTCGCGCTCGTCATCCGAAGGGCCCGGGAACAGGCTTCCCGGCGAGTCGAGATTCTCTCTCTTTCTCTCTCGATGATGTTGATTGTTGCTCAACCTTGGCTCGCACTCGCTCCGCCGCGCATCGAATTGCGACCGCGATGACGTACACGGAGTTCTTGGTTTCGCGTCGCCGTCGTAAACTTTGACGTTTTCAGGTTTCTTCTTTGGGAACTTTTCCTGGCCGGCCGAGTTGCGCGGCCACGCGATAGGGCAACACGTAGGCAGGGCGTCGCAATTGTGCGACAACAGCGCGCGGCCTGGAACCAGCACTCTCTGCCTTGCTGGCTGGCTGGGCAACAAGAATCCGCATCCCGCCTTGCTTTTCGAGCACAGCATCCTCAAACAAGGCCGAACTGGGGAAGCACAGCGACAGCCAGAGGGAAAAAAAAGGGCAAGTACGGCGAGGACTCGACTGCGCTGTTCGCAAGCGCGCATGACGATCGCCTACAAGCATTTCCTCCACCCTTCTCTATCCCACTCATGTCTGCCTCGACTGCCTGTTTTTGCCGGCAGAAAAACGGCCTGTGATTGGTCGCCCGCCCGCACCAGTCAACACAGCCCAAGGCAGTCAACAAACGAGGAAAATACGCGTACTGCCACTTCCTTTCCGAAAAAAAAAAAAAGAAAAAAAAACCTGCACCGCCGCATCTCGCACAAGCTGCGCAATGATGATGGCGTGGCAGCCGCGCCTTGCCAGGAAATCCTCCCATGTATCCCCTTCCTATCGCCTTGAATCTACAATGAGGCGTCGACTGAGCGCTCGCGATGCGATGCTAACTGCTGCAGAGCTTGTTGCATTGGCGCGAAACAGACCGCCAGGCTGCTTTTCCTGGCCGCCCCCGCGCTAAGTTCGCATTGATTAATCATTTCTGCGACCGGTCGACGGTCGACGGTCGACGGGGTCGGCCAGCGCGCCTGCTGAACCGGACAAACTAAGCAATCCCGCCTCATGTGCCCGAATGGGGGAATCTCGCCTACAGCGGCTACGTGTACGACGAGACCGGGGGGCGGGGGGCGGATGGGATGCCTGTCTGTGTTTCTGCAAGGCTCAGGGGGGAGACAGTAGAGCGAACGAGTGAAGGGCAAGCGAACCCCGCGTATCGCACAGAGTACAGGAGGAAGGACCCTAAAACTAATCATCATTATTACCTGCAGGAGCTTCTGAGTGGTCCATTCTCGGGTTTTCTTCGTGCAGTCCTGCCAATCGTTGCGGCTTCAGGGCGTCCCGGAGCGCGGGGCGCCGTGCAGCGGGTTGCCCGGATGGGGCATAGTGCGGGGTGGGTGTGGCACTTTGCGGTGTGTGTGAAGATGGCTCATGCTGAGGTGATGGAGTTGTGGGGGTTGGGGCGGTTCGTTGGTTGGTGGTTGTGCGCTACTACTACTGCGGGGTTGTTCGTGTGCGTGTGTGGTGCGTCGTGGTTGGCTGGTTCGCGAGCGTATACAGAGGAGCAGGTAGCTGAAAGATGAGGGGCTGCTGATCTGGTGCTGTCTGAGATTTGTTAATCTGCGGTTGAATGGCGGGGAGCGGTGGTTGGTGTGGGTGGTCGTCGTGTGGGATGCACTCTGATTAGAGATCTGAGATGCGGGCGTTGCGGCTGGGGGACGGCCCATCAGCTGCTGGTGTTGAGGCTTGCTCAGCTGGACGTTTTGGGTATTGCGATGCGCGGCTGGTGCGCTTGTGGCAGGTCTCTCCTCCACACATCCCTTGTCCGTGTCCGACCGCTCCTCTGCTCTCCACTATCTATTCTCTGCCCTTGTCCGACCGATGACCGGAGCTCGGAGTCCCTAGTGCGGAGAGGGGCGGCTTAGGCGTGGGATAGTTGTCGGGAGAGCATCAGAGACAGGCGGACAAGCGGGCAAGCGGGCGCTTGTGCATGCCGTGCATGATCCCTCGACGAGCTTGTCCTCGGACGAGCTGCGGACGGGACGCTGCGCGTGAGTAGTGCTACTGCCTGTATTTCTGGTGCCTGTTGCCCGTCGGGTGCGCTCGGAGTTGAGCTGGTCACGCCCTCTGCACCACCCGGAACGTCCATCTATCCGTCTCGGCGAGCCTCGGGGACCTCAACCAGCAGCGTTGTACGGAATTTGGCTGCCTGGCGTCTTGCGTTGCGGAACACGCGGAGTGCGGAGGCTCAGCTTCATCATGGCTCATAGTGGCTCTGTCTACTCGTCATCATCTGCTTCATCGCTGCTTCATCGCTGCTTCAATGCCCGCAACCCTCGGCGTGTGCGCAAAACCCACCGATGCATCATTGTTATATGCGGTCGCCGCGGATGCCGCCATGCTCGCCCGCGTCGGCCGCCGAGACGAGTCGATGATGGTGCAGCCCGCGACCGAGACGCGACCCAGACGCGGAATGCACACCATCGCCCTCCACGCGCGCATCTCCCGACCTGCTGACTACCATCCCACGCGCACCTCCGGAATCTCCATATCGCATCTGCTTGCATCTTCGATTGCAATCTTCGAGGTGCCCCCCGCGTTCTTGAGACTGCTGCCGGCGTAGCACAACGTATATTGTACAGATGGGTACGCCCACACGACACCGTCACCGGATCCCCAACGATGCTTTGCATGCCCTGCATATCGATGTGCTCGAGCCGAAGCGCCTCCTGCTCCTGGGCACACCTCATGATCACCCGTATCTGCGTCTGCGACTCGAAATCTGAATCGGCGTATCTTCGCCTCCCGTGGTTGATTGGAGTAACGATAAGGTACAGGTACAGCTCACCCTCCGCGGTGTGATGTCCGCGGGCACGGCCCAACTCTGCCTGCAAAGCCAAGTCACAATCGTCGACCTATCCCCATGGAGTTCTGCCGCAATCTGCATCGTTAGACTTTCTAACCCCGTGGGATGCATGCATCAGAGCCCCCGAAGTGATTGCTGTCATTCCTTTTTCCTTCGCTTTCCTGCATCTTCCTTGTGCGACACGCGACAGAGCTGCGGCCCGTACGTCACGACCACGCGAGACTGGCCGAGGCGGCGGAGACGGTCCTCTCGTCTTGCGTCGGCGTCTCCATCCGCGGCGAGATATTCTTCCTCCATCCTGGCCTCATTCTCCCCACGGCATTTCCGTTTGTGGGGTGCATCAGTCTTAGGTGTTCGGAAAAGTGTCGCCATACCTGCCCTCGGCGTAGAAGATCTGTCCCTGATCTGATCCGCCGAAAAGGCAACTCTCCTATTCGCTATACATGCGTCTATACATGACTACACTTTCACATGCTGCCACCCGGCCTTTCTCCCTACTCGCGGCCGTCCTGACCGCCATCTCAGAACGTGTGGATAAGCTTCCACTTCCCTGCTTCATGCCACGAGGCGGTTGACGCTGCTCCTCTGCATAATGCATCTTCCGTGACGGGCGTTGACGTCCATCCGCTTGTCATCCGCCACGCTACTGTGCGTCGCCTCCCGTCTCTCCTGATGCCTCTGCATCTCTTCGTTGTCCATCCCTGCCTGTCAAATGCAACCGCCTGGCCATTCCTCGATACTTCTCCGGGCCGCACTTAGCGCTCCTGTTGAGGATAACCTTCTCTCTTCACTTACCCCTAACCCTCCTTCACCCACGCGGGATGGCGGAGACGGGAAGTGACGTTCGGACCATACAGCACGTCGGGCCCTTGCGTTGCCGCCACAACAACGTGGTCTTCAAACCTAATCTTCTCCCACCTCCCACCTCCCACCGTAATGATCGGCTGCACGCCCTGTATGTGTGTCGTATTGTACATGCATACGGACTCTTAGTCGCCCTTCTGCGTTGTTCGCACCCCTCATCTCGTCTGGGAGCGAGGCCAGCATGCGCACATCATTGGGCCGCATTTCTTCATCTCTTCACGGCGATCGAACGGGGTCCCCGGCCTTCACGCCTGAGTTCCCTCGCGGGGAATTTTTCATTGCCCGCACAGTCCGCCTCACAGCAGGCGAGTGGGATATAGGGCTTCCGGGCCAATGAGAACGAGGGCCGGGACTGTTTGTTGTCGTGCGCTGTCGTCCGTGTTCTGCCTCCTCTACCCGGGCACTTTGACGCGGTTCGCCCGGGGATCGTCAGGCACCGTCAGGGACCACGAGGCGACTTTCAGGGGCCCGAAACCCTTTAGGTCCAAGGTTGTTGTTGTTGTTGTCGTTGTTGGATGTTGTTTTGCTGATGGCTGTTTGCTGTCCGCTCCTGCATTTGCCCGGGTAACGCCCAACCACGTCACTCCAAGCCGCCTTCTTTTTTTTTTTCATCGCTACTCTAGCAACTGCTGTTTCAGGTCCGACCTCTCTGGTTCCATGGCTCTGCTGTCCAGGACCACCAGCAACCGTTTGCCCAACGTTCGTAATCCCCCGCCGTTGGCAGGAAAATCTCGAAAATCCCGAATTTCCACCCAACCGTCCGAACGCCAGCGCCCGAGCAGAACCGCCGACGCCAACAGTTCATTACACGCACTAGCAAAAAAAAAAAATCCTCCATCTATCCGCTGTCCGCCCCACAAGGCGGAACGGGCAGAAAAAAAAATTACCAAAAGCAAGATTCTGCATGCACGTTCCCTCTTTAGGTGTGCACGAACCCTATTTATTTTTTTTTCCGCCGGTCCCGCAGCAGCAGCGCGGATGGCGGGAATGTGGACTTACCGGTCAGCGACACAGACCGCCAGTTCGTACGAGCGCTCAACTTTGGTTGGACGTCGGATGGAGACGCAAGGCCCCGCACCGACCAAGGTACCACCGCAGGACGCGCAGACCCACAGCGCTAGAAGCTTTCGAACTGACCGGCGCCGCCTTCGAGACGCCGGGAAGAATGTTTCTAGAAGGCGTGGAGGCGGGAGAAGCTGCCTTCGATGGGTGCTTCCATGAGACGTGAGTGGTGTGTTGGAGGGGACGGTGTTTCGAGCTAATGCATGACAGAGTCTCGGTGAAGTGGGTATGGGTGAGCGGCGCGAGGGTAGGGTGGGTTCTTCTTGTTTTTTTTTTTTTTTACGGTGCCCGTCAGTGATGAGCTGTTCACACCGCATCGCACCCGGCTGTGGCTCGGGTGGTTGGTTGGCCGCGCGTGGCAGCGGCGTGGCTGTGACGAAGGTATTTTTCTTCAGGGTCTGCATGGTGTTTGTGGCTGATGGCTATTAGCGCGCGGTAACATCGGTAGGATCGGATGTGAGTGAGTAAGCATCCTCCGGTGTTGGTGGCTGTGGAGGCGAAGCCGTTGGCTATGCGAGGAAGCGGCCATTCCCGACGACCGAGCGCTCTCTGGGCATAGTGGTGAGAGATAATGTCATTCGGAGGATCCGGAACTTGGTGTTCGATTCCGGCAGCTCTTGTTCGTTTCTTTCCGCGATTCGTCCGGGGCTCGACAAAGTTGCTGCTGGTTGTTTGGGAGTGCACAATTCCGCTTACGTTCAAATTCCTGTCCGTGTTGCAATCAAGGTCCTCATAATGGCGGATCTGCAAGGGTTTGGTAGTGCCACTGAGCCGAAAAAAGGCTTTGTCAGGTGAGATTCTTTTTTTATGAGCGGTATAAACTTGTGTGTTCAGGAAAGTTGGAGATTATTACTCCGTCACTTCGTCCGGACAACTAGGTGCATCTCTTACCTTGGTCGCATCTTTTTACATAGTGTTACCATTATGTAGGAGATGTTCTGTGGATATAAGGGTTTTATACCAGAGAACCGGAGAGTTCTACAGAAGCTCACGTGCAGTAGAACGACACTTTCTTTCTCTCCTTCTACCATAAAAGTATAAACTTCACACATCCCTCATAAGCTATCGGCATACTCACTTTGAAAATGCTCAGCAGGCCGCGTTGTTATACCTCTACAGTTCCTAACAATTCGCCTTCTAGAGCCAGAATGTCATTACGGCGAGAGCCAGTTTTCAAGGCTGTTTGCAAACAATACGCATCGTGTGATACTGCTTCTGGGCAGCCATAATACACCCTTGTATTTGACCTCGTTGGTCAGTTGTGCGTTTGGAAATAATATTGGCGGACTGAAAAGACCAAAGCAAATCAGTCTATTTACACTACGCAACAGGCAGGGTTGCATCAATTATCGGTACCATGCACCCCTTTACTATGCTCTGTTCTGAGATTCACTAGACCATTGACTATCTGAACGTTGTTATTTCCAAGACCATCTTCTGCTTCTGATATTAACTATCTGAAACGCACAAGCAAAGTTCAATCCCTTCTATAGGTACACTTGTAACAATATTGAACTGGATATGCTCATAAGAAGCTCAGGCATATTCTAAAATGTGTAAAGGTAGAAATGCTTGTTTGTCTCTACATCTGAATTTCCTCTGGGTGGTTCTTCCTGGATCTTCTACCCCTTCATTGTTTACTTCTTTTTGTTTAAGTATGAAGAATATCTTATTAGAGCCCCGGACATCATGTATGTGTGATAATAAAGCTCGCTATCGTTTCGTGTGGTCTCGGCCGTCCTTCCCTGTGTTGTTGTGAAATGTTACGAGGAGAGAGATACAATGCTCTGGGGGAGACAGTGAGGTTTTGCTAGATGTTTAATGGCCACTGAAACAAGGAAAGCCCTTAAAACATAGACCGCAACTGTCTTCTTTGGTCTGATGATGTTAGCTCCACCCCTTTCGGATGTCTGACATGTCAGGTAGTAGGCTTCGCAAGATGGTCGTGGCTGCTGACACGAGTGAATGGGAGACACCACAGCCGCACTGGAGCTTGAGAATCGAAACAATCACTGCGATGAAGATCCACTGGATACCCCAGGGAGACATGATATCAAAGCGTCTCAAAGGAAATGAAATACCTCGCGTACTTAGCAAGGATCGGAAGCCGCGCGACTCCCCAATTATCTCCCCATTTCTTCACCAAATAATTTCATTGAGACTTGTCAAACAATTCACCTTTGCAGAATGATGAAATAATGGATATTATCATTAAAAGAAAGTCATGTTGCCACGCGAGACCCTCGGTTTAAATTACCGCTGTTCCGCCGCTCTTTCTGCACCGACTTTGCCTCGGAATCGTATTTATCTCATTAAATTCCCTTGGTTCTATCTAGCGCCGATTGTTGATCGTCTTTCGTGCCTGACCCTTGAATCACTAGCAGAAGCATGAGTAATCCGAGCACGATATACGAAGGCTTTATCTTATTCCAGTGTTACGCCGTACATCTCACTGGAGTTGCCGGCTGCTGACAAACATAATATGCTACTGGTAATGAGACACATCGAAAGAATCTACAGCTCTTCATTAGCATTTTAACCGCATGAATGATTTACTTTGGTTTACAACCCGTACTCAGTACAGTTCACGGTCGGCGAGCGGGACGGTACATGCACACTGCTGTCTTCCATTAACGTTCTGAAAATGGAACACGGGGACAGCAAATGACGCTCGAAGGCCGCTCGGCTGGCTATTTTTCCCGAGCCATGATTCCGCTACAAATGATAACAAACAGACGTTTTCATCAATCTTCCAGCGGTGGACACAAAACATCAATACATGGACGGAAGAAAGAAAGCCGAAAAAAAGGCATCAGTATCCGCTTGAAGTATTGTTTTGAGTTCGTTATCTCTTCTATCCTCATCGCTCTGGACCCACAATGGCACTTAGTAATACTGCATTCTGAAAGCTGATGAGCACTATCAAGAGGTAGGAGCAGTGCTCATCAAGAAATAAAAGCACTGCCTCCGTGCGAGAACTTCGAAGTGCATAAGGGTACTATGAGGCCTTTGGAATGACGGATGGAAAGCAGGAAGCAAAGTATGGTGGTAATACGAGCTCATCGCTCTATAAGGTTGGCTTAGCCTCGATGAGGAAACGGGAAAGCACCAATAAATATATTTAAGTTGCCTTGTTCAGCATGGTATGGGCAAGAATAAGTGTCAGCTGCCACTTTGCGGCTCCACTTATATCTCATTGCAGATGAAATTATCAATACGTCAGCCGTGAAGATGCTCGCCAGCTTTATGAATCTGCGCCGGGGACTTGGAAATTTTTCCTTCGCACGGAAAATGACAAATCTCGATTTCCTGCCATATAAAAGTTGGTGGCTGAAGGAGATTTTCGCAAAAAGAAGATCATGCCACTCGGATGAGTGCAATTCGACCCTACGCAAAGCAACGTTACTCTGGGCTCATTGCGGAGTCCATTTCTCACAAGTTATAGAACTACTCTGCCTCGGCATTAATTATTACAGCTTACCTTATTCTCTCTTCGTAGACGGCTTCTTTCATCGCTCCAATCAAAGCAGTATCTATTCTCTTACGGCTCCAATACGCTACTCTTTATAAAGAGCAGTTTCTTTATACTCATTGCAACTGCGGTTTGACTTCCGACTATCATGATATAGCTGGCAGGTGTGGCGTGGCAAACGAAATCGAGGTGGAGAAGCAGCACCCTTGCACCGGTAGGTTTGCCCGGTCGCCTCGCGCTTATGTCGAGACTGAGCGTGCTTTGGAGGCTGATTGTGCTCTGGACTAAAGATAATACTTCTCATAATAATCGCCAGTTCTTACAACCACCTATCTCTCAGTTTGGTGCCCAAATCAGTTATACGTTCTATAAATTTACTTAGGTACCGTAGCCAAAGCAAATTCTTATCGGTGATGAGACTTACAAAATCACCAGAGCACAATGTGCGCAACAGCAGACCGTTGGATTTTTTTTTTTTTGCGCAGATCTTGGCCCTCACGGGCGCGACGTTTCAGACCTGGCAGATTAGAATGTTCCCGGCGAAGAGACCAATGTAGTCGTTGCCTACAACTTCGACGAAGCAACAAAACATGGTTTCCCACTGCGAAAGCAGGATTCCTCCGTGTTCTAAGACCCGTGAAGGTTTGCAAGAATTTAGGCAAAGAATTTGGGAAAGGCGGCATTCTTGTCTATTACGGTGTCAGAGCAAGCGATCAGCTGATTTTCTTGCTAGAGAAAGAGGTCAATACAATCATTGAAGTGCCGCCATACTCGAGGGTCCTGCTTGATAATTCTCCCGGAGAAGTCTGCCCTTCTCTTCATCGATTTTTCCCCGATGTACTAGCTGGAAAGTTTAGCACGTAGTGCTAGGATGCGGATACGGAGGAGAGGCACAATTACGGGATACGTAGAGATGCGGGTCGAGACCTGCGAGGATCCTTGCAGAACAAACAGAGTTGAAATCTCAGGTCAGGCTGCAGTCGGTGAGATTGTTGGTGGGAGGAGGTTTTTAACGTCAAACACACTAATTGCTGGTGATAATTGGGTTGGCCCTCTGCAAAAGACTGGCAATTAGCAGAGCTGAATCTTGGCTGCAGGATTTGTTCATGTCTGAGGGTTCCGAGCCTGACGAAATCAAAATGAGAGCGGTGAGCCTTTTCTGCAAATAAGCTCTCCAGTATAAATAGATACTGGCTATTAGCATCCAAAGCGCCTGCAGGAGGTTCGATCTTATAATCCATCCAGACCGAGCCGCAATAAATCTCGACTTCCCTGAAACGTGCACTAAAGCAGTTCTCAATCGTCAAAAGGCCGCAGCCACGTGTGATTCTTTTGATAAAGTGGTGAATCCGCATCCGTCTCCAGAAATAAGAACATAAGTGACGCCCAACATGCGATATTCCTGTACACGGCCAGATGCTCGTCTTCCGCACGCAAGCGCCCGAACCGAACCGTCCCTCCCTTCTTCTTATAGCGTACAATCCATAGTTATTTCCAAGGTGAAGCACTCATATGCCGTTGCGAACCTTCCTGTCGATAAAGCCTTCGATGCCCTTCGTGGAGTTTCATCTACGCGGGGAGCAGGATCTCGCTCCAGCTGCTGTGAAGGAATGCAACGCCAGCCTGATCGCAACCAAACGTTAGGACGTGACTATGCTATTCACGCAAGCCCTATCTCTCTTCCGTATCTCAAAGACTATGCATGGGTTGCAGAAACTTACGACAAACGCGCCGAGCGCGGTTACGACGGTGCGGTTCTCGGGCGAAGTGACGGTAGAGTAGGCGGTGCTGAAGAGGCTCTGCGACTCGGGCTGGCGGCGAGCGACGGGGACACGCTTGGGAGGCATGGCGACGGGTGGATTCTTGTGGGAAGTGCTGGGAAGCTGTTACGTGCGGCTCGGCCAATGTCAACGGATGTGCTTGGAAATTGCCGTGGTAGCGATACGCGGATGCGCGTAAGTTGAACGTACAGCGTGGGAAGAGGTGGTTGGGTTGAGTGGTTGTGGCGGCTTCGAGATGGTGATGATGATGATGGAGCTCGGTGGTGACGGCGGAGCCATGATGCACTTTTTTGGGTGACTAAGCAGCGCGCCAAGCGCGACGGCAGAAAGATAAATTCAATACCAACCACGATTTAGATATGATGAAAACGGCGATAGAAGTCTAAAAAGAGTCGTATAACTTCCATGTACAACTACTTTAAATGTTCCGTGTTTTGCAAGCAGTACTTCGCCATGCGGTGACCAGCTTCGCTTTCATTGTCAGATATGCCTTAATCTGGCCCTGCTGTCTCCGCAGGAAAAGCTCAGGAAGTCAAAGCAAAGATTCGAGATATGTTATCAGAGAATCCATGATCCCGCCTCTACTCTAAGCATTTGGCGCACAACGGGGTTTCCGCCGCCAAAAATAGTAATGTCAATCATGCTCCATAGAACGCCGATTCGCCACAATGCCTTTGATCCTTTTTAATTTGACGCGCCTTTTTTTGCTATCAACTCCGGACTCGTGTCGGGGGTGTCTAAGCGCCTTGGCGAATGCGCTGGAGCTCGCGCTCGGCGTTGTTGTACCTTTCCCATCGTCAGCACCAGGTCTTTTAATAGCGTTAGCGAATACACTTACTTAAGAAGCTTCTCAATCAGATCGACGTGGGTCATGACCATACGGCGGCAGCAGTAACGGTTGAGTCTGAGCTGGTCCATAGCATCACTGCGGAGTATTTAGCTACATGCTGCGCTAAGCTTGCAGCCTGGATATGCTTACCCCTCATGAACGCCCTCCTCGATCAGACCGACGAAACGTTCCCAAAGATCACCGATGACCTACATGTGGAGTTAGCAAAGGTGGCGCGGAAGCGCGTAGGCGCGTGGAGCTGCGGGTCCGTGAAGAGCGTACCTTGCCGCAAGAGAAGCACCGGACGGGAATAATCATGGTGACGGCAGCGAGCTGAGCGGCGGCGACGCAGAACAGAGGGACGTTGAGGATGCGCGAAGAAGTGGTAAGGGTTGGATGGGCAAAGACGCGGAGGTTGCTTTGTCGCGCTCGGGCGGCGTAAGAAAGTTCGGAGGTGAGTGCCAAGACCGGGGCCCGCGAAAAAGTAGCCGCTCAAAGTAGAAAGTTCACTTCGACAATCCACCTGCGCGACATCACCATGGCTGCTCCCGTTGCTGTTCAGGAACCCGTGCAGACGCCCAAGAAACCCCGTCACAAGAGGAAGAGAAATGCAAAGGACGCTTCCGCCACCGACCCTGACGCCAAGCGTATTCGAACCATTGACGATGCATCCGCCGCCGACGGAGACCTTGTTGCGCCAGACCAGGCTGAGACCAAGACTGCCGTCACTATTGTGAAGGAAGACAATAGACAGTTAGCGAAAAAGGAGGGACGTGAAGTTTCTGCGCCCAAGTCAAAACACCGCACAAAAAAGAGCAGCTGGTACACGTCCGAGCCTGCGGGCGGCCGCTTCCTGCACATTGACCCTATCTTCAGCAGAGATGAGAGGTGCGGCACAATTCCACTTACTTCTGGAAGTATTCCTGATTGTGCGCTATAGGTTTCTCATTTTCGCGACGGCCAAGGCCGTGCATATCTACTCCACGGCCACCTCATTGCTCGTCCGTACGCTACCTATGAGCAACCGCAGCATTACTGCATACGCACTGTCAGACGTCGATCCCGAACATTTATACGTCTGTGACGCCTCTGGTTATGTTGCGCTGTGGAACTGGGTCCATGGGAAGAAGGTCACTCGTTGGGACTTGGCGGCGTCAGTCCGCGGCATGGCAGTCAGCTCTGTTGAGCTGGAAGGCGGTAACAAAGTGGACACTGTCTACACTCTGAGCCAGGGTGAATACAACATCATTCATGCCCACAGGTTGCGCGGCCGCAAGGATGATTCCGAAGCAGAGCCTCAGCCGCTACTGAAGACGAGGGTTCCTCTGCAATCACTCACAGTTGCTGCCCACGGCCGGGTTATTGCAGCTGCCGCAAAGGATCGTGTCTTCGTCGGCCAAGTCAAGAATACTGCTGCCAAAACCCCAAAGGACCTTGAATATGTATGGAGAGAGCTTCGCTGCACCCAAACCATCACTTCGATCGACGTCCAAGTAAAGGAGCCGGTAAAGACATCGGACAAGACTTCCGTTGGCCAGGTGAACCTTGTCATCGGCTGCGCCAATGGTTCACTGTTCGTGTATGCGGACGTCGTGGCCAAGCTGAGCCAGCTTGAGAAGCAGCAGAAGAAGGGTTCTAAAGAAGGGCCGTCTCCGCTCTCTGTGGCGCCACGAACACTTCACTGGCATAGAAACCCAGTCGGAGCAGTGAAATGGTCTTTGGATGGTATGTCTTAATCTGTTCCATGCCAACAGGCGTCAATTCTAATCTATTCTAGGCAACTACATTATTTCTGGAGGTCAGGAGACCGTCCTTGTGCTCTGGCAACATCAAACCTCGAAGAAACAGTTCCTTCCCCATCTTACCTCCGCCATCGATGGCGTCGTCGTCTCCCCAAGTGGAACTTCCTATGCTGTTCAGTTGGCAGATAACTCCATCATTGTCCTCTCTACAACAGAACTGGTACCGAAGACGAATATTGCTGGAGTGCAGTCTCGATTCTTCCCCCCGGAGTCTGCTCTTGACAATGAGTTTCTGGACTTGATCCGTCGGACAGCAGCTGCCGTTAACCCTCAGAGATCCAACCAGGTCTTGCTCTCCGTACCGGCCTCTCAGCCTAGGACCGAGGCAGACACAGTCAACCCTCCCGCTCCTTTCCTCCAAACTTACGACATCTCATTGAATCACCATGTCTTCCGCCAAGCAATCACCCGGAATAACGCTACCAACGTGAATCAGGGACCCACTCGCATCAAGCTGCAGGAACCGGACCTGAAGCAACTGCAACTCAGCCACGACGGGAAATGGCTGGCCACTGTAGAAGAATGGGTTCCACCTGTTGAGAATGTGGAGCATTTGGCTGCTGAGAAGAAGATGATCGAGGAGGAGCAGCGGGCCAGGCGTGAGGTCTACCTCAAGTTCTGGTTGTGGAACGAGGACAAAGCACAATGGATGCTCGAAACGCGTATTGACGCACCGCATCAGTTCGGCGACAAGCTTCTTTCCGGTCGTGTATTTGATTTGAAGTTCGACCCTAAGAGCACTTCTTTCGCTACCATCGGAGAGGATGGATATGTTCGCATCTGGGCTCCGAAGACCAGGCTCCATGACGGGAAGGTCGTAAGGGGCAGTAAGGGACAAGGTCTGGTCACTTGGGCGCTTCGCAATGCAGCCAAGCTAGAGGCGGCCGTCGAGGGACTAGACGCCAGCTCGGAAGTCGCCAGCCAGCTCATCCCCGTCCACGCCCGTGTCGCCTACTCCCCGGACGGCTCTGTCCTCGCCGCCACCCAAGAGTTCTACGGCAACAACAATAGCAGCCAGGGGCTCGTCCATTTCATCAACCCGGAGACGGGCAGCCTTCGTTATACCCGCGGCGGCCTATACAGCAACGGGCTGGTCGATATCGGTTTCGTCGGCCGCCAGTTCGTCATCCTGTCCAACTCGCTCAGCGTGTGGGATCTCGTCGACGACGAGCTCAGCTTCGGCTACAGCCTCCGTCCGCTCGGCCTCACGCGCGCGCAAAAGGCGGAGATCGCGCACCTCGCCATCAACAACGCCGACGGCACCTTCGCCGTCTCTCTACCCATGCCCCTGCAGCGAGCGCAGAAGGGCAATAACACCAAGGCGGAGAAGTCCGAACAGCAGGAACAGCAGCACCAACAGCCGACCAAGCCGGCCAAACGCCAGTCCCGCGTTTTCGTCTTCTCGCCCCACTCCCCGCGCCCGCTGTATTCCGTGCTCGTGCCACAGCTCGTCACGGCGCTGCTCGCGGTCGGAGGCTCCTCCTCGTCGTCTTCGAAGGGCTTCGTCGTCCTCAACTCGGCCGCCGAGCTGCGAGTCGTCGCGCCCAAGACGACGACGGGCCTGGAAGTCTTCGGCCCCATTGCCGCGCCGGAAGAGAGCCTGAACGCGTTCGTGGATGAGGAGACGGCGTTGGAGCCGCTTGTGGCGGAAGTGGATGGGGATGGGGAGGACGAGGCGAAGAAGCTGACTGGTGCGGAGGAGGAGGAGGGCGTCATGGACGAGGGTGATGAGGTCGTGGGCGGCGACGAGGGCGACAAGCCGGTCGTGCGGCCGGATATGCTGGAGCGCGTGTTCGACGTCGGGCAGAGCTTCGCGCTGCCGTCGGCGAGGAAGATGTTCGGGGCTGTGGTGGGGCTGTTTGGCGGGAAGGCCGCTGCGGCGGTGGTTGCGTGAAGGAAATGGAGGTGCGAGCATGGGCTGTGGCCGGTTAGGTGTGATGGTGGAATGGCGGACGGATGGACGGCCTTTCCCTTGTTTCTTTTACCTCTTGTATGCGCGCACCGCGTCACTCTTGCTGCCGCTGCTGCTGCATCATCATAGGCGCTTTAGCGGGGTTTGGTGGGAGGGAATCAAAAAGTGGATATCTTTTTTCTCTCTCTCTTCTTACTATCTGATGTTCAGATCATTCTACTGCTTATGGAGGAAAATCGCCATCGTTGTTTGTCCAATCACGTCAGCTGGCGTGTCTCACACCCTGGTTCTCGAAGCGGTAGTGCATGCGTAGGGCTGAGACAGCTGCAGATCTGTGGCAGTGGGTTTCGTGGACTTTCCTTTATGCGGGGATGGGCTGCGTAGGCAAGGTGCTTCCTTGTTGTGGATGTGGATTCACGTGCATGGCTTTGAATTCATGGGGTATGTGTATAGTTGCAGATTCAAACATTTTCTCGTGGAGATGAGTCGCGATGGGGATGTTTATCCCCCACTACGCGCGTCAAGTTGTTATGGTAACGAGTCACAGCTGCATTTCGACCCTGAGAACGAGATGATGTGTTTGGGATATATTTGATATCTCGCCGAAGCTGTTCAGGCTCTCGGGATAATTAAGCTATAGGTATCTCTGTATGGTATGTACAATCTGATCTTCCCTACTTCCGGCTCTCTTCCTCTCTCTCACTCTCGTCAAGCGCTGGGCTCTCTCGTGAGGAATTTATTTGTGAACGCCGGAGCCGACGCAGTAAGGGACGGGGTAGGTGTTGCTGCTGCAGAGACGGATGGCACCCTTAACCCAGGAGAGATCCTTGTAGGTCTGGCTCTGGTAGACGTCGGTCTGGAAGGAGTGCTTGGTGGGGTTGTCGGTGCAGCCGGTCAGGACGACGCCGGTGTAGCGGGTGGTGTCCGGGTTGGAGACGATGAGGCCGCTCTTGCCGGCGGGGACGTAGAAGGCGTAGGAGGTGGTCTGGGAGGTGGTCCAGGAGACGCCGTAGTCGATGCCGAGAGAGACGGAGATGATCGACTCGATCGAGGCCGAGTAGCCGGTCGAGATGGTGAGCGAGTTCTCGAGCGAGTAGCCGTTGGTGACGGTCACGAGCGCCTGGTCGACCTCGGCGGTGACGACGGACGACATGGGAACATCCCACTGGGCGAAGTTGGACTTATTGTCGAGCTGGACCTCGGAGGACTGCTCGCAGTCCGCGCGCTTGTCGATGGGGAGAGGGGAAGTGAAGTTGGTGGGGCCCTTCCACTTGGGGTACTCGGTGTTGCCGAGGTGGGCGAAAGGAGGCGGCGGCGGGGCATCGCGCTTCCTAATGGCGTCGTACTCGGAGGCCTTGACGATGGTGTGGAGGTCACCCTCGCCGAAAAGAATGACATCATCCTCGCTGAGGATGCGCCTCTCAAGAGGAGCCTCGGTGGGGAGGGCGGCAGCGGCGGCCACGAGGCCGAGAAGGGCGGTCTTGACGTACATGTTGAGAGAGTGGAGGAGGTTCGAAGGAGAGAGTGGAAAGTTGGGGCGATTGATTGCTGCTTGATTGTGAGATAGGATGCCTTGTGGGGAGTCTTAAATACAAACCGACACCATAGTGTGGCGTTGTGTTGTCAGCGTACTCGGGCTGGTATCGCGGGTGTGACGGAACACACTGACACCCCAGGTCTCCACGCGGTGGTCACGATGCAGCGGCCAAATTACGGCCGGGGTTCAATAGTCCCCAGCTCACGGGCTGCATTGTGCAATTGAAAACGATCCGGACGGGCGGTAAAGGGAGCGGAACAAACCGCAGGCCAGTCTTCAGGCACGGATTACTGCCATGCGGCACGGCGGGCCAAGAATAGCAAGCTATGAACAAAGCTCTGCGAGTCAAAGATGGTCCCTGTGGAGATGAACTGCAGTGGTGCATGCCTGATGGGGAAAGCAGGTGTTCGGTGAGCTACAGCGCATCCTGCAAGATATCGTGTTTCGCGTACGGCTACGATGTCAGTACAAGCTTCACTCAAGCCGTCAAAGCTAGCGTTGGCACCTTACGGTGGCGATGACACGGCCAGCCCAGCCCCATCAAGGTGAAACCACCAGATGCCTCCCTTCATGTTGTAGGACGGTTTGCCTGGGGCTCTCTCGAAGCTTGCACGAGTTTATCTGGCACTCCCGAGATAGCCTCCACCCGGCAGAGCAGGAGAGGCTGCTCAAGCCGAAGGTGAAGAGAATAGGGACCCTTCTGGTTGGGATCTAGACTGTGCACGGCGAGTGGTTGGGTCATGTTCAGGCCACCAGAGAACGACTGAGCAGTGTGGTCTCGGTACATTGTCGAGGCGTGTCCAGCGCCGCCAAGAAAGAGCACAGCAGAGCGGGATGGCGATTGGAGAATTGAAGGCTACTGACGCAGGGAGAGATAGCGGGAAGGGGAGATCTTGGCCGTTTGTGGTGACAAAGAGGCGAGAGGAAGCGGGCTGCTGACTAGCAGGTGTGAAGTCGAAGTAGGGCGTGGATAGACGAGTCGTGGATGGAGAGCCTCATGGGCGCTTGTCTGGCCTTAGCTGGCCTTAGCTGGACCGGGCGGCGCCAGGGCTCGTATCTGCCAGGGGGGAGGGAGATGGCATGCGGCTCAGCGGGAGATGTCGCGATAGAAAACGGCGCGAAACAGAGAGAAGAGGCGAAGCAGGCAAGAGATCGGCGCTGCCTCAAGGCGTAGCGCGGGGCGCCTGGGCGCCGCCTTGCCGAGACGGCGCCCATCTCAATCAACACCTTCTTCACCGACATCGCCGACATCCACCGCCGCACTCTGCACTGCATCGCCGTCCGCGCAGCCCACGCTCTCTGTCAATCGGGATGGCCTCGCCTTCTCCCGCGTCCGCTGCCGCAGTCTCCACCATGCCGCCCGCAGGCCGCGGTTCCTCCGCACCGCCGGTGGAGAGGTGTGCGCCGTGATGCCGGCGCTGCCAATCGCTACTTCTTCAATCGTCAGGCATCCACTCACTTCAATCTCAGGCGGCACAATCCGCAACGTGCGTCCGGCCCTTCAACAACACGCGCCACGACGACTCGTACTGCATCCGCAACTGATATCGCTTTTTCCCTTACCTCTTGCAACAATCAAATCGATTGCTGAGTGTGCCCGTGGAGTGCCTGCGTGACCGGCCGCTTGCCGTCCGCCTCCGGATAATTGCTCTTACGAGCGAGTACCGAGGGCGAGAACGCCGGACTTGACGATGCCGTCCGTCTATAAATCTGCCTTCTGGCCGAGGATTGTCTCTTCATCTTCATCAGGCACTCCAGCTTTTGAAAGAAACCACCGACAAGCCTTTCTCGGCCACCAATCTCAGTAATCTCCCTCGCGTTATCCCCAAAACGTCAGAATGTTCTTCTCCAAGCTCTTCGCCGTTTCCGTCCTGGCTGTTCTGTCCGCTGGGTAAGCCCTTCCCATCACTTGGTCACTTTGGCGTAGAAGAATCGTGAGTTGACCGTTGCTCTTTCAGCGTTGCTGCCAACGACCACGCCAGCTGCACCTGCCACAACGGTGACAGCTACAACTGGAGAATCACCACCAAGGCCTGCGACCTGTACAACTCCCAGAACTGGAAGAACGGCAAGGTCCACTATGACACCCCCAGCGGCCGCGTAAGTCCCTTGTGTAGTCCCTCAGAATCCTGCCAGTGTACTGATACTTGCCCTAGTGCACCCAAGACGATGGCACCCAGTACCTGATGGGCAACGAGTGGGAGGACGCCTGCAGGTCCGTTGCCAAGAGTGGTTTCCAGTGCGCCAGCGGTACTGGCACCTGCTTCCAGCCCGACACGGACCAGATCCGTGGCTGGTGCTAAGCACGGCTTCTTCGACTGTTCTCTTCTTCTTGTAGCATATGTTTTCTTCTCTTACACATATTGGATACCAATTTCCCACCTTTGTGGAATCAATATGAATGATCAATATTTCGAACCTGCCTACGTCTGCGCTCATCGTCCATGCCCTTTATGCCCCACCATCGATTGCAAGCTCTCCTTAAGAGGTGCAACTGCGAAAGAGACTCTTGTTTAGTAAATTTAGAGTCCAGAACCGACGCTTAAAACGTCTTTCCCGGGTTGATGGAAGTGCCAAAATTTGTAGCCTGTGAAGTGCTAATAATGATACGAAGCACCACATCCCTAGTTCTTTCTCTTCAGACTTCCTAACAGTTTTTTGAGACTATGTGTTGTACATGAAGTTAACAGAAGCGCTTACACAGTTATCCATTCCGATTGATTAGATGCAATTCCGTTGGTAGTAGTTCATGAGCTGTGCTCTTAACAAAACCCACGTGAAGTTTCTACGCGGTTTCGTGGACACTGAAGCCAGCATGGTGATCGATTTCGCGGATCTGTTCCCAAGTTTGACACAACGCGTTAGTAATTCTCACAAGATAGACTAAGCTGGAAGACCCGAATGCTGTGAGGCTCTTTATTTTTTTTTTTTTTTGTGAACTCGATCATTCGGAAGGCTGCAGACACGAATAGGCACATATTAAGCATCACTAGCCTGAGTTCTCGGCTGGTTACCCGGCTTGGCCTGTGACGTAGTTGTGCATCTTTCACATAGTCGAGTCGTTCTATCCCGACGCCCACTTTCCGATATCAGCAGACCGACTTTGAGTCAAATCCTGCCTGGTCTTGGCCACGGTCATGAACCGCGTTGCAAGCGTGTCAGCTATTTATTTCCAGCAATCAAGACACGCGGATCCGCAGACTCTCTTCTTGGCTCCACAAAGGGAAACGGTAGGCATGGATGCCTTAAAACTATCCAGTCCTCTTTTGGCAGCCCTACTGGTGCCAAGATCCCAATCATTTATCCATTGTTCTCTATCGTCTAACAAATATAGCTGCGGGTCAATCCGAGGAGCTTGCGAAGATCCATACCAAGTACAGAAAGCTTCGAGTTGTCATGGCATCGACCAAGCTGCCCTGTATCTCCGACATCTGTGCGCAATTCAGACGCATGGAAGCGTGTTAGGCCCCAAATAACATGCCGATCTGCCTTCGAGGAGGAAAGGCCAACTTCAGGGGCGCAGATTGGGCTTTGCATCGCGATACGACGGAGTGACCGAATTCGTGGGGTGCCTTAACACATGCCAGGAACGAAGCCCAAACCTCAACCATCGGGACAAGGCAAGTGTACACGCACGGTTGTATGTGTATGCGTTCGTGCCGTACCATATCTCCCACCAGGCAGTCGAAGCTATATATGCCTGCCTCAATCCCACCGGCAATCCCGCAGGCAATCCCACAGGCTCCCCGGAAAGACCTCAACGACCAACCCTCCCTTTTCGCTTCGCTCGCCCAATCGGGCAACCAACAACCGACCAATCACACCGCTCGTCTCAACCCACACACGGGCAAATCCTACAGAAAGAAACACCCCACCAACGATATCGACCGGGATATGACGAAGTTGGAGTCGTACACCGCGGGCGATGGGCACAGTAGCGTCGGGAGCTGCAGGATTGTTAAGAACGTGGATTGTTAGTTGTGGCGGTTGATACCATTTTTTTTTTCTTGTCTTCTTTCAATAGCGGGAGAGGGGGAGCGGGGATGACGCCAAGTGATTGGCGTGTACGACGGAGTTGGCTTTGGGATTTGTATGATATGAAAGGTTAACATTCTTGTTGATAACGCTCGTCATCTGGTCATGAGACTATCTATGAAGACATCAAAGGCAATGGATTCTCTGACTTTTTTTTTTTTTTAAACTGAAGTTCTACGATTGTTGCTTGAGATCAATATAGAGAATGCTCATGGCATTGTGTCACCTTGAGAAATCTGCACGCTGAAGGGGGTTACATATGCACTGACTGATCAAAGATATATTCATCTAGCCTCTTCTCGCTTTCGTTTTCGTGACAAGCAGTAGATCCCGGCCAAATCATTACGTACGTATTCAGGGTAATACGAACGCATACGCTACATGGGCCTGATGCGGTATGAAAAATGACGGCTGTCCTACTTAGTAACTGATTGATAAAACGACAAGGCTTCACGATGGAAGTGAGCTGTCGTGGAGTGTAAGTGTGCTGTCCACCCTCCTTCCCCCAGAAATTTTGGAAATACGCCACGTTGACCTGATCAAATAGTGGTCTACATTGCATGAAGGCTCAATTGTCCACTATCGAACCTGGATCCGCCATCGTGAGCGTGGCTGGTATAGCAGGTTTTATCGGCACACCTACATCATCTCCGCACGGAGCGAGCAAAGCTGCTATTTTTAGAATGACAAAGTCAACAGCTCGAGAACGCGGCAGAAGAAGCATAAGCGTTAATG
Organism: Neoscytalidium dimidiatum; assembly: GCA_037367355.1. Lineage (NCBI taxonomy): Eukaryota > Fungi > Ascomycota > Dothideomycetes > Botryosphaeriales > Botryosphaeriaceae > Neoscytalidium > Neoscytalidium dimidiatum. The sequence continues at coordinate 205,859 of CM074696.1, read as the reverse complement.
CAGTGGAACCGTCAATTAACAGAATACAGCTTTCATGCCCAAGAAATTTACGAAAATCAGTGATGTTGACAGCGGAGTCACCTTCATCACGAGAAATAGGAAATATTACGTGGGCGTCTTCTCCCCACCAACTATCAATGTTTAGGCAGAAAGGGAGATCCCAGAGAGCTTGCGACTGTAATTGCCTTCCTGTTGAGTGATAACGCCACTTTCATCACAGGAGCCACTTATACAGTAGATGGTAAGTTTCTTGCTTGAAGGCATGCATAATGATTAAATTTTAGGCACCATTAGCAGTGCTGCCAATCACTCAATCTTCACTTCCTAGAGCAGCGCCAACCTTGTATGTGACTCATATGTCCACACGAACAGAGGCGTTCCAAGTACCAGCCACGTCCCGCAATACCTCCCTCCCGCCCTTCCTTCCGCAGCCGCAGTCACATGTCACGTTTGATTTCCTGTTTGACATTCGGCCAGTTCGGAACCCAAAGCCGATCGAGTAGCTGAAGCAGCAAGCCACCCGCTGTCCTCCTCCCGTATCTCCACTGGACTCCACCTCAACCATCCCCAGACTCGAAAAGCTTGACCCACGTCTCGTCCTGCCTCTCATCCTTTGGATAAGCCTTTCCATCCAACGGCCCAGCGCCACGGTGTGCACCTTGCAACGACGACCAAGGCTCGTAAGAGCAAAACTGATGCGAATTTAAGATACGAGAATGAAGCTGAAGCACGCAAGCCAACCGCAAACACCCAAAAACGAGTCCAAAATTCATGCGCAACAGAGAAATCTCCAAGCCAAAACTCCCATCACCACAAGCATCTCCCCTTCCACCCCTGCCCAAATGAGCCAAGCTCTTCCAGACCCATCGGCATTTACCCGGTCGATGCAGAGCGACGATCTCGGTGATGCGTCCCATCTCTTCCTTCGCAGAGCCCCACCCGCCACCCAAAACCATTCGCGTATCAGCCGACTCGCCTCGCCCTTCAGAAATCCGCCCCAAAACCCTGAAGCAAAAAAAAAAAAAAATCTCAAACCCGCCATTCAGCCAGCCGGCCACAGGACATCCCCCAACAAGAGAGAAGAAAGTAGGACGATACAGAAAAACAAGCTTCCTTACACACGCCTCCTCCACACAGCCACTGCTGTAAGACTCCCCGCCCAGATTAATCCTTCCCCGCCTCCCCCCCTCGTCGTCCAGGCAGATATATACAAAAGCAGACACGCACATGGATATACATGCATATACACAACACACAGATGCGGGGCGCGCGCGCACACACGCGCGCAAAGAGACGTGGCGGCACTCAATTAGCGGGTACAACGCGAGTGTCGCGTCGACCATCTCCACCCCGGCTGGGCGCACATCCGGGTCTCCACCCCCCTCCCAACACCTCCCATTAAGGCCCCGTCGCCCTACCGGCAGCGTAAGTTTCGAGACCCGGGGTTCCAGAAAGAAAGGAAGAAAGTTAAAAAAAAAAAATACAGGTGCCGCGACGTCGGATGGGGGTGAGGGTTAATCCGATCGGCTTGTTGCCATGTATGTACAGTGGAGTATTAACTGTTGGGGGAACTCCCCCCTTCTTCGGGGTTTACCCTCGTCCTGGCTCTGCGAGACATCGTCGTCATCGTCTCCGAGGCATCGGAAACGTTTGATGTCCTGCAGGGAAGCGAGGAGAGCTGGTGTAGTAATAGTAGTAGCAATGATCGTCGTGTAAGCAGGGAGAGGGGACGATCACCGTGTCTTCCCCTTGCCCTTGGTCGTAAAAGAAAGGTAGCTCGTGAGACGTAATTCGCTCGGGTATCGTGGTAATTCGTCGCGGATCAGAATGAACGTAAAGAAAATAAAAAAAAAACTACCACCAAATATAGTCTCGTCAACCCATGTGCCACTTTGATATCCGTATTATGCCGTATTAATTCGGCAAACTTACCTTTTCATGCTGCGCCAAAAGCAGAAGTTTCGACAATAGAATCGTGAAACCGATGCGCCGCAATTAAGGCATATTACGGGGGAGAGAATTACTGCACCGCGAAGGAAATACGTAGGCAGGTCCTTGTCTCGCGCTCCATGCTTTCTCGAAATCGTAATGTAACGTGTCTCAAGGAAGTTGTTTGGATTATCTTGAAGAACGAAATAACCCGCTGAACCTAGACCGTCGCCGAACATGCCCCTTTTCATGCTCGCTGAGTATCATCAATAAACAAGAACCGCACTGGTAAAAAGAGATATTTCTTGGCAATTGAAGATAAGACAAAGGAAAGTAAAGTTTGAGGAGAAGAAGAAGAAGAAGAAGAAGAAGAAGAGTAGACGCCATGAAATCGTGAAAGACGTAAAAAATCAGAGCACCTACACAACTTGCACCCAGATCTGCAACTTCGAGTCAGCCTGAATCCTGGTTTTGAGACGCATGTTGTTGGGGTAAAACTCACCTCCATCTTCCCCATTTCCGCCTTCTCTCTTCTCGCTTCTTGCTTGCAGGTCATGATAGCCATGTCGAGGTCGTCTTGGTCGCTCATGGTGATGAAGTCCTGCTCGTCCTTGATCTTGATCTTGAAGTTTTGCCTCAAGGCGAACTTATCTCTGATCTGACTCACGAATGTGTCGAAACGGGCGTTCGGGTCCAGGAATACGTAACGCGTGTCATCAGCGTGAACCTTGACCCTGATAGTTCGCAGACCCATGCTACGCCGCTGAGACTGACCCCGCGGTCTATTGCTCGAGGGGCGTCTGGTGCTGCGAGCGCGGGCCGGGACCATTTCGAACTCGCCAGAGTCAATGTCCGACTGGTCAAACGAATCCTCTTCCTCCTCTTCAATGTACATCGGCTTCTGCTGAGCCTTGGAGCGGGAGCGTCCGCCATAGCTGGGACGGTCACCACCAGATCTGCCGTACATGTCGTAAACATCATCCGCATACGTGCTCTCGTCCTCATCCGAGTTGATGCGGGGACGCAGCCGGGAGCCGCCATCCCTAGTACTTCTCGACGAAGTAGAAAGTTCACGCGTCGGTCTTGGACGCTCAGACATGGACCTCTGCGGCATGCGAGGCTGCTGACTTCTGGGGGACTGGTCAAATGCAGCACGGCCAAGCTCCAGAGGTGCGGGCTTCCTGCCCTCACCGCGAACAGACTGCGACCGAGAAGTCATGCCATTGGGAGAGGCCTTGGTCTCCTCGGGAGGAGGAGTGGGAGGGAACATGTTGCGGTTGATCGGAGGCTCCGATTGTTGCCTTGACCGGCTGCTCAAGTTCGGCTTGACGAGGTTTGTGGCAGCAAAAGAAATCTTCTCGTCGGGCCGGTCATCCTTCGCGTTGGCGCCTGAAGCAGATTCTTGGTTCATCCTCTTGATCTCGGCACCAGCAAAGCCAGTGAACGCATTGGCACGGTCCGAAGCAGCGACGAGACGAGCCTTTCCAAGGTAATCCTTCGCCTTCAAGTTCTTCACCTTCGCCTCATTCGGACGGTAAACAATTCCGACTGGAATGGAGAAGACGGTGTAGCCCTGTGGTCTGTTAGTCGAAAATTCCCCCTTGACCTAAGCAAGCTTACCTCTGCCTCCTCCCGGATAGCCTCGTCGATCACGTCGTGATCCGGGACGACCTTCTCCTTGGCGGCGAACGAGAGATCCTGCATACCCGCATCCTTCTGCTGAAGATAGATGTAACACAGACCGCGGTTGAAAAGCACTTCGCAGGAATACAGCTTGAACTTCAGGCCCAACTGTTCGTAGTCGATGTTGTTGTTGCCGCGCAAGTAGAGGAGAGTGTCGTTGAAGTTGGCCAATGCCTCCTCAAAATCGCCCATCAGGAAGTTGGAAACGCCTTGCTGGAAGTAGGCGACAGCGAGATACTGATCCAGGCGCACAGCGCGCTGGTAGCATTCCACCTGGCGAGGGAGTCAGTCACGCGGTTTCTCGGATACTGCACTTTCGCAATACTCACGGCCTTCTCATGTTCGCCGAGCGTGGCGTGGATCACGCCCATATTAAATAGGATCTTGGAGGTGTCGGAGATGCCATCGAAGAACTTCAGAGCTTCATCAAATTCGTTATTGTCGTAAGCGGCCAGCGCTGCCACCCAGGTCTCGATCTCCTGCACGCCATAGTTAGTATCTGGGCGCTAGCAAGTCAGTTGAGAGCCTGGCGCTACTTGCCTGCTTGAGAGACATGTCGGGCGATCAGTTGGTAGCGTTGGCACAGTCAATGCCGGCGGGAGGTGAGGAGGAGGAGGAGGGCGCTTCGCAGCTCCTGGAGGGCACCGACAAACGGGAACTGTGCAAGGGTGGTTCTGGAAAGGCGGATGGGCGGCAGGAGGCGATTAAAAGAGGAACGTGGGAAGCGCCGGCATGCAGGTGCTCGCAGAGCGGGTATAAGGTGCCAATGATTCCTAGCCGCCTGGGCTGCGTGGACAAGGCGGGGCTGGCTGGGGATTCGCGTGCGATTAGATACGGCTGGGAATTACGAGCGGCGGTCGGTGCGAGGCGGCGGCAAGGAACAGCGGCGCTGGCGGCGATCGCAGCTGGGGCGTGACGGGCGGGCGGCGGCGTGCAGAAAAACTATGAACAGGCACGCGAACGCGGTATAGACGGTTGGACGAAAGAGGCACGAGAAGGAGAGAACAGCGTTGTTGGAAGAAGAGAATTACGCGGGTGGGCGAAAGAGCGTAGCGGCTAGCGGCCGGGAGGAAAAGAGCGGACTGCACGACAGGCACCTGGCCGTCGCGTCTGTAACTCTCGAGGCCTTCTTGAGCAGCCATAGGCTCGCTATACGCCAAGCTCCACCATGAAGAGGCCCTGTCGCAGCAGGGCGTTCCACGACCGCGGCCGTGTCAGGCCGCCGAGCCTGCGCCCGCACGCCGCACCCGCCATCGATTGGCTGCCGACGCGCCGCACAGCTCCCGCACAGCATCCACGGCGCGTACATCACGAACAAGTCACAGCGCGCGAGCTCTCCCGGCCGTCGTCGCCCTGCTCTGCTCGCGCAAAGGTCATCTGACGGTGGCCGTACCTCGCGCTCTTGGGGCTCTTGGTCCGCCATGGCGGCATCTGCAACCGGTGCCTCGCCCGCGCCCTGACGTCGCGCCTCGAGTCTTTCAAATCCGCTGTGTCTGGAACTGCCTCAGCTCTGTGTCAAGATCACCGCTGCGTCCGCTCGCACCACGCGCACGTGCCGCGCCGCCCCGGTCGCGAGAGACATCACAAAACCCGTCTGTGTCGTTGCATGAAAGCTTGTCTCTCAGGCTCCCACTGCCATTTTGCTGCGACAGGGCCGGTTCATGCCGCCGCCCCGGCCGCTTCCTGCTTTCGTAGAGCCTACACGACTACTTGGGCTCTTCCCGCGAGCGCTATGCCGCTTCGAGCCTCCCAGCTGGGCGCTTTAGAGCATCCCGCGATCCACCTGTTCCCTGCGCTCTTCCCAAACCGTCTTGCCCGAGCATGAGCACACCGTCTTGTCGTTGTCCCACACCCCCGCGCTGCGTGCGATCACGCCCACCAGCTGGTCGGCGTCGTTCTTGTCGAACGGCCCGTCCTGCTGTCGTGCCACCACGATGCTGCGCCCTATCAACTCCCAAATCTCGATGGGCTTGTCCAAGAAGACGCTGCCAACCCCGCCCTTGCCGATCTGAACCGTTCCAAACACTCCCCGTGCCGGTTTCCCCTCTGCCTTCGCCTTCACAGCCTCCCAGATAGGGCCCGTCGTCTCCGGGCCCTCCGATATGTCGCCGCGCTCGCGCACCGTTGCATGGTACGTTCCAGGTGACAGCCCCCGGATGCTCAGGTCGATGACGGTAAGATTGGAGGCCACCTGAACCATGCGCACGAGGCCGCGCACCTTGTTTTCCACCGCGGGACTGTGGCTTTCGAGGATGCAAACAGCTGCGCTATTCGACGCGCCACTGCCTCGCAGGATGGCGTCGCGGCCGGTATTCTGGATCGCTGCGACGATCGACGACGGCGAGGCGGTGCCTTCAATCGAAACCAGCTGGTTCTGCAGGTCACCTTCAACCTTGCTCACGCCTGCAAGCTTCACGCGTTAGTGCCGGGCGGGAACGGGATCGGTGTGCGGTTTGCATTGACTGCCGACCTGGAAGCTCGAACAAGGACTTCTTCACATCCTTAATGCAGTCCTCGCAGCTGAGAGGCACGGCGAATGTCGTCTGCAACGGGATTGATCAGTACAGAGCCAAGCAACAGATGAAGCTGGGAAGGAGTGCACCTGGAACGAGGGTATCATCTTAGCGAGTATAGGACAGGTAGTCAGGATAGAGGTTGCGAGGAGAGGGAGCGTGGGAAGATGGCGGCATCTTCGAGAAAGTGAGTCGACGGGCTCGCCATAATGCGGAGGGGCTCGGACGTGATGCCCCGCTGATAAATCCAAACTCCGCCTGGACTGCCGTTGCCAAACCAGGCCGCGGGAAAAACCCTTCCACCGACCCTCAAGTCATCTGTGCTGACATCTTTCCCCGCAACTCGAGCTCAATCGCCCCTCTCAGAGCGCAGAGGTCGTTCGTCGTGCACTACCCCTCCAATGACGTCAGGCCACGAGGCGAGAGAACCCATGTGCAGATGAGGGGCTCCATGACCATAGTGTCAGCGCGACTCGTGCCTGTCTGCCCTACCTCCTCGGCTTGGATCCCTCTTGCCCCAACCTCGATGGATTCTTATCCTCACCCCCTTATTCCAAAACGCCAGCCTCTCCTTTGTCAACTGCCTGTCACCAACCTCGCTTCCGAGTGTCGCAGATTCATGATGATCTCAGTCTTGGCAGAACAGCATAGATTTTTAGCCCTGCTTTTGAGTTTGACTTTCAATTACCTCGCGTGCGCCCGACGTGATTCTCATCTTACCATGACGTGAAAGTCTATCCACTCGAAACAGGTGCTTGACGTTCGGCTAGCGTTGCTGAATGCCGGAACTCCGCGTTTGCAGTTTATGCTCATGGTGGAACATCAATAAAGACTACGGTTATTGGATTCTTGCTTTGTCGCTCGGGTAACAAACATCAAAGCAAACTATACTCCCGTGTACCGTGTCTCGTCTAGCTTAGCCTGAAAACTTCGCTCCGGGCGAGTGGAGTTCTCATCAACACAGGGCCATGGTGTTTTTGCAACAGTGAATCGACCTCGCTAGACGAGGGGCAAGTGCGAGTAATAGCGTTGTCTACCGCACCGAGCATGATACTCCGGCTGAAAGCTCTTTGAACTAATCCCAAGCACGCCAAATGTATGCCTGGGTTTTCTACGGTAATTCTGGGAAGCTCAAGCCATGTTGAATTCTCTTACAATTGCTGAAGTCCATTTTCTTGGAGCGCTTATGACAATCGGATTCAAACTCTGATATCGCGCACGCTAAATTGGACCGCATTTTTTAGGTGAAGGGTCGGTTCGATATCGCTGTGGATGAGGCAATGCAGAAGAAAATTGCATTTCCTATCTTTTACGCTCACAGCTAGATGAATATACAGTTAGATTTACATAGTCGCTTCAATCCGTGGTACGATGGCTGCCATCACAGGGCCGTTGGCATATACGTCTGATTACCCAATCCGGCAGTTGCTACACGTGATGGGGCGGCAGGTCCCGGCACCTCTTGGCGCGATTTTGCCCGTCGGATCGCAACACCAAAGCTCTGGAGAATCACCACCGGCCGCAGCCCACCTCCGCACCCACCTCCCGGCAACCCCCACCATCCCCCGGTGCGGGCAGTAACCCAATTGCATCTTGACCCTTGCTCCTGACCGCCAGTCAGACACTCGACAATCCACCATGTCGCAAGCAATTGGCAAAGTACGCGCACACCCCAACCCTCCCTCCGCACCGCCTCCGACCCTCGCGCTCCTTCCGCCCACACCCGCTAACGCGTTCCCCCAACCCACAGACCCGCCTCGCCTACAGCCGCGCCTGGCACCACATCGACGTGGGTGCGGACGGGCGCTCGCTCGGCCGCCTGGCGTCCTCGATCGCGCTGGCGCTGATGGGCAAGCACAAGCCCATCTACGACCCGTCGACGGACTGCGGCGACTACGTGGTCGCGACCAACTGCGCGCAGCTGCACACGACGGGCAAGAAGATGCAGCGCAAGAAGTACTACCGCCACACGACCCGGCCTGGCTCGCTGCAGGAGATCACGATGGAGCGGCTGATGGAGAAGTGGGGCGGCGCCGAGATCCTGAGGAGGGCGGTCAGCGGCATGTTGCCGAAGAATAGGCTGAGGAAGGAGAGGTTGGCGCGGTTGAAAGGTGAGTCGTGTCTGGGTAGAGACGTGCGCGGGGAGGGCGTATTTGCTCTAAGTGCTGACGATGGTTGGGGAAATTTTAGCATTCGAGGGCACGGCGCACCCGTATAAGCAGAATATTCTGAAGGTTGCGGGACAGCCGGCCTCGTCGATACGGGAACTGCCGGAGATTAAGAAGACGTTTGCAGAGTCGAAATAGTGTGGGCTAGAGCTGGCTGGCGTTCGGGTTGCATATATATATATATACGGGTTTAAAAGCGGCATTTTCTGTATGACATGGGATCATAGGGTGGTTGTGGTATTTGTACAAATATTTCTGGCACCGGAAGTGCAATAGAGAATACTTCGACAGCGTTTTGCGAAGCAGTTCATAGTGGTTGTTACCACCCGTCAGAAATGCAAGTCAATTATGAAAGTATGTGTCGGCTCACCATGCGAATGATTCAAGTTGTTTTCATACGTCTTATTTGGTATCAAATTTAGTCTTTCTACATAAGGAACCAGAAACGCCAGTCTCGCTTTATGATATCATGCAAATGAACAGCTCCGTAACACAGCACGCATTTACAACTTCGCCTTAGGAGAGCCCTTGCGACCAACAGTGCACTGGATAAGACCGTTGGGGTCAGTCTGAGGCGCGTAGACCTCGGCATCGTTACCGGTGTTCTTCAAGCCCTTGAACCAGCTCAAGTCTGCGATGATGTCAGCATCCGCGATCTCAACTCAATGGGCAACAAAACATACCAATCTCGAAGTAGTGCTTGTTCGGCAGCGAGTAGCTGACAGTCTCAACAAGTGGGGCCGCAGCCAGAATCTGGTCGCTCATCTTGTACATGGTGTTCTGCACGCTGGCGCTGTTGTCCTTCGCGAACGTGTCCAGCGTGATGCTCTTCGCGGCGTTGAAAGCCTCGTCGAACTTGGGAACGACGCTCTTGACCTCGTCCAGACCGGAGAAGTTCTTCCACTCCCACTCAGCCTTGACCTCGGTGCTGAGGATGCGGTCCCAGGTCTCGCCCAGACGGGTGTACTCGTCACGGTGAAAGCCGTAGAAAGCGGAGCCAGTGCTCTTGAGCACGAGGAGCTTGTCAATGCCGCTCTTGATGCTGATGCCCTTGCCTTCGCGGATGACGGCCTCGACGGTGCGGATGTCCTCGCCGTCGCGCACGAACGAGTGAGGGTGCGGCTTGCCATCGATGGTCATGCGCGTCCATTTGTGGGTGACGATCTTGACGTGGGCGCCGTGGATGTGCGAGTACTTGGTGATGAAGTGCGTGCCGACAATGGAGGCGAACAGCTCTGGAGGAGTGACGGGGTTCTGCTTCGCGAGGATGTAGACGGTGTGCTTCTGGGTATCGGTGGCTACCACGACGGAGTTGTCCGCCTCAGTGTACCTGCGACAAACGCGGTGTTAGCGGCGCAATCGTGCCAGTGCTAGTGCTGGGGACTTGTGCGTACGAGGTCTCGATGTCGCCCTCGAGGAGCACGCGGACGGTTTGCTCGACGACGGACTGGGTGCCATCAGGGTGCCTGTGGACCTTGTACAGGCGGACGTTATCCTTGCCGTAGCGGGCGTAGTTGAGCTGAGACATTACGGTGGTGGTGGAGAAGGTAGAATATGGAAAGAGCTGAAGGATTAGTGGAGGAAAAGCTGCGAGACTGGCGGGAACTGGCGCCGGACAGAGAAGAGACAAGGGAAGCTGGGAGGAGTGCTGCTGTGGACAAGCTACGCCTAGGATGGGGGAGTGGAAGCTTATATCGCGCCCTTATCGGCGAGCTCAGTCAAGCGGACTTCGCCATACGCCTGTGCCTGGGTAGCCGTAATCTACGTCTCCCCGCGGTCTTTGCAGCGGAGAAGCATGGCGTAGTCCAATGAGGAGCATTCGTTGTGGAGGAGCTGGACGCGGCTCACGCCATCACCGTGTCGGAGGCCGCCGCACTCAGTTCGCAGACCCCCTACAAGCTACGGCACGCCGCCGAGACCGTCCCCGTCCGCGGCCAGCAGACGCTGCAGGCCCCGCCTCGGAGAAAAAAGGTGCCATCTGGGTACCATCTTGTGTGCAGATTGAGCTACGTAAACCAGGCCGAGCCCAAAACGGGCTTTTGCTCGTGCTGCAGCCCACTGCCATTGTGTACACCGGTGCTCCCCTGCAAGCTGTGCTGTGAGAGCGCGCAGGCGCACCGCTGGCGCACCGCAGGCCGCGCGCTGGTCAGTGGCGAGCGGCCTGCGCGAGCTCTAGCATTCCGTGGACGCTGGGCTTCGTCTTTCCTATAATGGGGGCGCAATGACGAAATAATAATAAGGGAAGCTATCCGCGGAGGGCAGAAGATCTCCGCGAGCTCTTGCAGCTCCCACAACCCATGCGAGGACGGGCGTGATTGGCAGCGGGCTGAGCACCCCGGCAACTGCACAGCGGTGCGCGCCATGTACACGTAGAATTCTGGCCCTCAACACGCGGTTGACTGGGAGAGAACTGACCGTGAAAGAGGTCGGAATTTGAGGTGTGTAGCACCAGAGCCAAAGCCAAAGCCAGAGCCAGCAACCAGCAAGCAGCGCCTGAGGCCCAAGCACATCCTCCCCGCATCAGCCCTCTCAGCCCTGGCCCTGGCCGTTTGGCCGCTCGCTCTTGCTGCCCACACCTTGCGCGTTCTCGTACCCCGGGACATACCTCACCTCAACCCAAGCAACGCTTGCTGTCCCGCAAGCAACACTGCCCAACCCACTGCCACATCCCGCTCGCCCTCACCGCTGCCGCCCGCCGCCCGCCGCCCACCGCCTGCCGCCTGCCGCCCGACGCTCCGCAAACCCTCCGCTCCGCTCCGCTCCCCAGCGTCGCATGAGATGGCAGCCCAGTAGCCCGCCCTCCTCATGCCTGCGATTCGATCCCCAAAACACCGCGCACCAACGATATGAGGCAGCCGTGCCATGGTTGATGGACTCCCATGACGCCCATCCTGCAGCCCGCGCCTGCGTCGCGCTCCATGTCCAGCCAGCCCGACGTGCCCGCCCAGGACCATCACAACCTGCAGCCTCCAGGTCGCCCGAGCAAAGATGGCCGCGCACCCGCGAGCTACGGCGCCACCGTCCGTGGCAACTCGTACGCAACCACGATAGCCCCAGGGCCGGGCAGCTTCAGCTCCGAGCTGCGCTCCACCACCTCGCGTTCCGACACCCGCCCGCCGCTTACGGAGCACACGACATTTGCCGGAGATGACAGCATGCGCTCTGCCTCCGAGCAGAGGCAGGCCGAGCTGCGAGATCAGATCGAGAAGGAGACGAAGATCAAGATTGGCTCGGAGAATCTGCTGGAAGCCCTGAACTCGAAGAACGCGAAGCAGGCCAAAGAGCAAAAGTCCCGTGTCGAGGCAGAGCTTAACATATCGAATCGCAAGTTGGCGAACTTGAAGTTGGATCTGGAAACTGAGATTCAGCGCGCCAGGGAGCCCGTTTCAGAGGGCCGCCTGTCGTTCCTGTTCCGCAACGCTCCCTCCCGGGCCGAGTCGCATCAAAATACTGATGACGTGGACCCCGATACAGAATCCCCCACCTTAGTGCTGGCAGATATCCTGCAAGCGCTTGAGGCAGAAGGAATGCAACCGGACTATTACGTGGAAAAGGGAAATTCTTTGGTGGAACTATTCAAGAGACACCCAACCCTCAAGTATGACCTGGCCTGGTCCATTTTCGGCCTCCGTGTGCAGACCATGCTCCTGAGCGATAGCCGTGAGGTTGTGGCAGCCGGATATCGTGTCATGCGATATGCCATTGCGGACAGGAAATCTATCCAGACAATCCGTTCCTTCCACACCGACTACCTAGTCATTCTTTCCTTAGTTAAGGAAAGCAAAGTTAGCGTCGAGAGAGAACAGGCACTCAAGTTCATCCGGGCCTTTTTGGAAGTGAAAGATGGCGTAAAGGAGATCTCACGTGCTGTAATGCGCATCATCGTTGCTGTTGCCGAGCATACGGAAGACCGGCTACGAAACATCAGCATATTGACCTTGGCTGAAATTTTGGTCAAGGATCCCGAAAGACTAGTATCTGCTGGCGGTATGGGCCCCCTTACGGATGCGCTGGGTGAAGGCCTCTACCATGCTTCGGAGAGCTTGACGGGGTCCTTCCTTTACCTCCTGGATTATCCCAGTCGCCGAAAATACCTCCGTTCTGGTCACGAACTCCAGGTTCCATTTGCCGCATTCACAGACGCATCTTCCGGCCATGCCAATGAGGAAAAGCTCAAAGCCAATGCGAAGGTGATCGCAGCATTGTTGAAGAGCTGGGCTGGTCTTCTCACACTCTGCATGCACGACTTCATGGCCACGAAATCTCTCATGTCATCTCTCTATATCCCGCTTCCTCAGGTCCGAAATGTCATATTAGAACTTCTCTTCGATATCCTGAGGATCAAGCCGCCGTCCTGGTCCTCTTCCTTCCTTGCCGGCAGGCGGTTGACAACTTACGGTCGAGTCACGAACCTGAAAAACGCAGAGTCTACAACTTCCGCCTCAAAAATTGAGGAAGAAGAGACGAAGAGGAGCTTGGTGGATCATTATGTCGCCGTCATGTTAGCAGTCTTATTACATTCGGGTCTTGTTCCGGCATTGTTACATGCTGAAGAAGAGTCGTTGAACTTGACTTTGAAACGAAAAACAACACTACTTCTTGGAGAAGTTTTGAAGATGGCTAACGAGCTGCTGCCGCCTGCTTGGAGTGCAGAACTGCAAGTTCTCCCAGACCTTGTGAGGTCTGCCGCCAAGTTCGGCGCTGACGAGCGCTTCATAGCAACGGGTACAATTTACCAAGTCGATAGCGTGAACCGAACGCTGTTCCGCTCTGGAGCGAACGAGAAGTTTGGTGGCGGTGCGGAACATGAGGATTTACATCCACCGCAGCAGTCAAAAAAGCAATTTAGCGCTCAGATCGATGAAGCTGCATTCCGAAATCTGATGGCAGAATCGAGAGTGCTTGAGACTCCCAACTACCAAAAATGGAGATGGGATCTCGTTCAAGGAATCCTGGACGGTCCGTTGTATAACCCCAAGCGTCTGGACGAAGCATTACGAGCTACCAAATTCATCCACCGGTTGATCAATTTCTTCAGGCCTTTCAAACATCGCTTTTCAATCCTAAAGAATACCCGGCCGAATCAACGTTACGTGAGAGCAGGATGCTCTTTGATGAGGGCACTGCTCAACAACGCAGATGGGACCAGGTATCTCATGGACAGCAAACCAATCAGGCAACTCGGTGAATGCCTGTCCCATTTCGACCGCATGAGCGGTTTGACGTCCGAGGAACCGATCTTTTCCGCTGATCGCATGGCAGAAACTCTCACCGGAGGGTATTTCGCGATGCTTGGAGAGTTGAGCAAGAAGCCAGAAGGCGTACAGATCTTTGAAAGGTGGAAGATGATTAACATGTTCTATCACATTGTGGAATTGCGAGATCGTGATGATTTGATGAAGACCCTTCTCAGCAATATGGATTACACCTTAGATGGACACCTCCGGATTATCCTTTCCAAGGCCATGACCGCGGGCACGAAAGAGATTCGCATCTTCTCCACCAGACTCCTCAGGAAGTATGCCACAAAGCCTCTTCAGCCAGAAGATGCGCTAGTGCCTGGGACTGGCGTTGCAGAATGGGCCATCCGTCTCCTGGTCACGCAGCTTTACGACCCTGAGATCGAGGTATGTGAGGTGGCAATTAAGATCTTGGAGGAAGCTTGCAACCAAAAGAGATCTCTTGAGTATGTCGTAAAATGTGCTCCCACACTGGATCACTTGGGTGAGATCGGAGCCCCTCTGCTCCTTCGCTTCTTATCAACCTCGGTCGGCTACCACTACTTGGATGGACTAGACTACATCACCAGAGAGATGGACGATTGGTTCCTGGGCCGCAATGACTCCTACGTGGCTCTTGTAGAAGCATCGCTTGCCCGTGCTCTGGCTGACATTCCAGAGAAACCACCATCTCACTTAGCGTTTGACGAATTGCCTGACCCTCTCGATTATGGATTGGTGCCTCCTCATTTCTACCGTGAACTTGCTCGGACTCTTGAAGGTTGCAAGCTATTGGAGTCGAAGGGTCACTTTGAAGAGTTTGCATCAACGATCAAGGATTACTGCATGGAGAAAGAGGATGCAGAAATTATTTTGAAGGTTAAAGGCTGTTTGTGGGCCGTCGGCAACGTTGGCTCGATGGATTTGGGTGCACCATTCCTTGAGAGTACCGATGTGACCAGATATATCGTTCGGATTGCTGAGGAGTCTGAAGTTATGTCACTTCGAGGAACTGCTTTTTTTGTTCTGGGCCTCATCTCTCGAAGCTTGCATGGACAGGAGATCCTCATCGAGTGCGGTTGGGATGCAACGACAAATATCATGGGCGAGTCGTTAGGCTTCTGCATACCCATGGATTTCAAGAAGCTCTTCTCGGTAGGTTGGCTCAGCTCGTTGTCTGTACAATGTTGACCATTTTAGATCAAACCATGGACGGCGTCGTATGCGACCAAAGAAAGCTTGAAAGCCCCGGCTGAGGCGAAGAACAGAATCACCGATAACGATCCACTCAATGCAAGGATACTCAAGCTGGTCACGGATCTTGGCAATACTGTCCTGGCTAAACGCTCGGCGAACGATCTTCACAGGTATTTTTTTTTTTTTTTACCTCATTTGGGACGATGTAGAATGCGGCAGCGTACTAACGAATACAAATAGCATCAAAGCGAAAAAGGCCCCAGGATTTCAAAAGCCAGCCATGTTTCACAAAGTCATGGCGATTCTTGAGTTGCATCATTTCAGGTTACCCATATGTCGTTTCGTCATCGATCTCTTCGATAAGGATGTTCTTCGGCAAATTGTACTCGAGGAAGAAAGCAGCTCCGAAGATGATGACAATGACGATAACATCGGACCAGCTGCTGCGACGAATGGAACTGGACGGCGACCGAGCCAACTCTCTATTGAGGTCACTTGAGTAGGGTTTTACCGGTGGCGCGTATGACAATTGTATGCTTGCAGCAGCGCACCTTTTCCGGTCCGAAAATGCGTACAACGTGGGCTGCTTATTAAAGATGCAGCCTGTGAAAGAGAGAAAACAAAGGAGGGAAAATCATGCATGCAGGGGCAAGACATTAGGTCCACGTGAAACTAGGCCGTGGTTGGAAAGGGAACAAACATCGCATGCGTCATGGATATTCTTCCGTTTCCCCCCTCCATCTCCATCCCGACTATCCAACATCCGACAACCGGCCGGCCGATCAACCACGGAAATGCTACCCTTTCACCATTACCGAAACATATGATAAGCGCTTCATGTGCTCAACATATGGGCCTGTACTCGCCATGACCCTGACGGAAAGAAGCGCGCCTGGACCGGCTTCGGGGTCATCCGTGATGTTTAGTTCTCCTCTCCATTCCTCTTTTTGACTTTCGAACACGACATGCATACATCACGCGCATCGGATTCCTTCCGAAATAAGCGCACGCTGCGGGTGATCGGCGCAGGGGATAGTGAGGGATGGAAGCTGCCCTCCCTTCTTTTACCGAGTTTGGATATTCGACCGACACAAGGAGCTGAGGCGACGAGAGGATGGAGAAGTCAGTCGGTCGGTCGGTCTGCATCTGTTCCCCATTCTGTTGTCTCTTCACATTGGCGGAGTTGGTAGGCTGTTGCTCGCATTATTTTTTTTTTTCTTTATTTTCACACGTTGGTGTCTCGCTCGTCAGTGTAACGCTGCAGATTGAATTTGAGTGCAGAAGCACCGACGAGAAGGGTAGGGGAAGTGCGGATCAAATGCAAGCAGCAGTAAGATTGCATGTATGCGCGGTGCGCATCGTTTTGTGTCACTCCGGTTGTCATTTACTATTTCCTGTCTCCGCCTCTTTTTTCGGTTTTTGTTCTTCCTTACTTCACTTGTTCCCTGTGCGTTGGATACCGGAGTCGAACGGGTGGTTGTCACAAATGGCATGCTTGCATGGAAAGGGGAAGGTATGGGCGGGCGGGAAGGCAAACGTCAACTTGCGGTGCAGTGCGTGTGTGTGTGTTTCCGTTCTGTGTTGGGTGTGTAGGCCGTGGGTGCAGGGTCTCTGTGCTGGCGCTTTTGGCAACAGCTTGTACAGATATTTTTTTTTTTTCATTTCTTTATTTCCTTTATCATCTTAGGTGGTGGGTGAGAAAGGAAGGGCTCGGGTAGGGTAGGTATGGTAGGGCAGAGCAGGTGGGTAGGTTAGGGGAGATTGTCAAATACAACAGCTTTTCGTCAGTGACTCACTCTGCATCTGATAACTTCGGATTACTTTTGGGACTCTCTATTCGTCACTCCGGTTGTAACATTATCATTCCTGCCGTATGTGGAGAGACACAGATCTGAGCTTTGACCAGTTACAGCAAGCGGAAGGATCCACACAGGGATTGAAGCAACGGACTGGTTGTAAATGTTGATAGCAAGAAGACTGTTTCATAATCTTGTTAGAGCCCAGGCAAGCACGTTTCCGACGGTCTCTCAGTTTGCAGATGCATGTCGAATAATTGATAGATAGGAAGCGTAGGGAAAGCGAAGCACTTTTCTGATCGCGACAAAACTCATACTTTTCTCCGGGTTTTCCATTCCGCCTTTCCCACATCCGCATATTAGACGCCCTCACTCGTGCATGCTGTGACGCTCCGCGGAAAAGTCGCGTTCATTTGCTAATGCATGCACGCTTCGGTGATCCTTCGATCCCAGCGTCTCCACGAGCTTGGCGACGCGTACCTTGGAATCGTTCTGCTCGGAAGTTGACTAAGCATGACCTGAATCCTGCAATGCGCAGCGAGCTGCATCGAACACATTCCAGACGTCTGTGTGCATGTGCCGCGCTTCTCGGACGCGATTGAGATTCCGGCCGCTTGCATGTCTGATCGCGCTCAACATTCTCGACGGCTTCACGAAGCATGGACTGCGAAGAGGCTCTTCGGAGACATTCGCGGAGACATTCATGGCTTGTTGCATACGTGAAGCTAGCCTCTCGAAGCGTCAAATCTTTCTCGTTTTTTTTTTTTTCGTCGCGGTGGCGTCGTGGCTGAGTCCGTGGCTTCAATTGCAACCTTTTTTCGTTCTTCTAGCCACTTTAGACGAGTGAGTTTAGAAATACATTACGCGGCCTGGGACCGCAGAATGGTTTGACTTATCAGGCCATACGAGCGCTCATGCGGGGGAAACCCACACAGAGGGAGAGTCACAGGCGTCAGCGCATCCCATCGGCAGACGGGAGGGCCAGATGGCTTGGTAAGAATGATGAGGCAGGTGGATACGGCCGTCGCCGTACCCTGATCGACCGCCGTTCAGATATTACAGCTTATTCTCTAAGATGACTTGCTCCATTTGGGATCTCGGAGGCATAGATCCGATGCTGTATACGTACATTTTACTCTCTTGTCATGGGCGAAGATCAGCGGCTGATAGACAAGGGCGCGGGAGAGGGGCTCTCGGCCCACGGGTCTCGAGCTAATTTGGCATTGGGCCCTTGAAAGTCCAGCTTTTTCAGCCCTACCTGCCGCGCCATCCACCCACCACACCCAGCCGCTGCAGAAAAAGGCATGGCGTGGGTTAGCTGAACCGGCGCGTTTGGGAAAGCGAGGGTCTGGGGAGGCGTTCGAAGGCGGGAGGGATTCCAGGGTTCACAGGTCTAGCCGCGGCTTGAAGCATTTTAGCTTTTCGGCGGGGCGTGTTTTATTTTTTTTTTTTTTGGTTTGCTCTTGTGATATCGCTGGATGCGTATGCAGCTTACTCGTTTTCCTCTGTGCGACTTGTCAATCACGAGCTGAACGCGTTTCGAATGAGCTGCTCGGTGATCAGGCGTGGTAGCTAAGGGCAGACGAGTGGTTGGCCGGATTTGGAGGTGGGGGAAGAAGCAGGTCGGGCGGCCGGGCGGCGGACCAATGGCGGGGCCGGATGGACAAGGTCGATGACGCTTCGACGGCACCAAAGCGATCTACAGGGTCGCAAGCATTGCGTCTGCACCTGGAGCACAACGTTCATTTCAATCGGAGTGGCCGACCGCCGCCGCCGCCGCAGCCGGTGCACGCCTTTGCGGTGACGGGGCGGTTTCTGCAGTTTGCGTGTTGCAGCAGAGTGAAGGGGCGACGAGCAATCGGCGCCAAGAGAGGGAACGTGAGAGGGCTGAATGCAAGATGCGCCTGGGGCTTGCGGCGAGTTTCCCGATGTGGAAATCGATGCTAGTGCGCTCGATGCAGCAGCCAAGACTGAGGCAGAGATCGGATTTTTGTCCGAGGACAAAGCAGGAAAATGCCGGAGATTGGCACGAGACCCACGAGCACCGAGGGTCGCAAGGCGGGCGAGGAGAGCATCGAGGTCGGGCGTACGCACACACTGCCTCTAGGAAGTAGGTTTTCCCCCTGCAGCACTCTCATAGCATATCAGGTAGCTGGGGCTGGGCAGCCTAGCCAAAGCACGTATTACCGGGTAAGTACAGCCGCACTCTGAGTGGAGGCATGGGTGCGATGCGGTGCTGTGTGCTGGGGTGCCTGCTGGACGACGGGCGAGGGCGGAGGTCGCACCCGAGACATTGGTGGGCGCAAATCTTGGTAGGCGGTTCTCATGGTTGTTTGACGAGTCTGCAGCTGTTGAGGGTCATTGTTCTGCCGCTAAGAGCGCGCCTGGTGCCGGGGCGGCAGGCGGTGGGCGGTGGGCGGTGGGCGATGGCCGGTTTGTGTTTGGCGGGCAGCTAGAGACCGGTGTAGCGAGAGGCGTTGCGCATGAGCGGAGAGCTGCCGTAGTGCGGTGGGCCCAGACGATGACTTGCGTTGACTGAAGGTGAAGCTACAGTGGCAACCAGCGGCTGGCAACGGACGGCGGGCAACTGGCAGCTGCGGAGCTGGGCAGGCGCGCGATTGGCAGGGCTTGTACCGTCGGAGGAGGGCAGGATTGGTTATTGGGTGTTGCGCGGCTGCCGGCATTTGTCGGTGTTTTCAGGCACGCCGCCGCCGGGGGGGAGGGGGCTCTGGACTAATGTGTGCTGCACCGCAGCGCTGTACTGTGTAGGGCTCTGCGCGGGCTGGCTCCGCGGGCTGGCAGGTGCCTTCGCAGCATCTCCACGCTGGCGTCTGGCGTCTGGTGTCTGGCGTCACCGGGCAGGCCGCCACTGCTCCGGAGCGCCGACGGTCCGGGCTCGCACTCCCTAACAAACTGCGATCCCAGCGCATCGTCTTTTGTGCCAGCGATCGGTTTCTGCCCGTTTGCGAAGCCTCCTACATACTACACTGAGCCATCGCCGATCTGCCAGCCCAGCCCAATCAATGATAATGTCCTCCTCGACGCGCCGTTTCTGTGTCTTTTTTCCCACGACGCCCTCCGCCATACAACGCCCAACCCTCTCGACCCTCCCGCCAGAACCTCCGCGCCACCGCAGACCCCGGGCCCGAGGCATGAGCGCTGTCCTCAGGCCCTGCTCACCGGCTCCTCTGCATCCTCACGGTTGATCGCCGCCCTGATACCGCCCTGATCCTAGTCGCCGGGCCCAGCAAAATAGCCCGCTTTCCTTGAACGTCAATACCGGTGGCGGCCCACTGCTGTGCCCGCTGATTCGCATCTCTCCGCCCTGCCAGATCTGACGCACCTACGCTGCCGAGCGCCCACTCAGCTTCAGCCCGCACATCCCGGCAACGCCAGGTGATTTCATCGACCGCCCCGGACCCTTGTTCCACCCCCGCCGCCGTCCTCCGCACCCGACTCACCTTGATTTCTTCGCCTCGCAGCTCCACCGCCCAACCTTTTCCCACCCTGGCTCCGTCCTCGTTGCATGGAGGCCGCCTCGACAATCCACGCTTTATGAGCTTGCTACGAGTGGAAGGACACTCTTTCACAGACAGTGGAGAGAAGTCCTCACACCTGTCGCTCGCCCAATCCGTCTTCATGCGAAGCCATGACAGCACGGCCGACGATGGGAAGTGCGCCGCTCTGGCTGCCCACGAGGACGCCAGGGCCCTCGTCCGGCTGGTCCAATGCCCCCAGTGCTCGCGCCCCCTCCGCATGCCCGTCACCCTGCCGTGCGGTCACTCGCTCTGTCGCCAGTGCCTCCCCGAGTCCTTCCACCGCCAAAATATATCATATCCTGCCACGCCGGAACGCCAGCGTGGAATAACATGCCCTTTGGCCGACTGTGGGAGGGAACATCCTGTCGGAGACTGTAATGTGGATGTTACACTATCAAAAATCATGGAGTTGGTGGCACAACTGGTTGCTGAAACTAAATCCACGGCCGAAGATTCACCAGTCATGCTGGAGGTGATCAGTCGAGCCGTGGACACTCCCATGGATGGACTTGAGTTACACTCGGCCGGGGAATCTAGGACCGTCACTCTCCACGGAGGCCGCCTCCTCGCTACCTTCACTCTCGCCGAGATGGGACAGCTGGACATCTCATCAGAACTGTCTTATGTCTCTCTAACCGACGATGGAAGGGACTTTAGCGATTTAGATACGGTCCTCTTGAATCGGCTCAGGGAAGCAACGCATAAAGAGCTGGATTGTCATGTATGCTACAACATGCTCCTGGACCCTGTCACGACCGCTTGTGGGCATACCTTTTGCCGAAAATGCCTTGTCCGAGCGCTTGATCACACCTTGCATTGCCCTGTATGCCGACGGTCTCTGACCATCCCTCCCTCCCTGGATGGCCAACCCAGCAATCACTCACTTGTCGCGCTCCTAGGGAGTCTCTGTCCGGAGCTAGTTGCTGCTCGTGCCGAAGCAGTCGCCCTGGAGGAGCACGGTGCCCCGGAATTGGACACTTCGCTTTTCGTCTGCACCCTTGGATTTCCAGCGATGCCTACGTTCCTGCATATTTTCGAACCGCGGTATCGTCTTATGATTCGAAGGGCATTGGAAGGCAACGGCACCTTCGGTATGCTCATGTACAACCGTTCAGGCGCCAACCAAGGCAGTCTCGGGCCGGTGCACTTTAAGGAGTATGGTACGATGTTGCAGATCGTTAATGCTCAAATGTTGCCGGACGGCCGAAGTCTCATTGAAACTCGAGGCACTACCCGCTTCAGAGTCCGTGCTCACGGACCACATGACGGCTATACTGTTGGGAGCGTCGAACGTATCGAGGATGTCAGTCTTGCGGAAGAGGAACGTCTCGAAGCCGAGGATCTCAGAGCAGCGCAGGCAGCACGAGAAGCTCAGCTTGCCGCAGGAGCGCACGACGCAAATCATACACCAGAACCAACTATTGATAGCCTTTCGACCCGAGAAATGCTCCTCATTGGTGTCAACTTCATCGAAAGAATGCGGGCAAATAGCGCCCCCTGGCTGCATCAGCGGATCTTGGATGCGTATGGAGGTCCTCCGGACGACCCAGCCCTTTTCCCCTATTGGTTTGCCAGCATCTTGCCGATCGCGGAGGAGGAGAAATATCTATTGCTGCCAACCACAAGTGTCCGACAGAGATTAAAGATTGTCGTTAGCTGGATACGGAGAATAGAGTCCCAACGGTGGTGAGTGGCCCTTTCATTCACACTTTCCGTTCCCCCTCCCTTCAAAGAGCCAACCTTCTGTGCACAGGGCCTGAACACCCCCGAACGTGGACCTCCAGGCCCTATATTGTGTAATTTCTATTGCTCATCGCTCTCTTTCATGTCTTGTCCAACTGCATTTTCCTCACGTTCTTTCGTTCCCTATGCATGGCGAGTCCGTTTGGTGTTTGGCTTGGTTCGGCTAGGTGTGAACCAAAAGACTCCCATGCTAATACGTTGGCCACGTTCGGTTGTCGCTGACAGGCATGCCGGAAACGCTTGTACAGTCTTATAAACCGTTCCGTCATCGCTCAGCGTTGGCTCTTGTTCATCGGTAGTATCATCTTCGCGTGGTGGTATGCGAGAACCTCCCCAAATTAGCGACGTCCCTGAACAGTTTCGCTGGAGTCGCACTTGCAAATTCAACAGCATTTGCATTTGTGCATTTGCACGGTCTTTTGCCGAGTCACCGGCTCCAAGGTCGCACGACGTCCATTTTCCGAACATCAGATGCAATCGCGCATGGTTGCACCAGAGGATCGAGATTGTGATCCTTGGTGTCACCACCCCGCAATTCGCGCGCGTCACCACTGTTCCTGTCGATCATCTTACATCATCCTCGTTCAAACATCCCAACCCCAACAAGTCAAATTTTCACTGCATCAGCGGGCGTTAAGAATCTCACGGAAATGCATTGGCGGGCAATGTCGTTCCTACTCCACAATCAGCATATTCAAGTATATCATCCCTAGTTGCCAGTTTTGCCACTCGTACAAGCGAGCGTCTTGCATTGTGGCATTTCTTTTGCTTTCCTCCCGAAATCCGAGGAGCGGATCATGGCGCTCTGTTCTTATCCTGTCGTAAAGTGCTTGTACCTTTTGCTTCCCTCGTCTTTCATGTGCGTTGATGCAATACCCCCCTCAAGCGTGTTTGGTGCAGAAGCAGGATCTTCATCTTTCTGCGCTTACGTATGCGGCGCTAAATTGTCTAAAAGAGATATACTTTCTTCAGCTATCGGGGAGCAAACTACCAATGAGAAGATCATCGGAGCCACGGTTTATTTTCTACTTGTCTTGTTCACATTTGGAAAACAAATTTAGGAACGGAGGAGTATCAGCACCACATTGGCAACTTGTCCATCTTCTAACCTCGTTTATTTCGCTTTTCCCTTTTTTTTTTTTTTTTCAATAGCGAGCACGCTCGATTGCCATTTGCTGCCTTCCAGCTGGATTTCAAGTATTCCTTTCGTCTATTAGAATTCGTGCACGTCCCACAACTATAGAAGAGCTTTAAGATGGTAGACCCTTTTAGGGGCCTAACGGAGAGCTTTTAGGCCTCCGTTGAACGCTGTATAAAGGAAAGGCACGTCAAGGAGGGGAGAGAGCAGGAATACCCTTTTCTTCAATGTAACATACTATCAATTGAAAAGGATACCTACGTTTGAATACAAGGGGGTATCCTCAGCAGAGTCAGATGAAAACTGGAATTTCGCGAGTGAAGATATAAGGTGCGAAGAGCAGCATGGATGCCGGAACGTGGGTTGTTGAAGGCGAAAAGAGCAGAAGACTTCAGCGAGGACGCCACAGAGTCGGGTGCATGCAGGTGGTGGCGACTCGGCTTCTCTGCACTGTCGAAATATGGTTTTCATTTCCTCTCTTCCGCTTCCGGCACGATCAATACTGGGACATTCCTCACCGGCATGAGGCTACAAATTGGTTGACACCACCGTACTCGTCCTCACGCCAAGCAGCCTGAAGTAAATGCCGTGGCTAGCTTTTGGGGCGTGTGCCCGATGTAGATGCATTGCGCGCCGCGGCTGCTTTCCGAAGAAATTTGCCGAGTGTTGAGCGCTGAGCTTCTCCAGTGTTTGCCGCTGCTTAACTTCCCTGGTGAGCCTTGTGTACGACGTAGGTAACTTTGATGGGTTTGAGGAAAGCAAAGAGGTGTGTGTATCTGTTGGAAGGTGAAGAGAACATTTGTGTAGTGATATAGTTGAAACGAATGGTGTATAACCGCTACTGGTTCGATAGAACATCCGCCAACTATATCTCATTCGCCCTTACATTCGCATGGATAGTTGCTCGAGAAGAAGAGTTTTCTTTTTTGAAAATTCCTCCACCCTGTCACTGCTGGCATCCATGTTCAGGGGGACCTGAGAGAAGTTGGCAGAAGCCGTCGTTAGTCTCACCTTTAAATATCATAAACGTGTACCGACAGTAGCCTTCATCAGCATCTGAAAATTACGGTGCGAGCCATCATTTTCGCGCCCTTCAAATAATTATTAGTACTTTCACGGACCTGATAAAAGGGCTGGAGCAAGTTCCGCAGCTCCAGAAGCGGGCGTAACTTGCTCGCGGGTGATGATTGTTCCCTCTCAGATACCGAAAAAAAAAAAAAAAAAGGATCGAACTCGAAAGAAGCTGGCCTCTTCACTGAGCAGATCAGCCGCTGCAGTTTGCGCTCTGTACGTCCAGGACACCGCTTAAAAGAATGCAGCGAGCAGGAAAGCCTGAATCCAGAGAAATTCACCTCTGTCAGCACTGAAATCAGCCGCAAGCCGGCTTATGTACTCGGTGCGCTCTTGTTCGTAAAACGTTGTACAGAAAGCTCCACTTAGCTTCTTGTCTGGCACAGCTCACGCTTACCTGCTTTGTTGAGTAACAAAGACAGAATGAGGAAGCAAAGCACCGTAATTTGATAATGGTGATTTTCTGAAGTGTAAATTTGCAGCTGACGCGCATCATCTCAGGAATTTCGCCGCGCGAGTCACTCTAAATCTAAGAAAAGGCATAATGTAACGTTCCCCGGATGAAAACAAGCCAAGTGAGATCGTCTGATGGAAATGCGAAAAGTCAGGCCGGTGGGATTGGGCGGATGGCTTTGTGCGCACGTCAGGTATGTCCTTGGAAGAGCTTACCGCTTGGTACGGGTTGAGAAGTAATCACCAGATGTGAGATGGGCTGATATAGCCTAGTCTTGGATCTTAATGATGCCGTATCTCTAGTAGTAGTACGAGACATTAATTGCGATTTCGGGAAGGGCCTGGGTCTTTGGTATATGAAAGACTGCCACTATGCCTGTTTTCTCCCTTTCCCTTCGCCTTACTACCCTGAAGATGGTCCACGGATGGAAGGGGGCTTATGATCTACATGGGATTTGCCTTTACCCTCCTCCCATTCCGCTCTTCATTGCTTGAAATTATGGTTTCCCACCAGTGATCTCCACGGTGTAGACATTTCCATGGTTATCTCGATGAAGTCTTGCGCGTGTCCAACAAATTAGTTTAATGCTGTATGATTGTATGACAAGGTTCTGCAACATATTTGGGGAGGTGGACCATACGTGCGTTCTTGGCACTAATTTATTGTGAGCAGAGAAGGATGCTGTGGCCCCAATGCACGAGTTACATGGCCTGGCAGTTGCTTACGGGTAACATGATAAATAAAGGTCTGATAGTACAATGGACTACGGTGATAGAAATCATTTTCTCTTACCCATCGAGTGCAGATGGACATTCCTTACCGAGTAGAGGATCTTACGTGCGTTACCCCATCGTCCGAAGGAGCCGCTTCTCGGGCTTCCTTCGGCAGCGGAAACCCAGTAATTATCATTGGATCTCGAATTTCCCAGCGAGAATAGGCGCGGCACAGATGTAGCAGCGAGCAAGGTTAGTGAAGGTTGCAACAACTGGCTTGGGTGGAAACTTTGCTTTTGCGAGCGAAAGAAGCTTTTGTAGGTGGCTGTTAGAAAGATGCGAGAGATCCCCGCCAAGGCCACGAGAGTTCGTAACTGTCAAAGGTTCAAGACTGCTCTGTTTAATCGTTGGGGTTACTGCGATGGAATGAAGCGAACAAGATAGAAAGACGCGTAACGCCGAAGCTCGGAAATGTCACTTCAAATCCCTGCTCTTTTCCGCCGGTGAGGAAGAGCCATGTGGAACGGAGAGATCGTGCAAGCGAGCGCGGCATGAGCTCCGGTGTGCGTGGCAGACCTTAACTCGGTGATAACCTCTCAACGAGCTTTTTGGTGTTGAGGAGTTCTTCGGACGGCTGCCGCCGAGATGGCATTCGGCACTTCTCGCGTTGACTCGCGGCCCGATTGCAGGGCAACAATTTCGCACCTACTTACGGCCGAACACCGGAGCCTGCTGGTCATCGCACGCGCCGGAGACGGTGCAACATCCTCCACTACCATCCCATTGTTTTGTCAACCCTCTTCGGCTTCGCTGTGTCTGCTGTCTTTATCTCGGCATCTCCACTCTCGCTAACGCTCTAGTCATTGTTGCCTTGGATCTTCTCAGCGTGTACTGCTTTTCCGCATAAGAAAGGTCGTAAGGGAGGAAAAGACGGCCACTGAAGATTGAGAGCAAGCAAAGGCAAGAGACGGATAGGCGAGCAGCACGATGGCAGACAAGTCGGCTTCGGCAGCAACTCCGCCGCTCCCCAACTTCCAACGCCTCAATCACAAGACCTGGCTGTACGACCCGGCCTCGGGCGCCGAACCCACTGCGCGGGCCGCGCCCAAGGCGACGGGCGCGCCGGACCTGATCCTGCTCTGCTCGTGGATGGATGCCAGCCTGAAGCACGTCGCCAAATACACGACGTACTACCAGATCCTCTACCCGGCCTCTCCGATCTTGCTGCTCACCTCCGCGACGAACGACTTCTTCTTCAACACCGCCGCCCGGCAGAAGAAGGACTTCGCGCCCGCGCTGGCCGCCATCTGCTCGTACATCCCGTCCACAACCGTGAACGGCAGCAGCAGCAGCAGCAGCACCACCACCACCACCGGCGGCAACCCCGGCAAGAAAGGTCTCCTCGTCCACGCCCTCTCCAACGGCGGCTGCGGCCACCTCGCCATGCTCAGCCAGCAGTACCGGCGCCTGACCGGCTCGCCGCTGCCGGCCGCGACCGTCATCTACGACTCGGCGCCGGGCAAGTCGCGCTTCAAGCAGGGGTTCGCGGCCATGTCGATGGCGCTGCCGCGCGCGCCGCCCGTGCGCTGGCCGCTGCAGCTGCTGATCGCCGCCCTGCTCGTCGTCTTCTTCCACATCCCGCCGCTGCTCGGCCTCAAGACCGCCGCCGCCTCCATGCGCGAGGTCCTCAACGACCCGCGCTTCCTGCGCGCCGACGCCCCGCGCCTGTACGTCTACTCGCCCAGCGACGACGTCATCCTCGCCGCCGACGTGGAGGAGCACGCCGCCGAGGCGGAGAAGGTCAGGGGGCTGAAGGTCGAGAGGGCCGTGTTCGAGGGGTCGCCGCACGTGGGACACATGCGGCAGGACCCGGAGAGGTATTGGGAGCTGGTTGCGATGGCTTGGGAGAAGAAGGCTTGAGGCGTTGATTCCCTGCCAGAGTTCTGCTCGTGTGCTTCCGATGAGGAGCGGTGGTCGAAATAGAGAGCGCTGTCGATGTTCCTTTTTTCCTTTTTTCCTTTTTTTTTTTCCTTTTCCTTTGCCCTAGACTATTTCCTTTGCGTCTGTTGCTGGGCTAGATTGTTGCATTGCTTGCCTTCTGCACTGGATATGCTCGATTTCTGTTCGGACTAGACTTCGTACTTACCGCAACGCACGTAGAAGTAGAAACTCGGACCGGCCATGATACCAATCTGAATCATCTTTCCGGAAGCAACACGACGGGGTAGCACGAGGGAGACGGATGGGGGAATCCACCCCATTATCAACTCCACGTGAACCGCAGCAATTTCCACGTTTCCAATTTCTGACATTCCGAGCCTCCTTCGCCGCTGGCAATCCAATTTGACGTCAGTCCAGCCTCGGTGCGGGGTTGCGGGGGGAGGAGGAGGAGGAGGAGGAGCCAGGAATATCTGGACCCTGCGGACCCTGAACACCATCACCTCGTGGAATGGCTGCTCTCGATCCGGCATCCCACGATGCCAAAGAGCGCATTCTTTCCCCGCGCCGGTCGCGCTGCGGGCCAAACCTGCCCGCCTCGGCCGACGGACCGCGGGGCGCGTCTCCCCCGCAGGGAAACCATTCCCCGGCCATAGCTCCTCGCGCCCATAGCTCCCACACGCTCAACCCCACCAGACAAGCTCCGGACGCGCTGGACGCGTGCTGCGTGTTCACTAAGAAGAATATCCAAAAGCCCGAGAGAGCGAGAAGCCATTGCAGGATGGGCATTTAAAAGAAGGCCGAGGGCCGCACTGTCTGGACCTTTTCTTCTGAGCATCCAATTCCTCTCTCTCATCCCATCCTCTCACTAACTCTCTTTCTCTCTTTCTCTCTCTCCCTCTCTCCGCGCTGTCTACACCACCATTCCAACCGAACAAAACCTACATACCCAGATCCCCAAGGACCTCCCGCTCCTCCTCCTCCACCACCACCACCACCAAAAAAAAAAAAAAAATGGCCCCCCTCAACAACATGGACTCCCTCCACAACATGCCGGCCAAAGCGCCGACCGCGACGGTCAAGATCGGCGTGGTCGGGCTGGGCCGCATGGGCAAGCGGCACGCGAAGACGCTGCTGTACCGGACGCCGACGGCGCGGCTGGTGGCCGTGTGCACCGTGGCCGAGGCCGAGCTGCGGTGGGCGCGCGGCTTCTTCGGGCCCGGGTCGGGCGTGGCCGTGTACGACGACTACGCCGCGATGCTGGCGCACGGCGGCATCCAGGCCGTGTGGGTGTCGACGAGCACGGATCTGCACGCGTCGCAGGCGATCGCGGCCATCGGCAAGGGCTTGCACGTCCTGTGCGAGAAGCCGCTGTCGACGAGCATTGAGGAGGTGAGTGTTTTGGGGGATCTCTTATAATGGTGAGAGGGAGGGGAATATGTTTCGTGGTGAAGGGGAGAAAAAAAAAAGAAAAAAACTTGAGAAGGCTGACCATGTTGTCTGCTGCAAACAGGCTCGCGCCGTCGTCGAGGCCGCCAGGGCCAACCCGCACCTGAAGGTGATGGCGGGCTACTCGCGGCGCTTCGACGCGTCCTACCGCGAGGCCAAGGCCAAGATCGACGCGGGCGCGATCGGGAAGCCGTTCCTGGTGCGCAGCGCGACGGGGGACCTGCGCGACGACACGGGCTTCTTCGTGCGGTACGCGGCCAGGAACGGGGCCATCTTCGTCGACTGCAGCATCCACGACGTCGACCTGGCCATGTGGTTCCTGGGCGAGGACGTCGTGCCCAAGACGGCCTTCGCCATCGGCGCCCTCACCCACCACCCGGAGCTGGCCCGGTCGCGCGACGTCGACAACGGCATCGGCGTGCTCGAGTTCTGGGACGGCAAGATGGCCTACTTCTACTGCTCGCGCACCCAGGCCCACGGCCAGGACGTCGCCACCGAGATCATCGGCACCCACGGCAAGATCATGGTCAACCTGATCCCTCGCCTCGTGAGTCCTCCTTTTTTTTTTTTTTTTTCAATCTTCTCTCTCTTTCTTTGCCATTGCCCAAAAAACCTCCTTCATCTATCATCGGTAGCGTTAGCATGAGGAGAACCCCCCCCTTTTCTGACAACCATTCGCTTCCCGCCGCAGAACCACGTCCAGGTCGCCAACGCCGACGGCATCACCCACGAGGTCCCGCCGGAGTACTGGGAGCGCTTCGAGGACGCCTTCGCGACCGAGGCCAACGAGTTCTGCGACAGCATCATCGAGGACAAGCCCGTGCCCTTGCCCATGGAGCTGGGCCTCAAGGGCATGGAGATCTCCTGGGCCCTGCAGCACGCCCTGTGGTACAACAAGTCCATCCACTTCGACCGCAACGGCAAACGCCTCGACGACCCCAACGACGTCAAGACTGAGTAGGAGGACAATGGAACGATGAAACGCAAGGCGATTGGTCAGGACATGACCACTGAAAAGAGAGAGAGAGAGAGAGAGAGATGAGGCGAGAGCGGCGACGATGAGACTTTGGCACACGTGGAAAACGTGGAGAACGAGCAGCAGGGCCCCTCGTTCTAAAAAAAAAAAAAAAAAAAAAGAATGGGAGGGGGTTGAATGGTCTCTTTCGGAAATGAGATTCGCAACGCACGTCGACGATCTCTTTTTATTCTTGTTTTAAAAATAGAAACCGACCGGAATTGGGAAGGGGGAGTTTGGAAAAGAACATGGGCATTGTTATTCCGCTAGTTCTTTTCCTTCTCTTATCGAAGCCCGAGACAGGAGTTGCGAGATATAGACGTGGTTTTCCAATAGGATTGGCGTCCAAACGTGCGTAAGACGCGGGACTATGACGTCTGAAACCTGTGCGTTCACGGCCACTGCGCGTCTGCAGGGCGGGCGGGCTGCAGTAGTCAGCTACGCTCACCTCCTTATCCGCGATCTGCGGCGGCTTGCGGAAAAACCTCCGGCCCAGCAGACGCAGAGATGGCCCTGGCACCTGGCTCTCACCCTTCCGCCCGTCCCCCAAAGCAACGCGCATTAGGCGAGGTCTGGCGGCTGCATGATGGCAATCCGATAGGCGGTGAGGGGGAGAGGGGCCAAGATCTCGGAGGTCTCGTGAAGGCCCGTTGCGGGTCCCGCCCTGCTTCTACTTCGGCGAATTGGAATGCCCCTCTTTCCATCGTCGTGCCACCTCGTAGTCTCAAGCCCCCAGGTACCGCGGCACGAAGCAGGGGAGCACGGTGGCAGTGTGTGTGATGGTTGTGCGCGCGCCAGCCGGGATCCGTTTTGATCTTCCCTCTCTTTCGCCTTCGCTCGCCTGCAGAAACGCCATCGCGTCGGTGGACAGGCCGCACTGGGAGGAAGACCAGACTGCTGGCTATCGTCGCGCCCTGCACAGTCCCGGCCGCAGGGTCAAGTAAGATGAAAAGAAAGATGTGGAGAATGCAATATAAACCCTGCGTTCCCTGCGTTGCGAGTGCGCCCGCCTGTCGTCGGTCGGTGAAGAGACGGTGTTGCTTGCCGTTCGCAGCCTCGAACCCCGCGCCGTGTGGCTTGTTCCGTCTCCCTCCATCTCCAAAGGGATTCCTTGATTACGTCCGTGGCGTCCTGTTCCTGCAGGGCGTCCGATCAACCAAGCGACACTGCAGGGCGAATAGGACGAAAAAGCAAGCAGCCAACATTACCAAAAGAGGAAATAAAGCAGGGAAAGCAGGAAAGAAAGGGAAAACATGGAAGGACTTGCCAAGAAAACGTTCACGACGTCACGCGCACTGACGTACACCTACTACGACACCCAATCCGCCGCGCCCACGGTGGCAACGGCGACAGCAAACGGATCCTCCTTGGGCACGACGAACCACGATCCGAGCGGTTGGCGCTACAGCATCAATGGCATCCATTTCGAAAAGCCTCCGATCCTGTTCCTGCACGGATTCCCGGACAGCGCCTTCCTCTGGTCGCGCATCATCCCTGCGCTTCGGCCTCTCTCGCACCGCATGATCGCGCCGGACCTGCTCGGCCACGGCGAGACTTCGAAACCCACCGACCCGGCCATGTACACTTCCGATCTCATGACCTCCGACCTCGCCGAGCTTCTTGCGAGCGAAGGCATCTCGCAGGTCATCGTCGTCGGGCACGACTGGGGCGCCTTCCTGGCTCAACGCATGTGGCTGTGGAGAGGGCCGGCGCTGGTCGCTGGCCTGGGCTTGGTCAGCGTCGCCTACATGCCGCCGGACCGGGAGTCCCCATTCAGTCTGGAGTACACCAACTTTGCGCTGGAGGAAGCGACGGGGTACGCGCGCTACGCGTACTGGGAATTCTTCACCGAACCCGATGCTGCGCAGCTAACGAAAGAGCGGGCAGAAAGCTTTTGGACAGCCTTGCACGGAGATCGGAACAATTGGCTGAGGGATATTTTCTGCAGGCGCGGCGCGGTCCGGGAGTATCTGGAGGCAGACCGGAAGGTTGAACTCAGGGAATACGCAAAGGAAGGAAACGGCTGGAAAGAAGAGTTCTTGGCCAGGGTTAAGGAGCACGGTTTCGATGGGGCGTTTAATTGGTACAAAGTATACGTGCTTAATCTGAACTGGGAGAAGGAGAGGCATATCCGCGGTGATAGGTTAACCATTCGAGCACCGACGTTGTTCTTAGCCTGCTCGCGCGACGACATATGCTTGCCTTCATTCATAGAACCACCAAGGCAGGCAGGCCTTTTACCGGAGCTAGAGATCAGACAGATTGACTCCATGCATTGGTGTACGATGGAGAAGCCAGCCGAGGTGGCGCAAGCGTTGTATAGCTGGCTGGAGGAGAGGTGGTGAAACGGCTGTGGGCCGTCCTGGAATCTGCGTATTTGGTCAAGCCCTCGGTAAGCATGGGAACACTACAAGGATGGGGGTTGTGATGGAAGCTTTGTTGAGCTGGACGCGCAGGAGCCGAGGGCGTTGTTTGAGTTAAGGGATAACCATGTGAAGAGCCTGAATACTAGTCTTTTCCTTGGCTTCTGCCGGAACCCCATGGTCCCCAGCGGTTGGCACTTTCAGCGGCCCGGCCTCTAGTCCAATTTTTTCAAACAGCGGCGTTAAATGGCAAAGTCTGGCGCGCTATTGTACGCCAATTCTCCGGTCCGGCTCCCGCCAGAAACATTTGCCAAGTCTGCTGTCTTCTTCCGCTCTAGTCCACGTATTGGCCATTTTTTTTTTTTTCCTGCACGCTCAGGGACATGTATGCAGCGATCCCGATTCCCCGATGCAGGTTGGTATTGGCGGAGTTCCAAAGGCATGCTGATGTTGAGGATGCAGCCGGATGCAGTAAAACGCTCCTGACGTCCTGGAATTGAGGCACAGTCAGTCCTATCGATAACGGTCTCCACTCAGACCATGCCGATAATAGAGGTCGTATGCTTTCTGATGGAGACTGCGGCGTGGCCTGGGAATGAAAACCCGCAAGCTGTGCCTCATGGAAGCTTCGTCCCCCGGCGTGCGACGACCGTGCTTTTGGGCAACGTGATGTGCGACCACGTCAGGCTTCCTATGGATTTCAAAGCAGCATCCTGGCGTGGAGGTGATGGACGATTGAGTGGTGATAGTGCTGCTGCGCTGGCCTGTGTGGCTCCGCCCGAAGGTGGAGCGTGCGGCGGCTCGGAACACAGGGCTTTAGAAATCATTGGGTGTGGGGTGAAGGTAGGATGACGGATGACGAAACTCGAGGAAGGCGCGAGACACATGGCAGCTGCTGAACAGACAACAATGGCGGTGGACAGTGATCGATGAGACAAAATGAAACTGCGACCTAGTCTATGTTTCTTCTTCGAATTAAGCTTGCTGTCACTGGTCCTTGGAATCGCGGGCAAAATGAAATAAAAATTAAGCAGTGCGGGACTTGTCACAGACTGGCAGCTTGTCAAATGGAGCACGTAGACGGTTTGACCTCGTCGTCGGGTCGCGATGCAGTCGACCAAGAGTAATCAGGTAGGTAAACAAATGCCGTCAGAGAAGCGACGGCCACGATTGTCTCGGCAAGTGCGTGATCAGCGATCGCCGACGAGTGGATCTTGCTTATGGCACCCAGAATGTCACACGGCGTCCGGTGCTGCAGAAGGAAGAGAGGCCCGCTCAAGTGACATGGGGACGGATCGCGATCAGAAACGATGTTCGCATCCAGGGCGCGGTTAGTAAACGGCGTCTGGATCATGGCAGGCAGGAGAGGGATCGTGAGTGACGCCCGTCAGCTGAGGTGAGTGACTCGCCGGGACGCGGTGCGACAGCCCGTTTTGGTGGAGAGCGGAGGCACAGGAGAGGTGCCGTCCGGAGGGTCGGTGGGTTGGCGCAATTTTCATCTTGTGAAGGGTTTACGCCGCTGGATACGCCGGGGCGATTGCGCGCAGCGGCGCTGGTTGGGCAAGACCCTGCCAAGCCATTTAGTACGTAATGGGCAGGCGGGTTATCAGAGCCAATTCGGAAATGCCGCACGCCCACGGCTGGGATGGCGCTGCTTCACGACACGCTGAGCGGGGGGCGAGGCGACAGGTGGGTGGTGGACGACCGACTCGCCGCTGCTCGTGCAACTGCAAACGGGCGCGCAGAGACAGGAGCGCAAGACGCCAAGCCTGGAGAAGCACCTGGTCCATGATCCGGCGGGCTCGGCGCATTCCTAGGGGCCGCATGGCGAGCTAGAGCGAAGCAGATCCGCCTCGCGCGGAGATCCAAATATCTGGGGGAGATAGGGATGGCGATGCGCAGTCGACAGGAGACGGCTGCGATGATGCCTCCTTGCCGTGCGAGAGCCAAGCCTGGCGCTCCTTTTCACCGCATTCAGTCGTTGACTTGTGCGAGCTGTCCCAACAAGTTAGTCAGTCAGTCACACTGCCGCTCCGCCGAGGCATGTCGCCAGCGCGATGCTCCGGCTGGGCGGTGAAACCGGAAGAAGAGACAGCCAAGGCGTTGCGGAGGGATCCTTGGCGGAGTGGAGGACGCTGGATCGCGCTGGTCAATAATACGCAGTACAGCAGTGCCGGCGGGTGCCAAGCGCAGGGAAGCCAAAACAGGCGGGAAGGAGTGCCGCCCTGGCCGGAGACAGAGGATGGCGACGGGCAGGCCGCTGCGATGGCTAGCTATATTATTGACGGCTGGTGGCCTATCAGCGCGGCGGGCGGACCTCGGAGGCAGGGAGCGGCGCGGACGCTGCGGTAGCACCAGTGTTCGAGCGAGGCGAAGGAGCGACGGGGCGAGCACGTTGAGAAGTCGAGCGAGGTTGCAGCGTCACAGCGTCGCACGCGTGCTGGTGCTTGGCGCGGCGCTGGCACAAGACAGCGCGAGGGAGTCGGGAGCCTGTATGGTGGTTGAGGTTGCGGAGAGGCAGGGATGCTGGGCCCAGTCCGCTGGCGCGGGAGCTGGCGCGGCGGCAGCGGTAGTGCGACGGCTGGAGCAGCGAAACGTTGCGGGCGCCGGCGCTGTCATCCTGGTGCTGAAGCAACGTCGATGACGGCGGTCGGCGGTGGGCGCAGGGCGGAGGGCGGACAAGAGGCGAATATGAGGGCTGGGCAGGCGGCCGTCAGCACGGCGGCCGCTGCGATGCGAGCCGACAGAGCCGCGGAGATGGCATTACGGCGTGTCAACGAAACGGGCTGGGACGGCGTCGCCAAAACAGGCGCGTTCGCGAAGCAGGTCGTGGTGGATCGCGCACACATGGAGGCGGCTTGGACGCGGCGCGGCGCCAAGCAGCCGGTGCAGGCAAGACTTCCCAGGCGCTGCACGCAGGGGAGATTGAGAGATGAGCATGACACGGCAGCGGTTCGGGGAGGGGCACCCGGCGTCGGAAAAGCGTGTGGAGGGCTGGGGAAATGATGCAAATGCAATGGGAGCAGGGCGGGTGCGTCGAGGCTGTGAGGGCACGTTCGCAGCGAGTGGCTCCTGAGGACGGCCCACGAGGACGCTGCTGGACCGCGCATGGCGGGACAGCGCAGGGCGAGGCGCGAGCTAGTCGGCCGAGCGCTGGATCGCACGACGGGAGCGCCAGGCGCGATTGCGATGACGGAAGCAGCGCGTAATTGGGGCGCCGGCGGCCGTGGGGGCTCGCGGGCCAGCGCGCGCCCGTGGCCACGGCCAGAGGGCAAATCAAAAAATCGCGCCCCGAGAGAGGAAATTAAGAATCGCTGCGACTGCTGCCGGAGCCCTGACAAGCCCTGAAGCACTGGAGCCCTGAAGCCGCCGCGACTGCTGGATGCCCTCGAGCCCGAGCGACCCTTTTGGCCCAAAGCACCCCACCACCCCTGACGCCCGGTAGCGAAACTTGCTTTCCCTCACAGCTCCGCCTGCAGAAAGAGCCGCACACGGGCTCAGCCTTAACAGCGCGCTGCCCCCTCTGCCCTGTCCTGCCCGCTCACCCGCCATCGCCCATCGTCCAGCGTCCAGCCGACACCGCGCCCCGTCCGAAGCACCCTGCTACCCGCTACATACATATATATCCACGCCGAAGCACCGCTCCCACCCGGCCCAGCTCGTTCCAGCCCGCCCCAGTCCATGGTCACCTGCCGCCGCCCGCTGCCTCTGCTGCTGCGAATGCGCCCACGGTGATCGCCCTCCAAGCCCGAGACCGATACGCTCGACCGCCGAAACCGCGTTGGGATCCGTACGTGCCGCCGCAGAATCTGCCAGCAACCTTCCCAAGTCAGCCCGCCCAGCAAGCCACCCCCATGGCGACCGAGCACGCTCAACCGACCCTCGCTGGCCCTAATTACCACCACCATTTCCACCAGCCCAACCCCTTCGCGAAGCAACAGCCGGCCGTCTTCGTTGCTTCCACCCGCCTCAATTGCCCCACCATGGACCACCGCGAGCTGCCCAACAGCTTGCAGCAGCACGCCCGCCGTGGCTCTGTGCCGACCACCGGCAGCTTCCGCCGCGCCCACACCACCGGCGACGTGACCTTCCAGGACTGTGTGTAGCTAATTGCCTGCTGTGAGACGAATCGCTGACAAGTCAGTCCAAGCTCGCGACTTCGGTCGGCCGAAGAAGCCGTCGCCGCCGCCGTCGCTCGCCGACTCGGCCTGCTCGGTCTGCACCACCCGCCATTTCCAGTGCGACGGCAAGCGCCCCCAGTGTGCGTCCCGCCCTCCAACCCTATCTTCCCTGGCACCTGCGGTCCCTGTGTCACCCCACGTCACGTGTCGTGCGTCATTTCTAACCGCTTCCAGGTTCCGGCTGCGAGAAGAACGGCTTTTCGTGCCACTTCAGCCAGTCGCCGCCTTTGGATAGCATCCCCCAGGGGATGTCGGCCGATGACTTTGTCGGTGTCGGCGACCTGCCCGCGCCCCTGGAAGAGCACCGTCCCTTCATTGAGGGCGTGCGCCGCGTCTACGCCACCCTCGTCAAGATGCGTTACATCCCTGCCGATGAGCTGCAATGGCCCCCACACCATCAGCTGGTCCAGATCCTGGAGCCGCTGGGATACGACATGCGCAAGATCGACATTATGCGCTTCCTGCCGTTCCTGAAGAACACCGTCATTCAACGCGCGAGCCCGGAACTGGACCATGGCACCTATGGAATCAACTACCTCGACGCAGGCGAGGCTGAGGACATGCTTGAAATCTCCAGGCCATCGGAATTGATCGTGTTCAAGTCGTGCTCTGATTACGGAAATTTCTATGTCTACGATATCGACACCAAGACCATGAAGCTGGCAACACCCTACCACATGTACGGCGCGGACGGAAGAGAAAAGTTCGACAGGGAGCTGAAAGCGCGCGATCCCGCCGAGGCACTGAACGACATCGTGGACGGCTACAAAAATCTCACCCTGGTACCCATGCGCGGTCTTCACGGATATCAACTGTCCGCCTCCCTCCCCGGATCCGACCTGGAAATCAGGCGACTGTATTTGAGGCACGGCTGGCCCAACAAATTCGACGGCGATGGCTTCCAGAAGTCTCTCGCCGACTGGCTCGAGCGTGAAAGCAAGAAGCAGCATGCTGATGTCGGCCAGATGACCCGTGTCTCTGCCGTCGAGGCGCAATCTGGTAATCCTTCGAGCAAGACGATGCGCAGCACGCGCAGTTTGCG
Organism: Neoscytalidium dimidiatum; assembly: GCA_037367355.1. NCBI lineage: Eukaryota > Fungi > Ascomycota > Dothideomycetes > Botryosphaeriales > Botryosphaeriaceae > Neoscytalidium > Neoscytalidium dimidiatum. The sequence continues at coordinate 168,708 of CM074696.1, read as the reverse complement.
CGAGAGGCTTCACCTGACGCGCCGCAACACAGCCCACAGATAGAAAAGGCTTTGGTAGTTGAACTCTATCTTGTACCAGAGTGTCTCGAAGCGTGCGCTGGCTTCCACTGCTGAAGCATCTGGTGACCGCTGTGCGCGGATTCTTCATCGGACGCGTTCCTCGCCGCCGCATCGCGGCTGATGATGCGGCTGGGGTGCCAGATGTTGAAGATGACCATGGTGAGGAACATTAACGATGCGTCGAAGATGTAGATGAACATTTCCTTGCTCATCAGATACCCGTCGGAGCCCTGAATGTACTCGACAACGCGGAAGACGGACCGGACCATGATCAGGATGCTTTCGGCGTACAGGATGACCAGGAATCGCTGCCACGGCACCGTCAGCGAGTCGGCCTTCGCCGTGGGCACTCGCAGGATGCGAATGTGGAAAATGGCGGCCACAAGCATGAACAGGCCGAAGAACAGCAGCTGCACGCAGAGACCACCGATGATGATTCTCTCGCCCCACTTGACTTTGCTATCAGTCTTGGCATTGGCAAGCATACCGCCACCTTCGATCGTCAGCAGCTTCTCTCGTGAGGAGCTCTATCATCTTAGACTCACCAGCACTCTGTCCGAGAAAGGAGATCACGTCGCCAAGCACAAAGATTTTCGTCAACCAATTCACTCGGATTGGCGAATGCGCCGAGCCGTCGGTCAAGCGGATGATGCGACCCAAGACCATGTAGATGGATGCAGCGAAGAAGGCGGGCGCCAGCAGGAGGGTCAAGCTCTGCATGACGTACGGCCATGTCTTCCAATCAGGAGTTTGTCGGCTGGAGATGAAGCGCCCGAGATACCCGACCGTTTCGACTGGTCACACCAATCAGCTTCCTTGCCTTCTTTCCGACGCACTCATTTGTAGTGGTAAACTCACAGGCGCCTCCGATGACGAAGGGGATGAAGTACCACGTTCTCCGTCTGATCAGCTGCCAGATGTGGAGGAGCGTGGTGTTGGCGAAGAGGGCGACGAAGGCGATCGCCAATGGCGTGGATGGGTTGTAGTGGTAAAGCACGAAGTCGTGGGTTTGGTTTGACATTTTGCCTGGCGTGTGGCGTGATTACTTTTTTTTTTTTTTTGGGATATACGGCGCCGAGAGGTAGTCCTTCCTTCCAAAAGCGAAAGAGAAGTAATAGATTCGTCAAGAAAGTTTGATGTCTCAAAGGAAAAGAAAGGTTCGTGCAGGTTTGTCGTGCTTCGTGATTGGTCTGTTTTGAATCTGATTGCAAAGAGGAGACCGTCGTCTCGGAAGATCGAGAAGTTGAGAGGTAGGTGAGGGTTGGCGTTGGTCGTTGGTGATGAGATGACACAACCCGTCCGTGATGGCAGGGAACACTTTATACCACTTATTCGACGTTATAACAACGAGATACAGTTCTCCCGAACGGGAAGGTTATTTCGGGATACAAAAAAAAAAAAAAACGAAGAAGCGGAAGCGAGGTGCACAGCACTGAACGCGAGGGCGATAGAGTAGATAGGACGCGTACACACTGACCGCAGAGCAACTGCCACCTCAATACACACACAACTCAAATCGGCCAGCCAGCCAACCACCAGGCCGCTATCACACCATCCGTACCCCGCCCTCGCAGCCACGAGTAAATTAGCCCTAGGAGTGGGCCGGAGATCTCCTGCCATCCCGAATTCTTCGCTTCTTCTGCCACGGCGAAAGGGCCAGGCACGGCGAGGAACAAGCAATGTCAGCGATACGAAAATAGAGGATTGGCAGAGTGCTTAGCAGGACCAAGAAGACGCGAATCGTCCAATCACGTCGGGCGGCAGGGCAGGAATCCTTGGGGCGGGCCGGCCCACGACTCGAACCCGATTTCCTCGCGAGCAAAGGTAGAGGCGGGTGTGTACGTATCGCTTTTCCCGTGGGCTCGGTTTGCCGGATACGTACACGGACACGAAGGAAGGATGAGGCTCTTTCGGTGTCGGCAATCGTGGACCCTTCTTCCTCAAACCCCCCCCCCCCCCTCCACGACGACTAGCCAAAGGAAGCCTTGGCACCCGAGCCCACAAGGTAGCCCTTTTCTAGAATAAATGGATGCACGGCACGCGGGGAGGGGTCCGCCCTTTTTTAGAACGCGCCTGCCTGGTTTCGAGGTGCTGTGCCACGCGCACTGCAACCCGAGCCGCATGACAGTCTGCTCTCTCTCTCTCTCTCTCTCTCTCTCTCTCCCCTTCCACTGCCTCCAGACTGGGGCGAAAACCCGAACCCCGCTCAACGGTGGCTGGTGTGGCATTTACTGTTATTTGCTTTTGTTCAGCCCTACAGGTCGTGGCAAGGATCTGGCTGCTAGCCGGGTGGATGCGTGGTGAGATCATGCGGCATCTTGGATGAGATAGCGCTTATTTCTTTTTTTCTTTTTTCCGTAGGCGTGCTTTCCTACAGTTATGAGGGCACGATCGATCTGATCTATATCATTCTCGTTCGCCCATTTTTCCTTTCGCATCTGGTTATCGTGTGCGGCACCGGTTCCCTGACCGCCTGCAGTTTTGCTAGTCCACGGACGTCGTCGATACGGACCGGTATCAAATCGCCAGCCACACGCTGTCCGGAACACATTTCATCCGCCTTTACCCAAAAAGTCCAGACCGCCGGCCATCCGCCGTGTTGTCTTTGGCATAGCGTTGGCGCAAAGGGCCAAAGTCGGGCCTGATGGCTTGGGAGCCGTCGTCACGCTACGGTGTGCGATGGCGCGGCTACGTCACACGGCTCGACCCAGCACACTGGCCGGGGGGGCGGTCGACCTTTCCTTTTTTTTTTTTTTTGTAAGGCTCCGGTCTTCCTGAGAATTTTAGTTGCGGGAAAGGCACGTGCATTAACGTTCGTCGTGCGGTGAAGGCGGTTGCGCCAGATCCGAGCTCGTGCTCGTGTTTCGGGTTCCTGCATGTATAAGTCTCGGTAACGGTCTTGGCTTCCGAATTTTTCGTGTTCGTAGCTGGGGTGATGAATTGAGTTTTCTTGCCAGCTATTAGAGCCGTTCCGGCTAGTATGGGAAAATTGTCAAAGATGAAGAAGGCATCGGGATTAGACACGTTCTGGTTTCATCCCCTCTCTTTCTCTCTATCTCTCTTTCTCGCTCCATAGCTCTTTGCGCGCGTTTTCCTAAGCGTCTCTGCTGCGTTTGGCGGCCTAGAATCCAACCGCAGCCAAGCGACTTGGCTAGTTGCTTAGCCTTCTTGCTGCGGAACATTCATGTTTGAGGGGGCCCACTCACTGATGCTTTGATTTTTCAATACCTTACAGTTCATACGTGCGGTTTGCTATTACTTCCTGCAGTCAGTGCTGTTGCGTCGTCATCTCGTCAGCCACTACGCCAATCGGCACCCACTGTGGAGACGTTCACGCGGTAGCATTCGGCACTGCGCAGCATTCTCGTTGCCGTACTCGTTCTCGTTTCTGATGTGAGCGCTCGAGCGGCAATCGATGCAGGAGCAACAGGTGGCGGTGAAGTGAGTGACGAGTTGCCTGCCCTGGCCCTCGACAAGAAGGACCGTTTCGCTGGTTCAGGAGGGGAATCATTCTGAAATATATATACATATATACATAGAGAGAGAAAGAGAGAGAGAGAGAGACCGTAAGAGAAGTGTAAGAACCTACACCGGGGAAAAATCTGCTTCATAAACAACGCCTCTTTCTCTCGGAAGTCCGCCCCTTCCGTAAAGCTGAGAAGCAAGGACGCGCCTCGGACGGCGAAAACGTCCGGTTCCAAGACACCTCACGGTCATTTGATCTGCAACTTCAAACGTCGACGGTTCTCGGTAAAATAGGAAGCCGTCGGCTACAGAAGCGTCCGTGAATGGTGGGGTCCCTGAGAGCGAGAAGAAGAAGGGGAGGAGGAGGAGGAGGAGGGACCGCGTCATCAGTGCTCAAAAATAGGTTGCTGTCGGGAGTGCTTGAACGTGCACAAAATATCACAGCCCTACGCTAGGTCACGGCCGCGCCGACAAGCCACCTGTTTGATCGACAGAACCCGTCTTGTGGAGGCTTGCGGGCGGGGTTTGTGGCTATTTTCGAAGTGGTCGCATGATGGGAGGGGCGTGTGGAGATCCTCTTCCCTTTTTTTTTCTTGTCATGTCCGATTCTTTTCGTCCCGCTTGGCAACAGGCGATTAATCTGCAGGAGATGACGACGACTATTGCCGGCGGGATGATACGCATTTTGCTGGCATCGGTAAATGAGAGATCCGAAAGCCGATTTGCCGTGTGCGTGATTTTTAGGGATCTGCTGCTGAGGTCGCCTTGGCTGCTTACACCATCATCTTGCAGAGGTTTCCTCAGCACCAAAAGGCTTAATTGGATCGAAAGGCTTGGGATAGAATTCGTGCAGTTTACTGCATTTCACGGGTTCGGCTGGAATAAAGTGTATGTAGCGATGCAGGTCATCATACTCCAGACGTAGACGATCAAGGTTAAGCATGAGACAAGCAACACTTTGTTGAGGAATTGACATTTTCTTGAAGTTCTGTACACGGCCTTTGCCACAGGAACCATCCCAGTTCTGATGCAGAAAAGAAAACTCCTCCTAACGTCCGACATGTCCATACAAAAAGTTCCGTGTCCCGTGAGAACGTAAGCGATGACTCTCCCAGTAAATGATATGACCCTGCGCTCTAGAATGCTCGATAAACACCAGAATTCCACAGCCTCTGGTTCCGTGAAACGAATGCGGTTGAAGAACTTCTCCTTTTCGCCGAAAGACAAAAGTACTACCTCGGTACCCACCCAATCTCCTCGATCGGCCACCGAACCCACTGCCTGTACACGGGCTCGATGAGATGATATATACGCATGATGAGATGGGTGCCCCAGCCCTTTACCCACCAGAAGGAGTCGAGGCGATGTAGCAGGATGCTGTAGTGGGCGAAAATGATGAGGGCGTGGGGCGAGTGCTGAGAGAGGAGGTTGAGGTAGTCGTTGGAGACCTGACATGACCACGAGAAGATGCTGCGCAGGTTGCAGTCGGTGGGCCCCAGGTTGAAGATGTGCGTGTAGCTCTTGGCCAGCTCGTCCAGCGCGCCCATGTAGATCCGGCACTGATCCTGGTCGTGGCCGATGTCGCGCTCGATGAAGCGTCGCAGCTCTTGTAGGTGGTCGTCTTCCGGAGGGCGCGCCTGGTCGACAGTCGGCGTCGTCACCATGCCGCTGCCGCTGCCGTTGCTGTCGACGCTACCCGGCCCTTGCGGTTGCTGTCCCTGGAGCGCTGGGTCTACGCCGGGGATGTTGATGCGGTGGATCATGGCGCCGATGCTGCCGCTAAGGATCCAGTCGCGCGAGCTGTCGATGATGCTGCCGATTCCGCGGAGGAGGAAGAGCCATTCGGCCACGCCCTCGCTGCCGACGAAGAGGATGTCATCGGGCTTGCGGGGCATGGCGAGGCTGAGGATGGCGGTCAGAGCACTGAAGATGTACAAGGCGGAGCAGTTGTCTTGAGTGACGTGGGGTAGGATGTTCGTGGGGCCGCGCAGGCCAATCTTGTGGTGAGCGATGGCACGGGCGATGTAGAAGTCAGCCCTATCGGGCTTCCAATGGGCCATGTGCAATGCCGACACAGCCAGGATGGCACGCATGACGAAGTCGTGCTGGAAGGCCAGACGCGGGACTTCGACGCGCCATAATGTGCGGAGTTCCTGGTTCTGGGAGATGGTGAAGCATGTCGAGGTCACGAAGTTGTGCAGCAGCTCGAGGTCAACCATGTTCAAGGCTAGATGAGACTCGTCTTCCAGAAGGGGAATGGTATCGCCGCCCAGATGCGGGCTTGCCGCATGTGCGGATACCGACCCGGGCGTGGTTTCGCTGTGGGTGTGGGGGTTGCCGACGGAGCTGGAGATTGATACTGAGCCCATGTAACTATGGGGGCTCTGCGACGCCGAGGCGGCCTTGCGGGCCATGATCTCCGGAAAGTCGCATGTTATTGAGTGTTTGATGCAGTTTCTGCAATGCGGCTTCGTTTCATCGCACTGATGCACCGATTAGTTCGCCATCACGTGATGGATGCCATTGCTGCGGGCCTCAGGGGGACGAGGTCGATGAAGCGAGCATGAGGGTGATTGAAGGAAAGAGTAGGCAACGAAGATGGGATAGACAGTCGCAGGAGGGGCCCTGGGAAGGGGACAGATGGACAGATGGTGGGTTGAGGGAGCGGACAAAGCGCCAGGAGACAGCATAGCACAGGCGAGGGCGGCGACGGCAGCGTCATTCGAACGCGGGGAAGCCAATCGAGCAGTCACTCACGTACTTTGATCTTACGGCGCTTGCAGTGGCCGCAGCCGTTGCGAGACTTGCGGTGCGGTTTCCGAGAGCCGGTGGGGATCATGGCGGCGCTGGCTCCACCGGCTTGGACTCGCTCGCTCAGTGGAGGGGGGGGGGTGTCGAGGGACTCGCAGGGTTGGATCCGGCGGTGGTATACTTTCTGGTAAGTTGCGGCGACTCGTAGGGCGGAGGGTCTGGGGAGAGGTGGTTCGGGTTGGAGAGGGAGTGGATACGAGTGCGAGGAGCGAGGCGCTTGGCCGCGCGACGCAGTGTATTTAAGCTGGCTGGCAGGCTGTTTAGGGCGGCGCCCGTGCTTCGAGGAGCACACCTCTTCGCACCAGGAAGTAGTAGGGTCAAGTTTGTTTTCAAAATTAGCTCTCCCTGGCGGCCCCGCGAACAGGGCGATACGTGCTGTGAAACCTGGTCTGAGGGGCGGGCAGGCAGCACTCGTCCGCCGTCCGCTGGGCTCCCCGCCTGTGCCTCCCTGCGCCCACGTTGCGCGTCCTCGCTGCAGCGGTGGCGCTGCTCCCCTGCCCTACCTCGTGCATCTCCCTCCCTCCGCCCGCGCGCTCGCTCTCGATGCGAGCCCTGCCAAGAGCCCGTCCTTCCCTGGCCCTTCCCGCACACCACCTTATCTGCTTACAATTCGCACTTCTGCACCACCGGCCCGGCTGCCGTGCGCATCCGAGAGCAGTCGGCTGCCATCCCCCCGCGCCACAATCCGTAGCAATGAGACCTACAAAACCCCTGGGCCGACCAGCCCGCCGTTTTGACGGCCCTTCGTCACGATACTGGCCCCCTCTGAACGTCTGCGACGCCCGATCCTCACCTCTTTTCGTCCTCGATGTTCTCCCCGCATTTCACATGGCGGGCCCAACCCCGAACAAGATGGTGTGATGCGTAGTGGATGAAAGGTCAAATTCGGACCCTTTTACTGCTTCTATTCCAAAAGAGGCCAAAGCCACCTGAGCCTATCCCAAGATCCTCTCCCCTGGGACTGGTGTGTGCTCGAGTTTCTGGAACTCCCCAATCGCCCAGTCGCTCGCCGTCCTGAGACACCACTCCCTCTGACTAACAGTCCTCTCGTATCGTCTTCCTGCAACGACTCCTTCTGCAGCCTTTTCGCCGCGATGGCGCTTTTAATTCCAGGCAGTGCAGACAGCGCAAGGCGAACGTCCTCAAAACAACCTCACAAGACACGTGGATCCGGTTATGACATTACCCGTGGAGATACCCGACGATAAGATTGCTTCACCGCGAACGATGGCAAACTCCAAATCAAAAGCTGTCAAGGAAACCCCGGATACTGGTCAGACCATAGCCCCTGTACTGTCGGCTTTCTGGAACGCGATTTCTCGTTGGGTGGTACAAGGCCAATGGGCATGAGCACAGAGGTTCGGGGACGCTGGAGTTGCTCGTGGCTGCAAGTATCTTTCCGAGTACTCGATAACTCCACTGCGCCGGCCATACACACACTTGGGTACCGGAAATATATTAGTGAATTGAGTGCTTACCATCCTGTCAGCACCAGTGTAGTTCAACATACCTCTTCCCGAAAAGGTAAGAGATATAAGCGTAGCCGCTAACATGTGTCTCGTTCCAGATAGGAAAGCTTATTGGTCTCCATTTGCCTCATTCCCCTGTCATCTATTGACATCACCGTGCGTTGAGCAGCATCTAGCCGAACGCCTCCCGAGCGCCTACCGAAGTCCTTCCCGAGTACCTTCCCGAGTACCTTCCCGAGCGCCCGCTTCCACCGATTGCCTCCCGAGGGCTCCTGCATACCAACCAGATCACCTAAGTAACGGCTCATGAGCTACTCCGGCTGACCACCAATGCCTATCAAACCCCCAGTAAATGTCCAGTCAACGAAGTATACGGAGTTTTCAAGAGAACCACGAGGTCTTTGACCGGCTGCGGCATTCGAATTGTTTAAATAGTATCTTCTCTTTCCGGTTCAACAGGCCAGTGAAATGTTTTGAATCGACAACCAAACTAAAGTAGGTTACGTACAAACGTACCGAATCCAGTCTTAGAGGCCACTAGGAGACAGAAAAGCACAGGATAAAGTTGCGTTGGTGGAGGGTGAGCAGGTTGGTCAGAATCGAGTTCTCAAAAAACAAGAGGTTTCTCATGCGCTTTAACTGGAGGTATGAAGAGACGGATTCTGTGGTATTGAGACCACCCACTGCTTCGGACGCTTCTTCTTCCACCGTCTCTTTCTTACCAGCCGCTGCGGTTCGATTACCGTCGCATGTAGCGAGAACCCACTAAAACAATGCGTCAAGATCTTTAGGAATTCCTCGCCACTTCGCGGTTTTCTCCAATGAAAACTCCTCAGGAGAATTCCAGTCACGTACTGCGTGGAACGCACGTAGTCCACTGATCGTTCACATAGCTTCCAATGCTCTTGTTGACCTTTACGATATCTCCGCTCTCTCACATGTCCTACTAGATAAAAGATAAGGATTAGCCCCTTGTTAAGGCGGCAGAAGCAAACACGACGACCCTTTGATCTTCTTTCCGCCCGCTCTGCCTCGCTGCCTCACTCACCCTCGAACACGTCTCCGAGAGAGAGTGAGAAAAAAAAAAAAATTTAAACTTCTACCTTGCAACTTTTCCGCTCTGGGCTAGCCGCGACTCTTACAGCTCTCCAGAAGTATCATTCGTTAATGAGCACATACAAGTGAGCATCTTTTCACGAACAGGACGCTTGCCAGCTTCAGCGAAGTGCACTGCCTGGATCCACCATTAGGATACAACACGCCAGGCTCTGCTGCTGATTCCGAAGTCCCACGGAATATCGAAATGTTACCTGCCGCAGTGGCCACAGCTGAGAAGGTAGTAAGAGGAGCTGATGTCAAGAGACGAGGTTGCGCCCTTCCAAGGTGGAATAGAAAGAGAGAGAGAGAGGAAGAAGGGAGAAAACAAAAAGTTTCCCTATCAGGGAGAAGACAATGAAAAAGCTTGTTCGACAGACCAAACAAGCGCAGGAAACTCCTTACCTAAGCCCGCCTGGCTCTCGTCTGGCGGTCCGCTCAGCCCCTCCCCGTCGCGCTTGGATACGCAGCGGCCGAAGCACTGTAGCCACCGTGCGCAAATTCTAAACGCAGCCTGAGGTGCGCACACACCCGGGAGATCTCGCAGCCATATCTCGTTGCTGGACAGCGGAGAACGGAAAGAGAGAGAGAGAGAGAGAGAGAGATTTTGCGGGTGTTCAGCGGCCGGCATGGCGTTCCTCTTTTGCCCGCGTCGAGCCCGCACATGCGTTCCGCAACAACATCAGGACGGACGCGAAGAGCTGGGATGGAAATCACGCCGTTGGGCGGGCGGGCATCGGCACTGCGACCACACCGGGCCCCAGGTAGGCGGGGAGCCGTCCAGTCATCCGGCCCAATGAACATCGATCCGACCGAGGGGGGAGCGAAGCGGAGCGGCGGTCCCTGCTGCCGAAGAAAATGTGCGCACTACACTGCACGCCTGTCTGGCACGGAACGGTTGCGTTCATGCTGTTTCTGTTCTCCTGAATGTCTGGGGTGCTGAGGGTTGGGTGGTCATGATGCGGCCTGAGGAATTCTTGGTCCAGGTCTTTCGCGGGTAGTCGGGATATGTGGCCAATCGGGCTGGGAGTGAGGAAATAGCATTCTGTAGCTTGTGAATGCTGGAAGAAAGGAAGGAAGGAAAGGAGGAAAGAGAAAAGAAAAAACAATATCAAGAAAAGAAAAGCATGCAGAAAGGTGGGTTGAATACCGTGCTACGACTGGAGAGCGTGGAGCGATCTGCCACCCAAAAGATGAGTAGAATCTGAAATATGGAGAGACGGGAAAGAGAATGGAATTATGGAGTAGGTGATGGAAAAGGAAGCGCAAAACAGAGCACACCCGCAGTGGTAAGAAATTAGTGATGTCCTCTAGCACGATGAGGTGTTACTACGATAGAAGAGAAGGATGAGGGACAAGGTCCACTGGAACGCAAAAGGAGCGGAGGACCTCGCAACCCATATGAAAAAAAAAAAAGATAAGCGGAAAATGGAACCCGCCGCAAAACACTACCTCCGTACATCACACCACTCACCGACATATCCAGCCCCGACAGGCCTCCTCCCCCCGAGCAAACAATCAGAGCGCGAGATTTAAAAAAAAAAATCCAAAGCATACAGAGCCCCCACATTTCCTAAACGGGAAGCCAAGCCTCATCGAAGAGCCGTCTGTGGGGCTGTGGGGCTCTGACACATGGGTGTCCACCCACCCCGGGCTCTTCCGACTACCCGGCCGGTTGTCCCTGCAGCTAAAGCGCCTTTTCCACCCTCCTTTTCTGTTCCTTCTCGGGCCGCGGTGACGGCCCTGCGTGGCTGATGAAGACGATATCGTCAGCGAAGATGATAAAAAGGCTATCAAGCAGGCGGCAGCCCCGACGCTAGCTCATTGGTTTGATTGCGCCCTGGCTCGTACCATGCGTGAGGCGGATAAGAGAGAGAGAGAGACAGAGAAAGAGAGAGACGAGGTATTACAATTACTGGCTTTTGAAACGCTTTTTGATAATTGGAGATGAAGCTAGACGATTGTCGCCGGGATAGCCGCTCTCGGTCTCGGACCGTAGGGCTCTTAGGTGCTGCGGTTAGAAGGCGCGATCACTGGCCAGCAAAAAAATCTATATTATTCTATTACTCTTTGTCCAGGAAATCAGAATTGCAAGAGCACGTGGATGAGGCTCCCGATCTCGCTTGGGCACAGCGCCGCGGATGATGGAGCGCGCCGGGAGGCTGCAAACACCGGCAAGCCATTCGAAATGTCGTCCGATAGCCACCCCGATCCCCGATCTCCGACCTCTGTCGAGTATGTACAATTAGTGCTGCAGGGAGGGGGATGGACGGACCCGCAGCGGTAGTGGAGTCCGGCCCTCGTTTCACCGAAGGTGGAATTTTCATTTGCAAATGCACACGCGCGCGGCATCCGGGACGCCCGAAAAAAAAAAAAAAAAGACAGGAAAAGAAGGACGGAGAGATAGGATAATGAGAGGCAACGCGCGAGCACAGGCTGAACGGTGTCCCCACCAGTCCCCGCGTGCTTGACTCGTTTTCGAGGCGAGGCAGTCGTCATTCAAAAGCTATGACCACGTCTGAACGAGTCAAGATGGTTGCAGAGCGGCCATCCATCTGCATCAGAGGCGCTGGACGTGCTGCGTACCGATTGGAGTGACGGCCGGCTCCGCCGTGGGAAACGGAGAGAGAATGGAGTGAAGGGCAAGCTTGCAGGATAGTTTCACAGGCAATTTTCCGCTCTCACACCACCACCAGAATTGCGGCAGAGGTCATTTGCTCATTCTTCATTCTGTCTATATTGCTGCAGCTAATCATATGCAGCCGTTTTTACACCCGTAACTGTCGTGTAATGTTTTCAACTGACTGAGTTTCCAAAACAAACGCCGATCCTATGCTTGATATCCTAAACTTTTCGGTTGCTTGATAAACCCCCTTACAACTTGGAGAAAACGGTGGGAACCTGGCCGCTCATGTCCACCAATGTGCTCTTGTTCTTGACCCAAGCCTCGAGACCCTTGCGGCCGTTCTCGACGCCAACACCGCTGCTCTTCCAGCCACCAACGCTCATCTCAGCAGGGCTCTCGCCCCAGGTGTTGATCCAGGTGATACCGGCCTGGAGCTGCTGAATGACCTTGTGGGCAGTGTTCAGGTCCTTGGTGAAGACGCCAGCAGCGAGGCCGAGAGGCGTGTCGTTGGCGCGGCGAACAACCTCGTCGACCGTCTTGTAGGTGAGAATGCTCATGACAGGGCCGAAAATCTCTTCCTTGACAATCTTCATGTCGTCGGTGCAGTTGGTGAAAACGGTGGGTTGGACCCAGAAGCCGTTCTTCAGCTCAGCCGGCACGTTTTGAGGAGCATCGGGCCCGCCAGTGAGCAGCTTGGCCTTGTCAACCTCAACCCCGTGCTTGATGTAGGAGACGACCTTCTTGTAGTGGACCTCGCTGACCAGCGGACCGAAGTTGGTGTTCAAGTCGAACAGGTTGCCTGGGCGGACGTATTGGATCTTCTCGAGCAACGTCTTCTCGAAGGCGGGAAGCATGGATTCGGGCACGAAGACACGGGTGCCGTTGGTGCAGACCTGGCCGGTGCTGAAGAAGTTGGCCATCATGGCGCCGTCGACGGCGGTCTCGACCTCGCAGTCGGGCAGGATGATGCACGGGGATTTTCCGCCCAGCTCCATAGTCACGTACTTCATGCCGCCGGCGGCAGAAGCGGCGACCTTCTGGCCGGTGCTAACCTGGCCGGTGAAGGAAACCTTGGAAATGCCCGGATGGGCAGTGAGGTAGGCGCCGACATCACCGGCACCCTGGACAATGTTGAAGACGCCCGGAGGCACGCCAGCCTCGGTGTAGATCTGGGCGAGGGTCTCACCGTGCAGCGGAGTGAACTCGGAGGGCTTGTAGACCATGGTGTTGCCGGCGGCAAGGCAGGGAGCCGACTTCCAGAGGGCACTGCGGTCACGCCGTGTCAGCAGTCACAGCGTGCTAGTCAACTGGGCGGCACCTACATCTGGATGGGGTAGTTCCAGGCGCCAATGCCTGCGCACACGCCGACGGGGTCCTTGCTGGTGTAGACCCAGGCGTCGTCGCGCAGACGCACCGTCTCGCCGTTCAGCCCGCCGCCGGCCACCATGTTGGCAAAGTATTCGAGCACGTCGGCGCCGGTGACGACGTCGACGGTGCTGGTCTCGCTGTAGGCCTTGCCGGTGTCGTGGGTTTCCTGGCGGGCGATCTCGTCGTTGCGCTCGCGGAGCAGCTCGACGGCCTTCAGCAGGATGCGAGCGCGCTGCACGGGCGGGGTGGAGGCCCAGGAGGGGAAAGCCTTCTGGGCGGAGGCCACGGCCTGGTCGATGTCGGCATGGGCGGCGGACTGGATGGTGGCAATGGGTTGGTTGGTGGCGGGGTCAATGGACTGGAAGGTCTGGCCCGACGAGGCGGGCTGCGGCTTGCCGTCCCAGAAGAGCTGGCGGGTGCCGAACTGAGGGCTGGACATGGTGGTGAAAGCGCGTGCAGACGAGGGAGCGGGTGAGCGGCGGCAGCGGCGGCGGCGGCAGAGAGCGGCGAGCAGCGGAGGAGCAGGAGCTGCAGGAACGGTAGGGAGGGGTGCAGCAGCTCGAAGAGCTTGTGCTGCTGGGATGCGGCGCGGGGCGATAGGCGGGCGACAGAGGGCCCGGATGCGAGGCAGCGTGGGCCGGGTCACGGTCGAGGACGATAGCGCGCTGGAGACAGACAGACAGGGCGCAGGACGAGGAGGTGCTTATCTCTGAGGGCTGATTGAGGGCGAGAAGGAGGTGTTTTGGGGCGTTTTGCGGGCGTAATGGGCGGGCGGGATCGCACTCCCAATTCAAACAAAAGTTTTCGTGCAGCTGCACGCCCCTCCAAGGATTCGGTAACCTGGTAGGGCAATTCGGCATGCGGGCACAGCACAGCACAGCACAGGCGGTCTTTGCCAGAGGCAGCATGGCGTATGCCCAGCCGCGCTTTCGGCCGTGCGCGTGCGTCCGGGGCTTCGCAGCTTCAACGCCATCAGCGGCGCCGGGGCCCTAAGGCTGTCAGGGCTGGCCCAGTGGCCGTAACCCAAGCCCGCACAATCGCCAGGCCCTCGATCCCGCAAGTCCCGCGCCGCGGAATGCTCACCGACATGCTCCATCTGCCGCGCGGTGGGCTGACAGCCGTGCCATCGTCCAGCATCGCCCGTCTGCAACGCCAACGCTGTGGGGAGGCTCCAGCTGTGCTCCGAGCAAGACCCTAGCTCCGCTCTCCGACCACTACTACTGCCTCGATCCCAAAAATTCTTTAGTACCGCCCTCTCCCGCCTGGTTCCTTCTCTTCTTCTTCCAGCACCCCTCTCCCTCCTCTGCTCTCATTCGTTATCGCGCCCTTATCTTTTTGTCCCTCTCCACCACCACCACCACCACCGCCGCCGCCAGCCCTCGCCCCGCGACCCTCCTCCGCGCCCACCACCACCACCATGACGACCACCCAGCTGCCCGCCAACACCGTCAATGACTTTGACTTCGTCATTGTCGGCGGCGGCACCGCGGGCTGCGTCATTGCCAGCCGCCTGTCCGAGTACCTGCCCAACAAGAAGGTCCTGATGATCGAGGCCGGCCCCTCCGACTTCATGGACGACCGCGTGCTGCTGCTCAAGGACTGGCTCAACCTGCTGGGCGGCGAGCTGGACTACGACTACCCCACCACCGAGCAGCCCAATGGCAACTCGCACATCCGCCACTCGCGCGCCAAGGTGCTCGGTGGCTGCTCCTCGCACAACACCCTGATCTCCTTCCGCCCCTTCAAGTACGACTGCGACAGGTGGCTCGAGCAGGGCTGCTCCGGCTGGGACTTCAAGACCTTCACCCGCGTGCTCGACAACCTCCGCAACACCGTCCAGCCCGTGCACGAGCGCCACCGCAACCAGCTGTGCAAGGACTGGGTCCAGTCGTGCTCCAAGGCCATGAACATCCCCGTCATCGAGGACTTCAACAAGGAGATCCGCAGCACCGGTGCTCTCAAGCAGGGCGTCGGCTTCTTCTCTGTCTCCTACAACCCGGACGACGGCCGCCGCAGCTCCGCCTCGGTTGCCTACATCCACCCCATCCTCCGCAACGAGGAGAAGCGCCCCAACCTGACCATTCTGACCAACGCCTGGGTCAGCAAGGTCAACGTCGAGGGCGACCGCGTCACCGGAGTCGACGTGACCCTCCAGAGCGGCGAGAAGCGCGTCCTCCGCTCCAAGGCCGAGACCATTCTCTGCGCCGGTGCCGTTGACACCCCCCGTCTCATGCTTCTGTCTGGGCTCGGCCCCAAGCAGCAGCTCCAGGACCTGGGCATCCCCGTTGTCCGCGACTTGCCCGGTGTCGGCGAGAATTTGCTCGACCACCCGGAGACCATCATCATCTGGGAGCTGAACAGGCCCGTCCCCCCGAACCAGACCACCATGGACTCTGACGCCGGTATTTTCCTGCGCCGGGAGGCTCCGAACGCCGCCGGAAAGGACGGCGATATCGCCGATGTCATGATGCACTGCTACCAAATTCCCTTCTGCATGAACACTTCCCGGTGAGTCCACCTGACGAGGCAATATTTCCAGCGTGACAAGACTAACGGTTGGGCAGCCTGGGCTACGACACTCCCATCGACGCCTTCTGCATGACTCCCAACATCCCTCGCCCGCGCTCCAAGGGCCGCATCTACCTGACGTCTGCGGATCCCTCGGTCAAGCCCGCTCTTGACTTCCGCTACTTCACCGACCCTGAGGGCTACGACGCTGCCACTCTCGTGGCCGGTTTCAAGGCTGCGCGCAAGATCGCCGAGCAGGAGCCTTTCAAGTCGTGGCTCAAGCGCGAGGTCGCCCCCGGTCCCAAGCTCCAGACCGACGAGGAGCTCAGCGAGTACGGACGCCGCGTCGCTCACACCGTCTACCACCCCGCTGGCACCACCAAGATGGGCAACGTCGCCAGGGACCCCTACGCCGTCGTCGACCCGCAGCTCAAGGTCCGTGGCCTGTCGGGTGTCCGTATCGCCGACGCCGGTGTCTTCCCCGAGATGCCGACCATCAACCCCATGCTTACTGTTCTGGGTGTTGGTGAGCGTGCTGCTGAGCTCATTGCCGAGACCTGGGGCTGGAAGGGTCTCCAGAAGGAGAAGCTGTAGATGGCTGGATCTCATTGGATGGGACGTTGACATTCTTTTGTGGAAAATTTTGGGCTAGCTGGGATTGTCATTTCTTTGGCGCTAGTGTGGATACCATGATGTACTCAGATCTGCCTTATGTACAGCAGATGGGAAGAGAGTGTAGAGACAAAAAATAAAAGCCACGAATCGATGATGACGAAGAATCACGACCGGGAAAAAAATTGTAAAGATTCAGGCGTCCCCTTGTACCCCTGTTAGATTCGCGCCGTGCATCGTTTCCCTGTTTGTTGGTGGCGGAGCGGAGCGGAGAACAGGCAGAATGCAGGCGTCCGCCGGGGCTGTGGCGCGGGTTCCGACCTCGGTTCCTTTGTGCCCCGATTGCTTAACGCGACTCGCGCCATCGACCGTGTCGCTCGGGCGCCTGCCGTCTGCCGTCTGCCGTGTGCCGTTTGCCGTGAGCCGGCCCTTCTCCGCAGCTCGGCGCCAGACACGACTTCGTGCCTTCGCGAGATATCGGAGGACACGACAACGAAGCGCAACCACCGGGACGATAGACTTTCTGACTGCTTGCTTGACTGGACGTCTTGCCGCTTGCCGATTGCATCAAACTGACACTTCATCAGCCGCCACGCTTAAGCTTCGGCGACCTCTAGTTCCCCGCCAGTCGAGGTTCTTCTTATAGCCTTGCGCATCCCTGAGTCCTGTATCTCTTTGTAGTAACTGTCGCTCCGTCATCTCCTTGTCGTTCATCCAGTCATGTCGTCCGACCAAGGCGAGGATGGAAGGTAAGCGCTTTTTGGTCTCTCGAGTTTCGCAGGCATCGCTCATTCGATGACAGCTCAAGACCCATCCACATCCTGTTTGTCGGTGCCGGCGCAGTAGGCTGCTTTTACGCCTCACGACTCCACCACGTAAGTCCCGTCTCCTCATATATATATATATACGCGAGATTGAGTCATTTGTTACATGTATCTTTCCTCCTCTCTCTTGATGCTATCCCCACTCACCCACGCATACTCATACCCCGCGCCACCAGCCCTCCAAAAACATCCATGTCTCCCTCGTCTGCCGTTCCAACTACTCCACCATCGCCCAATCCGGCGTGACCCTCGAAACCCGCAACTTCGGCACGTACACCTTCATCCCCCACGCCACCTACCCATCCATCGCCGCCGCCGCCTCCTCCCCGCCGCCCACCGGCCACTGGGACTACGTCATCGTCACGACCAAAGCCCTGCCCGACGTGACCGACGACAGCGCGGACATCGCGCCCCTGGTATCGCGCGACATCGAAGCCGGTACCGGCACCGGCAAGACCTGCATCGTGCTGATCCAGAACGGCGTCGGCATCGAGGCCGCGCACCGCGCGCGCTTCCCACGCAACCCCATCGTCTCCGCCGTCACCGTCATCTCGGCCGAGCAGCTGCGCCACGGCTACGTGCGGCAGAACCGCTGGACGCGCATCAGCATGGGCGCGTACACGGACGGCCTGGCGTCGCACGCTGCCGCCGCCTCGTCCTCGTCCTCGTCCTCGACCACGCGGTCCGCGGACCTGGCCGCGCTGGGCGAGCGCGGCGACGCGTGCGTGCGGCAGCTGGCGGGCTGGCTCAACGGGCCGGGCGGCCTGCGCGACGCCGAGTTCCACACGGAGCGCGAGCTGCAGACGATCCGCTGGCACAAGCTGACCATCAACGCGGCCATGAACCCGTCGGCCATCCTGGCGGGCGGCCGCGCCAACGCCGACATGGTGGCCGACCCGGAGCTGCGCGCGCACCTGCGCGGCGTCATGCTGGAGATCTGGGACGCCGCGCCGCGCATCCTGGGCGGCCGCGGGTTCGCCGGCAGCGGGCTCGCGTCGCCGGACCGGATCCTCGCGAGCACGGAGCGGAACAAGGGCGGGAAGCCGAGCATGCTGCTGGACTGGGAGAGGGGCAGTCCGTTGGAGGTCGAGGTCATCCTGGGCTTGCCCATTCGGATTGCGAGGGAGAGGGGCGTGGAGCTGCCGAGGCTGCAGACGGTGTATGCGCTGTTGAAGAGCCAGGCGTATATGCGGGAGGTGAGGAAGAAGGAGGAGAAGGAGAGGGCCAAGGGGGAGACGAAGTTGTAATTGGGGGAGGAAGAGAGAGGGAGGGGAGAGAGAGAGAGAGCGCGTTGAATAACATGTGTGCACATGGACTGCGAGGGTGTTCAAGATTCGATCTGCCTTTTTGCCGGGATGGTGTTGCAAGAATGTTCATGGTGGAAGACATACCTTACGTCAAGCTTCGCTCGCGCCGCTATGCGGCTGCATGTCATCTGTCATCTATATTCCAGATCTCAATTTTTACCTATCCGCTAGTCAAGCACTCGGTCGGTCGGATGCATGTGCATCTTCCTCGCATGCAACACGCAATCACTATACCGTTCTTGGCGTGAAGCAGCAGTGGAAGGTGCCGCAATTCGTCACCCTCGAACAAGTTTCGCAAAGAAAGTTTTGCCATTGGCCAACTTTTATTGACGATTCCAACTCGCTTGAGCTAGCGAGAGGAAAATCGGTGATAAATACGGACGGGACCTTTTTTCAATCAAAAGTAGGCATGGAAGAATAATGTGGCAATTCGGCGTTCTGCTGTTCCGGCGTTCCGCGATTTGGAGCCGCCTTACATAGCGTGCTGTTCGGTCGGCTCATCCATCGCATTTTGTCCGAGATGGCACGCTTTACTCACTCAAGTAAACGCTAGCAAAGGGGAAGTGATGTTTGTGCCAAGTCGGAAGCATGGGGGTGAGCAAGCCGATTTCACAGCCCTCTCCCACATATATACTCCGAGGAACCCGCGCGATCCGCGCGATGCGCTCATCCGCGCGCTCCATGAAACCCTCAAGAATTACTGTAGTCGGAATATCAGTTTCTTTGAGATTACGCAAGCGCGTATCTTAAAGAAAAATTCAATTAATAATGAACGTCATTCCAAAAGCGGTAAGATACCTCGACTCGGATTCACTATTCGTTTTGACCGAACTGAGCCTGTATAGTGTAGGAATTGTCGCATCCGGAAGGTACTTTGGAAACATGCCTCACTCCGCACTGCTGTAACGCTTGACTCACCTGGCAAAGGTACGATGTAATCGAGCCGTTCCATGCTCCAATTGCGTGATATCAAAGATTGCCTGCCCAGGCACCGCTAAACCAGTTGCGCGCCAGTCATCTTCTGAAGAAGCTAGAGAGTAAGATTGCGGAACCAAGATGGGAAATGGATGAAGAGCCTACTAATTGTACTAATCAGCGACGACAAGTCATTCGAACAGCTTCAGAAAAGGATCGCTGCTATCGAAGAGCTCTTGAAAAACAAGACCAGCTCTGCAAACAAAGCTGATAGTGACAGCATATCGACTCTAGAAAGCCTCTGTAAAGATCATTCTATACCTTTCGAGGGGGAGTCATCATTCAGCCGACAAGCGATGATCGTGAACCAAATTGAAGAGCTTCAAGCAGACATCGCAATCCAGTCACCGGGACTTCTCTATGAGCTGTCAAATTTCCGGCATGTTCTCAAAGATCAGGAATCCTCAGCAAATCCAACACGAGTCTGCCACCGATGCCCCTCCCCAATTATTGAGCAACTGAAAGCGGAGCTTCCACCAGCCGATTTTGTCATCCGTCTCCTAGGTACTGTACCCGATGAACATTCCCTTTTAACTCTATTTTTTCCGATACAATGTGGCAAGCAGATCGAGGAGCTGTGTAAGCGAGTGTACTTCCCAGTCGAGCCTGTGTCAGTTGGCGACCTTACCCTACTGAACGCTTTGCTTTACACCATTCTAAGCGGGTTTAAATATTTCCCACGTCCTGAGCTCCCTCAAAATGAGATTGATAACCTCTATTCGGCAACTGCGAGGAATCTTCAGGCTGGAATAGAGACCTACGAAGTGGCTGCGATCCCCACGTATGAGCATGCTCTGTTACTCTGCATTGCAGCGAACCACGCCCAGATGGCAGGAGTTCTATCCCTCCAATGGAGGTTGACGTCAATTGCGGCCAGGCATTGCCTCGCCTTGGGATATCACCGTGAGGCCAAAGTCTCATCCTTGCCCTTTCCGGATTCGGTCAGTGTGCGGCGTTTATTCTGGCACATTTACTTCTTAGACAAAAGCCTTGTGTTGAGCCTCGGAAGGGCCTCGGTCATCCAAGACTTTGACGTCGATGTCGAGCCTACCGCCATCTCGGAAGATCCCGGACGCGCGCCGTGGGACACAGCATTCGCGACGTTCGTCGAGTTGTCGAAGATCCAGGCGCAGATATACGAGGCGCTCTATTCGCGGGCAGCACGCAGGCTGGATTTCGTGAAGAGACAGGCCATCGTATCCAGCTTGTCAGAGAGGCTCGGTTGCTGGTATAACACATGGCAGCAACTTGACGCCTCGAAAGCATACCACAAAGACACCTTCGACATCACCTTCGGACCAGCCGGCGTTGCATACTACTCTCTTCTCACCCAAATCCATCGCGGGTCGAGCTCTGCGCATGTGATCTCGCCGGAATGCTTCGAGGCGGCTCGGAAAGGTCTCCAGGCCCATGCATCGACCTACGCCCAGTATGCGCTCCTGAGGCCTAAATCTTTACCTATGTTCGCATCATGGTACGTTACTCCGCTACCCCACATCTCGCCCGCAGCGGTTTCGACTAAAGTATTTCCAGGGTCCACGTCAACATCTCATTTGCCCCCTACATCGCGACCTTCCTGCACTGCATCGGCGATCCCAGCCTCGAGGACGTGCGGCTGCTCGAGAGGGCGCTGGAGATCCTGAAGGCGATCAGCAGCCTCGTGGATGCTTGCAAGCACCAGTACGAGCTCTGCAGCAGCTTGTACGGCATCGCCGAGGCGTATGTCAATTCTTCGCGGATCGTCGCGCGGAACGAGGGGCAACGGCCGGGAGAAAACCTGGGTCTGTCGCCACAAGATATGCTGGAGGAGACGTTGCCGTGGAACGAGTCGGATCTCCTGCAGACCGACTGCTCGGCATGGAGCGGTCGTGATTTCGGTCAGGCGCCATTGTTCTCGGACGTGCAGGTTGGTGCGAGCTATTCGCATGGCAGTGGATGATTGAGAAGGATGCGACGTTGTGTTTTGCATGTGTACTTTAATAGCTGTGGCACCGTAGTTCAGCTGAATGAGCTTTTCATATCGGATGGACCTTTGTATGCAAGTGCAACTGTCTGATATCCCCAATTAATTGTGGTCTCCAAGAGAAAGATCGAATAACGACGGAGAAGCGCTTGCTAAGGAGACTTTCCTTATATTTAGGAGACCTTAAGAGGGAGGGAGAGAGAGGAAGAGAGAAGAGGAGGAGGAGAAGGAGGAGAGAAAGATTGTGTGTGCGTATCAGGAAGGCCGAAAGGGAATTAGATGGTCACGCTAGCAGTTATACAACTGCTACGAACGGCAACGGAGATTTCCGTTCTGGGTATGTAACAAGTACAATACCACGGTAGGCCTGTGGCTTAAAATTGAATTTTGAATAGCATGACTCTTGAAGCTGACGAACCGCCGCTAACCTTGTATCCTCTTGGGATCCGATCGCCACACGCGTGCACGTCCCCGTGGAAAGCGTGGAAAGCGTGGAAGGCGTGGAAGATGTAGCATCCGCGCCGATCCCCTGGACAGTGGCTTAAGAATAAGGTACTCATGCGGAAAGCTGACGACTGCTGAGCGGCCAACGCTGACACGCAAGCTTTGAATCCCCCCCCCTTTTAACTCCAGGAAGGTGCCTTCGAGTGCTTCGCCGCAATGCTCTCTTAGCATCCCCTTTTAGGAAGCGGACGCCTGCTGCATCCTTCCGAACGTCACGCTTACATCGCCTGCTGACCGGATAAAAACGAGCGGATCTACCAGCTCCTCCCCTGACCCTGACCCAGACCCTGACCCACATTTGCGTTCCCCGCCTCGACGACCGCTCGCCGACCGCTCGACGCCGTTGGACGCCGTAGGACGTCATCTCGAGCCTCATGGTTCCACTACGAGGGAAACTCCGGACAGCAGCGGTCCGGCGAAAGATATCATTACCACTAGCTATTCCCTCCAGCAGCTTCCAAACATTCGCCTCCTCCTCCTCCTCCGCCGCCGCCGCAGCAGCAGGACCGAAAAAGCCGGCAGCTAGCCCCCACTTCGACCACGAAACCGACGTCCTGATTATCGGCAGCGGCGCTGGCGCCCTCACGGCAGCTCTGCGAGCCAAATCGCACGGCCTGGACGCGCTCGTGGTCGAGAAGGAGCGCACGCTCGGCGGCGCGTCCGCCATCTCCGGCGGCGGCCTGTGGATCCCGTGCAACCCGGTCTCGCGCGCGGCCGGCGTCGCGGACGACTCCAAGGCCGCCGCGCTCCGCTACTTCGAGCAGGCCGTCGGCGACGTCGGCCCCGCGTCGTCGCCGGCCAGGCGGCGCGCGTTCGTCGACAACGGGCCGGCGATGGTCGCGTTCCTGCAGGCGCGCGGGTTCCGCTTCCACTTCAGCAGCGGCTACCCGGACTACTACCCGCGGATGGAGGGGGCGATGGGCGAGGGCGGCGGCAGGACGATCGAGTCGCGCGCGTTCGACACGAGGAAGTTGGGGCCGCGCGGCGAGCTGTTGCCGCCGGAGAAGCTGCCCGCGCCCATCTACACGAACGACGCGGCGCTGTTCGCGCGCCTCACGTCGTCGCCCAGGGCCTTTGCGCAGGCGACGTGGAGGATGCTGCCGATCGTCGCGAGGATGGCGCTCGGCCAGAAGCTGACGAGCCTGGGGCGCGCGTTGGTGGCGCAGCTGCTGTACTTGAACGTCCAGCAGAACACGGACATACGGACCCAAATAGCCCTGCATGAGCTGATCCAGGATCGCGAGGGAGGAGGCGTCGTCGTCGGAGCCAAGTTACGGACGAGCACCGGTTCGATTGAGAGCGTTCGAGCACGGCGTGGCGTGATTCTTGCTGCTGGCGGGTTCGCGCGTAATAAGGGCATGCGCGAAAAGTTCCTGCCCAGCCCCGCGAGCACCGAGTGGACGAGCTCTCCAAAAGGCGACACTGGCGATGCCATATCAGAAGGGATACGGCTTGGTGCGGCGACTGCACTGTTGGATGACGCGTGGTGGGGGCCCACCATCTTCGATCCCGTCACGGGGGCGCCGCACTTTGCGCTGATCGAGCGGGCGCGGCCGCACTGCATCATCGTTGATGCTGGTGGCCGCCGGTTCATGAATGAGGCGCAGTCGTACACCGATGCGGGGCATGACCAGTACGCGAGGAATAAAGAGGTGAAGGCCATTCCGGCGTGGTTGATCATGGACACGAATCACCGCAACAGGTACATGCTTGGCTCTGTGTTTCCGAGAGTGAAGCCGAAGAAGGCGCTGGCTGAGGGGAAGGTGTTTGCGGCGAGCACGGTGGAAGATTTGGCGCGGCAGATTGGAGTCGACGCGGAGGGACTGAAGACGACCGTTGCGGACTATAACGTGATGTGCAAGCACGGCGTCGACGGGGATTTCGGAAAGGGGGAAAACGCTTACGACCAATTCTTTGGAGACCCTGCGATTCGCCCGAATCCGAATATGGGACCGTTGAGCAAAGCACCATTCTACGCAATTCCCATCTGGCCCGGCGATTTGGGGACGAAAGGAGGACTGCTCACTGACGAGTTCCAGAGGGTCGTTCGGCAGGATGGGGAGGTCATACAGGGCCTGTTTGCTATTGGCAACACTGCCGCCAGCATCATGGGACGGACGTACTTAGGAGCAGGATCGACGTTGGGTCCCGCCATGACGCATGGATTCATTGCGGCAAACTATATGGCAGGATGTATCTAAACCACTTCAGCCGTGTGGATCTGACACAAGCAGGCCTCGTACCAGCTACTTAGGGATGAACTTGCGGCTGTCTGTTGGACTTCAAAGAGGGCTTGGTGACTGGCGTGGTATGGGCTCACTTACAAGGACTGCGAGAGCTGAGCCTCGAAGAACGACGAAATCTTACGGGTACTTATGAGGAGACAGTCTATAGAACGCACCTGCTTTCCGGGCCACGTCGCTGTGGCAGCATTCGATTAGCGGGCAGCGAATCCACCGCGTGCGGAAACACGTCCTGTCAATCATCTGTCGAGGCGTGTAAGGGGACTATGCGCGGCACAGCTGCGACATGGCAGCGGGGGAGAGGACCTGATCAAACGCAACGCCGGAGCAGCATGTGAAGTAATGGCGGAGAGAGTAATAAACGAATGGAAATACAGGGAGGCCCAGGGCTCTGATAAAACATTGAGTATTTTCAGGCCAAGTGAAGGCAATGAGAGGTGTCTAGTAACGACGGTTCGAAACATGCCCAGCTGGCCATGAAACATGAGGCTCTTGGACGTCTCTCTCTGCAAAACACCGGCATGACGCGTCCAATTATCTGTTGAACAGGCACTTGGGCAGATCTGGGGAATCGAGAAAAAAGTGGAGCAACGAGGCAGCCCGCGTCGGAAACGCAGCCAAGAATGGTGGCCGCCGCAAGGTACGATAAGGCTGCAGACCCTTGTTTCGTCTTCCGCGGTGACAGGGGCCCTACAGAGGCATGTATAGGCGAAGTAGAGAGAGCGAGTTGAGACAGGAGGAAGGTGATTGGTGCGGCAGGATTGAGGACGAGTTGCGCTAATGTTGCGCTTGGCAATTGACAAGTCGGACGGGAAGCGGGAGGTTTGGGTTAGAGTTGGGTGGAAATAGAGGATGCTAAGCTCAGCTGTCGCAAAGTCTCCGAAGACGAGCTATCCGAACATCCCCTTAGAGGCTTGTCGAGATCTGTAGCTGCATTGTCGATGGCTCATGCCAGACACTCATCGTGAAACTGGGTGGATTTGTGGCAACCTGTTGCCCAAGCGCAGGGAATGTGACACGACACGATATCTGTGCAGGATCTGGGGGTGGATTATACGGCGATTACGGATAGAAGATGGAGATTAGAGCCGCAAGTTGTAATTATGAAGCGGGGATTGACTGATACCTAAGCGAACAACATGGTATGACTGTTTCGTCCGGATTGGCAGCGGGCCAGGGATTAGGAGTTAGAGATGTGAGTGGTGGTGGTGGTGGTGGTGGTGGTGGTGGTATTGGAAGTTCCAGGCAGCCATCTGGCGATAGGGCTGGGCTTCGGCTAGACCACCACTAGAGCCATGGATTCGACGAACCAGGCCGTCAGCAGGTCACCCAAACTCCGTGTCTCACCGGATGTATGCGGCAGCTGATAGCGCGCTGTCGCCCCCCGAAGCGTCGTCAAAGAGCCACTGCCGCCGTTTCAGGGCCGCAGTCTGGTGGGGGTTTCGCGAGCGGTGAGAGCAGTGCAGGACTCATGCGAGGCGGCTAGCTATGAGACGACAGGCTGAAAAAGGCATCAGATAAGATCGATGACGTGCTGGACAGGCTGGTTCGGGCGGCGTTAGTGTTCGGACGCGAGGCGCAGGGCAGGGCAGGGTAGGGTGATAGGACAGGGCAGCGCGGAGCAGGGCGCGGAGCTGGATTCCGGGGCGCGTCCAGCTGGCACCCGACTGGAAAAAGACCGAGTCCGCTCTCGGACGCACGTGTTTGTCCTTCTGGAAGACCTGCACCAGCGTGTCTGGCCAATCGAGGCCCCAGGCGCGCCCATGGCTCATGGAGCCCCGGCCGCTCCGCGTACGCCTCGCCAAGCTCGCAAAGATCACGTCAACCATAGTGCATCGCTCATGCCTATCGAGACCTAGCATTGTGTCGGCGCCGACAAGGTCCTCCACCGCCGCCGCCGCTCCAGCCATGTCGCACCGCGAGTAGGCTCCTAGGCTCCTACGCTCCGAGCCTTCGTGGCTCCGTGGCTCCGCTCCTGCGACGTGAGGCCTCCGCCGTGATAACTGAGAGCTGGGTCTCGCGGCCGAACCCGGTCACAATCGCCGCCCAACTTTGATTATTATTATTATTATTGAAGAAGCCTGCGACCGACCATGGAGATACCACCCGGTTATGGTTATTAGGCCCCTCTGCCCTCCGCCCTCCACCCTCCCCCAAGCACACCATTGACTGCGGATACCCACCGCGCCCGCTTAAAAATCAACACCTGCCAGCTCTGCGTCCCGACGCGCCCACCTGCCTCCGACGCGCCCTCCACTCCCGACCACGAACCAATTCTCCCACCGAGACGCGCGCCCTTTCATCGCACCGCCTGCCCTCAATGGCGCGCAAGACGCCCCTCTCCGCTGTGCTGCCACCGCTGATTTTCGGAACCGCCACCTTCAACCACCAGTATAACAAGGATCCCTACGCCCTCGACACCACCGGCCTGGTGCGCTCTGCCCTCGAGAAGGGTGTGCGCGCCTTCGATACCTCGCCCTACTATGGGCCCTCCGAATCGCTGCTGGGCGCCGCCCTCTCGACGCCCTTCGTGCGCGCCAACTTCCCCCGCGACGAATACTTCCTCCTCACCAAGGTCGGCCGTGTCGCGTCGGACGAGTTCGACTACAGTCCGGAGTGGGTGCGCTCGTCGGTGGCGCGCAGCCTGAGCCGCCTGCAGACGCCGTACCTGGACGTGGTATACTGCCACGACGTCGAGTTCGTGACGGACGACGAGGTCATGGGCGCGGTGCGCGAGCTGCGGCGCATCCGCGACGCGGAGGGCACCATCAAGTACGTCGGCATCTCGGGCTACCCGGTCGAGACGCTGTGCCGGCTGGCGGAGCGCGTGCTGGCCGAGACGGGCGAGCCGCTCGACGCCGTCATGAGCTACGCCAACTTCACCCTGCAGAACACCACGCTCGCCACCGCCGGCGTGCGGCGCCTGGTGGCCGCCGGCGTCGACGTCGTGCCCAACGCCAGCCCGCTCGGCATGGGCCTGCTGCGCCGCGAGGGCGTGCCCGTCGGCAGCATGGGCGACTTCCACCCGGCGTGCAAGGAGCTGCGCCAGGCCGTGCGCGAGGCCTCGGAGCTCTGCGACATGCACGGCGAGCGCCTCGAGGTCATCGCGATCCGCTTCGCGCTCGAGACCTGGCTTCACGCGGGCGCCGCCGTGGGCTCTCGCGGCGACCCGGCGTCCGGCGTGCCGTGGAAGCGCGAGAGCATCGAGGAGGTCGGCGGCCAGAAGCTCGGCGTCAGCGTCATGGGCGTCAGCCAGCCCGCCGAGTTGGAGAAGACGATGATGGTGTGGCGCAGCATCCTCGACGGGCTCGAGAACGGGCAGAGCGTCGCGGACCGGGCGGGGCGGTGGAAGCGCGCCCACGAGTGGAGCCTGAACCGCAAGCGCGCCGTGCAGATTCTGGCCGAGGGCGTGCAGGAATGCCTGGGCGAGTGGTTCGACTACGCGTGGGACAGCCCCGACAAGGGCTTCGTGAACCGGAGGAGCGACAGGAAGCAGGCCGAGGAGGGAGACGGGAAGCAGAAGACGCTCAAGGGCAAGGAGGCGGAGGCGGAGGCCCCGTGGCTCACGCCAGCGGCCAGCCCTGAGCCGGAGGTGCGGCCTGAGGCCAAAGAGCTGCCGCTCAGGTGACGGTTGGGGAAGTGAGTTTTCACATGGCGTTCGTTTTGTTTTTGGGGCGGGTAAAATAGCGCTTCGGCAGCGTCAGGGTGCCTGTCCAACGCAATTGTTTCGGTATCTGATCGTCGATTCATCACGAGAGACGTATGTCTGTCTGTCTGTCTGTCTGTATGTATGTACGTGTGCATGCATGTATGTATGTACATGGGCGAGGGTAGAGACGGGTGTGAAATCAAGGAAGTAGGGCCGACCGACGGCGCGCGCGGTCAGGCCGGTGAGAGACGCGATGGCCGCTCTCGTCATGATCGGTTTATTTCTCATCCTCAATTTCTGCACGCAAATTATGAAACACAATTTGATGTATCCGCGTCGAATGGGAGGCGGAGGATTGGGAGCTGAATCAGGTGCGACGCCAGCGGGCGGAAATAAAACATGCAGCAGGCTCCGCTGACGCAATAGGTGAGGAATGGGGAACAGTCGGCGGCGCGGAGATCCGCCCGTGCAACGGCGGAAGGCCAGCGCAGCGCGCGCAGAGAGGGCGCAGCGCTGGCTGGTCGGTCAGCGGCGTGGAGGGATGTGAGAGCGCGCGGGATCGATGGCAGTCGGTGCAGGAGGAGGGCAGCGTGGGCGCGCGAGAGAGAGATTGCAGTGCGGTGTCCGGCGGCATGCGTCATGCCTCTGGTCTCTGGCGGGCTGTGAGCTGCAGCGAGAGCCAGCAGCCCTGGAAGAAGCCCTGGACGGCGCAGTGTCCCCCCGCGTGCGGCCCATCGGCAGGCAGGCAGGCAAGCAATGATGATGGATGCAGAAGAGGAGCACATGCACCCGGCCGTCCCGCCACCACCCAAATCCATCCACATCAGCCTCCTCCAGATCTCCCGCTGGTCCAGGCAACGCAGAGCTGTCGTCGCCCGCTGCCCGCTGCCCGCTGCCCGTTTTCCGCCGCCGCCGCCGCCGCCGCCGCCGCCGCCCAAGAAGAGAGCGCAGCGAGCCGCAGCCCAAACCGTCGGCACGAGCTGGCCGAAGCATCATCCTTGCATCTGCCCGCCCGGCGACAACGCACTGCCAGCTCTGCCCAAAAACACCCGCCCCAGGCCGCGACGCCCGCTTACCTCTCTTTCTACCGGCTCTCACCAAGCCTCCCCTCGCTCGCAATCCACCGCCTGTCCATCGCCACTGGCCTCCGCCTGGCCACGCGACCCCCGAAGCCACACCGCATCCCAGGCCCGCGATAAGGAACCGCTCCAGGATGCGCCGCGGATAAGGCGCTGTCTTGCATCGACCGTCCAGGTGACACACGAGCCATCCGGAGTTGCTTGTGTTTACTACCAAGCCCGCACCCCAAGCCTCTGCCTGCACTCCTCAACAACCCACGCAAATGGGAAACAACTCCAGCAGAGAGACGCGTCCCGGCACCTCGCTGGGCCACTCGCGCTCCCACGATGGCCACTCGCAGACCGCACATTCGGGCTCGCAGCCCCAGTCCGGCGACCGCATCTACTCGTCTCGCGGCGGTCGCAGCAGCAGGCCCGACCTCTCCTTCCTCGGCATAACCACCAGCTCCGACAGAGATCCTCCCGAGTTCACCAGACGCGAGACGCGGGCCGAGCGCGAGGCGCGGAAACGAGAGAAGGAGCGCATATTGCGGGAGCAGGAGCGTGAGCGGAGCATGCGTGAAGAGGGCGTCGATGGAGGATATCTGGTCACCCTTGGCACATATACCGGTCCGGAGGACTTCAGCAAACCCATTGTCCGCCAGTTGATGGTAAGCTGCCTTGTTGCGTGCGGTGCAGTGGGGAAGCTAACTCGCCCAGATTGAACGCCGCTTGGCTCCTTTTTGGAAGGGCCTTAATGACCACGAGGATACCTGGACCGAAGCTCAGCTGGTGTGTGTCGTCAATGGCCGTCCGCTTCCCGCTCCAGATGAACCTCTTCCTCCCGATTTGGAGGCCCCTCCACCTGGTGAATCGAAGAACCCCAAATCTTCCGAACAGAGCCTCAACGGTTTGATGGTGCCCATCACCGGCAGATCGCCTTCAGCGACCTCCGACGCGTCTGGCCATCTTTCTCCCGGCCAGAGCGCCTTTTCGCTGCCTTCAGCCCCTTCGCCCCTTGGTAACACATCCTCGTCATCTCCTTTCTTCCGCGGTCGCGCGAAGACTCTCGCCGCCTTGACAACATCTTCGAAAAACAATTCGCAAACTGATATGACCCGTCAAGAGATCACGCTGCCCAAGGACCCTTACGTGAACGGTCAGCGCCTCGAAGCTTTCCTCTACAAAGACGCCGCCGAGTGCCCGATTTGTTTTCTCTACTATCCCCCTTACCTGAACATGACCAGGTGTTGCGATCAGCCCATCTGCTCCGAGTGCTTCGTACAGATTAAGCGGCCCGACCCCCACCCGCCTGAGCATCACGACCCGAACGACCCGAACGCGCCGCCGCCCTCGGCCGAGCCCCAAGATGACTGCATGCTGGTATCCGAGCCCTCCGCGTGCCCCTTCTGCAAACAGCCTGAATTTGGCGTCACGTATGAACCCCCTCCATTTAGGAAGGGTCTTGTGTATCAGGGCCAGAGCATTCATCCCTCGGCCATGTCGTCATCCACTTCTCTCAACTCCCCCACCTCCATCGAAAGCGGAGGCGGCAGGAGGCGAGGCAAGTCACTTTCGGCAAACTCACCGCAGGTCATCACTACGGACATGGTGCGTCCGGATTGGGCGAAGAAACTCGCAGACGCACGTGCACACGCATTGCGGAGATCCGCCGCTGCCACTGCTCTCCATAATGCCGCATACGTAATCGGCAACAACTCATCTGACAGCAGAGGATTCGGTCTAGGTAGGAGGAGAAGAACGTTCTTGAACAGCGACAGTCAAAACAGCAGCGGCTCAGGAACGCCACGCAACGGTTCTAGCGATCCTCTGACTCAGCTTCTAGGTTCGTCGACTAGGGACCGTACGAACGAAGGGCAAGATCTCGTTTCCGGTCGACACAGCTCGCGGCGGAGCCGCATGGAGGATCTGGAGGAACTCATGATGATGGAGGCAATCAGGCTGAGTCTTGCAGCTGAGGAGGAGCGGAAGAGGAAAGAGGAAAAGGAAGCGGAGAAGAAAGCCAAGAAGGAAGAAAAAAAGAAGGCTAAGGAGGAGAAGAAAGCCCAGAAACACGGCCGCAAAACTGGCTTCTTCCCCATCGATATCCCCGACGATAACTCGTCCCAAGCTGGCCCTTCCGGACAGGGCGATTCTAAAGGAAAAGCGATCGATCGCTCAGGTGCTGGTTTCAATCCGATGAGTGAGCCGACTTCTACTGTCAATGCGGGAGCACCTTCGTCCGCGCGGACAGATCCGCAGAAGCATCTCGAGGAAAGCAGAGCACGCATTCAAAAGCCTTCAGACTCGGTTGGTCCTGCCTCCCCCTTCGACCCCACCGGTCAGACGTCTCATCGTATGGCACTTCGGCAGCTTTCCAACGCATCTTCATCTGCGTCTTCATTTGCCGAGTCCGAAGCGGAATCGCTACGTATCAACAGCCCTGGTGTGAACTCTGGATCTTCTTTCGAGCCGTCGCCGAACACCAGTGGTCTGAGTCTTGGTGGTGGTGCCTCACCAGTCGACGCTAACTTTGGAACTGACACGCCTCCCGGCGGTGGAGCTGGTACTGAGCCCATGTTCAACTTCAGGAGCTTGGCTGCTGTAATTGGCAATGAGGAAGAAAGAGAGAAGTCGAAAAGCGAGCATATTGAGGATATTGGATCCTCAACTCCCCCGGCAGAGGCCAAGGCCGAATCTTCGGAGCGGGGGACGACTGGAGAGGAAGAGGGGATTTCGGCTTCATCGGTGCCAGCGCTTTCTCCTGCTGACGCGGAGGTGGGGATCGCAAATCGCAGCCGCGGAGATTCTGGCGAGAGCTCAACCAGCAGTGCGCCGCCTCCCGTGTTGGTGACTCCCGCGAGTCCTCCCCCTGATGCGAAAGCGCCCTCCCTTCCGATGCCTGACTTTGGCGATAACGATTTGGACCAGAAGAGTATTGGGGATGTGCAAATTGACCAGCACGAGCGTCATGAGACGAATGCTCACTGAAGAAATACGAATACGAAATCATTAAAGAGTCGGAACACATGCAAAGAGAACTTCGACAATGAGAGAAGATGATTCCACTCTCGTCTCCCTTTTCTTTACCGATCATCAAAAGGCGTAAACGGAATGGTTAGGGGGAGAATAATGGACCTAGCTCTTATTTCCTCCATTATCATCATCATCATCATCAAGACGGAAACTGGAAACCGGAACCTAGCATGATTGATCATATCATGTGTGTGTGCATGCTGCGAGCATTGGCCAATGGTTCTGATTCGTTGATTATTTTTGCCTATTTATTCCTTGCTACTCACTTCTCTTCGAACCTCTCTTTTATTGGTTCTCTCCCTTTTTTTTTTTTCTCACTTTTTTTCACTGCCTCTCCTCTCCCTCTCTCCTAGTGAGTGAGCACGGTTGAGCAATCGAGCGGAGGTGGATATTTAGGACCGGAGGAGGCGTTCTTTACTTCTTGCTGTTCCCCATTTTACTATACCGGAATTATTAGGGGCGGAGGCTTTGTTGCTACTGCTGCTGCTGCTGCTGCTGCTACTGCTGCTGCTGTCGAAGAAGAAGAAGAAGACGATGATGATGAAGAATCAAACGCGTATCCGTCCGAATATGTGAGTGCGATGCTCTGTGCTCGAGATTGTGGGATATGCTCTTTCTCAGGTCTTCTTCGTCGCACCTCGCGTGGACTTGATGAAGGAAATCTGCGTCTGAATTGGTATTCTCCTCTCGGCTGCGGATTGGATGAAATGCGAGACACGGAGACAGACCAGGGAGTTTTTCACGTGGATTGTCCTAGGGTCACGCATGATTGTGTCTCTTCTTCTTTCGCTTTTGTCATGCAACGGTTTTGGGTGCAGAGTGTATGTATTTTCCCCCTTCCATATCAGTTTGTAAGTTCATCTCAGGGGCAACGGTTAGCTATATGTCGGCAGGTGAGGGTCGAGGCTCGAGGATTGTGAATGTTTGGATCATCATTCAAATGCACGCCTGTCACTCCGCACCATAAGTCTTCCTTCTCCGCCTTGTTGTCTCAACGACTGAGCAGTCACGTCTGCATAGAATCGAAAGATACCGCTAAGGTGTAAGAGCGAATTGCATCTCCAAGATAATGCTTTGAGAAGACAAAGATTAAGAAACCCCCCGGCTGTAGGCAGCCATCCCCGCCTCGCTTACGGACGTGACAACACACCACTGTAGTTTGGAGGCTGCCAGCCTGATTACTCTTGCGACACTCCAACTCCGCATACCCCTATAGTTTCATCCTCTTCGATTGCCTATTTCCACTGGTGGACGGATCAGCGTGAACCAGGCTCACTAGAGCCAAGTGTGCACTGCCCTACGGACAGAGTTTGCTAATTTCATACTGAAAGCCTGTCTTATACAGCCCCCAAGGAGATCTATCGTGCCTTGTCGTTGTCAGTCATCCGCGCAGAAGGCCGTTCAACGCACAAAGCTGGGACCCCGGGGCACCTAAAGTATGTCATCAGCGCGTTGTGAGACTGCTTCGCCTAATCAGACGCGGCACTCTGCTTCTGAGAGCGAGGCTTCTTCGGCAGCAAAGCGGAGTCGACCGGACACGCCGGACACAGATTATCATTCTGAGCGCTGTTACTGCGAGCCGGTCTCATTCAAGCGCAGAAGCCCGAGTTTCAAAGATGATTCAGCCACAGTCTTTCGTGTTCAGGGCCTACCTTTTCTTCACTATGGTCACCCTATAACTGTGACTGAGGTAGAGCATTTGACCAGAACAGCACTTTCTGCAAAGCCCGAGATTGAGATCAAAGTACAATCAGTTGCGCGAAATCCAATTCATGCCGGCGAAGTGACTGCTACCATTAGCTTTTCCCAGCTGCCGTCTCGCCTGACTCAGGAGCTTGAACAAAGCTCTGAAGCTGAGGTGCGCCATGCAAGCTTTGGTTGGGATTGCTGCGAGAACGGACAGCTCCAAACAGGGCGCATAATCATAGATACCCATTTCTACGGGCTGACGCCGCTGCACACTCCCGATACTTCGGAATGGCTCGTCGAGTATGTATTTGTGTTTTCCCACCCCCCTTTTTCGCCAGCTAACAGAAGCCTCCTCAGCTTGGTTGCCATATCTGGACTCAATGGACATGCTTTTGGTTCTTTCCAAGCAAGAGGCAGCCCCTTCATGTGGCTACGAGATGATCTGCCCACTTCCTTACCGGGGGCCCGGATTTCAGTCTATGGATGTGACACAAAGCTTTTACAGAGCCTCTCATATCAAGGTATCGCAGACCTCGGCACGAAGCTCTCCGGTGCACTCAGGCGTATGAGAACGGAAACCGGTGTCAGTCATGTGATCCCGTACCATCATTAATAGCTTCAGCTAAAATTTAAGTAGAGCAGAAGAGCTCTCCGGCCACTTATACTCATCGGACATAGTCTAGGAGGACTAGTTATTAAAGAGGTATGAAACTCTCAAAAGGAAAGTGGTTGATCGTATTGACAACTCATAGGCTCTTTGCCAAATCTCGGACACGGAGGACAAAGCTGACGAATTTCTTCTCCGATCCTTATATGGCATCTTGTTCTTCGGCGTTCCAAATCAGGGAATGAACGTAGAATCGCTACTTCAAATGGTACGATTGCAGCCAAACGAGAATCTCGTGCGTTCTCTAGCGGAAGATGAGACAGTTCTACGCAGCCAAGCCCAGAGATTTTCTCAAATTCTGAAGGAGGCAAAGGAGGTGAAGGTCATCTCTTTCTACGAGACAAAGGAATCTCCAACCGCCATACAGGTATCGACTGGACGAAGTCAATTCGCAACATTGTGAAGAAAGGTCTGACAAATCACAGATCAACGGGAAATGGTCAATGTCCGGGCCTCCAGCACGACTAGTCAGCATTTCTTCAGCCACGCATAGCCGGCCATGGAGAGAAGGCCAATATGATGTGTATCCAATCAATAGAGGACACTCAGAACTAGTCAAATTCTCTGGCCCATACGACACGGATTATAAAGAGGCCGTGGTGCCGTATTTGAAGGAGATTTCAAATCATACAAGAATAAGTCAGTCTTCCAGATCAAATGACTGGAGGGTTCCTGCTAATGTAATGCAGACTGGCCACTATCTCAAGAGCAGAAAGAATGTCTACAATCCTTTTCATTTCTTGAACAAGGCTTTCGTCCAGATCAAATCACCAACGCTGAGCGGAATACGTGTACTTGGGTATTGAGAAACCAAGCATATAAAAGATGGCTCAGCAAACACGATGGCCTTCTCTGGATTGAAGGAAGCCCCGGTGTAGGGAAATCAACGGTAATGAAATATCTCCTTCAACACATGGAGGGTGCAAAAGAGGGCGTTCTGAAGGACGCCCTCATCCTTTCTTTCTTTTTTCCACGGACGGGGAAGCGAGCTCCAGAAGAGCCCAGTTGGCTTATCACGCTCATTGTTGAATCAACTACTTCGCTACCTGCCCGATTCTCTTTCAGAGCTCACCTCGGTCTTTCTGGAACGATGCGAGAGCAAGGGACCTTACGACGAGAAATGGAGCTGGGGCCAAGGAGAATTGCAAAGATACCTGACGCAAAATTTACGCGAGGCGGCAAACTCGAGTCCCATAATTGTCTTCGTGGACGCGCTCGACGAGTGTGGTGCGGAGCCTGCCAGGAACCTGAAAAAGATGTTCAACTCAATTCTCTCCGACGGCGCTAGGTCTGTGCAAGGCCTCAAAATATGCTTTTCTTGCAGGTACTATCCGAACCTTCGACCGGCTAACCTCGATGACGAGGATACCATTGCGGTGGAGAGAGAAAATACCGGGGATATCACCACACTCGTCCAGGCCTTGTTATCAGATATGAGCCCAGCGAAGAGAGACGTAGTAAAGGCCGAAACCGTGAAACGAGCCCGGGGGGTGTTCCAATGGGTCATTCTGGTGTGCGCGAAGATCCTGGAATTGGACGACGAGGGGGCGTCGGTTCGAAAGTTGCAAAACCAAATTTACAAGGTTCCGCAGGACATCAACGAACTGTACGATAGCCTTCTGAAAGAACAGAGCAAGGAAGACCAGACACAATCGTCTCGGCTTTTCCACTGGATCTGCTTCGCAAAAAGCCCACTACGGATATGCGAAATTCGATACGCACTGGTGATTGACCCAGAAAGTGACGAAAAATCACTCCAAGCATACCGGGACTCTGAGGATTTCAGGGAAGAGGTTAGAGATGTAGTCAAGGCCATTAAGACGCTCAGCAAAGGCCTCGCCGAGGTTAAGAACGATTGGGTCCAGCTGATCCACCGGTCTGTCTTGGACTATCTCCTCAACCACTGGTTCAGGACGGATTTGCCGCAGAGGTTCCCGACTCCTGCTGGAGTCGGGCATTTCATATTATCCAGATCCTGCATTCGTTACTTGTCGATGAATGAAGTCTCCCATAACACAGAGGACGATGCGCACCTCGTTAACGAGCTTCCGCTAACAAACTACGTTGTGAATCATCTGGAGCACCATTTGAGATGCTTGGAAAAGGAATGTGTTGACCAGCGAGACATTGTGGACTTGTTCTCCTGGCCAAAGGACGCAGCACTCATGAACACTTATGTCACTCTCAAGAAGAGACAACGCTTGTACCACGGATATCGAGCGGTCCCGAAAAGGCTGTTACACTTACTTGCCAGTTTGGGAATCAACAGCGCCTTGAATGCGCTCATCAGAGACGCATACACGATCGCGCAGACGCTGAACGGCGCGGCTCTGATTGGACGACCGACAATGACTGTGCACAAAGATTTCGACGAAGCAGGAAACTTGAATGTTGATTTACGCGATCAGCATCAGAGGGCCCCGCTCCACTATGCCGCGATGGAGAACCCAGCCGCATCAATACGGTGTTTGCTAAGAATCGGCACCGCGAATCCCAACGCAGAAGACGTGTTTGGAAAAACGCCACTCGATTATGCTTTTCAGTATGGCCACCAGGAGGCAATGTCAGAGCTTCTCGGATTGGATTCGGTTGATCCAAATACTCAAGATGGAATGGGATGGACAAAGCTCCATCGCGCTGTCAAGAGCCGCCGAGCGGAGACGGTGAAGCTGTTCCTGCAGTACCAAAAGGTTCTGCCGAATATCAGGGAAGAGTACGGGAGAACCCCTCTCCACATTGCCGTGTACGAAGGTTCCGAGGCTCTCGTGGACTTGTTGCTCAAAAGAGGAGATGTCGATGTGAATGCCAGAGATAACTGTCGCGAGACGCCGCTCCACGAAGCCGCCCTCTGGGAGAGGACAACACTCATTCCCAAGCTATTAGGAGTAGGAGCCACTGACCCTAAGGCCAAGAACAAGGAGGGAGACACTCCCTTCTCCCTCTCGATCCGACGTACAAAGGTGGAAGCAGCAGCAGCAATGATCTCCTCGCCACGAATTGACGTTGAAATTCAGCCGCCGCCGCTTATCATGGCCTTCCAGGTCACGCTGGAACACCTTCGCTTTCCTTGGTCTCTTGTTTTGCACGAGAGACCCAGGAATTATTGTGTTCTCACAGTCGATAGCTTTCTGAACATGTTCTCAGTCCTGTTGAGGTCTAGGCGTATCGATCCCAACCGGCCAGGTAGCAGCAGCAGGTCGCACATTCTGACTCTCATCCTTGAAGCATATGGCTATTCCGAGGATATAGATACGTATTTGAAGGGAGTATTGAGAATGCTTCTTGGCGATACGCGAGTCATCCGGCCAAAGGAGATTGAATTGGAGATATCGGAAAGTATCGCAGGCAGAAACTGTCAGTGATGAATCATGTGCTAAAGATAAAGTGATGCAATTTTCTCTTACTGTGTAAGCGGGTGGGTTGGGTCACTCCAGTGTCTAGTTCGAGGAGAGATAGTTCAGGAGACAAACGCAACGTTTATGCAATAATCGTATATATGGTAGATCTCAGTCAAAGGTCTAATCAAAGTTGATATGTACTCAAGACACAATCTGCGCCTTGATTTCCTCCTCCATTGCGGTATCATAAAAACAAATCCCATGACCCAAAAACGCCCCAGCAAATCAAACGCCATCCGCGGTGCTATTCTAAACGAATGCAGGTCGTTGTCCGTCGTCTAATGTGTTTCTAATCTTGTCCATCAGAGCTCATCTTCATCCTTCCACTCCTTGCAGCGGCCGAACCAGTTCCTCTGGGCACACTTGTGGTGGGGTGTTGGGGTGGAAGACGGAATTTCGGTTGGGGAAGGATCTACGCAGATGAGGCCGAACCATTCCTTGAAGGTACGGAGCTCAAAGAAGGCTTCGGTGTAGCCGCGTTCGTCGACGTCGTCGTTGTAGTCGGAGGGTCATCGCAGCCGCCAAACCAGCCAGGGGTGGCGCAAGTGGAGGTCGAGCTCGAAGTTGATGAAGTAGTAGACGTAGTAGTAGTTGTCGGGTCATTGCAGCCGAACCATCCAGGAGTCTCGCAAGTAGTTGTCGAGGTCGTAGTCGTAGTCGAAGTCGACGTGATAGTAGGCACGGGGAAAATGCTGGTGGACGTCGTGATGACCGTATGGGTTGTCTTGTCGTTGCAACCGAACCAACCAGGCTGTTTTGTGTTAGTTGAGGAAAGCTACAGAAAAATTGTCTACGCAAACGATGTTGCGATTTGAAGAATGGGAGTTTCTGCCATCTGCTGAACAATTACTTACAGTATCACAAGTAGTCGACGTAATGATCGTAGTCGACGTTGTTACAGGGCCTGATGTGGTGCTCTCATCGAGACAGCCCCACCATCCTGGCGTCTTGCATGTCTCGGTTCTAGTCTTAGTGGAGGTGGCTGTGCTGCTCCTGGAGCTAGTCGTAGCGTCGGAACCGTTGCTCTCGAAAAACTTCCAATTGAAGCAGTCGGTGCAACTAATGTCCGGGTTACATGGAGGGACCTCGTCGTAGCGTTCAATAACGTCATGGATCACTTGCTGTATCCGGTGGGTTCCGGCACCCACACGCCACCCGAGATCTCCAACGGTGTCGTAGATACAGATGGATCCAGAATGGCAGACGCTCTGCATGGCATAACCACCGATGGTACATACGGAGGTGGCTGTGTTGCAGAGACCCATGTACATGGGATCTGCAGTGTGGCCGAAGTGGAAAACGCCGGAGCCCGTTCTGTCCTGATGCCTGCCAAGATGGTAGTCTGGTGGAGTAGGAAGGCCTAGCCGAGAAGCCGCCATAGCCTCACCCGGAGCCTCAAAAGTGATTACTGGTAGTCCATAGGTAAGACCGAGGAGGCTGCCTGTAGCACCTCCGAGAGAGTGGCCGGAGATCCACACGTCCGAATCCGGGTAGAGCGCAGTGACATTGTGGTAAAGATCCTGAACGGCATAATAATAGCGATTCTTCTCCTTCAGGTTTTGGACCACGCATGTCGAATTGCAGGTGTAGGTACCCGTCATGCAGTCGCACACCTGCCTCCACATGTAAGATCCTCCCTGACCACAGCAGCACCCGAAGAACAGGTTATCGTTCACTTTATCGTTGGTGGTCGTCTCGGAGCCATCGAAGACGGCTGGAGAGGTGCCCTTGATGCCGATAACGATTGTTGAGTTGGTCGTATCCGCGAAGATATGACCACGAAGACCATCGGCTTCCCAGCCAAAATCCTCGGTGTAATTGAAGCCACCCTTGACGTCTGACCAGTCTGGCTGAGTGGGATCGGTCACGTAGGCATTTGCTGCCATTCTGGCGAAGGTCAGGACGCTCTCTTTGTCCGTCACATTGGGACCGGCTATTTCGTCGACAGTCCAGGCATCCGCTGGCAGGGAAACTTCTTTTCCGGTCAAACGCTTTGTCTCGAGGATATGGTTGATGTGCTCCGGGCTTCGGTCGACCAGGCGCTCGATGTTGAGGGCCTGGGAGCGGGCTCGGAGGGGCTGGGCAGGCTCTCGTTGCTGGGGATCATCGTCGGAAGCAACCCACAACGGAGTATCGGGGTGGATGTCCAGGCGACGGTGCAAGCCTGGATACTTGTGGGTTCCGTGGTGGAAGACGTGCTTTAGTGTCTGGTTGCACAGCTGTATCAGCATCACCAGGCATCGGCTTTCGGACCGAGCATACTCACGAAGTCCATTTCCCTTGAGAGCTTGGAGGATGCATCGTCGTGCGGGGTGCCCGGAGGAAGCACCGGGAGAAGGCCAGATGCTTCGTTATCCTGGGGAAGCAAATCTGCAGCTGCAGGGCGGATGGCCGCGAGGGACAGGAGAGTGGTGACGAAGGCGGCGGTTGCTCTGCCGGCGGAGCTGCGGAGGCGGTGCTTGCTGGTCATGGTGGCAACGGGCGTCAGGAAAGGGCGCGAGACATGACAGAGCTGGGGCTCAGGAGGAGAAGCGGTTTCCTGCACAGCTCGGCGCAGATATATTGGGGCGTCGAGGCAGCGATACAGGAGGCGTGAGGGATGGCGAGGGCGAGCGTTGGGCGGATGCTGGGGTGTGTCAGTGCATGCGCGCGTCATAAGACCAGCAGCAGCCCGCAGCCCGCAGCAGCTAACGGCGGGCAGCGGGCAGCGCGCAGCGGGCAGCGGGTCCTGGGGCGCCAAGCAAGGGTGCCAGGCGCGATAAGATACTGGCTCGCAGGCTTGGCGGGTTTCGTCGTCTGAGCTCCTGAGCTGGCTCCGCTCCAGGCTCCGCACGTACCGGCGTGTCTCGTGCGTGTCGTGCGTGTGCGCGTGTGTGCCAGAGCTCCCAGTTGCTGCTGTCTGTGCCTATCAATAGCAACTCCAAATTACACCACCGCGACATGCGAGCCCTCTGCTCCGCTCCCTGACTGCACACTTCCCACCATCATGGCCGCCGACGAGGACCGCCCCAAAATGATCCACGCCTCCAAGAGCTTCAGCCGCTTCGACAGCACCCCGCAGGGGCCCCGCCATCGCAGCCGCGCAAGCACCGTGGGAGCCACAATTCCCGAGATCCTGCACCCAACCGCCTTCGCACATCAGGACAGCGACGCCAGCGAGAAGGGCGACGTCTTTGCAACCCGCTCCGAGGACGGCGATGCCCACGATGACGACCAGGACCCCGACGTCGCCCTTCCGCAGTCGTTCGACGACCTGCCCATCGAGATCAGGAGCTTGGCCGAGAGGTTTGCGCTAGGCTTCAGCCATACCTGTCTCTATGCTGACCTCGAGAAGATTCCTGGACTCGCTCTCCGCCCGCGTGCACCCCACTCCCATCACGATCGAGTCGCTATCCGACCTGTTCCAAGAGTTCTACATCCGCGCCGCGTCCCAAATAGATACCCACATCGCCGCTCTTTCCACCAGACTGTCCCGCCAGGGCTCTGCCACTTCGCTTTCCTCGCGCACTTCCACAAACTCCCGCAATGTCCGGAAAGCGTCTGACTCCGCGCTAGAGCAGCAGATGCTGACCGTCACGGAAATCTCGGATCGGAAAAAAGCACGCAGACTGCTCGAGCTGAAGAGAACCGCTCTGGAGGAGGCCGTGGAGAGAGCTGTCTGCGAGAAGGTGAGCCTATCCGGCCACAAGTACACTTGTCCTCGTGCTTCTCCTGCCAAGTCCAAGCAAATGCTAAACAGGGTTTAGATTTACTCCCGCATTTGGCGACACCGCAACACCGACGATTCCGAACGGGACGAGAAGCTTCGCTCGCGCACTGCCGCACTATCGCTTGTCGGGATCGGGTTGAAAGAGCTCCTCGGACATGGCGAGGAGATTACACCAGAGATGCGGAAGGCTATGGAGGAGAAGAAGGACAAGATACCTGAAATGCTGGCAGAGGCTCGCGAGAGCATTCAGAAGATGAACGATGAGAAGTACCCACTCGGGAAGTTGCAGCATCTGACTGCTGCTCACAAGAGCATCGTGGAGGCATTGTCGCAAATCTTCCCTAGCTCCTCTTCTGCCGACGAGATTCTGCCCACCCTCATATACGCCCTGATCACTTCTCCTCCGGACGGCATCTGCGTCGTAAGCAATCTGCATTTCATCCAGCGATTCAGAACTGCGAGCAAGATCGACGGGGAGGCCGCATATTGTCTTGTGAATTTGGAGGCTTCCATTTCATTCCTTGAGAATGTAGACCTGTCCACACTCAGGGCGGATGAGCTCCCTGGGGGGCCTGACAAGTCGGCTGGCAGACCTATCACACCTAGCGATGCTCCGCCAATGGATCTGGGAATCACGCCCGCCAAGACAAGTCTGTCCCCAGAAGGTGCAGATGGCAAGACGGAGGCGCTTCCTTCGCCCATGGACAAGTCTCAGCGACGCTTGAGCAATCTGATTCAAGCTCAAACGAATCGGATTGAAGCTGCCAGCGATGCAGCGCGACAGGCTGTGTTGGACAGTGCAGACCAGGCGTTTGAATCAATTAATCAGACATTAGACAACAGTCTCAAATTCCTCTTCGGCCGCCTGAAGGAACAACAGGTTGGAGGAAAGACTGAAGCTGTTCACCCAAAGACTCTGGAGGACGTTCGAAAGCTCGTCAGCACCCCGCCCCCCATCGACGACAACGCGAGCGCAAGCAGTTCCATCAACGAAGAAACTACGGAATCCCAACGCGATGCCAAGGTTACAGATCTTTTCGGTGGTCGGCGGCCTTTGCGGGAACGCAGCGTTGACAGCGCAAAGAGTGGAGCCAGCAGCAGACGCGTGGCATTCACCCCGGCAGACAAGGGCACGGATCCCCTTACCAGCCCTCCGCCTCAGGCAACACCTCCAGCCAGCGCGGGTGCTTCTGCCGTCGAATCCATGCGGAGTCTGGGCAACACGTTGAATCCGCTGCGGGGGTTCGGCGGCATGAACATGCTTCCAAGGTTCGGCAGGACGAACACGTCGCCCTCGACCCCCACCACGCCGACGCCCGAGAAGGCAAAGCAGCCGGAGACTGCTGCGCAGGCGGAGGCGAGCAAGCCCCTGGCGAGGTCGCCGTCGCCCGTTCCGGAGCCGGACCCGAAGGCTGCGGCTGCCGTGAAGAGGCTGGATGAGCTGAGCAAGACGGCGCCGCCTGTGAAGCGCTTCCTCGAGGCGAAGGAGGCGAAGGATCTGAAGATCGGGGATGTGGATGAGTTGCTAAAGGACTACCACAGGTTAGCGAGTGCCTTGAGGGCCGCGATCAAACCGTAAGACTCTGAGCGAAAAAGGCCTTTTTTTTTTTTTCTCTATTTCTCTCTCTCTCTCTTTTTGGTAGTCCACTCTTTAGCGCTTGGGGTTTCTTGTTCCGCATTTGTATTTGAGATCCTTGTACTTCAAAGCTGTTTACAAAAATAAAAAGAATAGGATGGGTGGGAGGGACTGTAAGAGATTGTTCGACTTTTGTTCTCCGAAGGCATTGGTTTGGCGTTTTTGTTTTGAAAGAGCGGGTCTCTTACGCTCTTCCCTGGTATAATGGAGAAAACTATAGATCGGTCGGAGCTGGTGGGATATAGGATGGCTACTGTGATTTTTGGGACCTTTACCGTGCGAGCGAGACAATATGGTATTGTAGTTTGCGTGCAGGCAGATTGTATAACATGAATTCCTTTTCCACCTTGTGATGTTGTT
Organism: Neoscytalidium dimidiatum; assembly: GCA_037367355.1. Classification (NCBI taxonomy): domain Eukaryota; kingdom Fungi; phylum Ascomycota; class Dothideomycetes; order Botryosphaeriales; family Botryosphaeriaceae; genus Neoscytalidium; species Neoscytalidium dimidiatum. Next base: position 125,676 of record CM074696.1, on the reverse strand, counting down.
CATTTTGATTGTCATGCGCTTGGGTAGATGTGCTTGGAGGGGAATATAACCCCAGCTTTAGGAGGCAAATGTCTTCTCCGGAGCATGATGTGAAGTCTTCGTTCATGTCGAGAATGTAAGGTTTTTTTTTTTTTTTTTTGAGAATACTGCTCGTGCGTGGCTCGTTGGTCTGACTATCATACTCTGCTCACTAAATAAATTGCACGTCTGTTATGAGACTTGATGGGGCTGAATGTTAGTATGTTTTCCTGATATCCGTAATTCGTGGAAGATAATGCTGTATATCAGTCATTGAAAGCCATAACTTGCTCGAACATAAGCGCCATAACGATGGAGGGATGCTTGTCGAGTGAAATAATTCTGACTGGAGGTTTGTAACAAGTGTCTCTAGCAATAGCCTCAGCCCCGACTATGGAATGCTCAGTAAGGGCTCCAAGAGTACCAGTGGTTCCTGCTGAAGTACCAAGATGTTGAAGCGCCTGCGGAGTGAGAAGGGCAGGAAACGGCTCCCGTGAGATAGCGGCCAATGTTTAAATTGGTTCTCTCGAACTCTAGGTAATTACCGGTATACCTAAAGATAATACCGTTGTGGTACAGTTCCTTTACCCCACCTTCCACGATTTTCTGCTCGATCGGCGACGCTGCTTCGATCTGGCGTTCTACATCGACTGAAAACTCTGGTATAAAGAGATATTTAATGGCTGCCTCCACGTCATGTCTGAGTACCTCCATCAAGATGTCTGCGGCCTCTCCCACCCCGAAACTCTGGCGATCCAGGTTGTTGGGCATGAAACTGACAAGGCCATCCATTATCACACTCAATATGCAGGCCTTTACTAGATAAACCGCCTACAAGCTTGCGAATTGGGGCTTAGCCGCTTCAAAGGGATTTATAAGTTCTTTACGAAGCATTTATTATACTGGCTTGAGGCCCTTAGCCTGTCTCATAAGTGGCCCATCCTTGAATCAACCCATTGCAGATTCCGTCTGCCCGGTATAGGCAAGGAAGAGGAAGCTTACATAAAAGATAGTACTGTCCTTTCGTGAGGTTTTCTTGGAATGCACACGTGTAAATAGTAAGAAATTGATGCGGTAAAATGAATAGACATCACTGCTCTCAATTCCGTTTGATGTTTTCTCTGCCTTCGAGAACTCGACTTTTCAGACAATTGCATAGCCTCTTTGTTTCTTCAGCATTGGTCAATGACTTAAAGTTGAGGACCTCGCCCTGACGTCCAATCCTCTCAAAGCATCAAGATAGTTTCAAAATGCTCCAGTCATCGGACCTCCAGTTGGGATCCAAAAGTCTTCTTTCCGACGCCATTGCATTCCATGAGAATGCAATAGACTCACTGCGGCGTCCATTTGTCTGCTCTTTGCCAGTTTGAGGGCTTTTTCGACAATTTTTCTGTCAGTGTCACTATCGCAGTCAAAAGGTATCGCCAATTTTGCGAATATCATCTTGCGGCGCTCTCTGTCATCTGAATCGCGAAGGATTTGAGCCAGAGTGAGCCTTATCCAGGATAATTCTCGGTTATTCTTTCTTCTTTCCTCCTCCGCTTGGTCAAGGATGTTCTCCAAGATGCTCCGGCATATATTCTCGTGGCCGTCGTCCAAAAAAAGAAGTGCCTCCAGATGGCGCAGCTGGCAGACGCGCTCGAAATCATGGCTATCGGTACCTGAAATCGTGATAGACTGTACCATTTCCCTACATTTGGTTCGTTGGCCCATATCCCGGTATAAAGTCGCCAAGTTGATCGCGGTGTCTATTGTTACGGTGTTTTCCTTTCCGAAGATGCGCTGCCGATTAGCAAACACTTCTAACATATGTCTTTCTGCCAACTCGAAACGCCCGAGCTTCTTGTGAAGGACGGCCATAGAGACTTGACACATCATGGACAGGGGGTTTTCTGACGAATTGAGTGGGACCCAGACGGCCCAGATATCTTGGTGGATGGCCAGGGCATCCTCAAAATGACCTTGGCCCTCTAATGCCCAGGTCAGGAAGAGTCTGCTTTTCAGGTATTGCAGGTTTGTAGGACCCAATGCCCGCAAAAGCCCTTCCGATGCCTGCCTTTGATTGAGTTCAGACTCTCTGAATCTCATCTGGTGCAGCTGCGTGATACCAAGGTAGCTCTGAGAATAGAACGAGTCAGAGGCCTCCGCATCTGAGAGCTTCATCTGCTTCTGCATTACATATTGCAAGACATTCTCGGCCTGTTGTAGCTCTAGGCGAGGGAGCTGTTCAATGCAAAAGTCTGTCAGGGCTCTGAAGGTAAACGGATGCCCCTCCTGAAGGACTTTCCTACAGCCGTCGGCGACTTCTTTTCGTATATGGTAGAGTTCGTCCATATGTTCATGTCTGAGATTATAAAAAGTTCCCAGACGGTGCAAGACCAAATATTGCATGAGTGGATCGTCTTGATCGGCACGGCACTTGATCAGGAGTTTCTCGTACGCGTGACTGAAGAAACTTTCTACTAGGATCGCGTCCCTGTACTGCGAAGATAGCAGATTGATCCATGCATTAATGTTGGCCTGGGCTACAAGTATCAGGCCCATATCGCATCCTCCGGTCAACATGTAGACGCTCTCAGCCCAGGTGACGAATTGTGTATTTGTCAAAAAATGGTTGATCAAGTCCAAAAGTTCGTCCTTTTCCGCCTCATGAGAGAGGTGATGATGCCAATGGAGGCATGAATACTCGTAAAAGCTCGATAATCCTTCCGGAAGGGTTTTGGGAAGGCCATTGTCAGGTTCAACACCAACGTTTTGTTTGATCAAAAGTGAACAGACCGATTTCGACGAGGATCGATCTTGGTTTAGGATGAATAGGCATTTCCGTAAGATAAGATCGTCGCAGCTGTGCCTCGAGAACCTGATCGAGCCTTTCTTCACTGAGGGTGTATCCCTAAGAAGGTACTCTTTGACTGATGCGTGTATCAATTGTGCGCGATCATTGATGACCATGATTAAGGGCCAACAGAGTCGTAATATCTCTTCCTGAGGCTCGAAAAAGAGGTCTCCAGGATCGATGTCTTGGCATTCTTTCTTAGCCGCAAGTGCAGCCGCAATTTCATCGACGGAAAGTGGCCTGGCGGCGCTGACGACGAGATTGAAGATATCATGTCGAATTTCAACCTCTTCTTGCTCGAGGGATGATGCAGCCGTGACTAGAAATTGCTCGTAAATTTCGGTGAGACCTGCTGGAAATCTGTGGAGCCTTTCAAGCTGAGCATTTCGATTTGGAGCCCTGGCGAGATACTCAAGCATCATTTTGACCCACAGGAACATCTCGCCCGCCTCTCTTGATACTTTGGCTAACACCTGGTCCTCTATGCCCCTCAGCCGAGGTTTGCTGTTAATCTCTTGCTGGGTGAAACGAATAATATCAGAGTGAACCGCCTGGGCGGTTATCTGTAAATGTGTCGCATCTGGGATGCTCATCTCGAATACTTCCAGATATCTCGAAAGCAGAATTATGCTCGTTTGCGGCTTTCTGCTAACCCCAGTAAGTTGCGTCAGGAAGCTGGTGAAGTGGTTACGGTCATCACATTCATCGAGACCATCGATGATGAGAGTAAAATCTGCAAGGCTACAGATGGCGGTGAAGAACGTCGAAAGCAACCGTTCAAAGGAGCACTCCTTGTATGATGCGAATGAACCGTGAAGGGATAGCAAGATGGACATAAGTTTTTCGAGACCTGGACTATCGTGGCAGGCAAGGAGACGAACGATTTGTGAAACAACAGACGCGATCATTGTGGACGTTTTGGTCGACTCCGAGTCTGCCGAATTTTGGAAAAAGTGTACCAAAGTCATTCCTTCGATATTTTCGGACATGTATTTCGCAAGGACGGACTTTCCGCACCCTTCCAACACTTCGTTAGAACACCAGGCTGCACGAATATACGGTATGATTACCTGGAATTCCATAGATCCACAGGGGATTTTGGTTGTTATCCGCCTTCCATCTCCTATAGTTTTCGCTTTGGAACACCCATTGGCATGTGCCCGCTTCCCATCTATTCTGAAAAGCATGCTGGATGTACGGAGGACGCAGCCAGTCCAATACTTTGCCCAAGTCTCTATCTCGACGAGCCACTTGAAATTAGTCAGCTACCATCCTTACGGCAAAGTATGATTCGAGAGGATAACCTTGATTCATGCCGTGGATTTGATTTTGGGAAGTTTCTGATACCGCTAAAAGATATTCAGAAATGGGAATATTTGAGTCGTCATCCAAGTTGGGCTCATACTCGTCAAATGATCTAGCTTTTGAGTGTTTGAGAGTTGAAGTCTTCTGCTCTCATCGCTGTACACTCTTGAATCTATGGAGAGTTTAACGGATGGTTGCTGTGTTTAAATGTCAGGGACGGACCTTCACGAAACTGCCGCTGCTGCACAATCTCGTCACTGTATACCTCAAACTGCTGCTGTTGAACTGGAAATGATTTAGCGCTTGTACCCAGTGGAAGCGGCCGTTTTACCATCTTGGATCTTTGTTGACTCTGTGTTCCCGTTGTTAGCGCAGTATCCTTGTATGATACAGGTCGAGACAAACGCTTTGATTTCTCAAGCAAGACCTCGTGCTCCACCCTGGTTAATGCGGAGTCGATTTCCTTGATCACTGCTTTCAACTTGATTTGAGATGGTGCGAAACTAGACTTCGCGTAACGAGCTACTGACCCGTCAATGTGATACAAATACGTGGCGTTGCACAGCAGGGACGGCCACTGACATGCAACGGACTTTCTGTAGAAAATAACAGCCCGGACGCAGAAATTCAACACATGAGCGTGGAGGTCAGCTATTGCAGAATGCAATCGTGATGATGCTGGGTAAAGGCTAAGGTACACTTCGTACCTTCCCACCTCTTTGACGCACTTGGCAAGAGCACTTGCTATTTCTTCGGATATTTCAATGTGCTTGACCGCTATCTGTCTCACAATCAGCTGGTATTCGCTTGCCCTAGCGGCCATATAGCCAACACTTACTACCATAAGTCCGCGTAGTGTTCCCCAGACTAGTGCGGTCGTGTCTGGATGATGCTGAACGATGACGTCTACCGTTGTACAATAATCCGACAATGCAGAAACTATTGTTTCAACCACATGGCGAAATCGAGACTTCCCTCTGGCACATCGTTCCTGCGCCTCTTGTACTGTTTGCATTACCTCGAACAGAGAACTTGACGGTAGTTGGCAAGAGTTGGATGGTGAAATTATCTTGGCCGGATCATTTGTTAACGTGGTGTTATGTATCTTGTCAAAATAACTGGGTCAGGAAAAATGAGGAGTAATAGGCGGAGATGGGGCTTCCGGACCTTGATTGCGAGCTCCCAGCATGAGCGTAGTTGATCAGGAGCTATTGCTGAGTGAGGAATATTGCTTGATGTCACAGATTGAGAAGTTATAAGAGGCCGTATGGGGGAATTGTTGCCCTGCGGGTTCGTGGCCATGATCATGAAAGGTTGCTGCAAATATCATTCACGCTTGCACGCTTACTGAGAAAAGGGGGAAAGAGTGATGGCTTTAAAGGCTACTTTAAACAGTGATATGACATCATAGACTAAGCCACGACCATTTCAATTGCTGCTACCTGGCTAAAATCCTCTTGGCATCTGACGCCCGTCACATAAGCCTTGCCTTAATGGCGAGGCTGAATAGTAAAGACCTCAATTTAAGTGCGGCCCCCCATCAAAGAACTTAGTATTCCTAAAGAAGTTTTAGCAAAGATACCATGTTAAAGACTGCGGTAAAGTAGATACATGAGTTCCTGACTTCAGGTCAGCAGGAGCAGGATTATCTGGAACGAGCATTCCAGGCTTCGGTGGGGCCCTTCCAGTGCGGACGTCTGCACCAGAAACCCACATGCCCTCGGGAGTATAGTATCCATAGCCGCATGCGCAAGTGATGTTACTCAGATCCGCGGCCTGGCCATTCTTTGGGGGCGGTGAGTCTGGCTTAGGAACGCAGCCGCTGGCCCCGTCGGAGCTGACACCGCTATCGCACTTCGCTTTCTTAGCCTGAAGCTCATTGATATAATTAGCGGAGCTTACTGGATCCATAGTTGTGTATATTGGCTGGGGCGTGTACCGTGGATTCAAGAAGCTGTCTAGCGGACTGTAGAAAGACAAATGCGCTAGAAATATGCTGGGGGTGGGTCTGAGGCTCCGCTATTATCGAGCAACATCTTCATGTGAAGCCGACTGCCGATTTGGAGAGCTTGGTGGCGTCTGCGAACCTGAACGCAAGCGGAAGTGTGCCAAGATCGAATTCCCAACTCCAAATTGTTTATTGGAAGAATTTGGTCACACGGCTTTGCTTACTTGGAACAGCCTCGAGAGCTGCTGAATAGTCAACAGCCTCGCATATGCGATAAGCACCAGAAGAGGCCTATTTTCTAGGGTTGGCTCCTGCTGACACCCTCAAAATGTCCAATCACCAAGTGACACGGCTATGATATGCACGATTGCAAACTTTTATAACCTATGACATCAGGTTGCTGGAACCGGAAAACATTCATACGATTGTTGGAGAACAATCACAAAGATAGCCTGAAAGTCTCATACCTAGATTTCGTCATGTCCATTTTCAATCAGCCTTACTTCAATTCACATTATAACCTTCCGATGAATGAATAGAGCTCTCGAAAATACCGCGTGTCCTCGGTCTTTTATATTTCTGAGACGTCATACACCGCGGTGAAAAGGCAATTGATCGACTTCGCATCGGGAGTGCGGCGGGGGCAGATTTCCATTTTGGAAGTATCGACGGACAGCATTGGCTGTGCAGACCGAGGGAGCGCTTAGAGACCCATGCTACTTCTGATTAGCCCGGAACCATGAGATAATCAGCAGTGCAATGATACACATACCCCTACGCAGTTCTGTTCAAGTACTACAGACCCTTTGTAATCCTGAGAAAGCCTGTAGGCGCTAAAGAAACTCATTACTCTATTATTCGCGAACGAAATTGGAGGGGTATGGAGATACTTCTGTCCTGGTGTTATTGGATCAAGCGTGTTTGCGATTATGAGAAGGGGATAAGACGTATTCGCCTGAATCGGGCCTAGCGTTAAGTTTGAGCAAGAAACTATACTGACACGGGAACAAAAGCCCTTCCACTTACCGCTGTATCTCCACTTCGGACGGACAGACCAGCCCATACATCTCAGATGATATTCAGCCCAAATATCTCCCACATAGCGGCTCTGTTCTGTCGTTTGCATGACATACGCTTTGACAGCCTCCTTCGTTTCATTCTCAGTGCTTTCTCCATCTGTGCACATGATGCTGGCTTCTGTTTCATCCAACCATTCGTTTGGAGGAACGCATGCGGGCGCATATGGCCCTTCATTTCTACATAGCGGAGGCTGTGGCATTAACTTTATTGCTCCTTTCTTCAGATCAGCAAAAGCGGTCCCATTTCCTTTGTTGAGGTCCGCCAACAGTCGAGCCACGATCGGAAAATCCTGGATTGGAGAATATAACGCATCTTTCAAGACTGTCTTCACGTTTGAGTATGTGATGACGTCCGGCCCTCTCCAGGAAGATGCTGGGACAGCTAATGGGGTTTCCTTAATACGGTCAAGCAGGCTGTCGAATTGAGATTGCATAGCCTCCGGTCCGGCGTCCAAGTAGATAGGGCAGTTATTTCGACCCGCATCGAAACACAGTTTGAAAAACTGTTCAACAGCCTCATCCGCAAGTTTGATACTCGAAGTCCAATGACCGTCATAATGCTCTTGAGCGCCTTCTACACCGTCTAGGACAAAACGTGAAACACGATCGGGGAACATGGCTGCGAATGTCGCACCGATCACGCTTCCATACGAGATTCCCCAGTAAGACATCTTGTCCTCGCCTCTTTTCCACTTTGTTCGCTCTACGATGGACTTGCGGCTGCGAGGGTCGGGGTCGGGGATGTTTGCCGTAGCCGAATGGCCTTCAGGGCTTGCAATCCATGCCTCAGCTTGCTTCTGTCTCCATTCACCATGTCGTTCTAGGATCTCGAGCATATCGGCAACGACCGGTGTTGTGTTCATGAAAAACGCAATGCTGCTGGCGTTATCCGCAGCAACTCTATGCATGCAAGAGCCTGCTAACGACCCCCAACGGGCCCATTTTTGGTCGAATGACACGCTTGAGCTGCCTATGATTCCTTCCGCAGAGTTTTGGAGCATCCATGCCTCTCGAGCTGACTGATCTGGAAAACAGACCAGTTTCGGTGTGGAATGGTTGACCCCACGCGGATCGAATCCAACGATGTCGAAATACCGCGCGTCCAGATTTGTTGAAACTGACTGGTCTTCGGGATCACTTCCGTGATCGACTATCTTTCGCATCTTTTCGCCGTCTTTGAGGATCTTCCCGATTCCCGATCCACCCGGGCCGCCTTCAGAGCGTTAGCAAACCTTGAAACGCTGCCGTTCCGGCCAGAGTTCTTACCCGGGTTGATAAAGACAGGACCTCCGTACCGAGGATCGGTCACTGGGACTTTCGCTGGAATTTTCAACAGCGCGATCGCAACAAATTGGTCCTTACTATCCGTATTGTTCCAGTCCATGGGCAATTTGATTCTGGCGCACTCTAGTCCATCATAGCAGCGCGAATACGACAGTGTCTCCAATGGCTCGATCTTTCATATATCAGAAACCCTGCTCATAGGACTCTGCACGGCACTTACGTCAGACCAGGGAGTGTCAAGTGGATTCAGGCCATGTTCTTGGCCAATCAGCGTCCATGGGCGGCGATGGGAGAAAACGAGGAAAAATGCGATGAAGGCTGCAAGAAGAAATGTGCCTATGGGCTTCAAGGGATTGTTCTGGAGGGCCCGATAGCGAGGATTCGATGGCGTGGATGCTTTTTGCATTTCAGCTCAGGTGAAGGAATATGTGTCGTTCTCGAAAGTAGGGCTGAGGGGAACGCGGCGAACGTGAGGTATAAATGCCTGGTCAGCCCTCGCTAAAGTATGCCCGTTGCCGTAGGCGACCAACTCCTGGGCGCAGCATGCATGTACAAGGTGCGACGGGCAGAAGCGTGATTGGCCCAACAAAACAATGCAGTATGCTCACAATCTGATCACTCGATCGCGAACCAGATCCTGAAGGAGGCCTGGTGATGTGTGTTGGGTAAAGTAACAGATTAACCAATAAACGGAATTTTGAGATCAACTGGTGGAAGTCTAATCGATCAGGCCTACATTTCTTGAATGGACCTCGACTATTCCTGGAACAGAGCTAAGAACGTGGCAACCCGCTGTGGTGAACCGCAAGAAATGGATGGAATCCTATGTAGATGGCCTTCTGAATGTGAATTTCATTGTACTCAATTGCCATGCAAGATCATGTTGGTGCAAGGGAGGGGAGTCTATCAGCAACGGCTTAAAAACGAGGCCAGTAGTCGTCTTCGATCGCCTTGCGCCTAGCATCCTCGTAACACTCAGGCTGGAAGCGAGGCCGGCCGAGCTTGATGAAGAGAGGTAGGTGGAACTATGAGGAGGAAGTGAAGGCACGCATGCGCGTCGCAACGCGTCTCTCCAAACGCGCACACACATGACGCAATTCGCCGAGCTTCCACCGGCCGCTCGTAGCCCGCCCCAGATCTTCGCCGCGCGAGTCGCATCTCCAACTCACCGCCAACGCAGCCGCACAGTCGACACGCCCAAGCAACACCGCAATCATGGGAAATGACGGTGGCAGGTACGCGAGTTTTCCCCCTCTCCCCTCCATTACTCCTGCTCCCCCACGATTAACCTTAAGCTCTAGTATTCCGACGCGCCGCGAGCTTGTGAAGGAAGCGGCCCGCAACCCGACCACCACGGAGCTCAAGCAAGCCGCCCAGGAGCAGGAGCAGCACCGCTGGTCCACCGACCCGCTCTCCAACAAGCCGCTCGCCCGCCCCATCGTCTCCGACGCCCTCGGCCGCCTCTTCAACAAGGACGCCCTCATCGAGCACCTGCTCCCGCTCGCCGACCCGGACGACGCTGCCGCGGTGCAGAAGAGGAAGGACAACGAGGAGCGCGTGCTGGGCGGTGCGGTCAAGAGCTTGAAGGATGTCGTCGAGGTGAAGTTCGAGGTCGAGCAGGCCAAGCAGGGCGACGCGAGGAAGGAGGTCTGGGTGTGCCCCGTCACCAGGGAGGAGCTGGGCCCGGGCAAGAAGGCGGTGTACCTCGTGCCGTGCGGACATGCCTTCAAGGGCGAGGTCATCAAGGAGGCCGGTGCTGATGGGCAGTGCTTGCAGGTGAGTTGCTGTGGCTTTGCTGTTTCGGTGTTGTGCGGAGGATTTGCTGACGCGCGGACAGTGCAACGAGGCCTATGCTCCGAACGACGTCATCCCCATCGTGCCCACCAACGAGGAGGACATCGCGAGGCTTCAGCTGCGCATCAAGACGCTGAAGGAGAAGGGTTTGACTCACTCTTTGAAGAAGGCCGGCGGTAAGAAAAAGAAGAAGAATGGTGAAGTAGAAGAGAATGGTGGTGAGGAAGGGGGCAAGAAGAGGAAGAAGAACAGCGATGGAGAAGACAGGGCAGAGGACAAGGAGAAAAAGGCACGCGCGGCAGACGGCATCAAGAACACCGCTACGGCGTCGCTGACGGCCAAGGTCCTCGCGGAGCAGGAGGAGCGCAACAAGCGCCGCAAGCTTGCGAACAACGAGAACATCAACAGCCTGTTCACGTCCAGGGACCCGAAGAAGCAGAACGGCAAGAACAACGGGGATTTCATGACTCGTGGTTTCGACATTCCGGCTCAGGCCAAGCGCTGAGATGGAAGCCAAGACCGGGAATGATTCTCACATCTATAGAATAGCATTGCGGGCGTTGGTGGCAAGGAGTCACTCAGTCAAAGGTCACTTTGGGGATACCCTTCTGAATCACAGGTCATTCCGGGTTACCTCTCTTGAATCACAGGTCAATACGGGTGTACCCGGCGAAATGGATACAATTTTCTACTCATCTATGCCACTTGACCATCATCTTCGTCTATATCTAGACTCTAGATGCGTGACTTAACGGGTGTTTGGTCCGTTGAGGAACTAGCTTACCGTAAGCTTGAAGTACTGTATCTACAGTAGCAGAACACATGGCACAAGACATAGCAAGCACAAATGGCAAGAACAACAGTAAGGATCATCTCTCCATTCTTTAACATTTTTTTCCTTTTTTTTTTTTTTACTTTCATTAAACGTTTCACTCGTAAAGATTTGCAACAGCTAACGAAGGTCAGTACGAAATGGCGACCCTCGACTTACTTGGATGCAGGTATTCTGTTGCCTTGCTCGTCCCATTCGATCTTCTTCCCCGTCCTCAAGCTCTCTTGCAGGGCCGAAGCGATGTCCATGCCCTTGACGGCCACGTCCAGCGGGTAGGGCAGCTCGTGGTTGTCGAGCACGGCGTCGGCAAAGACGCGCAGCTCGGTGACGAAAGCCTTCTCGTAGCGTTCGTAGAAGTCGGGCATGACGTCGTTGCCGATGCCGTTCTTGTCGCCGGTCACGATCAGGTCGCGGTGCGGGTGCAGGTTGATCTTCAGGGCGCCCTCGGTGCCGATGATCTCGGTGGGGTTGTCGAAGCCGTGGTGCATGATGCGGCTGAAGAAGTAGTAGGAGATGGGGGCGACGGCGCCGGCGGCCGGCGGGTACCACTCGACGCAGCCGGTGGCGTTGTCGACGTCGGCGATCTGCGACAGCTTGTGGTGCTTGGCGATGGTGCCGATGGCGTGGCAGGACTTGGGCCGCAGGCCGTTGCCCAGGAAGGCGAAGGTCAGGTCGATGTCGTGCACGGCCGTGTCGATGAAGATGCCCGGATTGGTCATGATGTAGCGGTCGTAGAACTCGCTGTCGTCGAACTTGTCGCGCGTCTCGCTGCGCACGACCACGGGCGTGCCGATCCTGCCCGACTTGATGGCCTTGACGGCGTTCATGTACGAGTCGTCGAAGCGCCGCGAGAAGGCCGTCATGACCTTGAGGTGCGAGTATTCGGGTCGCGAGGCGAACTCGACGACGTCCTGCGACTCGGCTACGCTCATGGACAGCGGCTTCTCGCAGAGCACGTGCAGGCCGCGCTTGATGCACTCCTTGACCTGGTCGTGGTGGAACTTGGTCGTCGACGCGATGATGACGGCCTCGAGGCCGGGCTCGGCGATCATCTCCTCGAAGGTGCGGTAGACGTTGACGCCGTAGGGGACGAGGTGCTCGTCGGCCCACTCGAGGTCCTGCGGGGCGGGCGAGCAGGCGCACAGCAGCTTCGTGCGGCGCACGTTGTGCAGGGCATTCAGCGCGTGCTGGCGGCCGATGCGGCCAATGCCAACTACGCCAACGGCAAGCCTGCGAGGCTCGACTCTCTTGGTGGTCACGGTCATGGTTGCGGCGGGAGGCGGAAGAAGGCTATCCCAATGGGGCAGGTAAACTAGGTGCTTCTTCGGGCAGGACGGGGACGGTGATCAACAGGCGAGCTGGTCCGTTGAGAAGGGCAGTTTGCCGTCAGGTAGTGCAAAGAGGGGCGGAGGAGGTCTTGAGGCCTGGGGACTAGGAGAGACCGGTTGGCAGAATGGGCGGCAATTGATATAGGCGCAGCAGGAGGCACATGGGGGGGATTCAGGACGAATTCCATGCGCGTCTCCGACTTTCCACTGGCGGCGAAGAGACGGCCCTTGGGCCATGGGGAGTGGGGTTGGCGTTGATGAGAGGCCGCGGGGGACGAGGCGACCCGACGAGGAAATCGTGGCCCGCAGCGCTAGGGGAAGAGGCTGTGGCCAGGGCGCGCTTCGGGAATGTTTGCCTGGCGAAGGCGGACAGGGAGAGAGCAGCAGCGGCCACGAATAAAACCTGGTAGGTTTGGCCGGAGTCGGCGCGGACCTGCGCCGCGTGGGCTGGCCGGTGTCAGAATCGTACATTTAGCTGTGCCATCGACGTTCCTGAAGCCCATCCGGCCAGCGCACTGCCTTGTCGTCCATTTTTTGCCGAGTCAGTGCTTCTTCCGCACGCTGACCGCCACCGTCAAATCTGTCAGGTCTCGCCTTGACCTCGCCCAATGGGTGGCAGTCCGGCGGGCGGAGTACTCTCCGGGAAACTGCAAACACCATGCGCGGAAAGGCGGGATGCACAGCTTGCAGGGAGCGATCGTCGAGGGAGAATGCCATGGCTGCTTGCGTGGCATTGTGAATCGCCATGCGCTTCCCGAGCGAACTAGATGCGGAAACTGGGCGGATCCCGGCTGATCCGAGAAGATATTTGATCCCCCGGAGAGGCAGCTTGCCGGCAATTCCGCGCTATCTGTCAGAAGAATGGTAAAAACGACGCTCTGGAGAGGTCGCTAGTGTGACTGTTGGCACGTAACCGGAGCTTTGAAGCTGCATAGGCTGACGAGGATTGCAGGCTGGCCAGCACTTAACGACCATTCTTGGGATTACTCGAGGCAGCGCGGTGCTTCTTACCAGGAGACGTACGGAAGATGAGAGTAGAAGCGTGTACCCGGGGATCGTGAGGATGGCGACTGGGTAGTTTGCCCTCGTAGAACGGACTTATGGCGGATGCGGACAGCCTACCGAGGCAGGAGCGGTATACTTGAGCAAAGAGGCGACAGCACGAACGCTTGGGTATATGAGCTGGATACTGGAAGCTGACGGCTGCATGTTCAGTACACGGGCGCGCTCCGCTTCCGCTGGGATGGGTAGCGTGGCATAGCGCGCGACGGGACACGGACGGAATGGCCTCGGAGCCTCAACGCCCCAACACCACGCCCTGTCCTTCTCCCTTGCCGCCTCCCGTAGCCTGTCGCGCGACTCTCGCGGCCCGCTCGCTCTCCATGCCACCCGACTTGCGGCCGAACTCTCTCCTGGTCCGCACGCCATTCTCAGCCTGATGAGCGCCGACCAGAGCTCCGCCGCGGCGCCCAACCTTCAACAACCCACACCGCGTCGCCGTCCTCCGCCGCGCCTGCGCACCAAGACGGGCTGTCTCACGTGCAGGAAGAGGCGAAAGAAGTGTGATGAGCGCAGGCCATGCTGTCAAACCTGCGACCGTCTGGGGCTCGACTGCCGCTGGGAAGATCCCCTGCTCCCCGTCCGCGATCGCCGACCGAGCTGTAACCCGGAGACTCCTCCACCTCAACCGTCACCCCAGCCATCAACGCCGCCGAACGCTTCTGATGGTCTACGACGGTGTCAAGATGGCCCCTGCATCGCCGAAGCCTCATCTTCTGCGAAACACGGTGCTGCCCGCTCACATGCAGCGGACACACGATCTGTTGTTACCCTCCGTTCTCCTTCTCCTCCGAAACTTATCTCTGGCTTATCTCCCTTCTCGTCCGCTTACGATGAAACGCTTTTCAGTTTCTTCCACTCGCATGTCATGCCTTCATTGACGCGTAAGCATATCGATCCCGTCTATCGAGATCAGACAACCCTGTGTTCCATAGCCTACAGCTGCCCCTGGGTTATGAACGCCTTTTTGTCGCTATCTTCGCATCATCTCTCCTGGCTGCAATCAAAGAATGGCGACCCCGCCGTGCCTTATTACGCCAAGGCTGTCAGAGAGCTGCGTAGGAACATGAGCTCCTTATCTGCCACCGACGACTCACTACTGGTTGCCATTACTTTTCTAGGCCTGTACGAAGAACTGCGCTCGGACAAGTTCAGTGAATCCATGGTCCATTTCAACACTTCGTCTCGCATTCTGAGATCCCGAATGGCCAATATGACCGACTCAAACATGACAAGCAGCCAAACAGTCTTCTTGAGAATGCACGCCGAATCAGCAATGTACCATCTTTCGACCAGAGCCATGTTCATTGAAAAGCTACCGAACGAGCAGGAGTGGGCCCAGCTGCAATTCTACCTATCTATGCGCCCAGCACCCGGCGCTGTAGACTGGACCGAATCGCCACTCCTCGGCTCAATTCCGCGCCTCTTTACCTTGATCCTGGAGGTCAGCCGACTAAGCCGGGCAGTGCCGCTCAATGCCGCTTTGATGAGAAAAGCGCAGAACTATTTGGACGAAATCCAAGAGGATAAGCTCCGTCTGGATTCACTAAGATCGAGGGTGTTGGCCGACAGTGATTCCCACGAACCCACTCTGGAACTGGAAATAGATTGCGTCCCTCGTCTATATATCTTGGCTCTCGAGATATTCTTGTTCAAAATAATGGGACCCATCACTACGAAAGCGATTAACCCTGAGATCCAAAAGCGCGTCGAAGAAGCGCATAGCATGTTTCGAACTGCTCCGTTTCAGGAAATCCACGACGAGATGAAACCCGGCCCGAATCCGGCCTACCCTTTCACTGAAAGCCATTGCTGGCCTCTGATGATCTTCGGCTGTGCTGCGGTTAGAGAGGATCACGTCAACACACTGAAGAACATCTTTCTTAATCTCTGGAGGGTGCGTTTTAGTGGATATGTTAGGAAGGTTGTCCGTATAGTTCATGCTGGAATCAATGCGAACGCGAAATATCGAGATAGCAGGAATGCCTCTAGCTCAGGTGTCGAACGACCGGCGGAGGAGGAGGAGGAGGACCCAGTGGATGGCTTGGACATGCTCTTTCAGAGACACGGGCTTGATTGGTCCAGATTTAGCTGACAACTACAGAAGGCTTTAGAGCCATATCCACCGGATGCACTTCAGACCATGGATATTTGGCGTAAAAGCCTTGGAAAACAATAACAGGATCACTTTCGAGATTCTTAAGTTCGTCTGCTCGCCGATTTGGCTTTGGGGAGAAGGCCGAAGTGGAGACACCTCACTGCCTTCAACTATAGTGTCTCAGGTCAAGGGCTATTTCTTTCCGTTTAGCACTTCGTCAACGATCCGCGCCGCTGCTAACAGCTTCTCATCACGGAACTTGGGAGCAACTACTTGAATAGCACGAGGCGCCCCGTGAACAACCTCCGGAATGTCTGTGGATATTAGCCAGTGTCAGACATCCGCTGGCAAACTCTACTACTTACAGCTTGGCACTTTATGAGGTTCAAAGGTTCTCGGTTCCGGATCAAGCTCTTTGGAGGCCTTGCCATAGGGGATGATGCAAGCAGGATACTGTTTCGGCTGTTGTCAGAACCTTAGCCTTGACGCAAGGTGAAGAATGACCTACATCGAGAACATTCCACAATAATGTATACGGAGGAAGCCCATAGGTGTCGTGCGGCACGGCTGTGTGCGGGGCACCTGGAGCCAACGCTATGTCCAACTTTTTCTCCAACCATACTTGACGCCAAGCGTCAGAAAACTTTCCTCTCTGAACATTCAAGCCTGCCAGCTCATCAATAGTATAGATGTGCTTTTCACCAGGCGGCGTGGAGAGCTTGAGCGAATTGATTGGAGGCTCCCCGGATGCTTGAATATACTTCATGGAGGTATCAAGCGGGTCTATCGAAAACAGCTGGTGTCCCAGATCGTTCGCCTTCTTCGTACTCCTTTCGTCGTCTGGCGGCAACTCGACTATCTCATGTCCGGCTTTCTCAAGAGCGGCCCTTGCCTCGGCCAAAGCGCGCTTGACAGGGGGGTGGAGAGGATATGCTGAGTCTTCGGGTAGAATGCCGACTCTGAGCGGACGCTGGCGAAGGTCTTCGAGCGTTTGTCCAGGAGAGGATATCCACGGAACGCCAAAGGCACTGCTGTCATACTGGGAAGGATCGGCATCGAGAACGGTCCTGAAGAAAAGCTCCAGGTCGGAGAAGGATGTAGCTAGCGGCCCTGCGCACGGTACGATGCCAGGAATGCCGTGGAGAGCTGGAGATACCTGGCCGCCAAAGGGGATCCGGCCTGCTGTCGGCTTGAAGCCGTATGTGCCACAGCACAACGAGGGGATGCGAATTGAACCGGCGATGTCCGTGCCGACGCCAAGCAGAGATCCCCGCAATGCCACGAGCGCACCTTCGCCTCCGCTAGAGCCGCCGGCGGTTAAGCTCGTGTTGTGGGGATTCAAGGTTCTTCCGAAAATGTTATTGTCGGAATCAGCGGTCTGCCCCGATGTCAGCACACTGGCAATATCATGACCAAACCCCACTTCTATTCGTTTTCCAGCACCACAGGATTGGGATTCAAAGTCCTGCATATGTGTTTCCATGCTCAAAAAACCGGCCTGCAAACTCACCATCATCGTTTGCGGGATATTCGTCTTGCAATACAGTACAGCGCCGAGATCCAGGAGCAAGTCGACGAGCGCAGAATTCTTTGTTGCCGGTGGATGATCCAGGAAAGACACAAAGCCAATGGTGGTATCTACGCCTTTCACGTTGAAGCTATCTTTGATGCTGATGGGCAAGCCGTGGAAGGGACCAATGGGCTTCTTCTCCCGTTTTAGGTAGTCGTCGAGGAATCTTGCCCGTTCGAGTGCTTGGTCGAAGAAAGTCTCCGTCAAGCATGACGTCTACGCGGATATCAAATCGGGTCTGCATCGGAGCATAGCGGAGCCAGGGAAATCCTACCAGTTGTCCTGCCACTGCTGCTCTCTTGGAGAAGGCGACGGTCGTCTCTTCTGCTGACACATCTCCGCTACGAAGCTTGCTCAACAGCTCAGATGCAGACGCCGTTTCGGTGATAGCCAGCTCTTGGGCAGAGAGGATGCCGCTTTTGGCAATAGCGCCAAGCTCAATGAGGTTCGTGGCAGCTGATGCGCTCGCGCCTATGGATTTCTTGCACTCCTCGGACAGGCGCCAATCTGCTGGAATTTTCGCCAAGGATTGCTCGCGTTTGCTCGCTGCTCGGAGCTGCCAGGGCTGGTCGACGATCTCGCTTTCGGGTTTGGTCATTGTTGATACTGCCTTTGGACGTTGGGGCTGCTATACGGGGAGCGGCGACTCCGTGACGGGCGTTCATGCGGCTTATATGCCCCTCCCCCATCTTTGGTGTGGAGCCGAGCGTGAAATCCGACAAATGCGGCCGGATTCCGCCAGACCGAGGCCGGAATACAATAGATCGAGACCCAATCATCTGCTTTTGCGCCCGTGTTCTGGAGTGAGGGAGGCGTTGAGATAGAGTGTCGTCGACTACTCCACATTCGCAGTGCCGAAGGGGGGACGCGAGGGATATCGAGGCGCCCGGCGCAAAAGTGCATCATTGGTCAGTTGGCGTAGGCTTTCCCATCCGGGTAAAGCGTGCGCCCCGGATCACATTTCTTCGTCACGTCCTCGCACATCTGGGACATGGAGGCTGAGCCAGGTAGATATCGACTGCGGAAACAGCGCGCATTGATGCCGCTTGCCCCGCATTATCAAACCTTCCGGGAGATACAGAGATAGAGGATGCTCGACGGCATTTAAGTCGCGGTCAAACCCATCGAGCGGCCTCCCCTTGGTACGAGTGTATCGTCCACACGGTGCAACAACCATCATGGATCCAGAGTACGCAAATGGCCAGCCTAATTACAACGAGCAATTCCCTCCCGGCACCACCCGGATAGAGGACAGCATCGGGGATGCAGTCTACCTCAGACCTTCACCTACTTCTGATCCCAACGACCCTTTAGTAAGTTTCCGTTCGTCTCCACCGGCTCGGAGTCGTCCTGACGCGTAGCACAGAACTGGAGCAAGGCCCGAAAGGCGGTGCAGATGACCATCCTCAGTTTCTACACCATTTTTGTCTTCGCGACCCTGACTGTCGGCGTGCCTGTGTGGGTAAACATCAACGCAGAGCTCGGTATCTCTTTCGGCGACCTCAACGATGCCTTTGCGACGAATCTGGGAGCCTTGTCCATAGGCTGCTGGTTGTTCGTGCCCATAGCCTTGCGTTATGGAAGGCGGCCGGTGTACCTTGTCACTGCTCTTATCCTCTTTGCGTTCTCCGTTTGGTCAGCGAAGATGGACAGCAGAGCAGAGCTCTATGCAACGCAGTTCGTGGCCGGCATTGCTGGTGCAGTTAACGAAACTCTATTTCAAGTCACGGTAGGTCAGACAGTCTCCCTGGACAGAACTGGGCTGACGCGTTGCGCAACTTCAGGTTTCCGACCTCTTCTTCGTCCATCAACGAGGCACGATGAATGGCATCTATCTCTTCTGCGTCACTGTCGGCGTGCGTATCCATACCTGCTCTCCTCCACAGAGAACCAACAGCTGAGTGATGACATACAGAACTCTTTCGCTCCCGTTGCTGCCGGGTACGTTGGTGAGTCGCAGGGATGGCGGTGGGTGTATTGGTGGACAGCCATCTTCACCGGAACCACCGCCGTCTTCATGCTCTTCTTCCTCGAAGAGACAAGATACATCCCCTTGATTGAAGGCGTCTCCGTGCGTAACCCGGATGTCGTCCAAATCCCAGACACCGTCCTCGAGGGTGACATCAAGCCCGATGCCAAAGTCGATCCGGCAACAGAGAGCAACTTGGAGCGTACCGAGACGACCAAGACGCAACGCCGCCGCCTCGTCCCCATTGACCGCAGCATCCCGATGAATTCTTACCTGACCCGCCACCGCCTTATCAGCACCAAGACGGACCACGGCCACAATATCCTCCGCCACTATTGGCAGCCCTTCGTTATTCTCTTCACCTTCCCGGCCATCGCCTTCACTGCCTTTCAGTACGGCGTCGCGATCTCTTGTCTCTCTATCTTGGCGACCACTCAGTCGCAGCTCTACGTCATGCCGCCGTACTTGTTCACCTCAGTCGGCATCGGCAATATGAACATTCCGCCCGCGGTTGGATCCATCCTCGGAGCCTTCTATGGCGGATTCATTGTGGATAAGTTCATCCTGTTCGCTGCGAAGAGGAGGGGCGGAGTGTACGATCCGGAGATGAGGTTGTGGTTGTACTTCCTGCCGGGGTTGATGATCCCCTTTGGAATATTACTGTACGGGTTGACCATCGCGAAGGTACTTCACACTGCCGTAGTCACTGGAGCATAATGCTGATATCTGGGATAGGGCATGCCGTGGATCAGCAACGCCATGGGCGCGGCGTTCATTGGCTTTGGCGTCGGTGGCGTCGGAGACATCACGCTCACCTACTCTCAGGATTCGTACACTGATGTAAGCTCTCAACTTGCCTTCATACCCTCCATCTCAAGCTGTCAGGTACTGATGGATGGTTGTCCAGATTGTCGGTGACGCTTTCGTCGCCGTCGCCATGATCCGTAACCTCCTCGCCATGGCCCTCGTCTTCGCTCTGCCACCTTGGCTCAAGGGCATGGGCGCTTACGACATGTTCACCCTTCTCGGCTGCTTGACCTTGCTGCTGAGTGTCACGGCGGCTGCCATGATCATATGGGGCAAGAAATGGAGGAGATTGTGTGCGGACCGGTATCGGTACTTTGCCGCGAGGCAGTACAGCCCGAGGAGTGCGTGAGAAGGCGATGGACCCGTGGAGAAAACACTGTTGTCAAAGGTGTTGTTGATCTTGTTCCCTGTTGTCCCCTCTCGCAAGGGACTGTGAATTTCGTGCAGGATGTATGTACTTGACTCCAAACGTGTTGATTTCCATTTTGAGGCTCCGGATCTGTAAATTTCCACTTTGAGGTCCTGAGCACGTTGATTTCCAATTCGAGTAGCCCGACGTCTTGGAGAATCATGTCGGAGCGCTGGGCGTTGCTGGCATTTCTTATCAAGATCTATGAAGCTGACAAAGCTTTAGGCAGCCGCGTTCAATGCCGCGGGACTTGCTTTTGATGCTGACAGGCTTTGAACATATCGATCTCAAGGCCACTTTTGACCGTATTACAGCTGTATCTTCGCATGTTGGTGCGCATGCACTCGAGAAATACTGTGGCGCAGCCGTGCAAGCGAAGACGGAATCTGAACATGAGCTGCTCTATCCAATCACGAAGCGTCGTCGTGCCCCGCAACCATCCTTCCTGATAAAGCAAGTCCCGCATCATTCCACCACCACTGATAGCACGTGCTCCAGCCTTGCGGAATATGAATCCAATCCTTCAATTTCCTCCGTCCTGCTCACCTTCTTCTCGTCTTCTCCGGCGCCCCCTCTCCACGTTCGTCTCCGAACCCAGCCCCCATCAGCCGTCTTCCAGCCCCGCCGCACCACCACCACCACCACCACCACCACCACCATGCCAGCCGACCCAGCCCCCCTCCCGCCCAACAGCCTGGTCCTCGTCACCGGCGCCAACGGCTTCGTCGGCTCGCACGTCGCCCACCAGCTCCTCCTCGCCGGCCACCGCGTGCGCGGCACCGTCCGCTCGCCCACCAAAGCCGGCTGGCTGCAAACCCTCTTCGACGGCCTGCACGGGCCCGACCGCTTCCAGCTCGCGGCCGTGCCGGACATGGCCGCCGACGCCGCCTTCGCCGCCGCCGTCCGGGGCGCCGACGCCGTCGCGCACGTCGCCTCCGTCATGGGCGACGGCTACCCGGACCCGAACGCCGTGATCCCGGTCGTGGTCAAGGGCGCGGTCGAGGCGCTGCGCGCGGCGGCGACGGAGCCGCGCGTCAGGGCCTTCGCGTTCACGAGCAGCAGCACCGCCGCGTACACGCCGCGGCCCGGCGGGGGCGGCGACGTGACCAGCGCGACCTGGAACGACGAGGCGGTGCGCGAGGCCTGGCGCGAGCCGCCGTACGAGCCGGAGCGCAGCGCCAAGGTGTACGCCGCGAGCAAGACGCAGGCGGAGAGGGCGGTGTGGGAGTGGGTGAGGGAGCGGGAGGCTGGCGAGGGGTTGGGGTTTAGGGTTAATGCCGGTGTGTTTTTTTCTTCATTTTTCCTCGCCCTTTTGTTTTGTTGCGCAACTCTGTTGGGGGTTTTGCTTCTTGACTTATTTTTGCCTGAATGTGTGGGGTTTTGGCTGATTTGGAGGGCATCGCAACTCAGTGCTGCCGAACGTGAATTTTGGACGCATCTTGGACCCGAAGAATCAGGGCCACCCGACCACGGCGGGCTGGGCGTATCAGCTGGCTACCGGCACGTTGCCGGAACGCATGTGGGACGCCGTGAAGCCTCGTGAGTTCTGACCGGCCTCTTTTGACCGTCATCTTCTTGCCTGCTTGGGCAGGAGATTCGGACACTCTGACGGAATTGCGTGTGCAGAGTATTACATCAACGTCGAAGACACCGCTCTCCTCCATGTCGCTGCGTTGACTCGCCCGGATCTCGACCGCCAGCGCATCTTTGGCTTTGCCGGAGAATTCAACTGGAACACGTTGCTGGGTCTCTTGCGCAAACTCTACCCGGAGAGGAAGTTCTACGATGATCGGGAGGGATTGGGCCATGATTTGAGCAGGATTCTCGAAGCGCCGAGGGCAGAGGCAATCTTGAGGGATATCAGCGGAAGAGGCTGGAAGAGCTTGGAGGAGAGCTTGAAGGAGAACCTGAAGGATTTGGGGTGGTAGCTCTTTATGGACGATTCCTAAGTACGTCCGGACTCTGGTTCAGGAAGAGTGAGCGCTAGAAAGAGTAGAGGATGCTGTATCGCGATAGACCCTGAAATTGGCGTTTTAACGGAGCTCAGTACCAAAGAATGACGGCACATAAAACGCGGTTCTCTCGAGCAAAAAAGCAGGATGAAATTTGCCATACGCTTATAACTTTACCCTTTGATTGAACCCCAGGTGAATTTCCCGTGCGCAGTCAAAGCAGGCTTTTCTGGCGTAAGAATGGGGGCCTTCTTCTCCGTAAGTCTGTTCTTGCCATATTGCCCTATCTCACAATCTAACACAGATACAGAGATTCGCCCAGTGGAAGGATAAGCCACATACTCGAGACGCTATCCGCTACTTCGGTGGGAAGAGTTTTCGTCGACATACCCTGCGAAATGAGGGTGACTTCAACCGCCTGTACAGGGTTACACTCGCATCCGCGAAAGCCGCCACTTGTATGGCGCAAGCGCGCAACCCTGATACGGCATGTCTTAGCAGACTCGGGCAGTGCGTTCGGTTGTTGTCGCTGTGCTCCGAGAGAGCCGGCGGTTGTATGGATGCGCGCGGCCGGTCAAGGTTCGACGGGCGGCCGGAGTTTCGAACGATGTGCACTGAGTGCTTGATTGGGATAGGAAAAGTTTTGACGGAAGGTGAGAAACGATGGAGAATCTCGTGTAGATCATTGCTGATGATCCCTTTGGGATGCAGGGCTCGTGAAATATGCGGTCGGTGATGATATCCAACACCGAGAGGCTGTTCTGGGCGCCGAGCTACCGTCTTTGCTCGCTAGGATTGATGATCAGGTTTTGAAGGTGCCATATTATACGGATCATCGGCTTGAAGATATGGTTGTGGCGTTTGAAGCTTACGTGAGAACTATTGCGAGAGTGAATTGGCTCTTGCTAGTTGATGGAGGGAAGCTGGTGAGATCGGTGCGAAAGAAAGATCCGCCAGAGATGATGATGTACATTTTCAACACACAACAATCCTCTTTTTCCTGCGTTTTCCTCTCACTATGCTGAGTTGCTCGAACATTGAGTGGTGAGCCACCGAATCCTATAGACGGATAACCAGGTTGGGAGAAGTTGCCATTTTCATTTGTTTTCAATCCACATTTCCCAATTAGTAACTCTTCCAGCATAGACTCACCATCGTTGATTAATCGCAGGCTGACCGCGGTGATTATCGAATCAAGAAGCAGCGATATTCCCTGAGTAGCAAGAACTTTGTCCCTGAAACTGGCTATGTGATGTCCTGCATCAACCGAGGTTCTCCCATGGTGAAGCCTTTGCTATTTTAAATAGCCAATAAATTGGACCAAAATAAGCTTGCCTATTCCCTTACAGCCCCGAATCTTAAGAAGACATGACTTGATAAAGGAGATGCGGGACACGGCAGTCGTCTATCAACCAGTCATAAACACGATAATGTATTTGCCACTCAAAGTGCTCCCACAATGTAGCTGTACAAAGGAATACACTTCGAGGCTTGTCCAGGGGCTTTGGAGGAATAGGAGACTTGAATTCTCTCCACAAACGCCATGCGAATGAGAAGCGTCCCCGCTCCGCCCACAAGCATGCATATTTTGGAAAAACAAAAACAAGCCAAAAGCACTACAGCCGGGCGCTCCCAGGAGGATTCCCCCGCGCCGGACCCGTTTCCTGCGCCCCTGCCACGCAGACGCCGATCTGGGTCGTGCTGACGGGCGTCGGGGCCGGGTTCTTGTCGACGACCTCGTTCACCGGCACTGTCGGCGGGACCTCGATGCCCGCGCTCTGCGTGAACTGAGCGCATCCCCAAGTGTCCGGGCTGCCGGAGGAGCCGCACGGCTCGAACGCTAAAATCCTGAGATGAGCACAGGTCCCAAAATTGGTGCCGAGGAGGAGGAGGAGGAGGAGGAGGAGGAGGAGGAAGACTTAAGACTTACGCTTCGCGTTCTCGGGCTTCTGCCTGCCGGCGCCGTAGGCCACGACCCTGATGGGGCCGGGGTCGTTCTTGGTGGCCAGGGGGACGTCCGGGTCGCGCAT
This sequence comes from Neoscytalidium dimidiatum, assembly GCA_037367355.1. Classification (NCBI taxonomy): domain Eukaryota; kingdom Fungi; phylum Ascomycota; class Dothideomycetes; order Botryosphaeriales; family Botryosphaeriaceae; genus Neoscytalidium; species Neoscytalidium dimidiatum. The sequence goes on along the minus strand of CM074696.1, from coordinate 101,358 downwards.
GAACTGGTGGAAAGCCATGATCTCGGCGCAGCGGGCGGCGTGGTAGTGCGGCTTGTTCTGGGCCGGGTTGGCGAGCGACAGCGACAGCTGGCACGCGTCGAGGGCCTCCTGCACCTTGAACTTGGTGCCGTCCGGGTTGGCGTAGCGGTAGAAGAAGTTGTCGCCCTTGGCGCTGCTGGAGAAGTAGACCGAGTTGCCGACCGTCAGCGCCGCCATCATGCCCGGCTGGTTGCGCTTGCCGATGCCGCTCCAGCCGGCGACCATCTCGTTCCAGGCCTGCCGCGCCAGGCCGTACAGCTCGGGCCCCGTGAACAGCTCGTTCGTGGACGAGTCGTACGTCACCTTGGACGTGAAGACGAAGTGGCCTTGGCCTCGTGCTGCTTCATCGAGCTTGATGCCGAGTTCGCCCTGGGCGATGACAGAGATGATGAAGGAGAGGAAGACAAAGAGAGGGAAATTGCTGAGCCGCATAGTGAAGAGCTGCCTCCCTCAAGGAAGGACGGAGAGTTGGAAGGGAAAGAAGGACTGGTTAATTTCAAAAGAGGGGAGTGTGAGATGGGGGAGTATGGAGTATTAATCGGCACTGATGTTTTCTCAGCCGGAACAGCCTTGTGAGAAGCAGCTAGGCGTTGAAGAAGCCAAGACTTGCGGCGGGCGTGACGGTGCAGATGCTGACAGTAAAATAGATTGCATACGAAGGCCTGGAAGAGGCATGCTGATGCATCTTCCACGGTTGCAGCCGTTGATGACTCGGTTCCTGGCATGCATTTGCATTGGCAGTTTCCCCAGAGCGCTTGGCTTGGCCGTTTCGCAGGACGATCATCCGATGTGCAGATTGCGAACTGGGCATGATAACAACAGCGTAGGGCTGATCCTGGGATCCCGGGGGTCCGCTTGCCGCGTGGGACAGGTACAACCCGAACAGCTGTGTTGGTGGCGCTGGTCGGAAGCTTCGGAGCGAGTATCAGCAGATGTTTTCGCATGAAGTGCCTGGCGATGCCTGGGTTCATGCACCAGCAGGGTAACACACTAGAGGCTTGACTTACTTCTAGAATGTTTAAGGAGGCGAACACGAGCACTGGCCTAAGGGCAGCTGAATCTGTTTCAGACATGCTAAAATGGGGACTGGCGAATGGTGTGCTAGCGTGGTCGTGGCTGGCAGTGTTGATTGGTTTGGATGATTGCGCTATCGCGGTTAAGGCTGAGTCGCAGTGGCTTGTCGGCGTATGCTTAAGCTTTTAAACCGCTCCTTAAAATAAAATGACTGCCGGGGAGGCTGAACTCCGCCAAGCTTCGACCGTTGGCCAGAAATTTGAAATGCTTCTTGCCGAGCCTTGACGGCATGTGCATGCCGGCTGCGTGCAGCATCGACGTCGTGCGCAACATCGCTGACACAAGTCATATAAGATGTCCCAGCATGGAACTCGAGTACGCTTCAAGTAGCTCTTTGCCTGCTCCAATCCAATCTTTACCCAGTGGCTTTGACCATTGAAGTCTTTCCTTTTCAATTGTGCTATCGTGCCGTACTTCCACTCGCTCCCGGCCCCGAGGAAGAGGCTATCCACAATGAAGCCTTCTTTCACTACCGCTGCCGCCTTGGCAACGGGCTTTCTCTCTATCGCATACGCCTTGCCCGGGCACTTTTACGGCGATGACAGTCTGCTCCCCAGACAAGGGCCAATAACTGGCCTGGACGTGTGGGACTTGGGGTTCATGCGGAAATGGGCTGCCATTGGAGACTCATAGTAAGCGCCATCCGGAACTTGATTCATTCGTGAGCTGCAGAACTGACTGGACCCGAAGCGCTGCTGGCATCGGCGCCGGCAAGCACCTATCTGACTCCGGGAAGTGCGCACGATATGACAACTCATATCCAATGATGCTTCAGAACTACGAGGATATGCCCGAGGATCCTGCACCGACGATGGAGTACCTCGCCTGCTCCGGTGCTACGTCCCCGCAGATCTTGGATCTGCAAGTGTCGAAGCTCGGCACCGGCTATGATATGATCACCGTCAGTTCTGGAGGCAATGACGTTGGCCTTACGGATGTTTTGAATGCCTGCGTCTTCCAATGGTGGTCAAGGGGAGATAAAGAATGCGAGGACCAGCTGACAAAAACGGCGGATCTCATCAACAACACTCTGCCGGGCAACCTGGACGCCCTGGCCAACGGTCTGAAGGGGAAGACGAATGAGCTTCGCAAAGTCTTCTGGACTGGCTACGCAAAGTTCTTCGACGATTCGACCAATGAATGTGATCCGGTCTCCTGGGCGTTTTGGTGGAATCTCCCTGTCGGGAATCTCCCCTGGAAGAAACAGCGCCTGACGCAAGACAGGCGGAAGAGGATGAACGAGCTGACGGTTGCCGTCAATAATGCCATCAAAGAAGCGGTCGCCCGTGCCGGTTCGGAGTTCGTCTTCATTGATTACGACCAGTACTTTGAGACGCTGAACGGCCAGTTCTGCGAGCCTGGCGTCAAGGAGCCCAACGGCAACCGCTGGGGTCTTCTGTTCTACGAGTGGGACACCACTGACACCTCTGTCAACTTGCCGACAAAGCGAGACCTCGATTACGTTGATTCTCCGAGCTTTGGTCTGGAGAACGTATATCAGCCGCGTGATGTCGAGGTCATGGTTCACGACTTGCAGACACGCCAGACTGCAGGCTCTGGCAATGTCACCACCACCGAGGACCAGATCGTGGAGTGGATTTTGAAGGCGAAGACGGAGAACAGCACCCTGGAGATTGCCTTGCCTGATCAGACTGGCGCCGACCCTGCTTATCGCGGTCGCACATCTCTCAGCGCGAGCGATCTCATTAGCGATAGCGTGAAGAGGGTGTTCCATCCTCGGCCGGGGGGCCATGCTATCATCGCCAACCTTATCCTCTGGCATCTCGCAAGCCTGCAGGCGAACTCTCCGGACGGCCCCGGCGGATACAGGGATGAGATTGGACCGGCCGCGACCGAAGGGTGCACGTTGGCAGCGACACAGCCGACTCCCGCGCCGACTGAAAGTGTAACCATGACGCTCGCCCTATCGTGATAGCCTTTCGTTTTCTTGTTAGCATTTCTGTGTGCAAATAGTATCTTTTGAATGTTTAACCTTGTCTGTGAATAATGGGCAATCAAAAAGTCGTACGAGAACCATAAACGTAGTTAAAAGTCTGCTGCAACTGCAAAATGAGGTTGCTATGACGGAGAGAAGGCTGAGACATTCTGATGGACTTGAATGCACGAGACTCAAATTAGTGAGGTTGACTTATTTGATAATTGTATTCAGCTCACCGAATTGGAGACGAGTCGACTTCGAGGAATGTTCTGACCGCTTATATCAGACGTTTCCGAAGCGGCCGTACATCTTTTGGAGAAAGCATCGTCCAGACCTGAGCTAGCGGTCCGGATGCTTTTGATTACCCGCAACTACAAAATCCACAGTGCCTAGATCCCTAAATCATATATTACGTCAGTATTGCACTCATAGTACCTGAACCTTGCTTATGAGATTTCCTACCCTCTTCATAACCACCCGGTAGAAGAGCAAAAAGCACTCTAGGCCGTTTGAGGGAAAAAAATAAAATAAAATCCCAGTCGAGGATCAATTCCCTCCCACAGAATGCGTCCAACTGCGACCCATGCTACTGGAAGCACTGTCTCGGCGCTGCTACTGGCCTCCTCCAAGAACACTGATCGCGCTGAATCCAGATCGCACTTCGAACACCCACGGGCATTACGTTGACGGGCGACCTTTCAACAATAGCGATCCTGAACGATAGCGATCTCCAAACCAGCCTTCTCCCCTTCCGCCACGATGCCCTCGGTCAAGGCCATCTCGTCCGGGTCCTCGGAGTCCTCGACGGAGACGGTGATGCTGCGCAGCCGCTCGGGGCGGGCCTGGATGAGCTGGCGGACCTTGGCGGACACGGCGACGTAGCCGGGCTCCTCGGAGTAGTCGAGGTCGTTCCACTCGTAGCCGTCCCAGTAGGCCGTCTCCTGCGTGATGACGAGCTCCTCGAGGCTGGCGGGCAGCACGTCGGCGAGGGCGGCGGTGCCCTGCGAGCGCCAGCCCAGCAGGACGGGCAGCGAGACCTCGAGCCGGCGCAGGGCGGCGAAGTCCTTGAGCGCGTGCCCGAGGGCGGAGCGCACGCCCCACGGGCCCGGGTTGCCGATGTCGATGGCCGTCGACGTGAAGAGGACGATGACGAGCCGGAGCGAGCGCAGCGTGTGCCGGAGCTGCGGCAGCGCCGCGGCGACCTCGCCGATGTCGTAGTGCCCGATGGTGCCCGCGAACTCGGCGTCGTACATGATCTCGCAGTCGAACGTCTCCAGCGCCGGGCTGGCCCGGATCAGGCTCGCGACGTGGTGCGAGCGCAGCGGGCACTCCTTGAGGACGAGCGTCTTGAGCGCCGTGGCGCACGACGTCAGCACGGCCTCCTGCGGCGAGCCGTCGATCTGCACGTTGCAGGCCTGGAGCTCGGCGAGGCTGGACAGGCTGAGGATGGGGTCCAACGCGGAGAGGCGCACGCGGACGAACTCGTCCTCGTCGTCGTCGATCGGGCGGAGGCGGACAGAGGCGAGCTTGGGGAACATCTTGGCCGGGTCGCCGACTTTGCCGTAGTTGCGGAAGATGCAGCGCAGGAGCTCCTGGAGGTCGCTGTGCCTCAGGAAGCGCACCTCGAGGCTCTGCAATGACGTCATCTGCTGCACGGCGCGACCGACGATGTCGATGTAGCGGTTGAGCTCGCGGTGGAGCGGCGTCCATTGGCCGAGGGTCTCCTGCTGGCGCGCGGTGAAGTTGGCGAGAGAGTTCCGGCCCAGCTGGGGGGCGGAGGTGTAGACGACCACATCCTGGACGGAAGTGGTGTACTGCGGGTGGTCCAGCAGGGCGCGGATGCCCTTCTGCCCGCGGCCGTCGAGGGCGCCGATCACCATGGTCCGGTACAGCAACGGCTCGGCAATGCGACTGAAGGAGCGGCAGACGAGAGACGCGGACATGATGTCTCTAGGTGGGAGGAAGCTGAAGATGCGCTCCACGAGCTCTTCGGACAGGCCGGAAAAGCTGGCCTCTGGATTCGACGGCATATTTGGTTTGAATGCGTGGTGTTGCGCCTTCTTCGACGAGGACGCGCCGCTGCGCCTTGCCTGTTGTTGAAGAGGGCTGATCGTTGCCCGCGGCGGAGGTGTGCGATAAGTTAGACGCGACCGCCGAGACGCTACCTCTTTACGTCAAACGCCGGCGCTTCAAAACACGTGATGGATACCCTTCTGGAAACCTATAGTCCTGTCGGGCCATTTCGTAGAAGGGTAGGTGACGCTTGCCACGTTGCATTGCCATCAGTTGAGTAAGCGGACTTCCAGGTAAGTATGAATGGGCGCTGGATGCGCAAGAGATACGTTGAGGTATTGGCGTCGCCGGGTGTGTAACATGTGCATTCAACGGACACGTTCGATCACCAAGCATTGAATGAGTCGTAAGCGTGCAATAGCGGGCTCATAGGAGAACCGCGCATTGAAAACGCTTGCGAGCGCGGAAAAAAAAAAATCCCAAGCTGTGTCAAAACAGATATACCCTTCAACCAGACAATTCCGCTAGAGCCAGTATTCGTAGAGAGTCGAACATACATAGTCAAGGAAGGGCTGCATTCAAATAAGATCGATATACAGAGAACATCTGAGTTACGTTCCGATGTTATAGCCCTTTACGGGGCCTCGTCTGCCATGCATATAAGTTGATGCGCGCTCTATGCATTCTGGAAGGGTATGAAGCACGCTTATCTTGTAGACATTAGCATACGGGGAGAAGGGAAACATGAGACCCTAGGAGTATCCCGGATGTTGAAACCACATTGATCGGAAGCCATCTGCACCACCACAGATGAAACTCGACAGTAGTTCGTGCTGTAAATCGGAGGGAGAGACGAGTATTCGAGACGTTTAGCAACCGATGTCTCACTAAATGGCGGATCTGAACGGCCGTCAGTGGTGCGTACAAGTCTAATGGCCTACTAAGAGATTCCGCGAACGTTCCAAGAAGCTATGCGTGCTCAGGATGGAAAGAGGCTGTCGGAAAGGAAGAAAATCTTTCCATCTAACCTTTAAGTTAGGGGTTACGTGTTGCTCCAGAGTTACTAATTCTTTTGGAGGTGAGGGGCCGAAATATCAAGCAACTACATTGAACATGACTCAAAGTCGCCCCGTATGGAGATGGAGAACCACATGATCTTGGGTCTTGTTTTACTGTGTAGGGAGTATTGTGAAATTGTGAAGGTTAATGATGCTAGTGTTAATAGTAGTGAGTACGTGTCTGCCATACAACGAACATGTCGAGACCGTGGGTCCGTAGTACGATTACCATTGAAAATACGATCAGGACATGGAAAGTAAGTAATAGCCTCGGATAAGCACCTCGCCTGTACTCTGTCGTCATTGAACATTACCCAACTTTCCGTCTGAAAGAGTGTGGTTGTCATGCATTCCAAGACATGAAGGCTTGATCAGGTTACGGATGGATCAGGAGGTTGATGATGTGGTGGGGTAAGCAAGTATGTCTCCTTTCTTTCTTGGGAGAGAGGGCACTAAAATCCTCGAACATGACCGCATCATGGTCCGGCTCTGTCTTCTTTTAGCCAGATTTGGATTTGACAAGGGATATATGAACGCGCTTTCCTTGCAAAAGAACTCTGCGGTTGCGTCAGCCTCGGCCTTGGCTTTGCTAAAGTTAACCTCGAGTCTCCCTTCTTACAGAATGCAGATTGTGCAGATATATCAGCAGACTTTGATCCTGCCAGAGTGAATGAGATTAAAGCATTATTTGACTAATGTTGGTCCGAGGCCCATTCTGGTCGGTGGTACCTGGATTTCAACCCCCCGTACCTGGTGGGCTCGTTCGGCTGAATACTATGTCAGGAAGAGCAAGTCCGCGTCAGGAAGTTAGACGGAATATTCAAGGCTGCTCTTGATATGAGCCATACACATTCTCAGAAATGCTTGTAGGAAACTGTCGGAGTTGCGCTCGGCGAGGGCGTCCACCGCCGTCAAGTGATCATCAAAGGATCATCACCCCACACCAAGTGGTTAGAACGGCCAAATATCCCATACGCCATGCAATTCGAAGTTCAGTCGCTGTCTTGGCTTTTGCTTGGTTGCAGTTGTGGGGACCGCAGACCGTATCAGCGGGCTCATACCGAGGAAGCGGCGCTCTAACATCGAACTACATTGGCCGTTGGTGCAGAACCAGATTTCCAAATCTCCGACCTGCTGCTTCCAGAATCGTCTCGGCGCTGAAACTGTACTCAACCATTCTCGTCATGCCGAGGCCCAAGTTGTATGTGCGAAGAGGCTTCAGAGCCCAGAGACCGTTTCATGATCGGCGACCTGCGACCTGGTCGAAGACGCCTCTTGTTCCAGATCTTCAACTAGCTCCCGCACCTCGGACCTTTCCCAACACCAACTACGTCTTTCTTTCCTGGCTGCGATAGCCTTTGGTCCAGACTGTCTAGCCTGCACCGCCACCTGTCATAGCGATGGTGCCCGCACTGGTTGCTTCCTCGGTCTGCCCGCTTGGACTTCCATCCAGTTTCAGTTGCCCGGCTCTGCAATGCACCTACTTGGCGGCCGGACTTGTAGATGCACGTTGCGCCCGTAAACTGTAAAAGCGGGCCTGTACAAATAACGGCATATGTCCACGTCCTATTCCCCTTCAACGCTCATTACCCCCCCCCATCCAACAATCCGCAATAATTCAATCGCTACAGAAATAATGGTCCAATTTACTTCTGTCCCTCTATTCAGCCTCTTGGCCCTGGCGGCTGCTGTGCCCTTCGACGGAGATCTCAAGAGCGGCTTGATCAGCCGTCAGCGGGCCGGCGCCAACTGCAAGCCCATGATGGTCGTCTTTGCCAGAGGAACCACCGAACCAGCTCCTATCGGTTTGATCGCCGGTCCACCACTTCAGACCGCACTTAATGGGAAGATGGGAGCCGGCAACGTTGGCTTCCAGGGTGTTGACTATCCGGCCGACGTTCCCGGATTCCTGGCTGGCGGAGATGCAGGCGGAAGCAAAAAGATGGCTCAGATGGTCACCCAGGCCGTTGCGAACTGCCCCAACTCCGATGTCGTTATGGTTGGATACAGGTACGCCACGATGCGACAGGCGCTACAGCTCACCGCAGCATGCTGACAGACTTGATAGTCAAGGAGGTCAACTCGTCCACAACGCTGCAGAGCAGCTCGATGCCACCACCGCGTCGAAGGTCTCCTCCGCCGTCATTTTCGGCGACCCAGACAACCCGAAGCCTGTCGCTCAAGTCCAGAAACAGAAGGTCATCTGCGCCAACGGCGACCTTATCTGTGCCGGCCAGGCCGTTATTCTGGCGCCGCATCTGAGTTATGGCTCGGACGCCGGCGAGGCTGCTGACTTCATCGCCCAGAGCGCGCAGAATGCCGGTGCTGCGGCGAACTAAATGGTCACGTCAGATGCAGCCCCCAATAACGGATTTGATTTGGGAGAACTTTTGTCAGGCGGATTTGTCGTTGGAATAATGTTTCTGTTATGATGTAATGGCAGCGCAAGGATTCCGGAATCCGGCTGCTACGAATCACGAGTCGTACAACTGGATGCCTGGACGCAGCCGTAATGTATCTGTGAGAGCCGTCATTGTGCAGGGACTGTGGAGGCATATTGAAATACTCTGCTTGGAATACGACCAAGTAAAAGGCACATCTGTACTACGTCACGTGTGAAAGGCTCACCGATGATTGTCTACGATTTCCCGGTCGCAGCAGGCATCTTTTACAAACACATGCGCGAATGCAAAATTGACAAACACCAGACTACCACGTTGCTGGGATGTTCTTAAACATGCTTCACGCCAAGCATAGTACAAGGATCCTACTATCTGTTTGGCTGGCGGCATGATCCGATGTTGCGTTAAACCCTGAAATCGGGTGTAGCACTAAACTGTTATGTATCTCGCAACCTCGAAATAGTTGAAGGGACATATCATTTGCTGAGCGAATGCCACAGCCGTGCATGCAGCCGAAGCTAAGTAATATCAACTGGGGGAGGTCGGTCCATCTATACTCGAAGGACAACATCCCTTCATATGGTCATACTCAGACGCGGCGGAGGTTTCGCGGTCGTCGAATAAGACAAGCTTGAATTAGGACTGGGTGCACGCTTTTTAGCGCTTAGTTGCAGCAGGTTGGTCCCTCTCTACAGTCCAGGCACTGTACTGAACTTTGTCAGGCCATGATGACCTCCATCCACCAATGCTACACATGTATAGCCTGCGAAGAATATTTTACAAGCACTACAGCGACGCAGTTCCATTATGCATCAAACTTATTAGACCGGGAGACAGCCTCCAGGAGAGATCGCACGTTAGGAGTCGAAGCAGCTATTTGATAGTAGATATGCCACGACAAAGTGACGATCACAACCGGGTGACTTCTTCTGCTGCTGTGAGATAACTTTGGCATTGCATCATTTCAGTATTAACATGGTAGAGCTCCATCACATCATCTCGCTTCAGTAGGAATCCTGGGTCAGCAGCTTGCTGAGCAGGGGTGTGTATCAGTGCGGCGAACTAAGGTTCCCCTCCGGACCGGGGATATGCGGGACTGGGCAGCAGTACCGCCCCCATATACCTTATCAGGAATGTGACCCGAACTTGGACCCTGTGAATGAACTGATTTTCTAATCGCCTCAGGCTTTCTCTGCCCACTCCAAGACGTCGCGCGGTAACAAAGACGCTGAATTAAAAAACGTCTTGACGACAAGCTTCCTGAACCCCGCTCCAATCTGGGCCGCGAAATGGCGTATCTCTACAGCAAAGGCCAATCGGATGAACTGACGGGGAGCTGGATTGATTGTACTGACTTGCCGATACATCACATCGGTGGGAAGATGCGCCTTGACCAAAAGCTTCCCGCATGATGAAGGCGATCGCAAGGTGCCGAGGGCATATTGTCGTACACGCGGATATGCTAACTGAAGCCTAGTCCCTCTCCCTCTCCCGCACTGACTTCAAACAATATATGACTGCGGAGTTGTCTAGCAACGTTGCGAAGTAATGTCTCGCAATAACATTGAAATGATGTCATCGTTGGTGAGGTCAGAGGCAGAAATATCGAGGGCATTCTCTGATCATATGCAATTGCTCTTGATAGGACGGCTCAAGCCTCTTCACAAAAGCCCCCCCAAGCTTTACAAAGATTAGCTTTACTCAGTCAAGATGGTGCGTACGGCGGATCGTGCCTAAATTAACGGTACGAAACCAGAATGATCGAACCAAACAGAGGAGCCGCCTGTGCAAATACCACTGTTTGATTCTCGGAAGAGCCACTGTAACTACTCTGAACGCTTTGAGAGAGAGGTTCCACTGCTTGGAATATTGATGAAAGCACTCATGAAGGCGTTTCGGCGTGGGCCGAAAGAGGCAAACCGAGTCGGGGCCGTAACGAGCGGTGCGGGGCATCTTCCGACATGAACTCGGGCCCCGCACTTTCGCCAGAGGATGTGCGCTGAGAGCCGAGACAAGTGTCGATGAGGTCCTCTGACATGGACGACAGCTCTTTCAACTCCGTCCCCGACAGACCAGTCCCCCTTCCGCGCCAGAGTTCGCGGCGGCATACGGCAGGCGGCTGGCGGCCTCGGATGTCGGACCAGAGTTCCTCGAACCTTAATCCGCGTGGCAAAGTCTCCCTGCAGCTGCGAACATGTTGCCTCTGATGTCATCACTGCAGCGATCCCTACGCGAATTGAGTTATGCTTTGCACCGTCCTCTAGAAGTCGACAGAACTGAGCTTGCAGCCCTCCCCTTCGACTATGCTCTCGGAGACGCCTCTCTGGACAGGTCCACACCACAATTTGCCGGTAATTTAGCATCTGACGGGGACTGACTCGATGCTAAGCAGCTCCCAGCTGCCATGAGCTGAGCCTTGTGGGGCCTTTGAGCCCAATCCCGGGGTGCGTGGTGGTGCGGCGATAGATGGAGACGAGGACCCAGCACAGCGCAATGGCATTGGCCTAGGGTTGGTCAGGTACAACGGAAGATCTGCATGATTTCCGTGGGCATCAGCACGCGACCGAGATATGACCCGGATCGGAGTGCATGCGCAGCTCATCAGGCCCACCAAGTGGTCGGCTGTGGGGACGGTGTAGCGAGAAAGCTGTTGAGAAAGCGAGCACGTTCGTCCACGGCCGGCGGTCTTCCATTACTGCATCCTCGTCGCCGGTCGCGTAGTGTTTCCGGCTTCCACATCAACGAGAGGTAGGTCAGCTCATCACTCTCCAACAGCATGAACTGGCGCAGGAGAGATCGGCATACGAGCGGCCGGCACTTGCCCACGATTTATTCTTGCTTGGACCGCGCAGAGGGGCTGTGGCATTGTGCTGATCGCCAGCTGAGCGAGTCAGTCCTCTGACGCCAGTGTTCGTCAGCTTGTTTTCGGCACAGAAAAACTTGACTTCCGGCCCTTGAGAGAGGTGAGACGTCAGGCATCCACCGCGGGAGGGCGTGAGCAGCTAAGCTAAGCTCGTTGCTAGTGCGGCGCTGTGGCGCGCTGCAGCGACAAAGAGGCCGCGGATCGGGACTCCTCGTCGGCCTCTCACATCGCCTCGCTGCTCAACACTCCAGGGATACCAAGATAACCGCACCCCGAATCGCGCTTGGGCATCAGGGACCTAGGAACCTCTGCAGATCTCATCATTTGTCTTTCTGCGCACACTGCGTCCTCGCTCCCCCCTGCCAGCCATGCTTCTGCACCTGCGTTCGGCGCCGGTAGTGGTTCCGCAGAGCCCCTCGTCCCTGATTGATATCGGCCTCAATCCTCAGGGCTTTGGGCTCGCTGCTAATGATTTGCAAACTGCCCTGACGGCTACCGAACGCGGGCCTCCAGGGGCCCCGGACTGTCACTGCAGCGTAGTTGCACGCTAAGAGAGAGAGATTTAAGCATAAGACGCATCCTCTGCATCATGCTCGAGTACCCTCATTGCTTTTTCTTCTTATGACCTCGACATTCCCCGCTTGGCTTCGCGGTCCGCTGCATCGGCCCTGGGTAGTCCCTCTTTACATGCAGAAGCTCGCACCTGTTCCACGACGCCCTCATGGCTTCGAATACGAACGTCACTCCGACCTCTCAGGTCATTTCCGAGACCTGGGCGGAGGCCTCCGTGGCCATCACGCTCGTCGCTCTACGAATCTTGACTCAGGCCAAAATGGTGGGGTTTAGGCAGCTCCACAAGGACGACTTTCTCATGGTTATCGCCTTGGTGAGCTCCCTGGCGCCATTCGCACACATCCGATTCGCTGACAGGAGATGCAGTCGCTGTTCCTCGTTATGGCGGGCATGGCTCACGTAGTCAGTACGCATGGTGATAACAGCAACCTGACTGAAGAATGGCGGACCAACATCAATCCGGCGGAAGCGGCGAGAAAAGTCATTGGTTCCAAGTGCTTCGTCGTCGGCCATGTCACCTACACCGGCACCATCTGGACCATGAAACTGTGCATGACATTCTTCCTTGAGCGCATCACACGCGGACTGCCGGCAGCTCACTTCATCAAGCCAATTCTCGCTCTCGTCGTGGGGACTTGGCTGGTCGAATTCCTCGTCATCATGTGCACCTGCCGTCCGTTCAATAAAAATTGGCAGCTGAACCCAAACCCAGGACGTAAGTGAGCCAGCGCATGAAGCCGAATCGCCCCAGACTAAACATCATGTAGCGATTTGCAATCACGAAAGTCCGATCTGGTATCTCGTCCAAGTTGTTCTCAACATATTCACAGATGCGGTCATCATTTGTATCCCTATGCCGGTATGTCCTACAGGAATATATCATGTGGAATGCCGGGCTAACGCATATCTCTCACAGCTGATCTTTGCCGCTCGGATCTCCTTCTACAAGAAACTTCACCTGATCATCCTTCTCGGGGCAAGTGTATTCGTTATGGTCGCTGCGGTCTTGCGCGTCATGTTCGTCTTCAAGGTCCGTCCGATTCTCTTACTGTTACCGCCGCGATGCACGCTGACACACTATGGGCAGAATGCCGACCCTGCTACCCCCGCAATTTGGGGGGTCCGCGAATGCGTCGTGGCAATCTTCGTCACAAATGCGCCGCAGATTCGGCCACTCTTCACCAAGAAGATGTGGAGAGGCGGATACAAGGACGGCGAGCTCACGCACACCTACCCTGGCGGATCCGTCGAACTCGGCTCAAGAGCGTACTCTTCGACCCAGCACAGCTACAAGAACGAGTTCGGAAGCGGCAAGAAAGCGGAGACAGACACCAGCAGCACCGAGCAGATCATCCGGGCACCCGAGCCTGTCGCGGACGTGCCAGATTTCGCTCCGCAGTACGGCATTCTCGTCAAGCAGACCATCGACATCGAAAGTGTGGAGGACACTCTCGGCGAAAACAAGCGCAGAGGATTAGAGTTTGGCGAGCGCAACGTTTAAATAATCGCGGCTTTTTTTTTTTTTTTTTGAAAGATATCCAACACAGTACGGGCATCGGCGCGCGCGCGCTCATTCACGAATTCTCTCTTTTATTGTTTCGAGTTATACCAACACAGCTGCAGATAGTAGGCGGATACGGTAGATACCTCGCCCGCGAAGGCGAAAGAGCAGCCACACGGCGGACATTGTATTGTATGTACGATAAGTAGCGATATTCCTCGCATTGCACAGGCTGAGAAGCGATGACGATCGCGCTCATCGGCAGTCACCCGAAAACCTTAAAATTCTTTAGCTTTGTTTCATGCAGACAGAGAGACCCCTTACGTGCGATTTGTTATTCCGCGGAAGTACTACCAGCTTGGGAAATTCTCTCGTTCCCGATTGGAATGGCGGGGGAGAATGAAGCAGGCCCGGTCGAGAAGTATCTCCGCTTCCCCCACCCGTGCGACACGTAACTTCAGCTATGGTCTTTGTCGGGAACGATTCAGCTCGTGTTTGGTCAGTTTGCTTTTTGTCGTGCGATTTACTTTCCCTTTCCGCGCAGCTGTTACCCTTCGTTGTCTTGGCGAGGCAACGGTATCCGCAAAGCCTCGGTTCAAGAAGAGAAATTGCAAATCGCAAACAACATGTAAGGGGAACTGCAGCCAGCTTCCAGGGCGTTTATTGATCTCTCAGATGAAGAAGAACGGGGGACCTCTCGACTTATGCTAAGGCTTTCGCTCACATTCGGACAACAGCATTCTCGACTCGACAAATCTTTTAGAGCAAGCAATGGACTCTTTTTTTTGGCACGTTCTCTTTTCCTCGGGTATCACACGATTTCATGTGCCTTCGCCATCTGACTCCCAGTACGCTCACCTGTGGAACATGTCTCCCGACAACATCGTAGTTAGGTAGGGTGGGAAGGTAAGCAGATAGGGAACAAGATAATAATTATAATTAGCCACGAAGGTCCTACCTATCCGTGAATGAGTGTTGTCTGAATACTTAGTTCTGGCTCAAGAGGATCACTAGGATCACTTCTGGATCACGGGGATCCTTTGTGGGGGCAGTGATCCTGGGCAAGTGTTGGAGCGCTGGATCACGTCTTGACGATGCCACGTGACCTTGATGCCGGGCCCCGTTCCCCGATTGAGAGGGGTTGGGCCGTCCCTCGCGCCTTCTGTGCCACCTTCTGCTGTGCCACCTGGTGCCCTGCAGTAACACCCGCGTCCTGACTCTTTCCACCCTTCTTGCTCCACACCGCGGGTACTGCGCCGCAACAGACTTTCTATCTACTCTTCGCTCTCTGGAGGAATGTACTGAGGATAGGACGCCGAGTTCCACTCGATACTCTGCTGGATCAAATCGTAGTCCAACCCGTCTGCGCCTCCGCTAACATGTAGGAGCTTAGCCGCAGGGGTCAAGGCGTTGTAACTGAATGTAGTATTGCCCGGAACGAAGACGAGATCATCTTGCACGAGCGAAGCTTGCTTATATCCTTCGATATCAACCGCTAGCGCGCCTTCTAGGACATGCAAAGCGGTCGCGTACTTCAGTAGGCCTGCCGACGTGGACTGGTTCGCGAGCAACGGACTCAAGGTGATGGTGCCCATGGTAAAGTTGCCGCCCGTTTGTGCCGCGGTCACAAACGGGGCCACGATGGTGTACCTGCCGCCCTTGCTGTTGAGATACTTGGGCCCAAAGTTGTTGGCGATGAAGTTGGGCGTGTTCGCATCGGGGGCCAGGACGTTGCTGCCGTTGTGCCAGTTTCCGGATCCGGCGATGCCGACCCTAATGTCGTCGCGGCGCGCGAAGTCCAAGGCAGGGTAGTTGTCGAATTGCTGCGGAGACCTGATGACGGCGGGGTTCCCGCCCGTTTTGTTCGCCGTGGTAGGGTCGGGATCGAAGGGAGAGCCAATCGCCGAATCGTATACGTCATCTCGGATAGCGACGAGCAGCTCCTCAAGCGTGCCGCCGGGGACGAAGACGACCACCAAGTCTGTGTCTGGATCTATGAATTCAAACGTGTGGATTGTTTCCGGTGGAATTGCACCGTAGTCTCCCTGAGACATGATACGTGCTTGTTGGTCCAGATTGCTCGATTCGGTATTGTTTGGCTGGGCCCACATCTGAACGCGGCCCTTGGCGCAGAAGAAGTTCTCGTAGTGCCCCTTATGTAGGTGAGGCACGACATCCAGTGCCGTGTTATATGGACCTTTTGCCGGGATGTAGGAGAACGCCCCTCCAGAGAAGTTGCCCGTTACTTACCAAGAAGCGGTCCTCCTCGCTACCAACTCGCACTGTTTGGCCTGCGTTGCGAGGTATGATATATGGTCGCAGGTATTGGGGAGCGACATCCACATACAGAGATGTGAGATCACTCGGACGTCCTGCTTCAATCGGTGAACCAAGCACGGTGAGCATCCAGGATGCGATGATCAAGACTGTCGAACGCATAGTAGAGGACGGTGGGGTGTGAGTGACAAAATAATTGGAGTCGGCGAAGCCAATGGACACTTATGAGAGGATTCCAAGTAGCTGGCCAGGCAGGCTTTTATAGCATGGCGCCGAGTGTCACGGCCATCTGGTCGCGCCATCGCTGGTATGTCGTATGAAGGATCTGCCAACGAATTACCACGTTGCAGTAGACACTCTGGCGGCCTGATAACCTGCGCGCAGGCGACCAGAGAGCAGGGTCGGCTCGGCGCCGGGGCCTGTACCATCCGCCTCATCTCTTGAGAAATCTGGAGAGGGGAGCTTCGGTCAGAGCCAAGTCATGCTAGTATCCATAACATAATGGGAGCCACCGTCGCCCACCATGTTGTGTTTCTATGATTTCTTTTTATGAAACTTCTGTCAATAGCTTCCAGAAGAGAACTCTTCGTATATGATAAGACGAGACTAGGGGGGAACACGAACAGGAGAGACATAGAGTGTTCTAAGGCTCTGATTAATCCAGTGGCTATTCCAGCAGTCTATTCTTCAGCCGTCCTTTTGGAGCGTTGGTAGACCTTCCCAGAGCAAGCCAGGGGTAGCAGACGGGAAGCGCTGCGAAATTACACGCCCACTCCAGTATTTCCTCTCTTATCGAGCTGCTAGAGTACAGCTACTCTCTAACTTATTATACGGGCTTCATATTGAGGTGCCGGCAAATCTGCAGCTTTGTGGTAGAGTGAAGAAAAGATAATCTTGCATAGCTAAGCACTCCGACTCATATGCTGTTACGTTGTGCTGTAGCCGAAAATAAGATGGCGCCCACTCTCGAAGACGGAAGCAAACCATTCCTATCTCCGGGTGGTATAGCTGAATTTGTCAGGCGGAGGGGTCGCGCGGACCGCGAGGCCGAGGCCGAGCGAAAGCTCGCCCGAAAACAGCCTGCTCCTCGCTAGCATGGCGGTTCATTCTCGTCAGATTAACTGTAATGGGGAAGGGGAAGCTGTCCTAGTCAAGTCGCTCAGACGGATATAATGCTAAAAGCCGTAGAGAGGGCACCATATATGACTATAAAACGCCGACGTGGCTCCTACAACCAGGAGTTTTCATCAAACACCATCCAGCACAATCAATCAACGCTTGGAAAGAAAATAGAGCAATGGCAATCATTCTCACTGGTGGTACTGGCAAGACTTCCATCCGCATCGCGCGTCTCTTGCAGGATGCAAACCTCGCTTTCCTTGTCGCCAGCCGGAAAGGAGCTTCTGCAGCCACGGCCGGGATGAGAGCCGTCAAGTTCGACTGGCTCGATTACTCGACCTTCAAAAATCCCTTCGAAGTGGAAAGAGGCATTTCTGCGATTTATTTGGTCGCCCCCGAGATCGATGAGCCCTCCGTTCCCATGAATGCCTTTATTGACTACGCTGTCAAGGAACATGGCGTAAAGAGATTCGTTCTCCTGGCCGGCGGTACGGCAGAGCCTGGGAACCGCCATGTTGGAAAGGTGTGGCTGCATATGCTGGAAATTGGTTGCGATTACACTGTGCTTCGGCCATCCTGGTTCATGGGTATGTTCGCTAGTTAATTTGACGGTGTTTTGATAATCGATTGACCTAGCTGCCAAACAGAAAACTTCTCCGAAGGCTGGCACCAGGCATCCATCAACCAGCAGGGCAAGATTTACACAGCCTGCGGAGACGGGCGTATCCCATTCTGCAGTGCCGAGGACATCGCATCCGTCGCTTTCCGCGCTCTCATCGACGAGAAACCGCACAATACGGACTACCGGATCTTAGGCCCTGAGCTCCTGACCCACGACCAGGTACATTCACAGAAACTTGGATATCGCTTCAGATATACTGACACAGCGTCGGCCAGGTTGCAGAGAAGCTCAGCCGTGGTATTGGCCGGCATATCGAGAACGTGAAGCTCACAAGGGAGCAAAGGAAAGATGCGCTGCTGAAGGCAGGCGTAGCCCAACCGGTCGCTGAGCTCATCGCTTCACTTGAGACCATGGCAGCAACAGGAGTTGAGGAGAAAGTGGCCAACGATGTGGAAAAAGTAACAGGGAACTCTCCTCTGAGCTTCGACGCCTTTGTGCAAAAGAACAAGTCTGCTTGGGAGAAGATCGATGGCTGAGGAACTAGTTTGGAAAGGGCCTGATCGCCTGGTAGACTCCCTTCGTACATAAGCGACGAAAACGGCGGCGTCGGTGATAAACCGATCCGACCATCCAATGAAAGCACGCACTCCGCTATGGCGAGAAGCTTAGCCTTAGACTACACGTGATCCGCTTCTTCTCGTACGTACGCGCTACTTAAACCTGCGACTTCATTGCGGCTGCAGCCGAACACTTTCATTCAAGTGAATGCGGATCTGTGCAAAGAAGGATCCGCAGCTCCGTTGGTCCGGTCATGGCTTCGCGAAGACCACATAGCAAGTCCAGGAAAGGCTGCTTCGAGTGTAAAAGGCGTCATCGAAAGGTTTGTAGACAGCTCACAGTGGGGTGCGTCACGCCGTGCGTTGCGTCATGCATTGCGTACTGCGTACCGGGCGGGTTTAAGATTTGGCTGACCGGTGACTTCAAATCTTCTAGTGCGATGAAATTTACCCTCAATGCTCAGGGTGCAAGCGGCTTGGGGTCGATTGCTCATGGCCACAGATCGTGCGCGCTAGCAGCGAAAGTGCCACGTTGCCGGCTGTTTCCAAACATCAACAGCTCTCAATCATGTATTCACAGAGGCTCCAAGACCTTTCCAGCAGGCTACTTCCCTCTCCAGCAGACTCACGGATGGCAACTTTCACTGCAAGAGATATGCAACTCTTACATCATTATTCGGCAAAAACTTTTGCGACAATGGACCTTATCCCCGGGCAGCACGATCTGTGGCAGCACGAAACCATTCGCATCGGCTTCCAACATCAATTCGTTCTGCGCGGGCTCCTAGCAATCTCGGCCCTGCACCTTGCGACAACCGAGGACAAGGCTTGGCTTGAAAGTTCATCACGCAATCTCAATCTCGCCCTCGCCGAGTTTCGCACCCTTCTCGATTCCGGATTGGACGAAGGGACCTCCTTCGCTGCGTTTGTCTTTGCCTGCCTGTTGGTGACCCACGGCCTCGCCGCCGGCCAGATGCGAGGTGCGCCTGACCCCGTCGCCGAGATGGCCTCCTGCCTGCGCTTGATTAAGGGAGCGAACACAATTCTGCAGCGGTTTCAAAGAACTCTTCTGGCCTCGAGCGTGGCCCCTCTCTTGCTGAATAATATGAGCAAAGAGAGCGTCTGCCTCTCTGGCGACACGTTGGGCCTAAAGAATCTCGTAGCACGCTTGGGTCATGGAACCACAGCGTATATGGAAGCAATTGACAACCTTCACCGTATCGACAACGATATGAAGGTGCGGCGGAAAGAGGACGTCTCCGTCTGTTCGATTTTTGGCTGGGCGACAGCTGTCCAGGACTCCTTTTTCACGGCGGTCACCGCGCGGGAGCCGGTCGCGATGATTATTTTTCTGCACTTCACAGCTATGATACGTGATTATGCAAGGCTGTGGTGGCTTGATAAATGGCATGAGCTATTACTGGAGGCGGTCGAAGGAACGGTTCCGTCAGCTCTGGAGCCATGGCTGCATAAGCTAAAAATGAAACCTGCGTAAATCTTCGCAAACGCATTCGGTCGAGATCACTAGCACATTTTGGTCCGTCGTAGTGGAAGCTCGGTAATGCAATCAAATAATTATCATGCGTCGTACGCTAACATAACCCACTATACCGGGACGTAGAGTTCGTAATACGTAATACGCAATACGCAGTACGCAATGCGCAGTACGCAACGCGCAGTACGCAATACGCAGTACGCAATACGCAGTACGCAACGCGCAGTACGCAATACGCAGTACGCAGAATAAAGCACGCAATAGGTAGCGTATTACTACAATTGAACTACCGTAGACAACCTTGATTTACCTCTAAGAATCCCTAACCACTAAGGCCCATGCTTTATTGTGAACAGCTCTTTAAGGGTCACAGTGCAGCTACAGGAGGCTTTCAAGCGGTAAGAAGCCATCTTCAAACAGTGCGGACTCAGTAACAATTAGAGTTCACTACAACAAACAGAGTGCATCCATGAAGACCAATCCACGGCCAACATATTGCACCAAAGAGAGATTAATACGATCAGGCCTGAGATGGTTCGTCTGAAAAGTACCAAAACTTGATTTTCAGGCAGTTTCTCACTTTTTAAGATTAATGTTCTCCATAGATTAGTGGGCTTAGCGAGAAACTGCAGGAGCTTCAGAATCATATTCAGTTGTACGGCTTTTCACACAGCTGCCATCCAACTCATCGGTTAGATTGCTTACGAATGGGAAGTGTTGCCGAGAGGCAGGACCAAATATCCAACCTCTTATCCTCTTGCAAGAGCCATGAAGCCACCAATGGACGCAACTTAACTCAAACAAACAGTGGTTCAGTCATTTCGCCGTCCGACCGCACCATGAACTTACAAGACAATCCCAGCATAGCTTCAGCCCACCCGTCGCATCTGATAGAAGAGCAAGTCGAACAACCCAGCACGCTCCCGGCAACCGTCATCCAGGAAATAGCCGACGCATACTTCCACCACTGCCACAATCAGCCCTACTCGTTCTTCCACGAGTGGACCTTCCGGCGCAAGCTCGTCTGCTCCGAAATCCCGCACCACCCTCTCTGCGCCGTCATCGCCACCGCGCTGCGCTTCTCGCAGGACCCTTTCTGGGGCGACGATCGGGACGAGTCCGCGGTCCGGTTCGCGAACGCGGCCTGGCGTAGCATCGTCTCGACCGAGTTCTCCGCGCACGAGGTCGCCGACGTCTCCACCGTGCAGAGCATCACGCTGCTCGCCATCTTCGACTACACAGGTATGTTCCGTCGTCCTTCTACCCCTCACCAGCTATCCTGTCTGACATTGTGTCACCGTGCCTAACAGCTGGCCGAAGCCGCCACGGTTCGGCCTGGGTCAAGATCGGCGTGGCCATCCGCATCGCGCAGGACCTGCGCCTGATGCTGCAGCCGCCCACGCATCTGCTGCCGGAGCAGCAAGAGGAGCGGCGGCGTGTCTTCTGGTCCATCTTCCTGCTGGACCGACTAGCTTCGTGCGGCCGCGACCTGCCCTGCTCGATCCTCGAGGTGTCGTGCCGGCTGCAGCTGCCGCAGAGCGAGGGCTCCTGGCGCGCGGGGGAAGCCGAGGCCAACGTGACGCTCGGGAGCTTCATGGGCCGGCGGGTCGCCATCGCCGGGAGGCCGCAGCCGCCGTATGCCCAGGTCGTCATCGTATCCTACGTGTTGAGCCGGGCAGCGCAGTACATGCTGCAGGCGTCCGAGGGCTTCGGCAATCCAGCACAGCCGCCATGGGACCCGCGCTCGGAGCTGGCCGTTATCGAGTCAGACCTGATACATCTGGAGACGTCACTGCAGATGCACCGGCCGATTTTGGACGTGCTCACTGAGCACACTGTCCCGCAATCACCGTTGACTACGGTTTCTTCCAGATGTGGAGGGGGAAGTGGCGGCGGCAGAAGCAGCAGCAGCAGCAGCAGCAGCAGCAGTATCGACCACCACAGTGCCGTCCTCACCATCTTCGCCCGCACCCTATTCCACTTGTCCTACTGCATCCTCTACCACCCTTTCCTGCTCCGCAGGAAGGCTGACAAGCATTTGCAACAGCAGCATGGCAGCAACTCGTCACCCTTATTGTCACCATCCATGGTGTATCCGTCCAGCCTGCTCTCACGCAGCCTGGACACGGCGTACAGCCACGCAAAACACCTGACCGAGACGTTGAGTGTGGCGCGCGATGCTGGGTACGCCGTGCGGGCATCGTTCTACGGGTACTGCGCGATGGTCGCCGGGTATGTGCTGAGCCTGTATACCGGTGGGGGCGCCAAAGCTGGGGGGGACCGGGGGTAAAGCTGACAGGGCTGAAGAGGCGTGTCGTTTGTTGTGTGTGAACGTGGCTTTCCTAGATGAGCTGGGGCGATCGTGGAAGAGTGCGTCATTGCTGGTAAGTTCTATAAGTTCTCATTCCTGATCTTTGACGAGTGGTTGACTTGATATTGTTTCGCAGGCGGCTTCGCTCACGCAGCTCTCTGAGATGGCGTACAGGTTCCATCCGCTGGTAAATATAGGCGAGAGCATCAATCTCTCGCCAGCGGATGAGGAATTGCTCTGGTCATTCATGGACTACAACCAACTCGTTGGCCAACGGCTCGCCTGAACCCACTTCGGCCGTGGGCATGGACAGCGTCTACTGGCCGGACATCAACGAGCAATGGTCGGACCTCTTCACTTTACAAAGGTGAATGTCCTCAGTGTTACACCGTAGCTGTTGATATGGTAAAGTTCATATGATCGATGGTTGGTAATGGTGTCCTGCTGACCAGTCCCTACGGTCAGGCTATATGGTACGTCCATGGCTCTTATCATTACTTCATTACTACTTAACATACGCACCAGTGAGATTCTGCCAGTGCTAGCCCCATTACCCTGGCTCAGATACTAAAAGCTCCCTTTATTTATCAGATTTTACGCGGCGGACAAAGAAGGAACCAAGAAGCTCCTCAAAAGCCAAACAATCAAGTCATTTATTTATCAATTTCGACCGATCAAGCGCGGATTTCATCAAAAATCTTGAAAAATGACACAAATTCGTAATGTAACTCCCGTTGGCTACATGGCGCTATAGTAATGAGCTACCGCTCAGAGCACGAAGCCCGCGCCTCTCAAGTGTAAAAGCTTACACGATAAACACAAAGTACCACCCCGCCGCGGCAGTAGGGCTTGGAACTCATGATCCGAATCAACAAAATTCTCAGCTTCTGATAACGAAAGGCATGATGCTGTTTCACTAGTACGGCTTTTCCGCTTGGGGAGCGAGTCGGGCAAGATCTGGTGAAGTAGCTTGGTCAGTGGTACATCTACACGCCCTGTGCGACTAGGCGAGACTTACGGCGCCTTTCCCCGCTCTCCCAATCGAACAGGCCACTGTGACTGGTGACACGGTTATCCCATACTACAACGGTACCGGGCCTCCACCGAACTCTGGCTTGAAGGTCCTGGGAGAGCGCGATGTGATCATACAGGCACTTGAGAAGATAGTCGCTCTCTTCTTTCTTGTAGCCAACAATATACCTCGTGAATTGCGGATTGACAAACAAAGCCTTCTCACCAGTTGCCGGATGTGTACGCACGACTGGATGAACCTTGAAACATCATCAGCGAGATATGTCTCTATCATCGAAGCTGTGGTTGGAAATTCACCGACTGAACAGGTGCGCGACGCACGAAGGACCCTTTCTGTTGGGCTGCGGATGCCTGCTCAAAGCCCGAGTGAACTGCCTCGAGACCATCGAGCCGCTGGCGGAAGGCGGGGGAGAGGCGCTCGTATGCTTTGACTTGATTCGCAAACAGGGTATCACCGCCGGTCGCCGGGATGTCCAGAGCATAGAGAAAAGTTGTACCTGGTGGCTGTTGCTCGTAAGTCACATCGCTATGCCGTGCGAGGGAGTTGATTCGAGCGCTAGTAGTGAGGCCCTCGAATGATTGGTCGTTGGCGCCGATATGCACCAAGTGAACCTCTGGATGCCCTTCAGGTGCACCACTGGTAGGATGAATATGCAGTGGGCCAAAGTAGCTAGCAAACTCGACTGCTTTCTCGGTTGGCAGGGTTGCAAAGTCCTGCAAGAGATCTCAGATCATGATTTGTCAGTTGAGGCTTTCTCTAGGAACCGCAACCCCGCTTGCTATACGGACCTGGTCGCGGAAAGTAACCACTTTCTTCTGAGCTACAAAGAGAGCGAGCTCATCCTTAGCCTTATTTGTCAACTGAGAGAGTTGAATGCCATGAACTTCGGCTCCGATGGAGGCGGTAATGTCTTCAACAACGCTCCCTTTAGAGAACAAGGACGAGAACGAGGAATCGGCATCTCTGGCGCGCTCGTGGTGTTTAAATGGTTGAAGAGGCTCGTATCTGCTTGCATTTATTCTTCAATCAGCCGCAAACCCCGGACAGCGTGGTATAACCTCTAATGTTGTTTTATCCACGCAATGGGTCGGTCCCAAATCCTCAAACCCCGCAGCCGTATCGACGCACCTGACGCCATTCTCATTGTCCCAAGTGGGAAGGTAGTGCGGGAACGAAGCCGGCTCGAATCCGTCTGAGCCATTGAGATCCGTCTCACGGTCAATTTTATGCACTTGAAAAGCCTTGTACGGCCCGAAAGAAGCTCGTTCAGTCGGAGTAACTGTGATGGAAGCGGCTGGTGACATAATGTAGATAATGTCGAGTTCACAACGTTTTGAACACATTTAATGAGCAGGTACGGGGTTAAGACATTCCAGTTTATAGGCTTGAAAACATGTCTTGACGTGCTTGTGTTGGGCGGTATCGTTGCGCCACTTTTCTTTGCCGAAACAACGGAACGTCGTGTCGTGCTTCGCATGCATCCACGCCACCCAGGCTTGGGTTGCTGGCCGCCTCGGGCTGTGCGCCCTCACCAAGGTCACCGACTGAAGTCTCCGCTCTTTTGCGCAATCGAGCCTCGTAGCAGCGGAACGGAGATTACGATTGGAGCATGGAGGTAGATTTCGACATGTGAGGGAACTTCGGCAGCGTAGTAAAATTCCCGTTGCGTTCCTATGAAGGAAATAATGCCCGTCGGACGGACTTTCAAGCCTGATCCAGCGTCCCGCTCGCGCCCGGTCTATGCCTAACAAAGTCGACTGTTATTTATTCGCGCTGCCGGGCGGTTCTTCCTAGATACGTCTCCACGAGCTCTGCCTCCGCACTCCAACATGTCGCCACTGCTTCCATCTATCACGGCATGGTGGATGTTTTACTAATTGACGGCGTTACCGGGCTTTATCTGTCTTTTGTCCGAGCGAGTGAGTTTTGGTAGGATCAATAAATGGTAGTGGATCGATATCCATGGGCTTTGTCATCGTTTTCGTCAACAAGGTTGAAACCTGGCTGAATATGGCATCAAATGAGGTTTTACTCAAGCGTCATCGTCTATTGACGCCCAGTGCCGGCGTCTTTGTCAGTCCGCTGTGTCTGGGAGCGATGAACTTTGGAGGAACCATGACAAAGTCGCTGGGAGAGTGCAGTAAGGAAACTGCTTTTGAGATGCTCGACTATTTCTACGAGCAAGGGGGGAACTTTATCGACACGTGAGTCCATCAAGGCCAATAGCTTTTTGACTGTCATTTCCTTCAGGGGGATGCCAATCTGATAGTAATTTCATAGCGCATCGAGTTATCAGCAAGGAGAGTCCGAGCGATGGATTGGCGACTGGCTTCGGGAGACAGACCGTCGGGATGAGTTTGTGATCGCCACAAAGTACACCAGCGCCTTCCAAAAAAGCCAGCCCCATCGCCAGCAATCCAACTTTGGGGGTAATGGCGCCAAGAGTCTCTATCTCTCGATCAATGCAAGCTTGGAGAGGCTGCAGACGTCTTATGTGGACATTATCTATGTTCATTTCTGGGACATGACTGCCAGCATTCCAGAGATCATGCAATCACTCAACTACCTGGTCGCCAGCGGGAAGGTTCTTTTCCTGGGGGTCTCTGATACTCCTGCTTGGATAGTTGTCAAGTGCAACGACTACGCCCGACAGCATGGGTTAAGGCAGTTCTCAGTTTACCAGGGCCGCTGGTCTGCTGCCGACCGTGATTTCGAACGCGAGATCATTCCCATGTGCAGAGAAGAGGGCATGGCTATTGCACCTTGGGGAACGCTTGGGAGGGGGCTTTTTCGCCCGAAAGGCTCTGTGAAAGAGGGTGGTCGTAACATGCCATCTCTGAACACGGGTCGTGAAGGCCAAGTTTCAGAAGTTCTGGACAGAGTCGCTCAACGCAAAGGCTCACTGATTACCTCTGTGGCTCTTGCCTATGTCCTTCACAAAGCTACTTATGTTTTTCCAATTATCGGTGGGAGGACAGTGGAGCATCTCCGAGGCAACATTGAAGCTTTGTCACTGAGGCTAACAGAGACTGACATTGAGGAGATCGAGTCGGCGTATCCTTTCGATGTTGGCTTCCCACATAACTTTCTGACAAGAACCAACAAAGTCACCAGAGGGCCTGAAGATATTGTTATTTCAAACAATCGCGCTGGATTTGACTACGTCAAAGATATTCAACCAATCCTTCCCTCAAGTAATTAGTTTCGGGTAAATAACATATTTCAATTTCCCTCGCTCTGCTCACAACAAAGCGAAATCAGCAAAGCATTCTTCACGCGTCAGAAAGTGCGATTTGAAGAACGTTGCTGACCCTGGGCTCTCTCGGCCGTGTCATAAATCATCTTTGGATCACTGGTTTTTGAGATAATAACCGTCTGTTTCACCAACTACGAATCTAACGTTGCCAGAAAGCTATATCAGTGAGCGTTTTACACTTCAAGATGCCGAGAGCGTTTATGCATGGTGAAGCTCGGCGTAGCCCTACATGTTACTCACTGCTTTAACTCATCCCATGACAATTCACTTTTAGCTAATCTCAAACTCTTGAAATGGCACTTCTAACGCGTGCCGCACACAGGGAACCACAGAGTTTGCTGAAGAAGTCTGTCCTTGAGTGATATTAAAATTTCACCTGTCTGGTATGTTTCGACGCATTCTTGGCAATGGAACCATCTCGATTTTCCTTCACTCTTTGAAGCTCCACGTAAGCTATTCACCCTGCCACTACTCCGATTCTCTTACCGTGCCATCTCCTCACGGCCAATTCCACCAACTCTCATGAATGTCTCTGAAGTCAATCTCTGAAGGCAATTTCAGGTATGGTGTCATGTCAGACTCAGGATCCGCCTCCTTGAGCGTCCTTCCATTTCCCAAGTAGGCGAAGCGGTTTCCTGACGGCGTCAGATACTCGTACTCCCAATCCTCCCAGCGAGGATCGCGGCGTACGAGCACCATGTGTGCTGCACTTCCTGGCCAAGCGCCGTGGATGCGATTTCCGGGCTTTCCTCCATTCGCCCAAGAGCTGCAGTGATCTGTCAGTGGGGTGGTGGGGAAGTAAGCATCGGCGTAGTCGATAAAGTCGTCCACAGCTTTTAAGGAAGGAGACATGGTCTTAATGCCTTGGCCAGAAATTTTCCGAAGGACTTTGGCGTGGTAGGAAATCTGGGTTTCGATAGAATGACTCTGCGTTCCTGAAGCACCGGCCGCATGAGGGCCGCCGATGAAAAGCAGGTTTGGGATTCCGGGAGCGGCCAGGCCAAGGTAAGTTTTGGGGAAGCCGTCTTGTCCACCAGGTTTCCAAGCCTTGTTGAGATCCTTGCCGAATGCGACAATGGGGAACGGTGGGGCAAAATCGATGTTGAACCCCGTGGCGCAGATGACAGCATCCACCTCGCGGACGGTGCCGTCCTCGGTCTCAATGCCTGTCTTGGTCAGGCGGCGGATCCGATCTTGAATGAAGTCGACATTGTCTTCGCAAAGCGCTTCAAGATAGCCCGGACCAGGCGTGAGGCGCCTACAGTTTGGTGCAAAGTCAGGGATCATTCTCTCCAGTAACTCTGGCTTCTTTTGGAGCCTTCGCCGCATGGTTTCGACAAAGTTCGTTCTCATATCGGCTAGTTCTTTTGAATTCCTGTCTTGGCCCTTGATAGTTCTCCAGTGCTTTCCTTCGACCTTTTTTCGAAAATCGAGATATTTTTGAGGATCTTTGAATGCTTCCAACTCCTCCGGGGTGAAAGGCTGCGGTTCGACAGTTCGCTCATCTCCAGCGAATGACCCAGCAATCCACGTCCGGCTCCGGGCGTAGTGGTCCAGACGAGCAGCCACCTTCTGAATACCGGGAACAAGCTGTATCCCACTGGCCCCATTACCAATAACGGCGACCCGTTTCCCAGAAGGGTTAAAAGACGGGTCCCAGTTCGCAGAATGTGTTAAGTAACCCTGGAATTCTTCCGTTCCCGGATATTCTGGCAGTCTCCACGCATTGAATCGTCCGATTGCTGTCAGAACAACATCGTATGACTCTTTGAAGGATTTGTTCGAACGAGTGTCGAAGATGTTGAGGTCCCACTTAGAATTCTCAGCGTCCCACTCAGCCCTGTTCACGCGGTTTCGAAATCGGATGAACCGATATACGTCGAAAGTGCGGGCCACATGTTTCCAATAGGCTAGGATCTCTTCCCCCGCGGCAAACTTGTCACTCCATTGGGGGTTTGGAAGGAAAGTTGATTGGTATATATGTGATGGAATATCACAACGCACTCCCACGTACTTATTCTCCAGCCACGTTCCACCCTTCGAGCCGTTAGTGAAATTGATACTCCTCGAAACTCAGGCAAAACTCACAACATCTTCGTTCTTCTCGATTATCGTCAGCTCGATTCCAGGGACCTTAGCAGGCAGCAGGATTCCTGCCGTAATTCCAGCTATGCCGGCGCCTATTACCGCTACTCGAAGCTTCCGAACTTCGTCGATAGGCCGATCTCCAAGCTTCATCTTTGACTGAGGGTAAGATACGGCGAGACCTGTACTCGAAGAATGTCCATCGATGGACTTGGCAGACTCCATAAGCCCTTCCTTGCCTCGTGAAGCATTTTGGAGGTCGGCGGCGGGAGAGAAGCTCGAGATGATTTTCTCCGTTTCTGGCGCTTGCTGGATGGCGTGAGGTGACATCGTGAAATCTGTGGGTAGGAAATACAAAGTTTCTGTATTTTGAATTGAGCGTAGCTGGTCTGAGATGATCAGGAATACGATTCTCTTAACCTTCCGGGAGCCACTTGCTGTCAAGCTCAATCTCGCACAACTTTTCACATGCACGAAGAAATTCCTGGGATAGCAGGTCTTGCGGACTTTGCGGCGATAGAACATCTTTGTAGCCGCCCAGATTCCCTGAATTCATTGAGCAGATTGGATAATCATTGTTTGCGTGATTGCGGAGTGCATTGTCGTGATGACGACATAAGTGGGATGTGGCAAACGAACTCCATGTATAGCGAGGATGCAATGAGTCTGTCCAAATCTAAAGTTATATCCCGAGAAATATTTCGGATAATAGTTGAGACTGTAATGCCGTAATTTTAGGCGTTTGTTTTGCGATTGCTCCCCGTCAGAGCCAATGTGCCTCTTGGGGTTGGCGGCGCCTGGGAAGCCTCTACATAAAAGGCTGTTGCAATGGCAACAGCACTCGGGCGCCTTAGGATCCAAGTACGAGACTACTTATCGCCTCCTTCTGACAGAAAGTTTTATCTCTTGCGCGATGCCTCGCTGGAATCTCCGATGGTTCTCACAAAATGACACGCCTGATGAAAGAAGGCTCATCATGAAGCTTGACCTTATCCTTGTTCCATAGTTGTTTGTCGCATACTGGGTCAAGTACGTGGATCAGTCCAATCTGAGTATGTGTTCTCCGGTCCCTTGAGACTTGATGCGGCGAAGTTGACAGTTCGCAGACAATGCCTACGTCTCCGGTCTACGAGAGGATCTTCAACTCTTTGGAAATGAATTGGTTCATCTCCAGACCATGTATACTGTCGGAGCTGTTGTTGGACAGCTTCCCTTCATTTTCCTCCTTACGCGTGTACCACTGCACTGGCTCCTGCCTGCCCTCGATCTGAGCTGGGGACTCTTCACCTTGCTGCAATACCGAGCCCAGAGCTACGCAGAGCTGATGGCATACCGCCTCCTCGTCGGTTGGTTCGAAGCCGCATTCTATCCCATCGTGGACTACATTTTCGGCTCATGGTATCGAGTAGACGAGACTGGACGAAGAGGGGGATTGTTCTATATCGGATCTACGTTGGGTGCAATGACCGCCGGCTTCCTTCAGGCGGCTGCCTCGAGACAATTGGATGGTGTCAATGGACTTGCCGGGTGGAGATGGATGTATATCATCTGCTCCGTCATCACCATGCCTGTGGGCATCATTGGGCTCTGCATCCTTTCTGGCACCCCTGATAAGCCCAACAGATGGGTTCTCAAGCAAAAGGAGATTGATGTCGCTGTGGAACGGCTGCAAAAAGCAGGCCATGAGACTGTCGAGACCTTCAGCATTGCTTCACTCAGGAAGATTGCCTCAAGACCTCAAGTCTGGACCTTGCTTCTGATTGATATCTTCTTTTGGAATAGTGGCGTGCAGGGCTCAGGTGCGTTCCTTCTGTGGCTGAAGAGTCTGAAACGGTTCTCAACGAGTCGTCTCAATGAGATTGGAGCTGCTCAGCCTGCGGCTGGCATGTTCTACACTCTGTTCATACGCTTCGCATCGGATCTTTTTCTCGGGCCACGGAACTCAATCATCCTCGCTCAGACATGGAACGCCATAGGGCTAATCATCTTAACCATTTGGAACGTACCTGAATCAGCCAAATGGTTTGCCTTTCTAACGAATAACTCGGCCAGCGCTATGGCAAGCGTGCTCTACGGTTGGATCAATCACGCGCTCAAGGAGTCTCCAGCCGAGCGTTCAGCGGCAATTGTAGCTTTGAGCGCCGTGGCACAGTCGACAACAGCCTGGACGCCACTATTGACTTTCAAGACTGTGGAGGGGCCAAGGTATCCAAAAGGTTATGCTTTTGCACTCGCGAATTCCCTTTGCGTTATATTGGCATCCATTTTCTTGGATGTTCATTTCAAGAGAAAGAAATCGAAGATAGTTGAGAGCGAGGACGATAAAGAATCCAGTAAGAGCTGTACATCATCGTAATGATATTCGCGAACTGACGACGTTTCACAGTCCCTACCGAGAGTGAAAGCATACAGCCAAATGCGAAGAATGTTATTCCTTAATCAGGCCAAGGATGCTCGTACTAGGGACCCTGGATATCTTCGATTGAAATAGGGCCTTCAAATCGACTTGCGTGGATCAATTTCCAACGGAAATAGATTGGTTACCGAGTAGATTGCTACTGAAATTTATACTGGTGACATAATGCGGAAACTGGAGCTATGTGGCTTAAATCTTAGATGAAGTAGAACTTAATGTCTCTGGGTCCATAGTGGACAACTCTTCTATGCCTTCGCATGTCAGTTGCAGTATAACGCGGTCTACTTGTGTCAGTATCTACATCTACAAAGTCTGGGTTTTATGCATATATTTGTACCTGGACGCATCTTTATTTGTGTTTGATTAATTCTCGCCAAGTAATGGAGTCGAATTCTCAAAATCCTCCCAGTAGTCTCTGTAGCTGGAGCACAACGGACCGCGCCTTTCGGATGAATACGCGCCGTTGAGAGCATAGCAACACTACTGGTTACCTAGAAGACACACCACGCAAGAGATATAGAATCTAAATCCCACACGCCGTTCCATTAGCCAAACCTAGCCGAATTCTCGATTACGTTGAGCTCAACCGAACGGAGTTAACGGATCGAGTACGCCTTTCAGACGGAGATAAAATGACACCATTATAGAATTAACGAGACTCCACTATGGAGATAAACCTCGTAAGGTGAATCTTAAGCCTTTATGGTGTGCTTGTAAGGGTGGTAATCAATCAGCTCATCATATCACACGTCTGTTTGACGTACTTATAAGTTGCCGTAGACCGCTTGAACCTGTGCCAATATTTGCTTGCAATACACATCCCTCAAAATTCGTTTCTTCATCTTCTGGGATTGCAACTACCCTGGAGAGTTGAACAACAGGTATGGGTCCAATCAATGATGCCGGCCAGCCAGTCTCGGCTCCACCCAAGAAGAAAATCCTCCTCAATGCCTTTGATATGTCAACCCCGGGACCCCTTTCTCCCGGCCAATGGAAGGTATGCATATGGGAGGAAGGAAATTTACCTTTGGAGTTCAATGCGAGGCTTTCTCATCTGGACTGAACTAATTCGGCCGCTTTTCTTTTCTTTGGTTATCCAGAATCCAGTCGACGAGTCTGCTACAAAGCGCAGGCTACCATTTTGGACCAATCTGGCGAAGTTGCTTGAGAGAGGAGGATTCAATTCTATGTTTCTAGCAGATACATACGGAGGTTACGACACGTACAAAGGCAGCGTGGACGAATGCGTCCGCCGAGCGGCGCAGTGGCCTGTCACAGATCCGTCAATTGTGAGCTTCCCGTCTTCACAATGCCAAAGCAGGCCGCTTACTCATAAATGCGATGGAGGCTATTACTGCTATGGCCGCTGTGACCAGGACTCTAGGCTTCGCATCACAGCCCCCACGTCATTTGAACCCTCTTTTCTCCTGGCTAAGAGGCTCTCGACTCTGGATCATTTCACAGAAGGCCGAATTGGGTGGAACATTGTCACCTCCTGGAAAGCCAGCGCCTTCAAAGCCATTGGCGGTGCAAGTCCGATAGAGCACGAACAGCGGTATGAGCAGGCTGATGAGTATTTGCGAGTATTGCACAAGTGAGTCAGACACTACGTGGGTGATGCTGTTTGCTATATAATCACAACTAATATTACTGTAGGCTTTGGGAGGGGTCTTGGGCTGAGGATGCCATGAAGCTGGATCCAAAGACGGATACTTTCACGGATCCAGCCAGAGTTCGACAGATCAATCACCAAGGCAAATATTACACCCTATCGAGCCGCCATATTGTGGACCCCTCCCCACAGAGGACTCCTTTCCTTTTTCAGGCTGGGACCTCTCCTGCAGGAAGTGATTTTGCAGCGGCACATGGCGAAGGGATATTCGTATCGTCCCACAGCCCTGACGCGCTACGCCCCAAGGTCAAGAATATCCGCCGACTTGCTGCACAAAAGTGTCGTGACCCAGCATCACTGAAGTTTTCTGTCACCTTTACTCCCATTCTCAGAAGAACCGATCAGGAGGTGGAGGCGGAGGCGAAGTATGAGGAGCTCAGAAAGTATGCAAGTATTGAGGGTGGTTTGGTGCTCTTTGACGGATGGACCGGGATCGACATATCTAAAATTCCCCTTGACCAGGAAGTCACAGCGGCGAACTCCCACCAAGTTAGCCGAGTCATGAAGATGCTTGATTCGCTGTCGACAACATCAAGTCGCGTCCCTAGATGGACTCCGCGAGTCATTGCAGAGAAAGCAGCAATTGGAGGACTCGCACCTCTGGCTGTTGGCTCTCCCTCTACAGTCGCCGATGAGATGGAGCGATGGATGAATGAAGCAGATCTTGATGGCTTCAACATAGGCTACGTGACTGCGCCTGGAACATTCGAGGTTGTCGTGGAGCTACTGATACCAGAACTACGCAGACGAGGGCTATACGGCGAGACACCTGAGATTGCACTTACGTCTCGTGAGAGAATCTACGGTAGCTGTCAGCGCTTTCTGAGAGACGATCATGTCGGCAGCCGCATCAAGTATGATGTCTACAAGGAAGAAACTTGACTTGTAACAGAGAGGCATCCGCGGGTCTATGAAGAAAGAGAATCGAACCTACCAAAAGAAAAGATTTCCAGTCCGTTTCCTTGGAGAAATATGTAGCTCGAGCTTCTTCGAGATACCTGGGATCTATAGTCTCTGTATGTATGTTGACGCCGTTCAATCGCTTCAGACGTGATTCGTAAAAGCGACAGTAAAGAAAACTACTCGCGCACTGGTGCAGGTCACTTCGAAGAAGCGAAAAATCTACAAATAGAATTTGCAACACGGTCCGGACACACGGAGTTATAAACCCCCGAACATGATGGCTTGGCATAGGCTTTTCCGTGATGGTAAGGCCATGTGCCTTCCGGGGTTCTCCGTAAGGAAACCAAAGGCTGACCATAGCTTCTACCTGGATCTCTCTTGGATCGAGGATATCAGCGGTGTGACTCGGGACTAGGTTATTTGGAGACCGATGGTAAGGGGCACGCAGTACAACTGTTGAAGGAAGATGGCCCAAGCTCAGCGAGTCAGCAACACTGACATTTGGCCCGACTGCAGATGCCGCAACGCTACAACTGAGCCTGCGAACGGAGCTGTGAGTAACTATGTATGGTAGATTACAGGCCGAACATTGCCTTGAAGGGAGTTGTGGTCTGATTATTTAGGACCCGTCAGGGCGCAGGAAAATACTAAGGGAAAGAAGTCGGTCTAGAAATAGAGGTTTTGTGTGCACGGTTAGCTTTAACACGGTCACAGTATGACGTGTCGGGTAATTCTTGCTATGAATCATTTGTAGGATGGAGCCTACAGAGCCGCAACAACACCGAGAAGAATACGAGGAGCACAGAGCCTCTGTATGTCAGTAACCAAGCTCCTTCGAATTCCGGAAGCTTCTCAGATCCGGAGGCCGGTTCATGATCTGAAGTACAAAAGGCGCTCTCAACCTCTAGTCACCAACTGCATCAGACCAAATTTCATCAGATATCCGCCAAAGTCTCTCAAATCATCCAAAGTAACATGAAGATTGCTTATGTACTCGCTGCTTTGGCCCCGTAAGTGCTACTACTGCTTAAAAAATCTATAAGGTACTAATATCATGTATTAGGGCCGCCCTTGCGGACAGCTGGAACTATTGTGCATGCCAGGCGCAGAGTGGCAGCTCGACGCTTGTTGATAGTGCCACCTCAGCATGCTGCACTTCAGGTAGCATGAAGGCTCGTACGTGTTACACAAAACACTTCTCTGTCGATTTTAAGTAGATGCTGATCACATAAAAGTGGTTTATTCGGGTTCACGCACCTCTCAAATGCGCTTCCCTGGAAACTACGTAAGCATTTCTTAACGGAAGGCCACATCGGGACAAATACTTACATCTTGAAGTGCGCTGCTGATGATGAGCACGATGGCGACACTTTCTTCAACTGCTGCAAGGGCACAGGCCAGGCGGGCGACTCTGCCTGTATCAACTGGTACTAGAGAAGGGCTGGCAGCAACAATGGGCACAGATAGTAACCATCAGCTAGTTTTCAATCTTTAATTTTCACGCATCTTTCCAGTTTGAGAAGTTCGATGGGCGGTCACGAAAGAATCTACGAGGCTGACCAATCAGAATCCCCGCACGCCGCAATCACCGGCGCTGGAGCACCAAACGAGTCTTCCGCTCACACAAAAATCAATTGCTTAAATTGCGTAGGAAACCAGATAATGGCTAACATGTTATTTTCCTGTCCTAACAACCGACCAAGTAGATGCTGAAGAGTTCATTCTTCTTCCTTCCCGCATCCCAGCCCTTCGAATCATCTCCAAGCTCAAGCAAACGCTGCAGACCGACGCAAAAAACGCAGCGTGATGTCGAATAGTCAACATCGCCATGTTGAGACCAGCGAATATATCTGTTCCTGCGCTGCGAGGGAAGAGGAATTTACCGCTAATAAGGGGATCAGAAGCACAACGCAAAGCTAACACCGCTGCTTAAGCTGCATTTCCTTCTGGTGCTCCTACTGCGCGGAATATTTTCATCGATGCAGCTATGGTGCTCGTAGAGTTGGTCCGTGGCGCCATCAAACTCGCTCGTTTTATAACAAGGTGGCTGCACGTTGACTTCCAGCTCCGTAGAGTTGCACATCGGCTCTTTCCCTCAACACCTTACGAGGCTCTTCGGCTCGCCCTAAGTTTCACTCCGGATACCTCTTCGTAACTCTTCATGGAGAGCCCAGTTGATCTCTGATCATGAAAATCTCTATTATGAATGATGTTCCCTACAGTCTCATCATGCTCAAGCGCTTATTGCATTGTTGCCCCTAAAGTTTACCGGTCGCGTCAGAATCTCTCTCTGGCTTCAAGTATGGCTCGCTGACTGCCACAACTGCCCTTCTCAACCTCTCGACAATGTTGACCAGCTCTACTTCTGATACTATGAAGGGTGGACACACGACCACAGTGTCCACCTTCCGAGTACCAGCAAATCCCATATTTCTCGCCGGTCGAAAGAGCGGTGGAAGATGTGGGACTTTTGGGAGAAGGGGTCCAAGGCGGTGGAAGGCGACGACATGGTGTACTTTTCGCGATCGTCACCACTCCAGTTTATGAGGAGGGTGACTGCAATGGGTTTGAGGAATGAGTGTGTTGGCTTCTCTTAAAAGGTGAGTTGCTGGAATGCCACAATGCTGTGAATTCGGGATTGTGGAGTTGGTCCGGCAAAGACATAAGAGAAGGAATCCAGAAGTGGATATAGGGACGGGCTTAAATGTCTAAGGGTGGTTATATTTTGTCCAACCTGGCAATTTTCGGTATTTACGCTCCTACTCGGTCCACTTCGCGAAGGACGGATCGTCCATTTCCAGTCAGTCCTGCCACCATTGATATTTGCTTCCACTTGTAAACTGTATTTACCAGTTGTCAAATTGGACTCGTAGGAGGAACAATCCTTTCCTATTGTATCGCACCGAAAAACATTCCGCCTGTTGATGAGCATATCTTCGTGACTTAAGCTGAATCGATATCAGAAATCCAAAGCGAGAGCTGTTCAGCACAAGCGTTAGTGTTGTTCATTTCCAAGGTCTAAAATGATGCCCCGGGAGTGGATCAGAGCGTACGGTG
The DNA here is from genome assembly GCA_037367355.1 of Neoscytalidium dimidiatum. Classification (NCBI taxonomy): domain Eukaryota; kingdom Fungi; phylum Ascomycota; class Dothideomycetes; order Botryosphaeriales; family Botryosphaeriaceae; genus Neoscytalidium; species Neoscytalidium dimidiatum. The sequence goes on along the minus strand of CM074696.1, from coordinate 65,093 downwards.
TAATCGATGCTTGGAAAAAAAATCAAACGTGAAGTGCGGGGTGCTTTCCTGGGCAGGTTCTGCGCGCTAACCTATGTTGGCGACGACCGATGCCCTGAACGAGTAATTCCCGCTATACCGGGATTGTCGGGCCCAGTAGGATAGAGGCTGACCAACACGTGCTTGTACGTGGCATGACTCCACTGCCGACCCAATTATTCCATTACAACGTAACGGAGTAACTTGGTTCAATATAAAAACCATTTGCAGCTTACGATGTTGCTGCAGCCATTCTGCTCTGTTAAGCGACATCGACAATGAAACTCACCAATCTATTTATTGTGCAATTAGCTGCCTTCGCCCTTCAGGTGAGCGCCGCACGTCAGCCCTATGATGTGAGGAAAATCATCGACGCCTTCCGTCATCCTCGAGAGGATTTAGTGATCCTTTGTGCACATCGCGGTCTCCGGTATGTAAGGCGTAGCAACCACGAATAGCCTCGGTATTGACTTGCTCGTAGGTGGAATGGGACAGCCGAGAACTCCCGAGATGCGTACTTCCGTGCATCTGAAGCTGGAATTGAGTGTGTTGAGACAGATATCCGGCTCTCTAAGGACGGCTACCTCCCTATGATCCATGACAGTGGCTTAGGCCGTGAGACGGACGTTGGCGAACGGAGCGGAAAAGAAGCATACAACCCATTTACCGGAATGGGATACGACCCCAAGGTAATTGACAACGACTTTGAGGGATTCATCGAGAACCTCCACCTGCGTGATGAGGATGGCAGAGTCCGGGTTGAGCGGGTGCCCACACTGCCTGAGATGGTGCAGAGCGTCTACGAAACGGGAATGGACGTAGTATTGCAGCTCGACTTCAAAGACCAGGAGGCGGTCGCACCGGCCTATTGGTCGCTTAAAAACCTGACGAACGCCGCAGGTGTTCCAGCAAATGAGTGGTGTATCTACAAACTCCAGGCATCCTGGTATCGTACGCCGCTGGATTTTGAGGCTTTGGATTGGGTGCAAGACGCCTTTGCCGAAGGACTAAATCTTGCATTCATTCCTGTCTATCAGCCCGTAGATGCAGGCGAATGGGATGTACTCTCCTCCTTGAAGGCCTTTGGGACCACAAATTACACGATCAGCGCCGAGATCGAATTGCAGTCGACGGGAGGCGCTCTTCAACATCTATTAGATTACGTGGAGAGCGAGGAATCTACCGAGGACACCTTTAGGACATCGGGTATCTTGTAAGTGTTGGAAATTCGGAGTTACAGGCTATCTGTCCAGCCTTACTAAAACTACTTCAGCTTCGCTATCGGTGATTTCATCCAGCCTACAACACTGAACCTCACTTCGTAAGTCTCTATTCTACATTCGCTATACATTTTCATCGGTAAGGAGCAAAATAGACTAACAGGATCATCATTTTCAAGCTTTGACACTGCCAACTACACACTACCAGAGGACATTCGCACCAACAACTCCGTGTTTGTTTTCCAAGATAATGCAGCGCCAGTCCTACTTGACACGTTAGCGGTCGGCGATCATGATTACCGGTCCGACTTCGACTGGATCCTAAAGCAGGGCTTCAACTGGATTATTACAGACACGGCTGACGAGTGGCATCATAATCTTGATGCGGTAGGCAGGAGGAACATATCCAGCCTGATAGCTGATGGTCAAGCTGCTGCCGACCCACAGTTGGTAAAGGGGTGGTACAAAGGGAGGAGGCATGCAAGAGAGTTTCACATGTTGCTGTAGGGCTTTCAAGGGCTGAGAATATCGGAAAAGAATTGGAGAAGATTTCCTGCCTTTTTAGAGCTTCACTCAAAGTACTTCCTTGGAAAGTCTAACTTTTCACTCTATCTTACTACCAGAATCTCCGCAAGAAACCTATAATCTGCACTTGTACTCAACTCTTCAAAATCGAGCCGGTCTAATGATTATAAAAATCTTCTTTCGTCCCACAGGCACAGGATTATGACGTTTCGGCCTTAGGTTCCACCTTCACTTCAGCTACATCACTGTCTTCGCTTGACTCCACCGTTGCGGCTGAAGTAAGTCCCGACTCCGTCTGCCCAAAGTGTTTCAACACGAGCCAAGCTGGCCATATGGCGATTCCCCACAGCACGAATGAGAAATACACGCCTCCAACTTCAGCAAAGAGAGGGAGCGAGGTCAAGCCATAACTCACGGCCTGCCACGCGGACTCCACTCCGCGCAACAACGCAGCGTATCTGATGACCTCTTCCTCGCCTTCAGCAAGGTTGGTGACAATAAAGTACCTAGCAACGATTAGCCCGTGGCGTTTCATAGGGAGGTTGTAAGTACTCACAAGAACAGGTAGTTCAGTTGAAACCCGATAGTCAGGAAGATGTAGACAGCAAAAGCCGCACCGAATGCGGAGTCGTCCCAGTCGTAGGTCGGCCTGGTGTGTCTGAAGCGTGACACCAACACGGTGGCCCAAGTCCACCAGGCACCTTGAAGGATGACCAGAATGAAAAAGGTGCTTCTTGTGCGTGTTTTCAGAGAGACCTTAGCACGATCGAGCCAAAGCTTCAATGCGGTCAGCTGTTTTGTACATCATTCGGCGAGCTTTTGGACGTACCCCCAATACGTTCCCTGAAAGGACGGCAACAATTCCGGAGAGGAAAGATCCCAGCGCTCTTGAGCGAACGGTGAACCACGCTGGTTTTTCGTAAGCACAAGCGGAGTCAAAGGTAAGTTCTCATACTTACTTGCAAGATATGTGAAGAACACGGCTTCTGAAAAGACGGCCTGCCCAATGAACAGGACGACGAGGAGAAACTTCGGCTTGAAAAAGTTCCGGGTCGTGGCCCTGATTTCGTACCACGGATTCTGGACAATCGACAGGCTCACCTTCTTGCCATCCTGCCGCTCAACAGCGGATGGATTGTTCAGCAGGAGAGCGACGAAAGGCCCCGCGGCCTGGATTGCGATGAAGACCAGGAACACCGTGTAAGACACTTTCCCGGCTTTGTTGTTGTTCGCGTTCAGTCCGAGGTTGATGGCGCCGCCCAAGATCTGGCCGGAGAGACGGTAGGTGAGCCAGTAACCCAACGCTTTTCCTCGATTCCACGGCTCTGGGTACGCAATAGCGATGGCAGCCTCGGCCATCCAGAAAACCCCGGCGGAGATGCCGCAGAGGGCAGCACCGAACAGCATCAGCCAGTTCGTGCCGTAGCGGTTGTTCGTGTAGAGGCCAGCGGCAAATGGAGCATATCCCAGGCTGCAGTAAAATTAGCTGCTGAGTATCACGTGCGACAGGGTCAGATACTGACGTTCCGAAGATCAGCGATCCTTTGATGCCGATGTAGTGGACGATGACACTTGAAAAATAGCAGGAGACCACCATGAGGCAGAAGGTCAGTGCGTTGGCTGCATTGACCACCTTGGGAGAGGCAGCGCCACCGGCACCAAGCGAATTCATAGCAATCCAGATTCCCGGGGCAGAAAGGTTGCAAAGGCCGAGAATGGTCATGTTGTAGAATGTTGACCGGTGCCATCTCACTGCCATCCGCGGTTAGCATGGCTGCTGGATGGGCTTCGCCAATGGACGGCGAGAGTGACTTACCTGGATGGCGCTCGCCCGGTGGAGGGGGCCCGCTTGCGTCTGTCGCCATCTGTGATTGTAGAGGAATTGATCACTCAGGGTAAAGGACCACTAGAGAGGGGCATTCGGGGGCAGTTGTGTTTGGAGGCAAGAAGTCACCATCTTATATGGGCTGATATGTTTGTGCGTCTGATTACGGGGTTGCGGACGAGTATGGTGTCAGAGCAAATTATTTCTAGTCCAACGCCACGTGCGACTAAGATGTTGCACTACTTACTCAGGCATTTAGTTGGGCTGAATGGAGGCGACATGCACATGTGAATTCGAAGACAACAAAGGTAAGTTGCGCCGTGAATCAGCGTAATTTCTGTCCATAAAGTGGCCAAAAGGAGCTCCTTTTTCACAGATCACCCAACATTTGCATATTTTACACGGTCACAGTCACTCGAAGAGAGCCTGGATTGGTTGACGAATTTTTCGTGGAGCCCAACAAGGCAGGGGTTGCGGTCACGAAATCCGTTCGTGGCAGCACGCCATTCCCCTCCGCTGCTCCGATGCGAAAACCAAGGTAAACTTCCGGCACCAAAAGTGGGATCTGGCAACTGCCGATAGCGATGAAACTTTGCCGGAGAACAATAACTTTGGTGATGAAGAGATAAGCCCGGCCATATTCGAGCTTGAAGACATCGCTTTCCGGCGTCGAGAGATCAATGGCATTGGATGGCGGGACAATCTCCATGCAAGCCACCCAGCGCCAGAAACACCATCGGCTCTCGGCAAAGATCTAATCAATTCTCGTGGCGACAGGCCTATGCTTTCCTCTTCTCCGGCTGAGCCATCTTGTTTTCACGCCACTTCCAAAACGCTGCTGTGGTGGCGCCAGGACCCACGAGCACGTAACCCGCCAGTAGAAGGCCCAGACTCTTCAATACAGGCGTCCCGGAAAGGCCGACTCGCCGCAAATCGACAATATTGAGTGCAGTCCAGATGAAGGTTGCCACTATCACCAGTAGTAGATCGAATTTGAAGAAGATGCTCATTCCCGCTGCCACGGTGGAAACAGAGGCAGTCGGGCTGGATGGAAAGAAGGTTCGAGTAATGGAGATGCCGGATGAAAGTCCCAGAACAGCCACCACCGCCACGTGGATGCTAGCTGAAATGACGAACAGGATGTCGTACAACAACCGCAGATAAGGTAAGTCCAGACCTTGATAGTCCTCCACCGGGGCTTTGTCATGGCGCGCCGGTGATTTCGCCAAGCCTGTAAGTTTGGCTACTATCTCTACAAGGAACACCACGAGCACGGGAGTTATTTGCCAGAATGCTATGATCTCCACGTTGTAGCGTCCGGTACCATTCAGCCATATCATCAATGCGGAGGGGACCAGGAATCCGAGCGATAGGGAAGGAAGGATCGCTTTGCTGACAGAGCGCGGAATGCTACGCTCAGCGGGCATCCAGTAGGCAGTGCCCTTGGAGTTGAGGTAGAATGCCAAAATATATAAAGGCAGAATCACTCCTAATCCGAAGAGTTGGGCGGCTCCGGTCCAGAGGCTCGGACTGTGGCATAGAAAGTTAGTCTATCTATGATCTCCGCACGGTTCTGCGGGAATGTAGACTTACCTCCAAACTGATGACCAGGCGTTTCGTTTCCTGTATCCTTCAACTACGATTATAGCAAGCAAGGGAAGATACGTGGATAACAGGAAGTAGCAGGCTTGGAGTTTACCCTCCGGGCCTTCAGAACTGGCTAGTACGGGCAGAAATGCTGCAACCAAAGTCCTAACAAGACGGTCCAACTTTGGGAGTCTTTCGGATCCGAACGCCGATGTGAGAGCGAAGTTACCAAGCTCCGAAACGGCGCCCTTCTCGACGGCTTCGCGCAGAAGGGGAAACGTGCCGTTGATTTTCCCAACGGTGAAGAGTGCGTAACTGCCAAACAAACTCAGAGCAATCAGCAGAGCTGTAACCACGGCGTTCGTCACCGTACTTCTGGGAGCAGGCTGGCGTAACAGTTCGTCCTCGTATGGTAGAGCACGGGGTTTCCTGGGCGTGGGCAATGTGCTGAAGCTCACAGCTCCCGGGTATGCTTCGGACAGTAGGCGAAGAGTTGGCCCTGGGCCCATGCTCGGATAAAGGAAGCGGTTAAGGAATCTGAGATACGTGGTTTCCATTGCAAAGCGATACTGCGTCTTTTGAGAGGCGTCAACAAGCGCAGCAGCACGTGGCTTCCGCAGTGCTTGAGTGGCGGAGAACATAGACTCGATTGCCGAAGAAGGGATGGGAGAAGATGTGGAGTGCAATTTCAGTAGCGTCGTCAGATTATTTGTCAGCGCGGCGCATGTCTCCATGGCGGACATGCCACCCAGGCCAATAATGGGGTTGAACTGTATGAAGCGTTAACTCTATCATGTGTCGACAGAGAGTAAGATGGCGTTTGAGTAACCTTATGAACTGCGTCGCCGATAACCATGCAACGCTGTGAATGCCAGTTTTCCAAGACACCTTCATGAAGTGGAGTGCACACGGTCATGAGCTTGCGTTTGTACAGGTCGCCGAACTTGACAGTCTCCGTAACTGCGTCATTCTCGTGCTTGCGGGCGGTCTCAGCCTCTTCTTCTGGGCCGTAAGGTGGAAGGTCATGGTCATGGTATGTCGACCCGGCGTTGAAGAACAAACACCAGTAAGTGCGATCATTTGGGCCCGAGGCTGCAAAAGAGGAAGATCCTTCGTTGGTGATGTGATGCAGTGTGTCCTCTGCTATCCCGGGGACCTTCTCCGAGATGCCGAAGAGGCATCGATATTGGACAGGAAACTCGTCTAAAAGATGTCAAACTCGGCTCCTTGAGAAAGCTGATGGACCCAGTGCTTTACCCTTCTTGAGTTGTGGATTCTTCTCTACAGCTGCTTGCCGAATTTCCTGACTGACAGTGCTGTGGATTCCATCTGCACCAATCAAAATACTGCCCTCAAAGCGTCCTCCGTCTTGACAAACCGCGGAGACACTGTCGGCATTTTGCTCTATATTCACGACGCGTTTTGATGTCAGAACTTTGTGTTTCTGCTCTATGTGCTTGTGGAGCACTTCGATGACCATTCTCCGCTCAAAAAATATCATTGGATAGCCATGTCTACGAAACATCAGCTGCCGCCGCGTTTTGGCAAATGAAAGGAATTCACCAGGCAACGAACCTCTGGATAAGGTGATGGTCGAGGTCGTCAACATGGACCAGGACTTTACCGTCTGAATCACGGATGATGAAGTTGTCGATTGTGCAATTCACTTTGGCCAAGATATCCTCAAAGCAGCCGAGCTGATCCAGGATGCGGAAACCATTGGGCAAGACAGCAATGCTTGCTCCGACTTGGGGAGCGATCTCCGGGTAGGCTTCGAGAACGACGAAGTCGACTCCGTGTTTCTCCAGCGCCAATGCCAACGTGAGTCCAGCAATGCTGCCGCCAACAATGACGACGCGGAAGCCTCTATCAGCCATGGCTTGGGCCAGCGAACGGATGCAGCATGATGGAATGCAGGGTCCCGGTGGATGGAGTTTTAAGTTTCTGAAGCGGGCCCATCGCACGGTGGGGTCATGCGGCGCGGCCGTGCTCCACCGCGCAAGCTCCACGCAAATCCTCGGAGAATTTCGGTGGTACTATTCAGGCTGTGGAGGGGGAATGTGGCGGGAATGGTAAAGTCGGCGGCGAAAGTGGGGTGACATCAATATCCTGCGAACGTGAGAGGAAGATTGGAGACGCGCTAACATGGATTTTTGCAACTGCAGGCTGCCAGGTTGCAGGTTGATGGGCGACAGCAAGCGGCCATTCACACCGCATTCATCAACTGACTCGCAGCAATGCAACAATCATGCTCAAATCGTTTCTGGGATTATCGCATCTACTTCACATAGTCGTAGCCTTTTTGCGCAGACAAGCCTGCTGCACGCTGTTGACTGTCGACGCGCCGAAGCTTCCACCAAGCCTACAGATGCATATCTTTCGCGTTTTCAAGTCAACCAGAACTCTCCAGTCTGTTAGTCACCATCAAGAGGACTTTGGTGAGAAAAAAAAAAGAAAGACCTAAGCCAGAAGGCTTCGACCAACCAAGCTTGAATTCTCCGCCTCGGGTAAGTCTGGGCCTTCGTAAGACAACCACTAACACGCCCGGTCATGTGGATTATCAGGCTACTGTAAAGGCGCCTCAAGCAGCACAGGAAGAAATCGACAGGACGTTGATGAAATTACTTCGCTGCGAGCAGACGACCCAACGCTCCCTGCCATCTAATCATTCGACATTAAAGCTGTTCTATATGCCAGTCCGACGATTCGGACTCTTCTAGTCTATCAGTCTACTTCTTACCTCTATTCTATATCTAAACGTCAGAGAGGAAACGCGACCAAGAAACCGAGAAACACACACATCTCCGCAAGCATCGATCACGCCCACCCAATCCTGTAAAGCTTGTAACCGCTTTCATCCCCACGCCCGACGCCGCGGCGCTTCTCGAGCCTCTCCGTGTCCAGAATAGCGAGCGACCGTCCGTCCTCCGCCCTCGGCGACGCGTCGGCCGCGAAGGCCGCCTCGACCGTATCCGTGATCCCCTCGAACCGACCCGACGGGCGCACCGTGGCGAGGAGCCAGAAAACTCCGTCGCGGGCGAGCATGCGGGCGGCGCACTCACGCAGCCAGGCGGCGTGCTCGGGCGCGTAGATGACGTCGGCCGCGACCAGCATCCGCGCCGGGACGTCCAGCGGCGCCTCCAAGACGGGCGCGGACCAGTCCAGCGGACACGCCCGCACCGGCAGCGAGGAGGCGTGGGACGAGAAGTTGCGGTCGATGTTCGCCCGCAGGTTGGCCAGGACGGCCGGGTGGTAGTCCGTGGCGACGACGACGCCGCCGCTGCTGCTGGGCTCGGCGCCCCCCGGGAGGAGGTGCGGGAGCAGCTGGGCCAGCGTCAGGCTGATCAGGCCCGTCCCCGCGCCGAGCTCGACGATGGTCGGGGCCGGGCCGAGGGAGGACGCGTCCAGCCCGAAGCGCGCGGGCGAGGCGCACATGAGGTCCGACAGGATGATGGACGCGCCCCAGCTCTGGAGCCCGACGTCCGTGTGGTCCGTCCCCGAGAGCGGCGCGTCGTTCAGCCTGACCTCGATCTTGCGCGGGGCCGGGGCCGGGAGGGTCAGGCCGAAGGCGAAGTCGCGCGTGGTCCCGTCGTCCTCGTCTTCTTCGACCGGGTCGTTGAAGGACGCGAGCACGGCGGCCGCGGCGTCGATGAGGCGCAGTCGGGAGTCCTCGGAGCTGACTTGCAGCTCGTCTGCACGGGCGATGAAGGCGGTCAACCAGCGCACCGCGAAGTTGCGCTCAAAGGGGTCCGAACGGAGCGCGGCAAGAGCATCCTCGGCATCTTCGGAGTCGTCCTCGTCTTCTTCGTTGTGCGATGCGTAGCCAGAGTCGACAGGGGGGACCTGGAGCAGGCTCTTGGGCTCTACATGTGTCTGGAAGGCCGGCGGGAGGCGCAGTGGACAGTAGAGGAGGTGAAGGTTGCGTAATGCCGAGGAGATCTGCTCCTCGCCGAGCGTCCCCAGTGATCGAGCTGGGGGCAGGCTGCTCGTTGGAGGCAGACACGGGCCCGAGAGGCTCATCTGGCCTCGAAGAGCGCCTGTCGTACAAAGGAATGCTGGAGAAAAGGGAAAGTCTTGAGGAAGAAGAGCAGTGGCAGGGGGGGCGAGAAAGAAAAAAAGAGAGAAAAAAGAATAGCGCCGAAAGGGGCCGAGGACATTTGGGCCGAGGCTTCGCAGGCGTAGAATCCGTCGTGGCACCGGCGTTTCTGTTTGCGCTGGTGTTTGGCGTCAAACATGCTTGATAGAATTGGTTCTCTTGAGTGTGATGCGTATGGATGTGAGTAGTGCTTCCCGCTCATTGCCTGGTGCGGGATATGATCGGTGTCTGCAGCGGCGAATTTTTATCGCTGGGCAAGTGCGGCGTGCGGAGGTTCTGATTGGCTGCAACTCCCACCTTCTCTACAAGTGTTTGGCTGTGGCTACCAGAGCCTTCGAGTCGACTCTGAAGGCTCATCTGAAGCAGAATCCATATGCGCCTTTCGTGAGGCCTGAAAGTCTCCCCGGCATTCATGCAGGGTTCGTCCCGTGCCTTTGCTCCAGTCCGGCTCTTGTCCAAATCGTTCTGCATGCTTATCCAGAGCCACCATGGCTTGGAACCAGACAAAGCTAGAATGTCAGCCTGGCCATCTGCTGCACTTAGACAACGCGCAGCGCGGTGCGGCTTCAGTGGCCATTTTATCCTCGCTACGAACTTCCGGCAATGTAGCGCCCTGTAGCACATCGCGAATAGAGTGGGGTCCAAATCGGCCATCCAACTGTTCGGACACGTCGATCAAGGATTTGGCAACGGCTTACCGTTGGGACTGGTAGCGAGCGGAATGCTTCTGTATGTTCAAGCCAATCGCGAGGCTCTCGAATCGAAATCGGTGCATTAGAGGTATCACGAAACCATCCTCCCGCACGCCTTTTGAAACTTACCGAACGAGGTTTGCTATATCAAGCCCCATCGGAAAGTAAAGCGCTCGTAGGCCGAAGGATGCAAAAACCCACCCTCTGGCCAGATTCTCGAAATATCATACGTTCGAAAGCCAGTGACTGGCACGCAACCGTGGCGCCACTTACGTGGGCCAATTCTCTTGTAATAATTTCACTTCAGTCTGGAAAATAAAAAAGGATTCCTACCAAGAAGGCATATAACAGCTCCTGTAGGTGGGTTCTGGATATACCAAGTAACTTATGCAATGCGGCGCGGATTATCAATGCCATTAAGACAAACGGTGGAGGGCAACAGGCCTGTGGCTATTTTCTGAGCTTAGAATGAATCATTCGATGGTAGCCGACAAGTAGCACGCAAACTCTTAAGAATAGATCTCGAGTCAATCTAGAACTCTACTGCTGATGCGTTATCGTCTATAGATGCCTCCCGCTCGTCTGCAAGCTTGCTTACCTGCATGCGCCTAAACGCTGACTGAGCATTTTCTCGCGAGTCATCTATTGAAGCGTTGTAGTACAATCAGCGCTGCCACTTCCCCACATACGCCACCCCAACCGTGATTTAAAGACTTCCAAGCCCATCCTCGAGCGTAACGCACTTTGTTAGCTGAGCCTTGCTCCCCTTTTTGAAGATCGGGATAGCATTTGCCACCACCACGCCCTCAATGAATCCCGCAAAGGCTAGCTTCTGCCTGAGAGGAGTACTTCTTGTCGTGTTTTCGTTGTCTCCTCTGGTGACGGGCGAAGATGCTGACGTAGTTGGTGGCCTATGCGCTCTCTGGCATCATGCAGGTCGGTATGCCTCCGGTGCAATGTTGAACGTCTTCTGACTGTACATTGCTAGCGATGGTAAGGGGAGAGTCGATTTTTATCGACGGTGGAGTGCAGACCGTCCGCAACAACGATACTGCCTGGCTCGGATTTAGTAGGTTTTCCTACAGAACAACCTTGCTGCCGTTGACCCGCAACAGGCAAGTACATATACGAGATCAAGGTCGACCGGTCATGGGACAATACAACAGGCGTCCCAATAGAAGTACACGAAAGAGTCGCCGCAGAGGACCCAAATCCTCCAAATATGCTACGCGGGGCCTTATTTGCGTCGAGTGATCCTACAAAGCTTTTCACTTTTGGAGGCTCGAGCTTCCTCGCAAACCGTTCTGACCCCGACTGGAAGGCACCAGGCCAAGACTCTACCTCGCTGTGGTCCTTTGATACGCTGATGGAAGGTTGGCAGGCGTATGATACCCCGTCCATCCCTGGGCGCCAAAATTGGGGGGCCACTGCCGAGGACGTGGACAAGAACATCGGGTTTGTCTTAAACGGCCAGTATGATCGAGGATCATCATACGGAAGGTATTCCACCATTGATTACGAGGGCGATGCGGTGACCAATAGCTCATTCAATCAAATTGAATATGTCGATGGTATGATTATGATCAACCTTGACACACAGGAGACGAAAAATCTGTCCACGGAGACTCTCGGTGTTCCTCGTGTGGCGGGTGGATTGGTTTGGTCGCAGGTCCGCGACGACTCTAAGGATGGGCTACTCATTACTTTTGGAGGCATGCAAAGCAGCGCACAGGACGTAGACACATTTACAAACGGAGAATTGGTGGGTCACGTCCGTCGGAAGGAATTAGTACACGACTAATACGCGTGCAGGTTGACCTATCGACCGTTTCCCTCTGCGATAACTATAACACCGAAAATGTCACTTGGTTTCACCAGCAGACAACCGGTGACGTCCCGAGTCCTCGCCTGGATTTTTGCACGTACCCATGGGCAAGAAATGCAGACGATTTCTCAAGCATAAACATGTCCGCCACCCTGTTCTCACCGAGAGAATCATGCTCACAACAAGCAGTTATATTCATGGAGGATATAATCCTAATACCTCTACACTTTATGACGATGTTTACGTGCTATCTATCCCATCTTTCACGTGGACGAAAATATATTCGGGTGTGGAGGGGCGGTTTGGCCACACTTGCAACGCCGCAGGGTATCGAACAATGCTGGTCACGGGTGGGGCGCGAGACTCCAGCCTATACGCCATCGAAACCACGGGTAAAATCCAAGATCTGAAAAGCACTACTTGCAATGGTGGTCGCCTTGGCGTAAGATTATTCGATGTGACGAATGCGACATGGACCACGTATTTCGACCACGATGCGCGAGGGTACCAGGTTCCACGGAAAGTGGTCGATGTTATCGGCGGGTCGTAAGCTCACAGACCGGAGCGCATCATTTGACCTTGTGGCTTACAACTGGCAGGCCGAACGGAGGAGCCACCATGACTAAACCAGAGGGTGGATTCGCGCATCCCTCCATTTGGACAATGTTCAATAGCGCGCCAACTATCAACGCTACTGCTACTGCCTCTGCAGACAATGGTGTGGATAGCAGGCTAAGTGGAGCTGGAATAGCTGGGGCGGTAGTTGGATCAGTCGCGGCCATGGCACTTATTGGTGTAGGTATCTGGCTTTCCCTCAGGCGGAGATCCCAGAAACTTCGACACCATTCAATAGGAACAAGTGCTGCGTCCGAATTGCAAGGGGAGTCCGCGAGACTCGAGAAAGATTCTTACCTGTGCAAGCCAATCAGCAGTGAGCCTCAGGAACTGGCGGGTGATAATCCAGAGCCTCAGGAGCTGGCGGGAGATGATCTAGAGCCCCAGGATCGATCAGCAATGAGCGGTATGAACGCCGAGCCAAGTGAACTTCAATCTAGGTCTGTTGATGATGTGGGAAAAGGAACTCTGCGGGAAGCGCCTTAGTAAACAATTCCTTCGTTCGTTCCCTCAACTTCCGCTTCTTCTCCGCCTTTCTCGGACGGTATCTCTTGGCAGAGCGTTGTCGCGCGCCACAAATGATCCTTAGTCATCACCCTCAGGTAGGCGAGGGCAAACTTCAGGCTGAGGGTTCTCACGTAGAATGCGTTTTTGCATGCAATGGTCGAGGGCACGAACTTCGCCCGGAATTATTTGAGGCTGGTCGAGCATCTACTTGAGCCAAAACAGATACGCTCCTCTGGAGACAATTGAAACACCCAGTCGTCGATTCTCAAATGATAAGCCGGAAATAGAGTATTGAATGAGGCTTGTGAAACGAGGATGATTTTCCGGAGCGTGGACGTGGGTATGTAAGCGGCAAACGGGCCCTTCTTAGATTACTCATCGTTACGTGGTCCATATCAGGGTAGTCGCATGTCATGTAAGTACAATCTTCTCTGTGTTAGCGCTAGCCAAGCGTATAGTCACCTCAGTTAATGATCAAACCCTCTACCATTCACTGTAGGGACAGACGGACCCTGCCTGCGCTATCCATCGCCATCGCACTGCCCGGGCGCACAATGAGCCATCCCGCCCTTTGCACTTCAAACTGATACTCTCAAGCACGCTTCTTTCCAGTGCCCTACTTCCAATCGTAAACCTCTAAGTCGTGACATGCAGCTGTCATTGATACAATTGGGGCGTTCCTGGGCAATCACTCTCGCGAAGGTGTCAATCTGATGGGTTACTTGGGCAACGGTGCGACCATCGACCAATCTGCGATCTGGCAAACAATTCTCATGCCCGATAACACTTACGATGCCAGTCTTCCGATACTTCCGACGGGCCATGTTTAAGCTTTTCCTGATTATTGTATACCCCGCTTGAGTTGGGAGCTACCGCCGCTTCCGATCTGCATGGAGAGAAATCGCCCGGCTGGTACGGTCGCACTGCATCACGCACATGGAAACAATCCAGTTGTGCCGAAAGGCTCTTGGCACTGCTATATAAAGGCCTTTCCATTCCCCGCTGACATTTCAGTAACTGCACGTCCTCTCCTTGTAATACGTCGAGGTGCTCCACCTGTCAACGATTTGTAGTTTTGCCTATTAAAATACTAACGTTAACAGTTCTCTCAGTATGTGATGACTCCCTCTTTCATCGTCTGCCGCCCATTGTAATAACATAACGCAGAGAGAAAAAGAACCATGGCGCAAAGAGCTCGTACCACAACTCGCTCCAACGTCCCAGCCTTGGAGATCGATCCCGCCGCTTCCGGGACAGTGATCCGTGTGGCCATGCTTGTCGAATCCATCATAAACATCTTGACCGCCTTGCCGCTTATGTTAGACCCCGCCTCCATGCTACAACCTCTGCTCATCGCAGGCACAACACTCTCGCCCAACGCTGTCGTCACCGCCCAGTACTTCGGTCTCCTCGTTCTCGGTATCACCGCCGGCATGCTGTTGGCCATCCCCAACAAGCCCGGGGCCGTCGAGTGGCGCCGTATGTTCTACGCGAATTCGTTCTGGACGGAGTCTTTGGGAGCGCTGCTGGCGCTCTGGCAGGTATACGGTCTCGGCGATGAGGGCACTGGAATGCAGTCGAGAAAGCTGGTGATGTTCGCGGTATTGCCATTTTCTGCGCTTACGCTATGGAGGGCTTATGTATTCTGTGCCAAGCCGGAGTGGTTTGGGAGGTATCGGGCTGCGGAGAAGGTTGATTGAACGAACGCTGTCTCGTAGTCGCTCATAGTGACCACTCTGAAGATAGTTGCGGAATTGGAGATTATGAGTGCTATAACAGTAACGTGAGCACTTCAGGTTGGTGGTAGTATGAGTAATCAAGCGGCGTCGAATTGGCGGTAATGGCGAGATTGAAGCGACAAGAGTTAGCCGGCGCTCTACGCCAGTGACGGAAAGAGGACTAAGATTGGATTGGTGATGTGTTACGACGAATATATGTTTGAGAGCTTTCGTGGACTTAAGGCAAGCAAAATTTCCAAATCACCATGGTGAATTATTTGTCGAGGACGTCGAAGCGGACCGAATCTCACGTGAAGAGCCGACTTTGGTTTTGCCCTCTATCTCCGTACCCAGCCAACAGGATTCCTATAGAAGCCAATAGTTAAAGGCAGGAAAGCATTGTAAGTCCAAGATCTGAAAACTAGAAGGATGTCGTGCCTTTTAGAAGGTGCTGAGTGTACTGCTCACAACAAGAGGAGCGCCCCGTATAGTCAATAAGCAGAGCCTGCGCGTGGACAAAAGAATATCCTCTATCCTCGAGGCACCTTATCAAACAGGCAAGCCAGACATATCATTTCTCAGCTTGGGTGAGAGCCTGCTTTTCGTTGCCGTCGATGCACTGGAATACCAGACGGAGAGAAAGGACCCCAATCACAATCAACGTTGTGGCGCACTATAGCAATCTCACCGGGTCCCATACCAGATTCGATCTCACAAATGTAGATCTACTGGGGGCAATCTGTGCCTTTCGATAACCTGAGCTGTTTTTCTTAGAGTATTTCTAACAGCTGGACCTTCTTTACCATGTACAGGGTATCAAATAATCCACGTGCCTTAGCAGCACATGCTGCCCCGCAAAAGCGTGTGCGAGCTGACGAGAGTCTCACGCCATTGTTCATCAGCCGAAGTGCACGATCGTACTATCCTTAGAACAGTTATGTATTGAAGGTTGTAAAGGTCATTTGCGCAATGATTTTCTTCACCATGAAGTCTTAAGCCCACTCGCCACCGCGATAGCGCCGATGATGGACAATCCCAAGCAGGACGGCATCCACAGCCCCGAGCCTTGACGGTGACACTAACCTCAGGGCAGCTCTTAGAGATGTTCTACGTACAAGGTGGGTCCCGAGCTCGGTGGCTGGACAATTATGGTGTCCATCAAGGTGTCAGGTATTCGCGTGCATGAGAATTATAAAATCTTGAATTCTTGCGCGTACATCATCCACCGCACGATATTTCCTCAGAACTCCATTCGCACAATATGGGCGTCGTTCCCGGTAGCCTCAAGATGGCATCTTTCACGTTAATGCTAGCCTCTATCACAGCTGCCGTTGCCAAGCCTGTGCATGCTGCAGCCGGCCGGCCCCTGCTCGAGCACTTCGACTCTCTTGGGGCCTGGTTCGATGACGTGGCCGCGATTCCGAACAACACAGGTCAGGCTGATGGGACCGCGAGCAAGAATACGTCTATTGCTATTGTGGGTGGCGGCATCTCCGGCCTAGCAACCGCCCTCATGCTCGACAGCATCGGTATGCACAACTGGGAGATTGTCGAGGCTAGCAACCGAGTCGGAGGGCGGTTCAGAACAAAGTACGTTGGTGGCACACAGGAGTGGGCCGAAATGGGCCCCATGCGGCTGCCGTATCGCGTCACGTACAAGGACGGCGAGACACTGGATTACACCGACCACCAGATGGTATGGCACCTGGCCAGTATCTTGAACGATATGAGTGGAAACAGTTCCGAATGGAAGATCAACTTCATACCCTGGATCCAGCACCATCCTAATGAGCTTTTGGCCCTTGGGACCGGCAGACACCTTGATGGCAGCATCCCCACCCGAGCCGAGGTCGAGGCGGATCCAAGTCTCGGCAGACAGGCACCGCTGACAACGGCAGAGTACCACAGCACGAAGGCCCAAATGGATCGCATCCTCAAGGACAAGGATGTTCTCAAGTCCATCCAACGCGATGTCTGGCGCGCTCACAAAAGAGCTATGGCTGCGGGCCTGGATGATTAGAGCGAACAGGCCATGATGCGACACGTCTTCAAGGCCAGCGAGAACACCACGGACGCCATCTGGACTGCAACTGACTACGACGTCTTTTGGGACGAGCTGCACCACAACTCCAACCTCGCATTGGATGGTAGTCGGAGTGCGATCGCGGAGACCGAATGGAAGTGCATCGACGGCGGCTTCAATCGACTTTCGGACGCCTTTTTGCCGCACGTTCGCGATCGGCTCACGTTAAACCGCAAGATTCGTAAGCTCGAGACCATCACAGATGACAACAACCGTGGCACCCGAACGCGCCTTTTCTGGTATCCCAGTGTAAGCAACCGGACCTTCGAACACAAAGATTACGATTACACCATCATGGCTGTGCCTTTTACCATGACGCGCTTTATGGATCTTCCCAAGTTCTCTTCTGTGCTTGGTCGCGCTACCAGCGAAGCAGGGCTCCGCTTCAAGTCAGCCTGCAAGGTCGCCCTCCTCTTTTCAGAGCGTTTCTGGGAGAAGGGCGATCGTCCCATTTTCGGAGGTTATTCGACTCCACCAAGTGCTGCCGTTGGCGCGCTTTACTACCCCGTATACGGCCTCAACCAGTCGCGTCCGGGTCTCATCATGCACTACCGTGGTGGCGATTGGTCTGACCGTTTCACCAGCTTCTCCGACGAAGAGCATGTCCAGACTGTGCTTGATGCCGTCGTCGCCTTGCACGGTGCGCAAGCCCGCGACCTCTACACTGGAGACTACGAGCGGCTTTGCTGGTTAGAGGATGAGCACACCGCTACTTCCTGGTGCCGCCCGGACATAGAGCAGCATCGCCTGTATATACCAGCATACCACCGCACGGAGCATAACACCATCTTTATTGGGGAGCACACCGCGCCAACCCACGCCTGGATCAGCTCCTCTCTCCACTCATCGGTGAGAGGTTCTGTCCAGCTGCTGCTTGAGCTTGGTCTGGTAGCCGAAGCGAACGAGCTCAACCAGCGTTGGATGGGTACTTGGATCAAGGGATAAACTGCTATGTAAGCCATCGATGTGAAAATTGTCCACTGGAAAAGCGACGTGTCTCTTGCCGGAGAGAAAATCCGTCCAATGTCACTGTGTAGTCCCTTTAGGATCGTATCAGCGCATTCAAGATTACATAAGGCTAAATGGGAAATATATCTATCTAAATAATAAACAAGATCCAGAAGAAGGCGTCATAAATTGTGGTAAATCCTCGCCTGCCTACTGCAACGACCCCCCGAAAGGCCAAGCTACCCGGCGACACGCTTGATTCCCCGTGGAAAGGAGCGTCGGCGTAATATAAACCGCCAATAATGCTAGCTTATAGAGGCCACTCAGATTTACGGAAAGCGAATAGCAACCTGTTCTCCTCCTTCTGATGGAAACGCCTCTCTCCAGTCAGTCAGGGAAGGGGCGAGAGACATTTTGGTCAAGAGTGCAGGCAAGCTCAACATCCTCATCAACAACGCCGGGGCGAATAATACGATGATTGAGCTCGGTATATCCAAAGTTGCGGCTTACCGTATGCCCAGGTCATGGCCACTCCGTACGGCCTCACCAAGAACGGCTTCGAGACGCAGTTCAGTACCAACCATGTGGGCCACTTCCTCCTGTTCCAACCCCTCAAGGATGCTCTGCTCGCGTCAGCAACCCCGCACTTTCTCTCCCGTGTGGTCAGCATCAGCTCCATCGGTCATCATGTTGGCGAAACTCGATTCGGCGATCTCAACTTCACGAAGGCTATCATCCTTGGGAAGCGAATGGGTAGGTCAGAACAGCTAACATATATCTCGCCAATGAGATCGAGCGCCGTTACGACCCGAGGAACCTGGATGCAACATCGGTGCATCCGGGAATCGTCGAGACTGGCCTCCAGGTCCTCGTCGAAATGGATGCTTTCGAGTTAGGCGAATATCATCTAAAGTCTATGAAAAACCCAAAGTAGGGCGCTGCGACGTCAGTGCAAGCTACAGTGTCCGAAGAATGAGCCCACAATGGAGGCAGGTTCCGGGCGTATTGCACAGAGCAAGGGCCGCTCAAGCCTACCAGCGATTTTGCGTCTGTGGATGATTCTGGTTATGCCCCTGGGCCGTTGACGAACAGAAGGTATGCATTCCGCGACCCGGCATTTCTCGGGAAACATTGGTTAGTCTCGTTGCAGCAAAACGTAGCATAAATGATGGCCACCAGCAAGGGATCAGTAATCTTGCTGATAAATTGACTCGGTAATATGCTGAGTTTATGAGATGCGCTACATGACAAACAAGCAAGCATTCGTAGTGATAGCATACAGCTCTCCTTTTATATGAGTCGTTCCAGGAAGACAATACAGTGATAAACTCCAGCGATTGAGCCACAATGACACACCACGCTCAGCCCGACCATGCTGGTTTTAAGTTGGCAGTCCTCCTCATGGACCCCTACAATGACTTTCTTCACCCGAATGGTAAACTCTACGGCCGTGTCAGCGAGTCGCTTGTTGACACGGACACCACGCTTCACTTGACAGAGCTGGTGACCGCGGCGCGCACGGCACATATTCCCATCTATTACGCCCTGCACCAGACGTGGAAGCCGGGAAACTTCCAAGGATGGGAACACATGAATGCTTCGACTACGGCAGTCAACGAGATGAGGGCTTTCGAGGACGGTAGTTGGGGCGCCCAAATCTACGAGGGCCTTGAGCCGGACGTGCTTGGCAACGCAGATGTGGTTGTCAGCAAGCATTTGAACAGCAGGTAAAGCTAGCTCGGTGAGGTCGGAAAGGATGAGGATGGAGTTGACGGTCATTTATCCATCGCTCATCGTACGAGTTGTTTGCTAATGTTAGAACTCGGTGGCTAGTGGATTTGCCAATACCGACTTAGATTATCAGCTCCGCCAACGCAAGATCTTTGCTAATGTTAGAACTCGGTGGCTAGTGGATTTGCCAATACCGACTTAGATTATCAGCTCCGCCAACGCAAGATCACGCATCTGGTAATCGCGGGAATGGTGGCGAACACGTGTGTTGAGTCCACAGCAAGATATGCGAGAGAACTGTGCGTATTCGCACACTTTAGTGGCCTAGTAGAGGAAAATCAGCTGCTGACGGTGTGTAAATCTTGCATTAGTGGATATTTTGTGACGTTGCTGTGAGTATACTGATTACTGAGCCTTTTCGTTGCTGTGCTTACTGAGTACTTCTCAATGCAGGACCGACGCAACTGCCGGGTTCTCGATCGAGGGTAAAGATGCCGCAACAAAGCTTATCTGGCCCATCATAGCAGAGGAGGCGAAAACGGTTAGCGAGTGGATCTTGACATTGAAAGAAGACGGACGTTGGCCTAGTCACTAAACAAGAATTGAGTGGGCGAATTTCATTTGTCCTACAGCATTCACGCTGAGGCTGTTGAAGTAGCGAAGATTTTCTCTCCAAGATCCTAGTAAAGGCACTGCTCATCACTAGCGTGAGTCCTAACGGCCCGGGCGCGTATTGTGTCGAGGTTACTGCCGAGCATTCCTTACCATTTATTCTTGCCTCCCACACTCGGGAAGCACCCGAGACAACGGTTCCTTACAGCTCGTCCACTTTCTCATCCCCCACGTATCGAGCTGTACGAATCCCCTAAGGATTCATCTATTAACTAAGTGATGACCCTTTGTGCCATTTTCAAGCTCCCTATTTGTATCTTGTCCTTATATATTCTTATTCAAAGCGATTTTATAGCGCAATATGATCCTATGTAGAGGATACGGTTTAAGGTAAAAAGTAGGTTAAACTATAAAAACTAAACAATCTTCGCTTTCGAGACCATTTTAGGAAGCGCTAGATTCCGATTTGCGCTACCAAGTGCGCGGGTGCTTAAGGTACTCCTCTACGGTTACCGTTTACTCGATAGCCGTTGCAGCTTGTGTATTTAGTACGCCCGCGAGGTACCTGTCTAGCTCTTTAACGTCCTCGAGATCACCGATCCAGCCAATATACTGATCCGGCCTCATGACAAGCAGGGCGCCTCTTAGCATGTCTAAGCCCCACGTCTCGTATGCGTTGCCAGGTAGATCCTTGCCGATGGGCGAGTACTCGTCTATCCAGATTTTGTCATAGTCCACGCCTCTCTCTTCGTCCAGCGGCCGCAGCAGTTCCGGGAAATCGAAGATGCTCACTTTTGCCCTGTCCGCGGAGTGTACCGTCATGACATCGACCACAGCATCTTTCTTCTTATCCTTGGGCGTGAACTTAGCGAGCACGCCGCCCTTCGTCGCCTCGAGCGCGTCGCACAGCCGCCGCACCCTCGCCATTTGCTCCTCCTTGCCGACATCGCCCGGTAGAATAACGACCCTCCACCGGCCGTCACTCTTCATGACGCCTGTGCTCCACGCGGCGCCCCCATCCGCGTGGTTGACCAGCTTCGCCGGCCAAAAGCGCTCGCCAGCCACCAACTTCTGCGCGATTTCTGCCTTTCCGCCCTTCGCGACCGCGACGCTCGCCGGGTAGCCAAGCACGAAGCCCTGCGAAAAATCTTCCCACTCATCCGTCTTGCACTTGAAGTCCTCAGGCGTACTATAGGTACCAGGTTTGAACAGTGCGCTCCATTCGCGATCGAAGGCAGCGAGCTTCTGTGCCACCGGCTGCCGCTCCGCCTCGTATGTGGGCAGGATCGAGGCCGGGGAGAGGCCCGCTGCCACTGACGCCACCTTCCACCCGATGTTGTACCCGTCCTGGATGCTGATGTTCATGCCCGCGCCCACTTTGGGCGAGTGCGTGTGTGCGGCATCGCCGGCGATGTGAATGCGCTGGTGCGGCGCGGAGAGGGCGTTGGCAGCGCGCTGGCCGACTTGGTAGGCGGACCACCCTGGTGAAGGAGGGGAAGTGGTCAGTCAGTCTGATCAAGCGAGTAGCCAGGAAACGTGGGTTGGTTCCTTACAGTCGCAAATCTTGAAGTCGAAAGTGTACGGGTGGAAGATCTTCTGCACCTTCGCGCGGAGCATGTCAAGCGTGATGCTGGTGCGGGTCTCCTTCGCGGCGGCGCTCTCGGTGTCGGCGAGGGGGATGTAGAGGCGCATGAGGCCGCGCTCGCGCTGGACAAGCAGGATGGTACCGGACGCGCCGTTGCGGATGGTGGCCGAATGGCGCATGTCCGGGAAGTTGGAGATGGGGACTACGTCCATGACACCCCAGACCTGCTCGCTGCTGTTGCCCTCCAGCCGGTATCCCAGCTGCTTGCGCGTCCAGCTGTGCGCCCCGTCAGCCCCGATCACGTACCTGCATCGCACCGTCTCCACGTGCCCGGCTTTGGCCTTGCTCTTGTTGATCAGGTCCTCCCAGTCGTCCGGGGCCAGGTTGCTACGGAAGAGGCCATCGCGAGCGCTGGAGCTGGCTCCGTGCACTGGGGAAGGGTTGGCTTCCTCCTCGCTCAGCGTGCGCAGCGTCACTGTGATCGGGTAGGCGTCGTGGCAACCCTCTAGCGCCTCGTCGTAGGTCATGCTCTCTGCAATGACCCCGCGCTCCACCTGTAGATCGGGTTTGGCATCTTTAATGGCGTCCAGCAGATGTCGCTCGATGCGGCCCTGGTTCAGGCAGCTTACGAAGAAGCGGGATTTAGCGTACGCCTCTTCCGTGAACGGCATGATGCCAGTGCGGACGATTCCTCCACTCCCGTCAGGGCCCTGAATTGAGGGTGCACATGGTTAGTTTCTGAGTTGACAACAGGAGATAAATCGGCGTACCCAGCTGCGGAAAGCATGGCACGCTTTGGCCTCCTGGGAAACTTTCTGCTCGATGCCCATACTGTCGAAAAGCTCCATGGTGTGCGCACGCAGGCCATCGGCCTGGCCGTTGAAGACTTTGGTGCCGCGCTTGTCAATGATGCGCGCATTTATACCATACTGCGCCATCCAGTACGCAGCAGTCAAGCCGCACGGACCGGCGCCGATGATGAGGCTGTGGTCCTGTTAGAATGGTGTTGGAAATGGGTAGTCGGAAAGGCATAGCATACACGTCAACGTCGGATTTGGGAGAATCATCGGCACGTGCCATTTTAACAGAAGGCTCGACACTAGGCATGCTTGGACAGCAGTCACTTTCGAAGAATGAAAGATGTTCGCAAGGAGCGAAAGCGATGGCATTGGAGATGTCAATCGTACGACCAAGCCGAGTTGTCTTTATAACGCAGGGGGCGGAATGCTGGGGCGTCGTGTATCCGAATGGGATATAGAAGACTGAAAGAGAGCCAGCCGGTCCGAACCACCTGCTGCCGTCGAGACCCGTCTACAAGCGGCCTTTGGACCCGAACAAGGGTGCTAGTAACGGTATGCGGTGTCACTGTGATGCGGTGTGGGTATTTAGGATGACTCGCCAAGGCATCCCGAAGCACTAGATAGGGGATCTTAGGCACGAAAGCGGAGCCACAATTACGAATTGAAGAAGGTCGTAACTGAATGACTCGCTTGGCAGCCGATCATCCGGCTTATTGCGTCTCCACTCCTGGCACTTAGCGGACGAGGCCGAAAAAGGAGGATAATTACTTAGACCCAGGGCGAGGAATCGTTATACACAAAGTGCGATCATTTGCTGCAAGCCCCGGAATCAATCCAGTGGGAGCCAATGCTTCTTACGAAAAGTCAACGCTACCTTTTTTCTTCTCCCGCACCAGTAAAAGTTGCCTAAAGCTTCGTCTTTAGCAAGCCTTTGGAAAAGTCGAAACTATTACTATCGCTTTGCAGTGCCCACACTTTCCCCTTCTTCCGATCCTCCCTTCCAAGTTCTGCCGCCAATAGTGGTCCGCAATCGCGTGTAATACCTTTGATCTGCGCTCGGATGTAGCCTCCATTCTCGAGCACAACGATTGGTCTCTGCAGGAGCAGAATAGTCAGCGGAATGGCTACAAGGCAACAATACTGGGACCAATAGCACATGTTCACTTATGTAACCTCAGCAGATAGTACATTTCCTCCAAATCTCTATTCCACACGCAACACTTCGTTTACAGCACTTGGCATCGCGCCATAATAAACATTAGTAGCTTCTCCACCCTGACCGGCGGCAGGCCGTGCGCTCTCGCCAGCGTGTCTACATTGGTTGTCGATGCCGCATTGGCTAGGTTCATGCCCACGCCCACAACAACCGTGCACTCTGAATCTTGGTACGAAGTGTTTGCGAACACGCCGCTAATCTGGACGTATTTGGACAGCAAAAGACTGCTTCCGGATGCGAATGCAGGCGAGGAAGGATCGAGTGCGTAGACGTCGTTGGGCCATTTGAGCCTGATGGGGAGCTTTGCGTAGCCTAATTTATACGTCTGTGTTACGGCACAGCCTTCATGAGAAGTGTAGAAGGAAGGGAAGCCGCGGAAGAGATCCCACCTAGAAAGACCGGATCACGTGATCTCTCACGTGATCCTTCCCCAGACCTACATGTCGCCCTCGAGAGCCTGGGCTATATAGAGCAACGGTCGCCCAGTGTAGCCACGGCGACGTCCAGTAACACCAGATTAAATACGCTTTCCTACTTGTATATAAACCACACTCTCTAGATAGCTTTGACCCTCGTAGTCAACTTTCTGAATTCACTTTAGTAATAGAATTTGGACTCTATTAGTAACAGGCCTTCGCACGTAATGCTTAGTCATTACTTGTTCTCTCTCTCTTCTTGTACCCACTTAAGGAAAACCCCGTGACTAGTTTTCTCCTTCTAAGGTGTTGGATCCTTAGAGGTAGAGGCCGTCCGTTACAGTCTGCACGCCGAATCTTTTTACCGAGCTACGCGATCAATAGTTCCAAGTTCATTGACTGCTATGTTGTTAGAAATGACTGGTGTGCCTCAGCTCGTCTGACGCTCAAC
Source organism: Neoscytalidium dimidiatum (assembly GCA_037367355.1). Classification (NCBI taxonomy): domain Eukaryota; kingdom Fungi; phylum Ascomycota; class Dothideomycetes; order Botryosphaeriales; family Botryosphaeriaceae; genus Neoscytalidium; species Neoscytalidium dimidiatum. The sequence goes on along the minus strand of CM074696.1, from coordinate 40,623 downwards.
GATTTTTATTCCTCCGACGCCCCACGTCGCTCCCCCAGGGATCAGTCGCCCCAACGCTTCCCCTTTTGGATTTCGAGTCATTGTTCGGTGAGCTTATCTATTTTTTTTTTTTTTCAATGTAAGCTTTCAGAGAGTGCTTAGAAAGGCTTGATAACGGTCAGCGCACTATAATTAACCCTGCTCGATGCCGGCGCGAAGCTTTGTTTGAGTTTCCGCTTCAACAATACGATAGCCGCACGAATGGTTGTAGTAGTTGCTACACACTCAATAGGACAGCGTTGTCTGGAGAGGGCTGCTACCAGGCTTTATATCTCCCTTCACGTCTACTTCGCCGTCTTATACGTTATTCTCATTCTTGCGATTAACAGAGAGATTGGTCGCACTAGCGAACTGTCGCGCCGCGAAGTAACTGGTATCCGTGCGCCGAAAAGCGTCATGCTATCATCCTTATCTGACATCCCCGGAGGATCGTGTCGTTCACTGCGATATTTCCAGCTGCGGTGAGGAATATATGTTCCGCGCTACCACTAAGAAGATGGCTCAAGGACAGATTCGCACGCATTATAGCCAGGACTTCCTTAATCTTTATGTGGGTTTCTACCGTGAAGGTAGGTGGTTACGCAAAAGTATCTCACTGCGCGTGACCTCGGCGAAGATGCAGTTTGAAATTGTTAAGTGTCCTAATGCTATTCTCTAACGGGAAGAGGAACTATCTCAGGAAGAAGTAAGTAAATTATGCCTCGATACTTTAATTTATGCTGATATAGGTTTCTTAAGTCTTTCTTACGCCGAGATGCGCTCTATCTTATTGATAGTTCTCTATAACTTTGACCTCAAGTTGGTCAATGAAAAGAAAGACTGGGGATCTTTCTGAACGTAGATGGTTCACCCAAAGCAAAAATACACTCATACTTAACATGGGGAAGAATGACTGCGTCACCAAACAACTGAGGGTTTTTCAGTGTTAATTCTCGTCGAGCTAGCAGCGGGAAAAGCTCACGAGGAGGGTAAGACTTCACACCCTCAGATTTTCCCTCAAAAAGGCCCACGATCCAGCCACCGCTCATGTGGTATCCCTGGTTTTTCGGACCAAAAACCCTTCCGAATGCCGCGTTCGGTAGAACTGCATTAGCCGCGAAGCTCGGATTGTTTTCGCTATACCATCTTCATACCTCCTGCTTAGCCCAGGTCTTCCTGGCAGCGTCGGTGTACCATACTCTGTACGAATCATCGGTTGGGAACTTATAAGCCACCTCCACTGCCGATTTTATTAATCATTAAATTAAGCACTTAATTCTCACTTCTATCCCAAAGTTTCCTCTTTCTCGGGATATTTAACACGATTTATTAGCTTGCAGACAAGGAGAACGCGCGTTAACCGGATATTTGGAGGTGGTTAAGAGGAGAGGCAGTTTATAGTAGATAAGGAGCTTCCTCTGTGAAACTTCCCGGAGCAGCCGATCCAATCATGCATAAGACCAGTCGATCGGCAAAAGGTATAGTAATCATCAGCCGGCTGGCTGATAATGCCCCAAAAACCCTATATACCTGGAGGTCCGTACCGGAGAAAGTCTATCCTAGTTTCCCACGAATAAAACCGCGGGTGGCATAGCCGGTATCACTAAACAAGGGTATCTCCGAGGTCGATGCTAAATTTAGCTCGAAGTATAACGTTGTACTGGATAGACGTTAGGTCGTGAGGCTCCGATGGCAAGGGAATATGCGATCAATAGAGCTCAAGGGCTATAAATAAGTGGAAGACTATTAAACTAGAAGACTATTAAAGTAGAAGGCACGTTACGAGATGCCCGTGATTATTTTAGGATCGGAGTTTCATAAGTCGTGAATTTTCCTTAGAGAAAAAGTATATAATCACTTAGGAATTGACAGCCGGTGCATAATTTATTAACTACAGTCCTTTTTTCTCAGATCAAGTGGTATTTAAGTACTACTGAATGCAGACTCGTATGTCCCATTAAAATACATTCCAAAGACTTAGCTCAAACGAAACACAATGATCTCCTCCCGCCTTCTCGCCACGTTCTTCCTCTTTCTCCTTACGCCACTCTCGTTGGTAGAAGCTGTTCCTTCTGACTATGAAGGAGGAAGTCTCCTACCTCGTCAGGGTTCGTGCTTCAGCAGGGGCGAGCCTTCGGTACAGCCATCTTACCAACTGAACATCGTCATTTCGCCCGGTCAACACTATTTTCAACATCCAGATATTGGCGTTACGGTTCAAGTCAATCAAGCCGCGGCCGGAGGAGGATGGACTGCGACGGTCTCAGCAACTACAGCCGCCGTACGCCGTCGAATAATCTTCGTCGAATTTCCGTCTGAGGCGCGCAACTCCCAAGGTGGCAATGTTGATATAATTGGGCTGAGTAGAGATTCTCCCATCTGCCAACAAGATCTCTCTGCACCAACCTCAGGAAGCTTAGCCCTTGGCATCGCCTTCCTCAATATATGAGGCACTGGGTGTCCCTTGTATCCACACAGCTCCAGTTCTAACTGGGCCCTCATCTTCCACTTGTTGCTTGGTTGTTAGCCTATTTTCATTTTTGCGACTGACCACTCTCCGCTCTTTCATCTGCTATCAGACTTCTTCCTTAGTTGTGCGAATGGCCTTTATCCGCTCTTTATCCTGTTTTTCATCGTCTGAATACGTACTACAACGATCACGTGTACGTAGCACCTTAAGTAGCTAACGCGAGTTGGTTCTGCCCTACTACTATTTCAAACCAAGGACCAGTGCCTACCGGGACTCAACGTGGGTCCCGTACGCTGTCATCAATTCTGAATGCAATCTTGGATTCATTAGCCCTACGATGCCTACGGGAGAAGATGATGGGTGTGGCCACGCAAGCGTTGGCGTGTCACGAAGCCCCGCGCGTCTCCAGGCCCGACAAACCGACTGCCGCGCCTTCCACCGCGGCAAACCAACGGGGCAGCGAAGGGCTCGCATGTCCACCGTATCCACCGATTTAGTGATTTTACCCTAGACGACGTAATTAGAATGAGGATGAGAGCAGGAGTTTAGAAAGAGCGCTACTATTACATGCGCCTTGTATGACCTACGCTAAGCTCTTTAAGGCGGCAGCGGGAAAAGGTCACGATCTAGAAATTGAATCGAGCTTCGTAGTGGCACTCGAGCAAGTCATCGGAGATTTCAGGATGCAGAATCCAGAAAGCGCTGGAAGAAAATCCTACCACGAATTCGGGAGTGGCGTAGGGAAGGCGTACTACGTGTTCAAAAACATAGGCTTTGGAAGCAGTCATGAGGACGTGAATGCGCTGGATGACTCTGAATCCTCCAAATTGCTCCTGGAACGCGTGAAATTATATTGTCGATGAATACCTAGCGAGTCACGAATGATGAACTTTAGTAGCGGACTTGGCTGTGAAAGCTAGCAATCTGGATAACGCTATTAACACGCTCGTCCGCTCCTTATTTCTTCTGCCAATCGTCCTAACCATGTGCTCCACTCGACTCGAGGACTGTCTCTAGCTGAAGCTTCTCAGATGACTGCGATGGAGACGAAGATTCCGCTTCTCATTCTCTCCAGCGTAGGGCCGAGACCTGACAGATGCGTCGACACCACCCGGGTCCGCACTTAATTTCGACTCAATGGCACTGCTCTCGACCACAACATCCCTCGCCATCAGTGTATGGAGACGTCCGACGCTGTTCATAAAAGAGAGGAGCTTGAGAGCTACAGATCAACCTCTCTGCTGTCTTGAGAAGCCGACGCAGCGGGGCAAGACGGTTGGAACGAGGCTCATGTTGTTTTGCTGTCGCCTCAAATTGGTCAAGGGTTTCGTTCATTAAATGTCTGCCTTTGTAGTAGAGAACCATGATCGCGCCGTAACATTTTTCTTAATCGGTATGTTGACGGGTGCCCGTGCAGCTGGGAGATCAGGCTTTGTCTCTTGAAGTGAACCCTAGTCTCTGCTCTCTTTCCATACCTTTGACTATTGATATCATCGTGGGGATGTCCATTTGGCATCTAAGGTGATTCTTCAGCTATGCGGGTATAGAGTTGGGCGTGCTGCCGCGTATGCATGGTCTTCCAATCGCTGGTGAGAAGTGAGAAGAGCAAGCTACAGCAAAATATATACGTTAGCGCGTGTACAATGACCATTATAAGAGAAGGTACAACAGACTGGCACTCGCTGCTGAAGCTTACAAGGCAGACAAAGAGAAGCTCTCCAGATCCTCAGCACTCGTATATCCCAACTTGCGAAGACGGAGAGGCAGCAAAGACCCAGATTGATCGACTTCTGGAAGCCACATGAAGATGCGTGGCGGATACTAAAGGAAGGTTGCAGGCACTAAGGAGCCGGGTTTATTGGATGGGCGAGGAGCGGAATGCCCTACTCGAGACGCTGCGGTAGGAGAGTAGTCAGACGAGAATGTGGTTCGATGGCGTGGATGGCTCGAGATTCATTTCTGTGTAACGACACGGCTGAGTTAGTGATATCCATGGTTATACGGAGATTAGCATGTATCCCAATCGATGGCGACGTGCTCTCGCTTTTGGGTCCATGTCGGTGCTGTGACTCTTGTCGTGCGAGTGGCGAGGTAGTGGATTAGAGCATCTTCGTGCTAGCACCGGCCTAGAACTCTGCCTTCATGCTACTGTTCAGGGTAAACTTGCAATTGGAGACTTGAAACTCTTCGAGTGTGGCGCTTAGTTCGTGACGAGCCATCATCGCGGCCCATGCCTTGTCGGCATGCGTGCGTTGACCCCACCCCGCTCGATTTCTGCCGCTGAATGTGATCTGGTTTGCCCAGTCGTTATGCTGTTGAAAAGATATGTTGTCTGGAAATGGCTCATGTGAGATATCAACGCCCCTCTCGAAAGTCTTGGTTGCTGGGGTGCGGAGTTGATGAGGCTTTGGTGGATAGTATTGTTGGCGGCAGTGAGGCTGGTGGAAAGGTCAAGCGGGGTGGCTCTGCGGTGTGACGGAGCGTAGGAAGTGTTCTCGACTATCTGTTCGCTATATCGCTGACTGCGTCTGCCGTTCGTGTTTATGCGCAAGCTGTCGGGCCTCGCCTCCATCGCGAATCACTAGTTAAGCGCCCAAAAAATCAAGCCGGGAAACAACGCCACCTCCATCCATAAACACCACCATCACAACCCTCTCTATTTCCGTCGAGATTAGACTGTAGGTTCTGGAATTTGTCTGATCTGATATTTTGAGCTTCATGCACTATGCGCAGCCTGCAATAAGCAAATTCAAATTATTAGGCGAGGATTCGAGATGCAAAACAAAAACCGAGGATGACGAGCACGCACAACGAAAAAGGACAAGAACTCCAAGTTTCACAGAGCACATTGTACAGAACAATCCACTTCCTCGCTCATTGGCTGCAGATCTCCTCTAAACTCACGTCCCAGTGCCAACGTCCGTTCCTTCATGTATCTGAGCTTAGTCAACAGCCCATGTGCGCAAAGCTTGACTGTCTTATTATCCACAATAACAACGAAGGACAGGTGTTGATAGTGGCGCCAGGATCCAAACAACTGTCGCTTGGGCACGTACACAGGCAGCTTAGTTGAATAATACCCCGAGGTAACAACAGGACAAAGAGCCTAATCAGTAAGATGTATGATGGAAAACCCCATATGTAAGTTTCAGAGCTATGAGTAATCTCGATCATGTCAAGAGTGATGAAAATGCTTCAAAACGTACCTTTCCGAAACGTCCGTACCAGCGGTCTTGGCTGTCTATGCGGCGAGAGCAGATATCTGTTTGCTGTTGCTGGGGTCGAATCGAATCGAGGTTGAGTGCTGGAACCTATCCTGGTGTCGTCCGTGTCGAGGCGGGTATGTCGAGAGTGTTAGGTATTATATGTTGAAGCTGATAAGGCCTTTGAAGTCATAGACAACATCCGATTCTCAAAATATTCATGTTCAAGCAACCCAAGTTGCCCAAATACGCGAACTGAGTTTGCCGTTAAGGCCGAAGTTGACTCTATCAAAGCCTTTAGAACTCCCAATGTATAATGTCGGTATTGTCGGGGCTCGTTGACGCCATGGCATCGTATTTTCGAAAACGGTAGTAGATCGGACTATCGAAGATAGAAGAAGGTCGTCCAAGTGTAGCAATTGCTCAAGGACTGATGTAGAAACTATCAAAATCAATTTGTACCCGTAAGAATCTCTCGAAACTTCGGAACTCGAACGGTGAGACTGTAAAGACTAACGAGATAGTGTATCGGTTGGAGATGTTGGACAGCTTCCCGGTGACTTGCCCCGGCGCTCACAGAACGTATCCATGAGCTTTACGAGCTGGGATGTCCACATGACCTTGGAGAAGAATTTGTCGTTGGTGTCCGGAATCTTGATCGTCAGGCGCTTGCTTCGCACGTTATATTGCTTCGGGGAGCCGTTATCCGACATTGTCACGGAAGTTGACTGCAGTACAGGTTCTATGTCGAATTGAGACTAGTGGCACGCCCAGTAAGCCATAACGAGACACTCTGCTGGCGTAGCCAACGGGCATCGAAGAAGCTCGCATGTCGTCGCCTCATTCGCGTTGAACGTGACGCGCAACATGAGAACGGTATGAGAAGTACTCACAAAGATCATGCTTGAGCGGCACCCACGAAGCATTGCATCTGAGCCGATGGCAACATTCCGGTGGTTGCACGGCCGGACACACATGAATTGTCCAACCATGGCTGGTAGGGGCACATGATATGCCGCGTACGCCACTGCAGGCTAGTGAAGTAAGGTGGAATATTGGCCGCTTGATGTGTACGAGTTAGGACTCTTCAGCTGAGTGTGCTCACAGTAGGGTATGATGGCGCGAAGCGAGCGCTGAAGAGGCTGTCAATGAGTAAAGAAGCCACAATGCTCGCCCCGGCGTGTTTGGCCGTTTGTTGCACGGGTGATTTTGGCTGTCTTGCCAGAGGGTTCTCCGGCGAGTGTTGCTGAGCGTGTTGTGTGGCGTGGTGGTGGTCGAGCTGCTGGCGGCGCGGTTGCCGCCGCCAAGGCGGTCGCCGAAGTCGCCGCTAGGTGCCTGGGTCAGGCTCGTCATCGCATCTACTTCGTCCCTTGGCTCACTAAACTACCTTGATCGATCGTTCCCGCCTACAGCCATCGAAACGAACAGCCTCTCGTCCGTTGCCGCTGTCCACTCCTTCCGAGTCGCGCGCTTCGACACGGCATTATTCAGCCGCCTCGTACTGTGACGCCCTGGCTAGTACGGCCCGCTCCAGACTCTGTGAGCGGTCACATACTTTGACGCCTTTGTGCGATTTCAGATTATGGCAAAAGTGCACAGTCGCCGTGCTCGAATGGCTGACGATCGTCGTTGTTGCCCTCGATGCCGTCCCGCAAGCCAACCCGTTGCTGGAATGAACGCGCAAACTATTTGATCTTCACCAACCGTCATACCTCATACCAGGTATAGTTGTACCCGATGATGTCACAAGTTGAGGGAAAATGGACTGGCCAACGTCTGCGCCGGTGGTGGCGGTGCGACAACAGCTCCCTGGAATCCAACGCTGACACGTCCAGTGACACCTCTGCTATCACGGCCGTCGACGTTGCTGCCGCTGCCAACGGACTCATCACAGGCTCAAGCCATACCACTCCCTCCTACTAAACGACACAGATGACAACACGATCAACGGCTCCGTGCACGCCGATTCGGCTAACGACAGTCGCGCCGCTGGAGATTTGTCCACCGAGCGGGGCTGGATGTACTGGATCGCCAATCGCGCAGGTAGTCTCGGTTGGACTTTGCTGCTGACTCCTTCCCAAGCCCAATTTCCTCATTCTGCCCCCAAACGTAAGTTCTGACAACTACCATCTTCCTTGGCATTCGCCTTTTCGGTCACTCCAGTCTGACAACGCGTGTATTCAAGATTGAGCGATAAGCCTTCATCCGCCTTCTGGGGAACGTTTAGCTGCCTCTCTCCTCCTCGGTCAGCAGATCAAATCTGAAGACAGACTCAGATATCACTGGTTCACGACCCTCTTCCAGCAACAACTGATCGCTTCGCTAAAGATTAGAAGGTATTTGCAGTCTATACCCAAAGAAGGTGATAAGTTAGCATGAACAGAAGACCATGTGGTAGTACACTGGCAGACAATTGTCACCATGAATCGATAGGGCGTCGGTCTCGGATTCCACGGTCGATAATTTCCCTCCTGCTGAAGCCGCAAGACCCACGCGAGAGCCCTACAGCTCCCAACCTTGAACATGGGGATCGAAACTGCAACCGGTGACGATGCTGCTGCTGTCGGTGAGAGACTGTAATGCCTCAGAGGACGAAGCTAACGGGAAAGTTCTAGGTGCAGCCGCCACAGATGTGTGCAGGTAGACACGTTGCAATACCAATGCTGCGGTCGTGCGAGTCGGCGCCGGTAAGAAAGATGTATGGCATAGCACAGAGGGGTACGCGCAGGTGTGATTGCGTGGCGCGGATGACTCGACCGGGAGTCGTCTGGTGCTGGAGCTGTGTATACCACCATTGACATGTTCATTTTAGGCTCGCGACTCGCCGCCGGACCTCTGTGTCGTATGCAGAGCTGGCCACTCCGGGATCCAGGATTTCAAGTTTAGTATCTCGATCACGACCCATTAGGATGATCAGTATTGATAGCCTCCATAATCTCTCTCAACTTTCCACCATTGCCGTTTCACTGCCGACATCATCCTATGTACGTTTCCTACGAAATCACCCCATACCCAGCGATAACGGCCAGGGAGCCATTCCGGACAATGGTGACAACCGAGACAAGTACGTACTCTGGGAAACTCTCCTCTGCTAGTGCTGACCTCACAGGTTCCTGCTCTCGTTCCTCTCTTCATATTCCTCGTCGCTTTAACCATCCGCCCCAGAATCACAATCAGAACCGTCCGGATACATGAAGGAAGCACACACAACTGCAAGCGAGATAGCGGAAGGACTTGCTCTGTTCGAAGGACTTTGGGGCTCAATTTGAGAAGTGTGGCAGAGAACGGCAGTTTAATGTCAGCGCGTAGCTACCGCGATCGGACACCCAAATCATACTAAATGATTTGACTTTGATTTCGACGCAGTTCGTTCTGTGAAGGATGAGATACGAACGTGGGTCTGTAGAAACTGGGCTTCTGACGCGATCTACGGCAGACGGCTCTATTTTGAGATGCTTGCGAATGAAGACCTTCCCAGTCACTGAGCTCGTTGGTAAGGATGCACCTAGGTCTGAAATACCGACTTCGAGCGTAGAGATCCGCTGCGTGTGTAGCCGGATAGGTATACACCAGCTTCCTCTTCAGCGGAGATCAGTTGCGTTCGGGGTCTGCCGGGCGCAGGTCTTCGGATCATGAAGCCCGCTGTACGAAGATGGGCAAACATCAGCCTCCCTCTAAGCATAGATTCAATGCATCGATATGCAGAGAGGCAAATATCGGCCCCCTCTTTGCTAGAGATACCATGCGTCTGACGTATATCGACGCTCGTAGCGTTCACTGCTAAGATCGAGGAAACTGAAACGACTAAGTCAACATGTGACTTAGTCGTTTCAGTTTCCTCGATCAGATGCACTCTCGACGAGAAAGCTGGAAAATTCCTATGCACCTTGTGTTGCTTGGTTAAAGCATAAAGCACAAGCCCACAGCACCTTTTACTCTCATCATCTCTCCATCGTTGCCTCATAGCGAGCAAACTTGATTGCAGACTACATGAAAAGAATGAAGCACGCTGCCGTTAGTTTGCAGCAAGACCTGGTGCCTTTCCATCATATCCGATCCACCTCCGTTCCTTAGCAATCTCATCTGTGTACTACTCGTATTATCTCCTCGCATTCATCAGTCTCTCGATCTCAAGATCCCGTTCCTTTCTTTCCTCAGCAAGCTGTGCGATCCTGTTCCTCAACAATGTCACCCTCTGGTCTACTCTTGCCATATATCCCCTCCCCGAGTCCAGCAGTCTGTCGATCTGATCATCCCGTGCCTTTTTTTCATTAGTAAGTTGGGTTACGCGGGCACTCAAAATGTGAATCCTGTCAACATTGCATTGAGCTTCGCATTTAAAAGCGATTGCAAGGGCTGTCACCGCAGACTGAAGGCGCAACGAAACCCTCTTTTGAAACTCTGCTCGGCGACTTATAAGCGTGATACCCTTGGTCTTTGTTAATGTGGCTTCGTCGATAAAAGCAGTGAGGGCGGCATGTGCGTCATCGATCGAGACCTGCATGGACATCCTCGTCTCATTGAAAGCCCTTACAGTGCTGGCGAAACGACATTGTATGTCTGATTTTGCCGTTTCGAGGGCGTAAATAGTGTTCAAGAGGGCGCAATTTTCGGTTTTGATTGCGGAAATGTTCCGCTCGAGGGTTTCCTTGTCCGTAGTCAAATCTCGTTTTGCATGCTCCAGGCGTCGAATGTGGGCGTTACGGGCGTTCGTTCTGTCCCTCAGAGATGCGAATTCCAGGGCGTTTCTTGAGGCCCGCGACTCGGCTTCATCTCGAGCTGATTGAAGTCCTTCCACCTTCCTGCACAGGTCCTCTCTTTCTGACTCAAGGCTTTCCATGGCCTCTGCCATGCTCTGTTGTTCCTTGGTACCTGTTAGAGCTTTGAAAAGAAGTTCATTCTTATCTTTCTGGAGGATTTCGATATGGTCGTGTAGCTCGTCTATGGTGATATTAAGACTGGCCACCACATCTGCAAAGGCCTCAACATCCGCTCCCATGGAAGAGATACGAGAATAGGCTTCCTGTTTATCCTTCTCGTGCGTTGTAAGTTGCCGGCCCAGCTTATCTCGATCGGTATTCAGTGTAGTGATCTCCGCGAGGCGGGTCTCCAGTTCCTCTCCTTTCGCATCGAGCTCCGCGGCAATCTTCGCCAAATCTTGGTCTTTCGCATGTTTCTCGGCCGTGAACTGGTCGATAAGCCTGGTCGTGTTGTTCTGGCTATCATCTAGCTGTTGCTCCAGCCTCAGAATGTCCGCCTGTTTGTGCTGTTGGTCTTGTTTCAGGGTCCTGACCTCCTCCTCTGCTGCGGCCTTGTAGGAATTGAACCGCTCAGTACTGGCATTGTCGACCTCCGCTAGCGCAGTGGCGTATTGAGCTTTGTTTTGTTCCAATGTGGAGCTGAGACGCTGAGAGATGTCCCGTTCTTTTCGAAGCTCTTCTTGGAGACGCGAGAACCGTGCTGTGATCTTCTCGCCACCACGAAGCGAGAACACCGCATCGGTCTTGATGCGCTCGTCCTGAGTCCGCTCCTTCTCTGCAGCTGTGACGGTCGCGCACAGTCGTTTCAGGGTATTGCTTCTTGTCAGGATCACCTTTCGAACTGCAGCAAGTTTTTCAGCTGCATCCTTATCACAAAAGGTTTCAACGGCTTGCGCATTCTTGTATTCTGTGCGCCCGTTGCGGCCGATCTGCTGTGCCTCGTATAGCGCACCTGGGCCAACACGCGACGGTATGTATGCCGGTGTTTCACCGCCGGCGAACTGCCACACCGTCTGCCTCTTGGGAGCCATTGTAGTGAGGACTGTAAATTGCCCTTTGTGGGCTGGTGAGCGTCGATGATGTTGGAGCGGTGCGATAGCAGGTATGGCAGTGTGTGAGGGTGGTGGTAATGGAGAGAAGGAAAAGTCCTCGAGCTGTTGCTGCGTAGCGTTGCCTCGACGCTGCCCTGTCAACTTTGGAAGGGACCGCCGGCGGCACGCGTGCAGGAGGAATGACGAGACCTTTCCGAGCGGCGCGCTCCATCTAGAAGCTTCTCGCCATCGCTATTGGCATTGGCTCTTGCCTGCGCTGCACATTGCAGCTGCAAGTCCACCACAAGAACCGCTCGATCGCCCGCGCTGCGCAATGCGCCGAGTCCATCACGATGCCGCGAGGGGGGAAAATTGCTGCTTCCAGTCACGCGGGGGACCTGCTCTAATTTTTCTTGTAATGTTGGGCTGTTTCTGTACACACTATACATCCACTGCAGGATGATTGTCCTCGGAGCAGCCCGGTTGTTGAAGGGTTGAGCATCAACAATCGTTCACGAAAGAGCCATTTGAATACTTCCAGACTCTCAGTGGATTGCTCAAGTCTTGTACAAAAAACGATGTGATGTAATACATCTCTGTGGGGCATAAATTATATTTCCATTGACCACGGCTGACTTTTTTTCAGAGTCACGCACTACATCCCTTGAATAACACGCGTCATTCCCATTATTCGCTCCCAGCTGAGCTACATCGCATTCTGTTTGGCTATCTAAATCACAAACACTAGGTCCATTCCATATCACTCAATAGTTCTTGCGCTTGCGTCCGCCTTTGTTCTGCCTTTCACCAAACCAGTAGGTGGGCTCACGCCAATCGCCGTTTGCATCCGGCAGAGGGAGAATGATGAACGGGAAGGCACCATCGGACTGAATTACGCAAGGCCTCCCATTAGCGCGGCATTTATCACCTCCAACGGTCAGCATTCAGTAGATAATCATGACTTTATCTACTTACATGCAACCCTACCCTTAGTCTTCTCATTCACCCATGTGGATTTTAGCCGCATAAATACGTGGACGAAGAGACAATTTTTTGGATCCTGGCGCCACTGATTGAACCTCGCCTTCTTTTTCTCGCCTTCAAGGATAAGGTTGTCAAAGGTCGTGCATATACGCTGTTGGCTAAGCTTAGACAGGTCCAGGAACGGGTATTGACCTTCAGGAGTCAAAGTTCCAACGGAAGCCGAGAAGAAGTCGATTGCCAGTGAAGGAGTTGGCACCTCACTCTCCGAGTTTTGGTGTCGCGCTCTTTTCCGAGCAAGAGCCTCTGCAGAGGCCACTTTCCTTTTGCGGCCAGAATCCTCTCCGTAGATGACAGGGCCAGAATGATTTTGGTGGGTTTGGCCCATTGTGGGCCTGGTAGGACGAGGTGAGGTATCGGTGGTCGAGCCGCGCTGCGTTCGTTCAAGTGTAACTCGCTTGACAGTGCTCAGTTCCTGAATGAGAGTCTCATCTCCGTTCAGTGCGAGGCCCTCCTCTGACCCAGTGAATTTAATGTTAAACGCCTGTATCAGGTTGTCAACGGAGGAGGCTCGTCTGCCCTCAGCCATGATAGCTGAGCGTAGTTATGGAATGTGGTGCGATGTGCGCCGGCAAAGATACAAACAAAGATGGCATACACAAGCATGGGAATGCTGGGTTAATGCGAACGTTTTTGCGAAGTTTGAGAGGTGTATGAGAGGCAGAAGCTGAATTCGCTGTTGCTCTGAACAAGTAGCAGCCGCGACTCCGCCAGCCCGCCTTCCCAACGTAGAAGGAGCCGCAGCTGGCAGCACCACTGCTTGATCTCGTAAATATAGGTCTACATCCGTCAATCAAATCAAACATGCATCCAGCTCACGCTAACAGACTACAATCCCAAGCTGCGATAAGCCCGCAATATAACACTAACGCGGTATTCGAATCTTGAGATGGTCAACGCGCGGTCTCCACAAAATCGAACGGTCTCTGCAAAACGCCAACCTCGAACGACGACGCTCGCAAGCACACATGGTATTCAGTCACATGCATCCGATCATGCACTCTTTATCATGGAATCTTTCTGATGCGTATCATTCCTCAAGCACAACGCAGCACATTGCTGCAAAATCACTCCAGAACATGCTCAACGCCGTCTGCGCGAGGCAGCAAAGCCTCTCAGGAAACGCCTCTACCAGCTGTGCGAAAGACACGTTCAGAAGCTGATTTAACGCGTGGCTCACTACCTGAGTATGATCAAGACGGCCAGAAAATTCTGGCCCGCGGCACTCCGGACTCAGTTTATGAGGAACAACAGGAGGAGGGACAACGGGATGAGGGACAGCCTAAGGAGGCACATGGCATGGAGGCACATGGCATGGATCCACTGAAATTGCCACGTCATCGGCTGCAAAGCCACAATGACGGAGAAGTGCCGGGGGAAGGTATGGTAGCCCTTTGCTTGGTATTCTACGGTCCTAATTCTGACCTAAGTACAGAGCTACAATTCCAAAGCAACACTCATCCCAGCGGCTGTCTTCAAGGAAGCCCGCCTCACAGTAGCGGCCGGTTGGTTTGGGAAGGAACAAATGATGAACTTCTGAGGATTGTGGATGAAGATACGTATGCTTCCAATGTTCGTCGCTTGGGTGCTACCTTCGAGGCGCGCGGTGTACGCGCAAGTATGATGAGGGAAGCGTCTCTGGAAACATTAGCAGGAGTAGGCTTTTCAGAAGCAGAGGCAAAGGCGGTCAAGAGCACGCTGCGCAGATTGGATGCTTTGTGCAAGGTATACAGCTTATTGTATTAACGCTACGAATAAGCTACGCGTTCGACGCTGTGTTTTTTAGAAATCGTGTTCTTGTAAAGGTGGCTTACGCCAATGACCTTGCTAAGCCGCAGCATGGCTCAGTCTGTAGTTTTCAGCGACGGTAGAGATATTGCAAGTTTAATCTTTCAAAAGTCATCTTTGTGAGAAATCAATTGGTCTATGGACACCCAGTGATCGTTGGAAAGTTGACCGCAAACTTCAGCGGATAGCCGTCGCAACCTTGGGCCTCTAACGCTAGGACGGTTTCCATCATATCTTTCAGCCCTGCGAGTGTGTTCGGAAAGAATATCATCCATCCGCAAAGTGGCACACAGACAAGTTCTCCAACAGGAAAGGCAGCAAGCAAGTCCTCTATCAATTTCCGTACCCAAGGGTCTGGGGAGAAGTACGCTTTTCCGAGGAAGGCATACGCATCGTGCCTCCAAATTCTATGGTCCGACAACGCTGACGGAAGATCTGTACCAGGTAAATGATGTTCAGGCTAAGGGCTAAAGGTGTACCTTTTTTCTGAGGGCCTGAAAGTCTCTCTCATGGATTGGATGCGTTGCTGATGATCGACCGTCGGGTGAATGTTATCACCTGTTGACTTAGGCGTCGGCTTGGAACTGTCATGGATGTCCAGATACATGAACATCTTTTGCAAGTCGCCGCGTCTGTCTGCGGTTATCAACCCGCGAGGAGGAGGTGGCATCTGAACGTTGGCTGACGGAATTAGGCCATTGTGGCCCGCGACATGAGACGAAGAAGATCCAGATGGAGCTTTGTAGGTATTTTGGCCATTGTGGCCATGGGATCCTGGTTGGGAAGCCATGTCGATGATGTGCGCCTTGCTCTATGGGCACGGGGAGTGAAGATGGTGGTTTGTGATTGTGCATGATTGCGAAACCAATTTTTATTCGTGTGTCCTTCGGTCCGCCTCGCGTTCCGAAGTCATCGAAATGTCATTGGCTATAGTGTTCTCTGCGATTTACTTCTTCTGTGTTTGCCCATGTTCCCGAAATCCTGGCCGCGAATGACCTGACTCATCGGCCTTACCGCTACTGGCCTCCCCCGCATCCACGCCGCTGCCATCCTCTCCATCATTCTCACCGTTGCCACCTTGACCGCAGCCGACTTTCATCCCGCTGGCTTCAATCCCGCTGACCTCACTCCTGTCAACCTCACTCCCACTGACCTTACTTCCGCTGACCCTGCTTCCGCTGACCTCTACACCAACCTCTCCGCCAACGTCACTACCCCAAGTCCTCATATCGACAGTCTCCGCATCACTAAGTCATATTCTCTCCAGCCTCACATCGGGGTATCAGCTCCAGAAAATGAACGGAAACGCGTCCAAGTCTGAGATGCCGCCCAAGAACCCTTCGTACCTCAAAGGTCAAGATGATGAACCACCAAAGACAACCTCCGATGTCGCCGAAGATGCCTATTTTGACAGCCTGTTCTCACAACTTCCGGAAGAGCTCGTAGAAGCACCAAGGCTCAACCCGGATGAAGTAGAGGATGCTGAGTTCGGGATCTACCAGGGACCTCTCAACAAAGCTCCAGAGGTGGATAACACCGCTGAATCCGGTCTAGACGACTCGCAAGCCTTCCTCGAAGTCGAATTTCTCGATAAGCTGCCGAAAATCCCTTACCTCGACGAACTCAAAACCGGGTACGATGCCCTACTCTCCAAAGTGCTTGCCGAAGAGCTCGCGGATGGCAGGATTCTGAATCACGGTCAACAAGACCTATTCATCGATGAGGGAGCAGATATACTTGCTTCGACTAACAAAGAAATCCTCATCGGCATCTTAGACGGCAGCCTGGCAAGGCTGAAATACACCAACGAGAAACCGGAGGCCCGTCGATTCCTTGAACGCGCTGATTCCGAATGGAAAGCTCAACTGCCTTCGGGAAGGTATCAGCCAGTCATATATGCGCAGTACCTCGTGGACAAGAAAGGCAAGCCGCCCACAATGGACGATCTCACAGGCATAATCGAGAAGATGAAACGCTATTGCGCTTCTGAAAACGAATGGAGACTTGCCCGTCGTGTTGACACCGCAGTGGGCCCCAAGCCCAGGAAATTCAATTGGAAGGAGGGTGCCAGGCGCTATCTCACCTGTAAAACTCATTTCGAGAAAGCGGAACAGTTTTGTGATGCTGTGATGCGAGAGAACGCAGAATCAGAAGTTGCCCGGGCTTTGGGCGAATTTGGCTACACGAACAACACCAAGAGCCGATTCAAGGACCACCACTCGCATGTGAACTCCAACTTTCTGATGAACCTGGCAGATGCTATATCGCAAGCCTACTACAAGACCAAGGAGCCTTTGGGTAACCTGCTTATCGAACGCCCAAAATACCACATTGAACAGCTGGTCATTTACCGCATTTGGGGTCCAGAACAGGCATGGGTTGCGGAAATCCTATTCAACAGACTGGGAAGTGGACCTATCGCTACAGGTCATGGATTCGCTCACCACCCTGCGGGAGCAAGTGTGCGCTCTTCCGAGAGGGAAATCGCCAGCGAATACACAGCCTGGAAAGAAGAGGCGGTGCTATGGACTCCGTTCCTTGGTAGGTGGCCATATGCCGTGATATCAGAGTTGCATGAGGCTAACATTGACCTAGCAAACTACAAAGAGCAGGTGAAAATTATCGAGGAGCGCTCGGCAAAAAAGATGGAACTTCAACAAAGGGAGCTCGAAAGATGCTACGAGGAAGAGCGACAGATTAACGAGCAGATCGAAAGAGCGAACAATGAGCTTGCCGCAATTATGAAAGAGAAAGAGGAGCGAGCTAGGGACTTTGAGGACCTTGCGAGAGCACTGGGGGATACAATAAGGCTGCTTGAGCATATAGAGGGATCGTAGGAGGATGAAGTGCTAGGCTTATCGCCCTAATCTTATACATTCCTGCGGTACACGTTAAGGTTGAGGTCTACTTTAAACAATGGCAAATTTCATTGCACTTCCAAATAGACTTAATGAGAATGCTTTATGATTTGACTCGTCGGAAAACAGCAAGTCTAGGCTGAAAGCCAGCCTGTACTAATTGCCCCTCCATATCCTCAATCGAAGCCTTATGAAAGACCCAGCCCTTCGTTACGGATCTGCGCAGTCCCAACACTTGTAACTGGCGGCCCACCGGGCATACAAGCCGGACGGCCTTTCCGTTGCTATAGAGACCACCAGTCCATTGCATTGCTGCAAATCCTGGAATCCCGTCCGAACGGCGTATGAGTGTGACATACTTGGTAGGGCTAGGTAGAAGAGGTCGAAGAGCTGCCGCAGAATCCGCACTTAGAAATATCGTAAGGTGTGGAGGCAACATGTCTTTGGCATAGCACTGTACCGAGTGAATGCCAGGCATATCCTCATTGACATCCATCCTCTCAGGTCCGTTAGCCTTGTCAAAGATGTCTTTCCATCGGGACTCCTCTTTGACATTTAATGCCCAACAAGCGTGAGAAATCTCTGCCGGCTCATGCTCAGGTCCGAGTTGGAGTGATATGTTATCAGTACGGTTCAGCAATGTGCCGAAGGAAGCGCAGAATTGCCTGTTGTTTCCTATCAAGAAAAGCCATGCTGACTGGATAGACCCAAGTGTGCTGTAGGTATGGAACGCAATTAGCTTCTCCAGAAAGCTTGCATCTTCGAGGAGGTCTTGTAGCGCCTCATGTCGAAGGTCTTCCCTGAGGACAGCTTGGGGAAAATGGCCCGCATCGGAAGTGCTCATTACATAGTCCTTGGCGTGGCCCAGCGGTAGAGTGCAGTCTAAGAGAAGTAGAGCAAATGCGAGCTCGGAGGCCTGGGGCCCGAAACGGCTTGGTGAAGGGAGCACGTTCGAGGCTGGACACTAATCAATGATATGTGAAACGTAGCGACGACACTAGAAACGCACCTTGCTCTATTGCTCTGGTGTCAGGGCGGCGCCCATCATCCCACAGCATGTTCATGTCTGCATTGATTGGGAACTCCGCCGTGAGATCGCCGCTCAAGTCGTCGATGCTGGGGGAGAAGACAGAATTGGGTAGGCCTGCTGCGACCGAATTGACTTCTTCCAACGTCGCGTTTGGTTCAAGGCCACATGACATTGCGAGTCGAGACTTGTCGTCCTGCGTGAGTTGATTCCATATTGCGAGATCCATTGTGCTGGATGTAGAGTGTGCCCAACTGTTGGGATGCTGAAGGGAGGTCCTGTCTGATACGTTTTCGTGGAAAGGTGGGCAAATCGCTTAAGATCTGGAGTTTAGCAAGTGCAAAGAGAGGTTTTGCGTCGTCTAGGTGAGGTGATGATGCGACAGCTGCTGACGATCCGCAATGGCGCGGATCTCTGTAGCGCCAGCAGGGCGTGCAGGTTACGCGAAACTCCCACCAACGCAACTGCCGATGAACCGCCGCCGGATGACCCTGATTGGCTTTATCACATATACACATGGGATCTCAGAGCTGCGAGATATAGCTGTAACTGATTTCCCGTCTGTCCGTTAGGCAACGTTGAGCGCTAAGGAAAGAGGAGTTTATGGCATCTCTAGTTTCGCCGCAAGAAGGTCATACGTTGCGCACTACATCACCAGTAATCATGCTCCACTTTCATTTTGCCAAAGTGAGCCACACACTGGCTGCGCATCTGGTCTTCTGTAACGTGTGAAGGCCCCTAGCCATAGCATTGCTGTCCCCGTTAGAGGTCGGGGCTTAAGAACAGCAGGATTGTGCCCAGATGGCCATACCAAAGAGAAAACGCTTACGAAATCTAAGATTGGGAATATGGAGGTGGTACTAGCTAGGTGCAGAAAATGCCAGCAAAACACATGCATCAAGACGAATGTGGCCCGCCGTCCATGTTCTCGAGATGTTATCCGCTAAGCCGAGTCCTTAACAATCAATCACTAACTATTATTGTTGAAAATTTTTTACATTTTTTTCTCAAGCAATCATTCACTAACTACCAAAATCGAGATATTGTTCGCCAGCTCGCTTAATCTGCGGAAGCGAAGGCCGGTCACATCGATGCCGTGCGCCTCCATACACCTCACCATCTCCATCCTCTTTTACAACTCCTACAACCCTCGTCAAGGCCACGACTCATCGCCTTGAGTTCCAATTCTCTATAGCTCTCGTACGCCGAGTAGCAGCTAACCACACCTCTTCTTTTCTGGTACGAGTTTTAGATTGTGACCTCACCTCTCCTACTTACTAGCGGTCCAAGCTGACGTGACGAAGCTTTTGCAAACGGCACATTGCCGTATTACTCCACCATGGCTCTTACAAAGGTTCCGCGGAATGTGGTCAACTTCTTCAATTCGGCGAAGGACACGCGAGACCGCCCATCAGATGTTAAGAACGTCGCTGCCCAGCCCGCTCTGGTCATCGTCACTCGCCCAGACGGCAGACAAAGCACCATAGGTTCTCTCAAGAACATACAAGACATTCAGCCGTTTGTGCGGCTCCGCACGTTCTCGCAGCAGCCTAGTGTTGTCATATCGATCAATGATTTCAAGGGTCACGCCGGCCGCGCCACAGTGGCGCATCGTAATCAAACCGAAATAGTTTACACCGGAGGCATCCTGAAGCCTAATCCCAGGAATCATAACCACTGCACCCCGCTAGTTGGCTTTACGCAACCCGAGTTCCAGTGTCCAGTTTCGATTTTGCCCGCCGAGTACGAGCAGGGAAAGCATGCGGCGCAGAAACTCCGCAGCTCTCTACATCTAGTGTCTCGCAGGCTGGCTTACATTCGGTTGGACCTTGACGATAAGCCATGTGTGTTCGGCATTCTGGCAGGCGAGAGCCCAAACACGAAATTCAATACCATGGTTGCAGATATCTCAGGAGCTTCTACCGTCGAGATACTTATCGAGACTTCAGACCAACTCGATCACACCCTCCTATGGACACACGGGCTGTTCAAGATGAGGCACTCAAGCACCATTGCTTGGGTAAGCAATGATGGCGACAAATCTCAAGGCTCTGACTTCTTCTGGTATGCGCGGAACAGGCATTACCGGTACAATATCCGGGAGGATGACGACGGCAACAAACGCATTACCAAGGCCGTCTCCTTCGCTAGGAACTTTCTCGACGATGATGTTCAAGTGCCATTTCCCCCTTGGATGATGGGCACAGAAAAGACCTTCCGCAACGACGTTTCGCTCAACCCGGACCAAGTCTCGGCTTTCGAGCATAGCACCATGCCGTTTTTCACTGACCGTCAGTCTCTGGAAACGGCTCTCAACATTGGTCTCTTCCGTGAGCGTGCTGCTGTGCGCACCGCCGCCTTGCAGATGCTGTCTGCCACGGCCGTACACAAAGGTCATTTCACCCGGGAGCAGAGATCTGCATTCTTCACTATCAAGGTGCGCGTGCTTCAGCGAGCAGACGTAGGAGCGATTCCATCGCCAGGGTCGCATGTGACTGTCACAAGACTCAATGGAGGCAAAGAATACCATGGAATTATTAGCCACGACGACCCCCATGGCTACGACTTTACTGTGCTTGCTGAGCTCAAAGACACAATTGAAGAGGACTCGACTGAAGACGAAGATATCAACGTCTCCGCATCCAGCACGTGTTTTCTCACGGAACACACTTCTCACTATGCTGCTGCAACCATTCGTCGAGCAGCAGCGGCGCACAATGCGCCACCAACCCATTTCCACCTGCGCTCCCTCCTCTGGGGCACCCGATTGTCGAGTCCGGAAACCCGCGATCTCGAGCTGGATGCGGTCCTGAACGGAAAGTTCCGGGATAGAGCGTATGCCGCGCGTGTTCAGGAGTCCCTGCTGGCCATGAAAAGTAGCATGGACCCGTACCAAAGACTTGCATTCGAGAAAGCCGTCCACAAGATTAAGGATGGCTATTCGGGCATTGAGGGCCCTGCCGGCACTGGAAAGTCTTTCACTGTCGCATGCATCATCATCGCGGCATCCTTGCTGGGGGAGAAGGTAAAGGTTACTTGTCCATCCAATCAAGCCCTTGGAAAGTGCCTGAGCAGTGTCCTTAAAGTTGCCGAGCGATTCAATGTTGAGCACCTGCTGAAGCCTCTCCGCTTATTCACCGCCGCAGTAGAGCGCACAGTGAAGGACACACGCACCGATGAAGACCGCCCAGGTCTTGCAATTGATGTGAACAACTTCCTCCGCGCGATGGGAACGAACGAAGAGGCTATTGAATCCGATCTTCACGATCATCATGCCCACCACTCTCTAGCAGCGCAGGTATTGTCTTGGGCAAGAGAACACCCTAATGATCCGCTCTCAATGGGCTACCTTCGCTTGCGCAACTCGGTTCTTCAATCTGACCGTTTGTTGGGCCTTTCTCCACGCGAAAAGGCCAGGGCCGAAGATTTGTTCCAGGAGATTGCATTGGAAGTCTTAAATGATACAAACATCCTGTTCTCGACCCCAAAGCGCGCCAACTGCAGAGAAGCTGCACATGCGATAGGGTGCACCTTTTTAGTCGTCGACGAGGCGGGTGCGACAACCTTGCCCGAGTTTCTGTCTTCCTTCACTGCTAAGGACCACATTTCTAACGTGGTGCTCGCTGGCGATACGAAGCAGTTGCCGCCGACTGACCTAGCAGGGAGCGCCCGGGTCAGTGAGTTTTCTGACTGGTCTTCACGCGCAATATTGGAGGTCGCTCGCGACGCTCTGCAATGTCATCCTACAATATTGAAGACACAGTATCGCTCTCACCCCGACCTCACGCGGTACATTGCCGCAGAAATCTACAACACAGCTTTTGAGGATGCCTATCAGGCAAGCGACCCAAGCCTTGTAGAGGGCGTAAAAGACTTCATGGCAGATGGCCCGTATGCACGCCTCCAGGCGATGCAGAAGCACCGCCAAGTTGTGTTTAACGTGAACTCAGCAAGCCAGAACTACCCCGGTAGTAAGTCGCTACACAATGCTGGAAGCCTTGCGCGATTGATGAAGTTTACCCTCGCTCTCCTACAACACCGCCCGAGGTCTGGAAGGGAGGTAGTCCCGGAGGATATCCACGTGATATCTTCCTATAAGGACGACAAGGACGCATTCAGGAAGAGTTGGTCGGATTTCGTAGACGATCAAAGAGCGCCTATGGGATTGTCGAGGGTCAAAGTCTCGACCATCGACTCTTACCAAGGAGAGGAATCGCCTATCATCATTTATCACCTTGTATCCTCTCAGGATGGTATTGGCATGCCAATCTTCGCCGCCGACGAGAAACGCCTCAATACTGCTCTTACAAGAGCTAAGGAGTACCTGTTCGTGTTTGGAAATGCCGACTACTTTATTGATTCGGCTACCCGCACGCCGAAACCGATGGTCAGGAACAAGCTTTCGCTAATGAGGAAGTTCCTGCAGGATGCAAATCGCCATGGAGAAATTGTGGACTGGGACGCGGCCGCATCCATTCCCACCCTCTTCGACAACCAGCCTCCTCGGCTCGTTAACTTCCATGGTCGTAGGCGCTGCGTGAACTATGGCCAGACGTACTTCTCATCAGATGTCGTGTTTTCTTGAAAGTCTGAACTTCGCTACGACAATTGATGACCTTCGGTGGGGCTTTCCAACGGCGAGATGGTAAACCTTTCTACTTTAGCTAATGAAACTGTAAAACAAATAATCCAATTCAATTATTATGCCATCATCATCCAGTGTGACCTACGTAGAGATCAGTGTGAGAAAAAGCTTTAGCTCTTTGAAATTGCTTGTAAGCACTTCTTGCTTCCATGAGTTCACGATATATTCTTTTGTTAACCCTTTCCGGAGGTCTTTTGTGTTTGGGTCTCGTCATATCTCTCATTCTTCTACTTAAGGGTTGATCTTTCCTGCCTTTATGCCTTAATCCTCAGCCACTGCGGAGTACATTGGCTGATTTAATCCCGCTTCGGTCGCTTGCTCGGCTCAGTCTCCACATCGGCTGCCCTCTTCTTCCTATCCCCGATTTTTGGCGTGGCCAAGCTCTCCCTCCGCCGACGGATCAGATCATGCGCCACGGTCCGGGGTCGTGACGATGACAACATCATGCCAAATCCAAGCTCACGTCTTGAAACTTCGGAAACTACGTTTCCAGCAGTCGGTGCTTGTGCTACACTTGTCGCTGCAGCGATCGAGAGAGGTGGCAATGGTCGCTGCGAGAGAAGATCCGTTGCTGTACCACCGCTCGTAATATTCGATTGCTTCATGGCTGACTCTGCTCCTGGACCACGCATAGGCTGCGGGAGGGCTGTAGATTTCTCAGAGATTCTGTTGGGCAGCATGCTCCATTGTGGGGCGCTGGTGGCAGGCTGAAGGGTCAGGATGTTCCCAAAAGCATCGCGAGGAGCGTATTCTCGTGTGAGAGCCTGGTACAGGTCGGCATCATGAATGTTGAAATAGTGGTTCCTCACTTCTTTGCAGAAGTCTTGCCATTCGTCACACACGCCTCTTTCATCAAAGTATGATGAGACAGCTCGCTCGAGTGCCTGTATCTGGGGATACTCCATGTCTGCATCCGCTCGAGTCTCCACTAATGTCGATATGCATGAACATATTTCGACATTAGAAGCTTTCAAGGCAATAGCCGAAGGTCGAGCTACGGCTAGAGGTGGACCACTTGCAGCCTGGCCAGGATTCCCAGCTACAGTATACGCCATTGACTTCTGAACGTATTCGCGGGCTCTTTTGGACTCTCGACGAGCTCTGACAGAGATCTCGCTGTCAGAGTCTGAGTCAGAGTTTCCAGAACTGATGGACATCGGTACACCCGCTGTCGAGCCTTCTCGAGGAGGTAGAGAGCGTAGTGCAGATTCGGCATAGGTTTGTCTTGTGGCATTCGAAGTGTTGCTCACGTGGGTCCTGCGCGAAACGCTGCCTGTGGACGCGGATGAAGGAGGAGGCTGTCCGGTTGGATCCATTTTGACAAACGCATGGCTGTGCGAGGTCGAACCGACATCGTCTAATGTCTGATCTGCACGCTCCGACGGGGCATTCTGAGACATGTTGGAAGACGGTTGCAACGATCCGTCACTGCCCCTTAAGGTTTGGGAAGGGGAAAGATCTTGAGTATTGCCCCATTGTGGAGCCTGCTGCTGGGTGGCGGGCGCAACTAGTTGTTCTTCCTCCCGAGGCACATCGCTCTGGGACCAATCCAAGCCAGCAGGTGTTGGCTGGGACTCTTCTAGGCCCTTAGGGGTGTGTTGAGATGGCGCATCGAACCATTTTGGCGAAATGCTCGGCGTTGGGCTCGTTTGCCTCTGATCAATCGCATTGGCTCGGTTGGTGTTCATTTCGATATCGGGCTCCGAGTCACTCTCATCGGTGTTGAGGACAAGAACATTCATGTCGTGGTGGAGGTGCATGTCGGGAGTGTCTGGGATATTTTGCGAGTCCTGCATCTCCATGATTGAGTCCTGAGAGTCCGGAGGGCCGCCAAATGACTGGCGTGTAGCTTGGATGTCTCGAGTGTTCGGCATTGTGCCGTGGGTATGGCCTGCTACATCGTGTCAGTCCACAATCACAGTTGTTGTCCCGGATGGGCGGAAAGGATGAACCTACAAAGGTATAGAGAGGGTAGCGAAAAGAAAATTGGAGTGAGCTCGATAAGAAGAAATTCGCGGTGTGAATCGGCGTAGTGGTGACGAATGTGGATGGTTAGTTGAGCACGCGTGGATTGGCGTTGGAGTTTGGTGGCACGGCTCGGCGCTGAAGGTCTGGTGGTCGAGCACGGCCAACCCAATAGCCCGATTGGGATTAGCGCACTCAGTGGATGTGCGCATATCGCTGTGCGTGGGCAAGTCAACGGTGAATGAAACATCGAGAAACTGGCAGTAGACCGAGAGAATCGGCTACCTTGGCTTCCGTTTCACCACCTCCACAGCGTCGAAACAAGCCCATAACACCTTCGAATGCTCCCAAAAGCCACCCACAATTTTCCTCTCTTTCAACGTCCCGTGGTAAATTCCCATCTCTAACGGAACGGACGACTTGCTGATGGTAAACAGAGCGACACCACGGTTGTTTCTACGACCACCATGAGCTTCGTTTCCGCTGTTGAGACAGCAAGAATTGTCAATATGTTCAAGGCTGCCAACGGTTTGGAAGCCCTCCTATACGGCCCCACGTTTCCGGCGGAGGTCGGTGCTTTTGCACAAGACTGCCTTTTCGCAAAGATCCTCCATCTTAGTGAGGAGTACAAACACGAAGAGTTCCTCTCCATCTTACACACCATCCATGTTGGTGTCAACCTGGGCGGAAAGGCGGTTGGTGCCAACGTTCTTGGTTACATGGACGCTGTTCAGGAGGAAATGGCTCGCAGTCGCAAACCCCACAATGGGGCACAGCTCCCACCGTCTTTCGAGGCTGAAGTGTCGGCGTTGGTTCCCGAAGTCATGATATTCGATCAAAGGTGCCTGCGCACCTCGGCGACGCTCATCCACCACTGGGCAGGCCCAGTGGATATGTCTGAACTGTTCCGTTGGGTTCAGTTGCCACAAGAACCCCCATTATTCATCGAAGCAGAGGCTCCTTCTTGCGGTGCAGTGCTCCCAACAGATCGACAGAGCCCGCTGATGCCAGCACTGCCTGGTCCCGATCCCTCCGGCAAGCCAACTCCCGATCACAACACATCCAAGGAAGACAGTATGATGGAAGATGGATGTAAGCCCAGATCCGTGGCGATGATGAATAATGGCGAAAAGATCCAGAAATTCCAGTCACTCGTGCAGCGTTGGTCTTCGAAGCCTCATGCCGCCGACAAGTTGGATATCTATAAGGGTCAGTTGGCACAGGCACTGTCCTCAAATGACTGGGTAGAATTAGCACGGCTTGAAAGGGATTCTGTAGTCGATAAACGGTGAGCAGATACACATGGCAGGAGCCGGAACGATTTCAAAATAGTCGAGCATCGATGTCCGGTGTTATAACTACGCAGCTGAAATAAATTCACGTACTATATCATGAGCTACGCACCGTATTATAGTACAAAGCTGCACACCACAACATGTGGATATTTATAGTGCTGAAATGGTGCGCACTACATGGCTGTGATTCTACTCACTATTCTAACCGGATTATCCCACAAACCCTAGTAAGTGGCTTCACTATCCAACCAGTATGATTTTTAATTCCTTGTTCAAAGCTTCTCTGTCATTGATATGGCGTGTATGATGATTTTGGAAAAAAAAAACTAAAACTAGTCCGATACACGCCGGAATAGTACGAGCAAGGGTCTGAGCGTTAAGCGACGAAGCTCATGCTCCATACCAGCTCTCTCAGAAGTCATGTGTGTTTTCTTAATGGCACGGCCAGCCATATGGCAGTGGACAATGTCAGGCTGTCCCCAAGAATACAGCGTACACATAAGGAGCTTCCCTCTCGTGTTGCGTACGTACACCCCGCCTATCCACTCCACTTGAGCAAATCCCTCCCCGCCTGTTGTGTTGCTCACGCGGACAATGAACCTCTTTCTCGGAATGAGAGGATCGAGGCACTCTGTGCATCGTTGATCTATGAAGACCGTAAGGTAGGCTGGAGGAATCTTGAGAATACATGTTTGAGTTGAAACGACTGTCGGCATGAGCGAATGAAAGAACGGTTCAGGTCCGCAGGCACGATCGAAGATGTCTGCCCAATTGTTGGGCTTGTCGAGATCGGAAACTTGAATATCCCATATGGAGAATTGTGGGATATCTGGTATCTCATCCGGAGCAAGGTAACGAGAGGTTCCAGTTACAGTGTTCAGAAGAGTTCCGAACTCGGCCGACAGTAGACGGTGATTTGCCGAGAGGAAAAGCCAGGCTGCTCCCAGAGACCCGAGTGATGGAAAGCTCTGCTCGAAACTTTGAAAATGCCGCCATAGATCTCCCTCCGTCAACGAAGATGATGCTCCGCACCTTCGAAGTAGATCGCCCGTCAGGGCACTATGGTGTACAGTTGAAGGCTCTTCCCTGAGGACATCGCTCAACTTCTCGACCGGCCAAACGACGTTTAACAGAGTCAGCGCCATAGCGAAAGGGATCATTCGGTCATGTACCGACTTCAACTCTACTGATATATGGGTTAGCTGCTGCTGACGACCGTCGAACAAGAGTATCGAATTACCACCAGTGAGCCCTTCTGGGCTGACCGTACCGCGTTTACGAGACATCCACAACTGCTGGGTCGCTTCATCTGTTGGAAACTCCAATGCTCGACTACCCCGTAGTGGCCTGGTAGGAGAGGTCTCCGCAGCGCGGCGTTGTGGCCGAAATGAGTTTCTTGTTGACATGCTCGGTTGAGCTTTGGCGGCGTTTGTGGTTGAGCGGCGGCGGAAGGGTGTGATGGCAAAATTTAGACAATAAGAAAAAATGAGCGCACGCACGGGCGGCGTTGCAGTCTCAGACAACCGATGACCTTTCACTCAACGGCGTCAATGTAGCTCACCATTCACAGTATGGCGTGCGGGTAGCGTGCGAGCCTTTACACAGGGAATGCTTAGTCCGGAACAATGTTACGCTGTGAAGTGTTTCACTGTACTGCGAGCAAACATACGGTGCATATCGAGACACATAGGCTTGTGATGCGAGAGGTGAAGAACATCTTTCGCGCTGGACCGGTTGCTCTATCATGCTTGAAACTAGGTGTGCTGTAAACGCACTACAAAATGATCAACTTTTTAAACGTCCGAGATGAAAAATTCAAAAACTCCGAGTATGTGAGCAAACGACCAATACCTGCAATGAAGATAGAAAAAAAATACCCATACTCCTTACTCCAATGTCCGAAAACGCCCATTTGTAAAAGAACCGAGCCAAACTCCAGAAAAAATAAAGGTATGTAAACGATCAACTCCAGAACCAATGTGGTCGAACTAAGAAAAAAAAAATTGAAAGGAAACCCAACGCCGAATCCAGCGCGCTCGTGATGAGCTCATCATAATAAGTAGAAAATCCGTGCGCTGCCCGCAGCTACGGCTCTAAGCACTGCATGAGGTCCCAGCTGAATGGAACTACGGCGCAGGATCTCCACCTGCCAATCGGCGGCGATATTATTTGCAGGGCAGCGTCATTAAATGAGCTGGCGTCCATGAAGTTTCTCCAAATTGGTTCCGAGTCTGCTGGCGTGAAAGATTCATAAGGATTCGCCGCGGGCAATTCCTCCTCCTCAATGTTGTCTTCAATGTTGATCGTTCTATGCAGCATTGTGCTGCTGTCCTCCGCATGAGAGAGATCAAGCTTGGACGTCTCGAATTCGGGGAGAGGGGCTTGAACCGGTGGAGACTTAGTTTTCTGATGGGCTTTATGACACATTAGCGCTTGCTTACTCGAAATAACATAGCGCACGATTACTTACCGCGCTCTTTCTCTCGCTTTTTCTTATTGTCCTTGCGGACCGATGACGGAGCCCGTTTTTTTTCGCGGCAGACTTGTTGGAAGTATTGTTCCAAGTCTTGTTTCGCTAGGCACCTGCTGTTCTTGGCGTGGTACTTCTTGCCGCGGTTATTGATAACGATGTTTGCTAAAATATCCCTATGTTTCGTGATGTCGGGATCAAGTTTGATGATATTTCGAACTGTTGCCAAAATACCGGCAGAATAACTGGTAAAGTTATCCCTGCGCGCACTGCCGTCAAACGGCCTTATGTCCTCCCGAAAGAAGTCAATTATTGGCCGCGAAATGCCACTCTCAGTGAGGTATGTGTCTATGGCTTTGACATGGCGAGACTTCTGGGGGGCGAGGTTTGCATCGGTCATTAAGGTCCTTCGGTAAACCGATCGTCAATTGTTGGCGCCCTCGCTGTGGGATGGGAGGGCCAAGTGTTAGTCAACGAAGTGTGAAATATGTGTGATAATTGCCAATTGTTGGCCTTGCCGCAGGGTATGTACGGTAAAGAGATGGTTGGTGAATGGTGGTGGAGGCTGAGGAGGAGGTGAGGATATATTGGCGATGAAGCCGACAGTGTCTTAAAGAACAAAGACGACACATTGATGGCTATGAAATAAGGGCCCGTCCATAGACACGTGCTCGCAAAGCAGGGCTCAACTTCCAAAAAGAAATCCAGATATTGTGGTCATCTTGCTATTTGCGTGCCGCTCTCGCCCGAACAGCTGACCACGTGCAGTAGAGCCTCCACCCGAAAAAAGAAGGCGTAGGCCCGGAATGCTAGCCACGTGAGGACCATTCTTCAACCTGATGAGCAAATGGTGCTTTGAACTTCGTCTGTTTTGTTTATTTTGTCATGCCGTATGCCGTGATCGGTAGTGGTGCAAAAGTTGAAGGGATATTTTGGCGTGATAAGAGAGGGGCGTCGTCCGCGAACATTGCGGAAAATTATCTTGCCGGTGCCAAGCTTCTAACTATCTCTCCGCGATGCTGTGCTTGACAAGAAGCTCTTAACACCATCGGATTCTCGACCACCTCTCCGCCAGCACGATAAGACAGTATCTCAGGCTATCGCAATCCAATCCGTACGTCTGACACTTGTCCAATATCTCGCAACGCGAAAATATCTACGCCATCCACTCGGCTGCCAGCACATGCAGGCACCTGAAGATATCGCCGCTAACTCCCGCTCTAGATTTTCTCAAATACATCCTATCGAGATTTTCGGCACATTGCCGAATATCCTACCGTCATCATGACCACCTTCGTCAAGAAATGGGGTCCCGTTGTGGATTGGCCATCCGAAGAGCGCCTATCCATTCAGCAAGCAGAAGATGCTCTCAAAGACATGACGTTCCGCGTGCCCTTCTCAGAATGGTACAGAAACTGGAGACTTTCAACGGGCGACGGAGTTCGAAACGTGTCGATCAAGAAGGAGCATATCGTTCCCCTGATGCAAACGGACGTGTGCAGATTCCCTGAGACTTGCAACCCGCCTGTGGAATGGACTCCGTTGAACACCACAGCCAGGCTCTTCTACAGGGTCATCCAAATTCAAACTGAGCACTCGCAGGGGATTTTCAGAGGACGCTTTGACAATCTGCCAGAGGCTGAGCGGTTCAGCAAGCTTTTCGATGCGGTAGCCGTGCTATTGCAGCATGTCAAGGAGAATCTGGCACCATCAAAACGCAAGAAGTCAGAGCTTGTGTCCTGGTTGCTACCCGAAGCTGTCGAAACTGTGGTGGAAAACTCCTCTAGTCTCCTTGGAAACCCTGGGATGATTAATCCACCGGCAGCGTTGGAAGGCTCAGACGGCAGTGTGCCCCCGAGAAGCTACAAGCTTGCGATAGCTACTCCGGACGTTCAACACATACCGCCTAACCCTACACCCACAAAGTATCCCAGGCGTGCTGCAGATGCCACAGACATTTGTCACCTTCTGACCACATACAGCATAATACGCCGGGATACTCGGTGGGATACTACAGGCGCCGAATCACTACAAGAGTGCCGAAACGTTCAAAAAGTGTTAGTTTCTGGCGAGGCCAAAATTTGGCCACTTTCAACGGAAGAGCTCGCACAGGCCGCAAACCTTGTACATTTCGCAACGGAGAAGGGCCCAGACGTGAACACGCTTGGAGATGACTTGGACAGAGTTTTGGTCGAAATACGAAATCCGGTATCATATCCCGTCAACCATGAACAGCCGTTGCCGGCGCTCTGGGGTCAAGGCCCACCTTTAGCAGAAGCATGCGCGCTGTTGGAAATTGCACCAACTGAGCCCTTCCATATCCCTGGAACGAATCCGACAGCCGTCCTGTTTTGGTATCAAGTCCGTGGCGTGGCACACATCAAAAAAAGCCTTCTCAGATGTGGCAGGGCGGGTCTCATGGACTACCCTGGAGTAGGAAAGACGATACAAGCTTTACTAGCCCTGGAAACTACCCTCCATGATGCGAGCTGTACAGAAGTGCTTAAACCAACCCTTCTGATAGTGCCCTCCGCGCCCGTTGCACAATGGTGGATCCAGACTGGCCTGAAAGCAACGAGAAACCTACATTTCGTCTACGTTGACAGCAAAGGCACAATGCCTTCATCTTCCAGAACCGCAGCAAGTACCCCCAAAGACGAGCAAAACCGAAATCGCGACCCCAGAGGTCCATTCAATGACAAGTGGACTGTTGTGGTGTACAGCAGCGATACCTTGCGATCCATCACGAGAAAGTCGAACACGGACGACGTCAGCTACGCGGAAGCTTTTCATTGTGTCATTGTGGACGAATCGCAAGTTCTGCGGAATGAACGCGACTCGAAAACCTTCCTCGCCGTCAACAAGTTCCAATGCCAGTGGAGGGTTGCGCTGTCCGGGACACCTGCCATGAATGGACTTGCAGACCTGAAAGGGCTTCTCGGCTTTCTAGAGCCAGCAAATAAGACTGCCTGGAATATAGCTGAGAGGGAGATATTGGCAGCGCTGGCATGCTCTCCTGGATCTAATCCTTACGAGCTGGAGTCTGTCCAAAAACATGCGGTGTTGGCAGAGATGTGGGAGAAGTATGCAGAGCCCTGCGATGCCCAGGCCCAGGGGATCGCGCTCGCCACGGTTGCCAGAGTTTGCGACTATATCATCCATCGGAATCTCAGCTCTCGCAAATATAACAGCGCCGGTCCATGCGTCGGCGAATTCACACCGCCACTGACAGTATTGCGACAGACCGTAGCCTTTGACGACGAGGGGGAGAAGGAAAGATACGTTTCTACCTTTAACAGCCACGTAGCACAGCTGTGGAATACTATTGCCGCACGCAAGGGCTTCAACCTTCAGGCACTCAAACGCCTTGCTGTCATGTCTTTATCTGACGTCGTGCTCAAGATTCCCGAAGACAAGTCCGTGATCCAGAGATGGAACAAGAAGAGCAAGAGCCTGTTGGACATCTGCCGCGACGTCTATGACCACGAAGTTCTCTCAGCTGATCAATGTCTGTCTCGTCTGGGAAGCCCAAAGTTGAAGTGGTTGGCGATCTTCTTGGAGCGTGTCGTCTTGAAGGCAAGGGAAAAGGCGGTGATATTCGTCTTCGACAACAGGGAACAAACCTTGGTTCGTGCCTTTGCCGAGCATTTCGGCATGAACGTTGCGACTTTCCACTCAGGCTTGGACAGCGAGGCACGAAACGCACTTATCGAAGAGTTCAACAGATCAGGTCCAGGAACGCCCATGATCTTCCTGACAACCTGGCACATGGGCTCTGTGGGCTTCAACATTCAACAGTCCTGTCGGATAGCGATAGCGTTGAGCTTGTACTATAACGTCAATATGGAGGTCCAAGGGCGCTCTAGGGTACATCGTTTGGGGCAAAAGCGGCGCTGCTTGTTTGTTCAATGCAGACAGACACCGTCTCTGGATAACCTGTTCCTGCTGCAGCATATGGACAACAAGGAGACCGCGGAGGTCCTCGCCCAAGTTCAAGCAGACAAAGATGTTGTACAGGAGATATTGCTGAAGCTAAGGGTCCAGGTAGAACAAGCAGGAGATTTGGACGCCATTCGTGCCGTTGAGACAGGCCTTAACGACGACATAATATCTGAGAATCAAGTACGGGATCTACAAAAAGTCCTTAATAAAGACTTTATTGGGTACAGGAAGGAGCTGGAGATTATCAGAGAGGTAATATAAATTGGGACGGCATTCTCAGTATCCACATCTGGATTAGTCTACAGGAGCTCTTTCTCGAGCCTATTGCTTGAGGATTATTAGGAGAAGTAATCCACAATGCTAGGAACAATCCACACATCTTACGTTGGCTTTACATTGGTTGCGCATGCAAACCAAAGTTATCATAAGCTTTGTCTTACTCAATATTTATTTTGACTTGGAAGAAACACGCTCTGTTCCGGTATGATGATACGCACCTTATCTATTATGGAAGGAGTAATATTCTATCTTGTCCTGGCATGCTGCATATAGAGAGAGGATAGGAGCAAATTACATATACCAGGAGCTAATTGCAGACCCATACCTCCGTATCCGACCCACCCACCAAATAAGTCATTCAGCTCTGCGCCGTAGCCTTGTCTTCCTAGGCGTCCAGTGCTACTTATCCGGCCTTGAAACACCAGCCAATGACCACGCAAAGGAGCCCAAAGAGAGCCAACAGCAGCCATTTGATGAGCGTGGCAAGTGCTTGCATCCAGAAGAAGCGCGCGTTGTCCACTGGGACAAGCCTGCCTTCGAAGATCCGACAAACCTTCCACCGGAGCATGGGGGCCGATCCCGGGATACGTACGAAAGAGATGATGTCGCCAGGCTTGAGTGACTCGGCTGCAGTGAGCTCCGTACCGTTCACGCTGACGAAGGACCTGATGACTCGGCCATCTGGACGGTCGTTGAGGCATGGCGCAATCGAGATTGAAGAGCCATTCCAAGTTAGGCGACCGTGGCGCCTGAAGACGTGTTCCGAGGGAATGTAGAGGAAAGAGATTTCGGAGACATTAACAATCTTGTTTGATTTGCCTGGGCCGCGAAGCTTCGGAGGCTCTCCGTGCATGTTTGTAGCCCTCCTGGTCTCACGGTCGCTGATTGAAGGATCTTGTCCAATGTGGACTATATGGCCCGGGAAATGAAAGGAGAACAGCTGCGGTTGAACCGTAGGCCCATCTTCTCCATCGCGGAATGGAAGGAGGATAATGTCCGCGTGGCTGGGGCGGACAGCAGAGCGGAGAACAAGCTTCTGAATCAAGGAGCGAAACTCGACGGGCTCCACTTCTTGAAGAGTCATGGTTGACTCGGCATCAGCAACGAAGTAGGCCATTGCAGCCTGATACTGGCGGTCTGTCATGTGGCCTGTTAGAGCATTATCATCGTAAAAGTGCGGGAAGATGTGCTGACTTGATTGTGTAGCTACGAGACCGATCCGTTGGAGGCAGTGGAGTGTTGAAGGGATTGTCCGCTCGAGGTCGTGCGGTGTGTGGATGTGGAACGGTCAGAAAAAATAGAACAATGGCACGGCTTCGAAGATCTTATGCGGTGACTGCCTGATAAGCGGAGGCTGCTGCGCGTTTCCAGACGATGCTCTCGGCCTATCGTTCGCCGACGAAGGTAACACCTTTGTTCGCTACTGTATCCATTTTGGGTAACGCCTGCGGCGCGCTTGGCGCGACCAACCCACTGTCAGCAACCACTCTACCGTTACATCAAACTCAACATTACCATCCTCCACCATCGTCATCAACGAACAAGGATGCAGAACCCAGCGGCTTTGGATGCGCACTGCGCCCAGCGTACAGATCCAACTCATCCGCATCGCAGCAGCGCTCTCCCATCCTCAGGTCACAACCAACCCACTGTTGCCGAAAAGATCTTTGACTGACTGTACTCCAGAGCTCTCGGTACGGTGCACTAACCTCGACGCGTTCTCAGATACGAGTAGCGATGGTGGTGTCCCACTTCATGCAACAGGAAGATCCGTGAATCCTCCTGAGCGCCACACTGGCGATGCATCCTCGCTCAACTTCATCAGTTCTCAGCATACGCACCTAGCTACACGTGATGAGCACCACAATGGTGCAAGATCCCAGTACAACTCTGATATCTCAGAGGTCGAGATTCCATCCGCCTTGGTGGAGCACCATCATGGTTCAAGTCCAACCAACACCGCTAGCTCACCGCCTCTTCCGCTCGCTGCCCTCGACAAGGAGCAAGGAGAGGAAGACGAGCTTCCAGAATCTTTCAATGGAGAAGACAAAGCCGAGACTGCTACAGATGCATTCGATGACATAAGCAACTTCGGTGATGCGGATAGTGATGCTTTCTTCGATGATATCGACCAGGACGTCAATCGCAACCCTACTCTACCAAATGAGTACATGTACCCGAGAGCACAAGGATTTGAGACGTTCCAGCGGGAGTATCAGGAGAAGTGCCGCGGGGCAGAGGCCAGCCGCGAGGTCAAACGCGAAGCTGGACATCCTGAAATAGCAGATGAGCTGCTCCAGCGCGATATGGCAGCTCTTCAGAACATGAGCTTGCAGGAATATGCCCAGCACTTCCGCGACAATGCGGCGGCACCCGGGGGTGATGAAGCTCCAATACTGCCCCAGAATGAGTCCCCTGACATTATTTCTGTCGCCATGTTCCTGGTGAAGGTTTTCCGCAACGACGTTTGGCCCACCATCTATGACGACATAAAGGACTGGTGCTTGCGTAAGCACATATCATACGACCGATTCGCGCTGAAAGACGACTATCTTCACATCGAACTACCGCTCTCTCAGAAAGAAAACGTGGATTATCTACTTCGCCAGTGGCACGGACGTCCGCTAACGACTGATCCGGAGGGCCCCTGCTGTGTTGTGAGCATGCAGGAATTTGACCGGGACATCACCAAGTCCGTGAAGCTTCCTCTGTGTTAGCTCACGGCTGCATGGTTGAGCCTGGGAAGAGAATGGGCCTTGAATTGGAAAATATGGTGAAGCAGCATCATAATTTAACCGTAATAAAATCCTTGCTGGGTATTCCTTCATGTCTACACCTCCTCGAACATGGAGTTCAGATTTCGAACACTCAAACCTAAGATAAATTACTTAACCATCGAAAAGTGTACCAGTAAGATAGCTCAATGATCTCTGAGATTTCCCAAGACCGTGCAATTTGCCGTCCCATCTATGAATGTGAACTTACGTGATTTAGCCGACATGTTTTAATACCATCAGTTTAGTTCTAGTGCGCATCGTATTTTCTTAGCATTTCCCCTACTTTAAAGATCCGATGCGCATCGTATTTCCTCAGCTTTCTACTTTTGCTAAAGTTCTGATGCCTATCGTATTTCGGCAGCCTGTCCACTTCCAATCTAGAGAACCTCCTCAAACTCTATACTTAAGATGTAGAAACGCACCGGGTTTTCATATGCTTAATACTTTAGCTCGGCTCTAGAACATTTAAAATTAAATTTTGTCTTTAGATGAGCCCTTAACGCTTTGGATACCATCTCAATTTATATATTAAGCCCCTACGCTTCTCTTAGTACTGTATGTCCATGCTCGAGTGGAAGATGGCGCGCGAGACACATAGATGAGTAAAATACGATTCACGGATAGATCATGGTACTTTTGTATCTCTGACAGGATGATACGGTCTTGTTTCCAAACAGGACGATTTATTTCGTCTTTCGAAAACGCGGAAGGGCAACACAAGTCTTCGGTGGCTGTTTACTCTATGGTCCACACTGATTCGCTAGGTAACCCAAATGATAGTGCAAACAAAGAAACAATTGCCAGCGGCAACCCCGCTACATATCTCTGCGCCGTAAAAGAGCTGCTAATAGATGAGTGGTACACGTAGCTGGCAGGCGGGCAAGAGCTGGATCCAAGAACCTCCTCTAGTAGGGCACGTTATTTTCCCATTTTGTTAAATCTCCATGAAATACCTTATCACCGGAACTCTCGGAAGTGATTAGATACGCATTCCATGTTGACGCTCTAGCGTGGAAGTTACACGTAGCAAATTATCTAAATTTTTCGCGTTCAATGTATCTTTTTGTTACGTCCAAGAGAAGTCCCACAAACGGGCCGTCCTTAACTATTATGCACTCGGTTGGCTGGCTACGGAACCCAAACTCCCTTACCGTATTCTCCTCAAGCCCACGACGACACGAATGTACGTTACTGTCTTCATTGCCGATCAACATCCTTCATTGCAATTGCGATATGTTTTGTGTTGAAGTCGAGCGCGCCCAAAAGTCTCCTATCTCGTACGCTTGGCCCGTCCAGCTCGGCGTGGTTGTTCAGACCGATTCCGTTTTTGGGGAGTCATATCCCCTTATTCGAATATTGAAGAAGCTTAGTACTGGCCGGGGACAGGATGCATAGGATCGGGGGCGGTTTCTTCGACTTCCAATATTCCGAGTGTGAAAGAGACTGGCGGTAGAGCAGCAGGCAATCCGGTCTCCGTTGGCGGCGCTTTCGACCATTGCTGACAGGGCAGACGGTCCAGTATTCGCTAAATAAGTATTCAAGACTCAAAGCTTTTTCCTACGGTATTTATTACATCTTTCCTTCAGTCAGCGTATCGCCCACAAGGTGTGTCTTCCTAAGCGACCCAAGCGTGAGCTCATTTCCCCAGAGAACAACGTTCAGAATGCTAAATCAGTGCCTTGAAAATCAAGTGAGAGCTGAAAATCTGCCAGAGCATGCATAGCTTCGAGTAGGACTGAACATCAATCGACGGTCGAACCTTTTAAATCATGGCCCGGAAAGCGTTTCATAAGTCTCATTTGCGATGATAATATAGTCTAAGGCAACAGCGAACAAAATGGCGAGAACACGAGTGAGATGGCAGAGCGATCGGCGCAAGGCGGTAGCAAACAGAATATCTAGAACCTTGTCGGAGCGTTGGCTCCGCGCCTCCGCCGAGCATATTGCTCGTCGCTCGCCCTCTTCAATGAGCCAGAATCTTCCAACACCCTGCCCCAGTTCAAACCCTAAATCCGTATCTCTTTCGTTAAACTGCCGTTGCAACTTCTTGGTACCGTCAAGCTTCCCCACCCCAAAAAAAAAGACCCAGCGCCCCACCGCCGACAGCGTCACTGCCGCACATTGCCGGTCTCTCTCGCGATCTTCTGCCGGCAATCCGACGAACCCACCTACATCTATATAGCCACACATTGTGGCACATTTCAATCTCATCATCTTGCACCATGTCTGAGATTTCCTCAGAAGGCACGGACCTCGTGGATATCTCACGCAAAGTATCACGTCTTCGGCAAAGCGAGAAGTTCAAATACCCCATCCGGTGCTGGTACCCCGGCGACGACGACGGCGACAAGCACGATAAGAGTTGCTGGAAGTATGTCTACACTTTTAGCGAGGACTCGTTCCATATTCGCAGTCTTGGGAAGTACCTTCTCCTCAGCAACGAGGTCGCCCATCAAGTCAGACAGAGTGGCGAGTTCTCTGCATGGGAAATGGTGGAATTCTGGCCCGAGGACTTCTCTCTGAAGCTAAACACCGTCGTACTTGCAGACGGAAGACCGTCCCGTGGTCCTTCTCTTGTCGATCGGGATGGCTGGGCACGACTGCCTATGCTTAAGCGACGAGAAGTCGTCTGGGAGCAAGTCCAACCTAATCTTCACTGGGGAAAGCCTGATTACCCAATGAATTCCAACACTCCATTCAGACCCGTATGGCCAGACTTTTCCAAGATCATGCACATCAACGCGAACAATGAGATATTTGAGCCTGTCATGTTCCAGATGCCACTTCGCCGCGACTCGCCACGAAACATACAATGCGTAACAGACCTCGATTCCAGATTACCTTCAACTATGCTTCTGACAACACCATGGGCCCCTTCGTGGAGAAACAACAAATGGATGGGGACGGGAAACTACAGAATTCCTAAATTCTACCATGGCCATGGTCAGCTTGTCGGCGCACTCGATAAAGAAAGGCCTCCAAACGAGAGCGAGATACTGTGGTGCCGCGATATCGGGGGAGGGTCTCGTCTCCACGACATCCTCATTGTACCGAGTGGAGTAGACAGCATGGATGTCAAAGAGGTGATTGCGGCTCGGCTTTCCAAGATTGTGGAAAACGGGATGGCAGCTTCATGTACACTAGGAAAGCAGGTGCTCGTTATTAACGGAATGTTTGACGGAGGGTTCGTAAATAGAGGCGAGCACGCCTTGGTTGCACTGCTATAGGATAATCGCGAGTGGTATAAAGCAGTCTATCCTCTGAGGATATTAGTGTTGGTACCGCCGAAAACATTGGCAATTGCTAAAGGAAAGCAGCCGTCGCTTTTTAATTAAAGTTTGGCAGCACAGCAAAATTGAATTCTTCCACTAATGCAAACATTGTGTGTCCACGAAGACTTTCAGATATTATATCTGCTCGAGTCGCCACTTACACACCAGGCAGCGTCTCTGAAGCATCCTGTCCTCGCGCTGTAAAATAAGTCCCGCTAGTATTATGACGTCTACTATAGAGATACTGTCGATAAGCCGCTCTATCTTGGTTAGAATAGTGTCAACATTCCTTAAGAGCTTGAACTCCTCGAAGCTCATGTCCTGTGTGGACGTCTTGAACTCTAGAATAAGCCGTTGTAGGGGTGGCAATCCCATCATCATGTCCTCTGCGCGATTCCGAGACAGTGCGGTAAAGAAGTTCGTGACGTGAGTCAGGTCTCCTTTAGTAACGGTGCGTCCGGATATGTAGAAGCCGATCTGAAGCCGCATAGCATGATTAAAGCATGCACTGCCACGGACTTGACTCCAGCGGCAAGGAGCCGATCCGAAATCGCTTTCCAGATATGCCCAGTGCTTGTCCGTCATGTACAATAGTACTTCGTTCTCCAAAACTCTGCTAACGGCAAAGATTGAAAGATCTAACATCGTGCAAGGATTTCGACGCCACCGGAGCGCTGTGGAACCGGGAACGGGAACGACGTTCGGTCCCCTGGGGCACGTGGGCAAGAGCAGCTCGAGGATCCTATGCCGGATATCGTATGGTATTGTCATTAGGCTGCTGTAATTAGCTTTGCTATATAGATATAGGTCGAGAACATCTTACCTTGCCTTTACAATACGGCGACCTGCCGGTCCGGCAGCATCCTTATGGTTCTCGCTCGGTGGTTGCTCTCCAAATATCACCCCGGGCGGCAGAGGGACTCCTTCATTAACGCTTTGATCTGAGAGCGTATCTTCGAGCGGGGATTGTGGAAGGGAATTTGCAGCAATTTCTAAAAGATCAGCAAAACTATAACTCAAGAGGATTCAGATCGGCCTACGCCGCTGAGATGCCGCCGACATCCTGGAGGGTGACGACGGTGCGTTAGTATCGCCGTCGTCAAAATCGCCATCCGCCCATAATAGCATCGTCGACCCTATAGAGTGTTAGCGTATTCAGCAATGAAGGTTTTGGACATTTACTTTGAGACCAGGCCGGAAGGGTGTCTAATGACATTGTAATAACTGTCGCGCAAGATCGGGCAGCTGAGAGGAGAGTAAAGAGCTGACATATAACAGCGCAATTTTTCGTCCTAAGCGAGTATAGGTAACGCGCTGTAACGCGGCGTGTGTAGGGTCGATTAAGATGCTGTGGAATGATTGGAGCGGTAATCTGGTGAGGTGCGCAGCGATGGCCAGCAGCTGGAGCGAAGAATGTCAAGTAGGATTTGTCCGCGCGAGTGCGCTGAGCGTGAGTGAGATAAGATGCGCAGCTGTCGAACTGAGAAAGTAAGATGCCGCGCTTGTTATATAGTGCTGGTTAGTGGCCAAGATATTGTTCTATAGCAGCTGCTTGCACCAGCTGCTGCGGAATTAAGGTGAACTATGTTACGGCACAGTCGCCCAGAAAGGCGGATAACGAAACCCTACGACTACTCACCGCCCACGTGACCAACTCGGGGCCTAACTCGGCAGAATACCTACCGACACTGATGCACCAGACCACCGCACACTCGCTCAGCAAAGCTCGGACCACCGATCAGTACTGATCAGTGGGTTAACATTACAGATCACTACTGATCG